>OX326997.1:34967245-36187665 GCA_946800695.1 Geum urbanum | reverse complement strand
CAGCTCATTTTCTTAGCATTACAAAGAATAAGAATTCAAGGATGGAGGATAAGAAAAGAGTGTCATTACAAAAAATAAGAGAACTTCAAGTATGTTTATGTGTAATAACAACCAGGACAAAAAAATTTGTTCATTTCTTTAAATTGCAAACATGGTCGAAAAAAATTTAATTAGTTTTGCATTTACAAATTTGATGGTACTTTGCTTCAACAAATTCCTCTAATAAAAGACCAAAGAAGATACAAATTATAACATGACCATCTTTACCAATAGCTAAGGACATCTCCAATGATGAAGTCCTATTTGAAGTCTTAAACCTATTTTTAGAACTTCATTTTGATACTATTCATTTAGGACTTCAATCATCTCCAATGGTTAAGGTCTTATCTCAAAGTTCTAGTTTTATATATTTAAATCATCTTATTTTATGTTATTTTTAATAATAATTTAAACTTTGTAAAATATAATTGTACATGATAAATAATAATTATATTAATTTTTTTTTAAATTAAAATTTTGAGGGACTTATGCATTATTCACAAATTGGATATACTTTCGTTTCACATATGTCGGTTGTTTCACAAGTGCATTGTATAGATATCCGAGTTGGCGAGATTACGTTATCTACCACGTGTAAAGTATCAAAATATCGGACAAGATTACGTCATCTTCCACATAACTTATCAAAATATCGAACTAGATTTCGTGCAACACGTGTCAACATCTAATTAGTTCATGAGATTATGTTATCTGCCGCTTTTAAATACTTATCTTCGGAGATCATGTTGATCTTCTATAAATGTAGAACATTCACTTCTTCATCTCTCACCAATTCACAAACACTCCTCACCCCACAAACAAATTATGGTTTCTTAGCAATTGTTTCATACTTTTAGTTTTGTTTTTTGTCATGAATAGGTTGTGAAAACTATTGAAGAAAGAGGAAGCCGAAGATGTTCCGAGAAGGCAATATCAAGCCCTCTTGATGTCTGTAGTAGCCCACCAAGTGGAGATGATTGAAGAAGATGAAGCCTCACAATGGGGTAGTTCTTCGAAAGGGCGGAAGTACATATTAAGGGAGCATGAGATGATGGATGAGCGCTTAAAATCTTTATACATCACTGAACCATGTAGGTTTGATGGGCGACACTTTTCGAAGGCGCTTCTGTATGTCACATCTTCTCTTTGACAAAATGATGTGTAGCGTGGCCAACCACGACCTATACTTTGTACATAAGATGGATGCCACCGACAGACTCGGCCTTTCTACTGAACAAAAGCTAACATGCATTATGAGAATGCTAGCATACGGTCTACCACCTGACTTGACCGATAAGTTCCTTGATATTACTGAATCCACTACTCTTGAAGTGTTGGATAATTTCACAAGAGCAATATGGGCTGTGTACCGCAAAGACTATCTTCGCACACCAACAAAGGCAGATCTGCAGAGATTGACGAACAAAGCTACAGAACGTGGATTTCCAGGTATGTTGGGTAGTCTTGATTGTATGCATTGGCAATGAAAAAATTGCCTTGCTGCTCATGTCGGGTAGTTTCAAGGTCACATAGGAAAACCTACAATTATCTTAGAGGAGGTGGCTCTTATGATACTTGGATTTATCATGCATATTTTAGACTTCTAGGTTCTCTCAATGATCTCAACGTCTTGGGAATGTCATCGTTGTTCGACGAGGTATGCAGAGGTGAAACTCCTCAAGTGACTTTCAAAGCAGCCAACAGCACATATCATCAAGGTTATTATTTGGTGGACGGCATCTACCGTAATTGGGAAACTCTTGTGAAAGAAAAAAAAAACTCCTACCACTCCGGAGACAAGCAACTTTACAAGGATGCAAGAGGCATTTAGAAAAGACGTAGAGAGAGCATTTGGTATCCTCCAAGCGCATTTTGCAATTGTCAGGGGTCCAGCTCGTTTATGGAGTAGAGAGAGGCTCCAATACATTATGATGATGTGCATTATTTTGCACAACATAATTGTAGAAGATGAGTGCGCCAAAGATGAGTAATATGATTTTGACATTGACGACATCCCAATGAGTCCAAGAAAAGCTAATATATATATGATAAACCAGCTTATGATGATGAGGTGCATCGTAATCCCTAACTAATGCATGCATTTATACGTGATCGCTATAAGAGGACTCGATGTCCAGTGATATGTGGGGAACTAAGATCGGATTTAGTTCAACACGGCTGGGCTATGAAGAACTGGCGATAGCCCAACAATGGCTGAGTTGTGTCGTTATCATGTGTCAATAAATGACATAGTTTTCCATCATGTTGTTGTTTGCATTTAATTTTATGTGTGGTTGTATGTTTATAATTTTCACTACCGGAAGTCTTACTATAGTCGACAATACTATGTCGTCAGTCTGTCCCATTATCTCGTCGGTTATAGTCTATAGCCGACGATGAGTCGTCGGCTATAGTATCGTCGGTGTTGCACCGTCGGTGATACTATAACCGATGACAAGTTAGGGTTGTCGTCGGTTATAGTATGGATCTATAGCCAACGATATTAGGTCATCGATTATAGCCCCATACTATAACAGACGACTTCATCGTCAGTTATAGTTCCTCCCCTGGTCAAATTGGTTGACCATGGAGAAAACTATAGCCGACGATATTAGTTTATATCGTCAGCTATAGTGTATATGATTTTAATTTTTTTTGTAGGTTCTGGGTTTTAACCCAGAACCTGCATTCCTAAAAAGTCACCAATATTGTTCACATTGAAAATCAAGAACTATTGACACTATAGTAGTAAATAAAATAAAAAACCGAAATCGTTCAAATCTATATACATATGCGTACTACGTACTACGGGTTTTCTAAGTCTATGTGGTCAAACGGATCGTCAAAACTTGGTTGGTCCTGGTCTGGCGCCTGCGGCTGAGGCTGTGGCTGAGGCTGTGGCTGTGGCGCACCGAAAATGGGCGGGGGAGCTATCTGGATTCCAGATACATGCGACTGTGCATAATAGTGCTGCATCCATGTCCCCATCATCTGCTGCTGTTCGGCCAACCAATTCTGCTCTGCGGCTCGCGCTTGCTCCATCTCCTCCATCCGACGCCGTTGAGATTTCATCTCAATCGCTTGCCTATGAAGCTGCTCATGTAGCTCATTAGCCTTCGAAGATGATCCCGATCCACGAGAGAATCCAGGGGTCTTCTTCAGCAGTCCTCGACCCCACTTTCCGAGCCCCCTGCAGTAGAAAGTGTTCTTCCCTGAAGGGATCGCAGTTGACATAATCCTGGCCGCTACGATCAATCTGATCAATCGGGAGTTCCGCATCGGGGGTGTTGGGATAGTGCTCTCTCGCCACTTGAGTCAACACCTCCGGAATCACCTCCTGAAGTCTCGCCTAATTGACAAAGAAAAATAAAATGTTAATTAATGTAAACAACCTAAAAAAATAAGAAATATGTTTATTTTGTTATAAGGACACTTACAGCATCTTCGGGGGACTGCGGATACACGTGCTACATCGTATAGACAAACGGAGGGACTTCTGGGTGGTTGGCTGCCTCCTCGATCCAACCCGAGTATGATCTGGAACCGGCATGATGATTTTTTGT
Source organism: Geum urbanum (assembly GCA_946800695.1). Classification (NCBI taxonomy): domain Eukaryota; kingdom Viridiplantae; phylum Streptophyta; class Magnoliopsida; order Rosales; family Rosaceae; genus Geum; species Geum urbanum. Next base: position 36,184,063 of record OX326997.1, on the reverse strand, counting down.
ATTTTTGGCCCGGTTCCTTGTGTTGACTTCAGAAATAGCCTGCTCGATTAATCCAACACCAAAAAAATATTAGCCAAATAATTTAGGGGAAGTACGATAAAACAAAAATTTAATCGATCGAAGGTTGCGTACCTTCAATTTCGGGTTGTTGAAGTGAACCACAAGCCATCACCACTCGTACTCCCTATAACGAAACTCGTTAAGGGTACCAGAACGATCGTCGTCGTACTTTTTCCAATGTTTTTTCAGCTCGCCCTTCCACTCCTTATACCTATATTAATAAAATCAATCGTTAGTAACTTACAACATTTTATGAACATAATCAAAAGAAACGAAAAAATCGAAACAAATTAATCTAGTAACCTGTTCCCCTGCACTTCATCCGCCCACGTGGGTCTAATGTCGTTGTCCACGCGGAACCACCTCTGCAATGCATATATATATATATCAATAATATTAAAAATTTATATAGAAAATATACATAATGAATATACAATTCTACTCACCGACAACGCATTAATCAGCTCATATTTGACGGATTGCGGCACTGAATACCAATCTGGCCACAACATTGGGACTCTATCCTGTATGATGCTGCCCGCCATCCCTGCATACTTTCGAGTGACCTTTCCCTTGATCACCTGGCCTCTATCCCCGGTCGGAATCATAACTTGGCCACCACCGCTAGCCTGAATGGCGTCGTCCAGTGACTTGCCGACGACGGGGCCTCTGGTTCTCTTTTGTTTGTCACCGGGCACGATCCCGCCTATCACATATATATGTAGACGATTTTTTAAACATCAACACCTAATTGAATTTAAATATTACTAAGTAAAAATATATCACTAATTAATATTTACCTGATTCGTCGGTGCGTTGTCCCGGAATCCTCACACTCCAGAGAGGTTCCGGGAAGGGTACATATGCGTATGCCTGGTCCGGGGTAATGAACCCTAGCTGTCCTGGAATAGGCATCCCCGTGGAATCGACGAGAGGTATCGTTAGGATTTCCAAGGGTAAGAATAGGGTAGACGGCGGACATAGTCGCATCTTGGCCGAGGACTGAGTCGATCCACCAGCCTCCTCGGAAGAATGAGGAGTCTGGTCGGTGGCTGGGGAAGGGTCCTCGCGATAAATCTCCGGCATTCGGACCGAGGATTGAGTCGCACTATCCGTTGAAGGCGTGCGACTGTCCTCATAAAGCCTCCTCGCGCTGGAGGGTCGACGAGGCTCGACCTGCTGCTGCTGTGGTTGTCCCTCACCCAGAAGTGTACGGTGCCGAGAGGTGGGAGGAATGCCGTAAGTGTTGCCGATACTAGCGGATCCTGATGCGGACCGACTTCCGGTGCCCTCACCCCCACGTCCCGATCTCCCTCTCCCTCTCGACCTCCCCCTCGACCCCTCTCGCGAAGCACCGCAATTCAACCAATTCATCGTTGTTATAAAAGTTACGTAACATACTCAATTTTATACAGTTTTTAAAATCAACAATAAAATGAAAGTTAATTCACATTCATCTAACAAATGTCAGAATATATTAATTCACATATTTCCATATTTAACTCACAATAATTCCATCAATTACTAAAAATTCAAATGAATTCATATATATATAGGTTCATAATAATAATCCACAAATTACAACAATTCAAAAAAAATTCAGTAAATTACAAAAATTCATTAAAAATCCTTCCACTCACATAAAATTTCCAAATTGTTCAACAAATTTCATTATATATTCCTTCATATAAAATTCCATTAAATTACAAAAATTCAAAATAATTCCTAATTCATCCAAAAATTTGAATTCATAATCCAAAAATTCAAATAATTCCAATAATTAAACTCCAAAAAAATATATATATAATACAAAAATTAATTATACTCCTCTATATATATAATCCAATAATTCCATAAATCCAAAAAAATCACTAACTATTATTCCTACAATCAACAAAATTCAACAATAATATCCAATATATAATCCAATAATTAATTAAGCTCCTCTATATATATAATCCAAAAAATTAACAATAATTCCCACAATCAACAAAATTCAACAATAATCCAATATATATTCACACAATTCATCCAAACATCCACATTATCGATAAACAAACTAAACAAATTAAAATCTAACCTAAATAAAAAAAATCAAAATTGGGGATTTAGGGATTTAGAACCTGTTTTTTGGGTTTAGAATCGATGTATGTTGGCTTGATGATGGACGACGGCTTGAGGATGATCGACCTTGCTCTTGCTTGACGGACGACAGCGGCGGAAACGAATCGGTGGAGGAGTTGAAATGTTTTGGGCAGTTTCGTTCTGCCCAAAACTGCTACGCTAGGGGTTATAACCCGAAAACTATAGCCGACGATATAAGTATTATCGGCGGCTATAGTATAACCGACGATATTTATTATGAATATCGTCGGTTATTGTTTGTTTCCTTTTTTTTCATATGCATTATATATTTATACAATTCAAAAAGGCTATGAGTTTTTTTTCCTAACTTATAAAAAATGCTCCTTAAACAAAGAATCTACTTTAATTACATCGATCTAATTAAGTTAAAGTCGATCATCTTCGTATACATCATTTTACAGTGCACGTTCAAACTCAAATTAACATATATATATATATATATATACATACACTAAGGCGCATAGTCAGAATCATCGCTTGAGTCTGACTCGATTTCCGAGTTAATTTCAGGTAAGATGTGTAAGCCCTCGTCACTTGAGTCTTCATTGTCTTCATTTTGGTTAACATCAATAAGATTCGGTTGAGGAATTCGTACCACACTGCCCTGTATCACATTATTAAGGCGAATTGTTGAGGTTTCAGGAATACCAGTTGCGTTCGGCTCTTAGTATGCACTAACTTCTTCATTATCCGAGGTCACACCAAGGGTGGAGGCACTGTATATGTTTCTTGGAAGAACATGGTTAACCACTTTCCACGCGCCTTTATGCAAGAGATCATCAAGATAGAACAATTGTTTCACCGCCGTGGCCAAAACAAACGGATCATCTTCATACCAACTTGTAGCAGTATTCACCAAAAATGTCGTATTGATCGATTCTTGTGTTCTGAGGGTCGGTATCAAACCATCTACACTTAAACAAGTGCACGGTCATGCCTTCCCCATATATTAATTCGACAACTGAATGGAGAGCACCGTAATAGTCAACTCCATTCTACCCACCATGCACCATTATCCCAGAATTCTGTGTTTTTCGTCTGACATCTCTATGTTCACAAATAAATAATTTACCTTACACATAGAATAAACTCTGGAAGTTACCGGTTTCTGCCCCAAGAGCCTCAATTCGTGTGACCACTGAGGGATACCATCATCTTGTACATGGTTCATTTGAATATAATCATTTATTAACTAAACTATAAATATGATACGAGACATGCAATTAAATTCATATACAAGTCAATATATCTATATACGTACGTACCCATTTACCAAAATAGTTTGCGAACGTCTTGTTGTGGTAGTTAACATCACCAGAAATGGCAAGGCAGTAAAGGTGCATATTTTTCCAATATTGAACTTCTGGACAGTTAATCAATACCGACCAGTGCGCAATGTCTAGCTCATATGGTTCCAAATTGTACGAGTTGGGCAACTTTCCGAAAACTTCAACATCATCGGAGATGATTGAAAGGTTGAACTGTGCTCCATCTACTGGCATATGTTGTGGAGGGTCCTCGAACGCTCCCAAATACAGTCTGGTGTACGTTACGCACTCGTGCGCAATATATGCTTCAGCGATACACCCTTCGGGTGCAGATTTGTTCATCACATAGTCTTTGTAGTCCCCTAATTGTCTATAAAATTGGTAAATACAGAGCATGTTATGAATATTGTAAAATAAGTGAATAAATAATATTAAAGACATATATAGCCAGATTCAGAGATGCATTACTGATATACGCATTTTATGCTCGTTTCTTAACGCATTTCCCTTTACGTTTAGCTATGTTATTATCTTAGTTTTTATGTTTTCCTTACTTAAATTGTTATTTTGAAGATATTTACGGTGGAGATTAATAACGGCGCAATTCGGAGGAATTTCGGCGATTTTGCGATTTTTGCGATTTCGGACCACGAAAAATGGGCCGGCCCAAAAAGCAAATTATGGGCCGATTTCTCAACTCTTGTTTCGGCCCATTAACAAGCCCAAACCCATGTAATTCGGCCTAGATGCCTTTTGGTGAAGAGGAAAAGTCTTGTTTTGAAAGGGCAAGTCAACATTATCAAGCTAATGATCACAAATGGTGACTACACATGGTGATTCATGCTTAGGGTTCCCAAATGGTGACTACACTAGGTGACTCTTGCTTTGCATTAAATGAAAAGATGACTTGCCATGGTGACTTGCCTTAATGATCATTGCATGCATTAAATGGAGGAGGCAAGGTGGAAGAGAGAAGGCAACATCCCTTGCCTATATAAGAGAGGAGGCAGCCATAAAACAGATCCATCACTCATTTTACTAAGCCAAAGCTCTACACAAATACTCCTCCACCATTAAACACTTGAAGGTTCACACAAAGCCGAAGCATCCATCTCCTCCATTCCAAGCCGAAGCATCTCCTCCTCCATTCCAAACCGAAGCATCCATCTCCTCCTCCAAGCCGAAGCTATCATCCTCCATCCCTCACAATACGCTAAGTCCCTTGTGAAGGAAAGCCATCTCCACCGTAGTTCATCAAGCACTCAAGACAAAAAGTGTAACCATGATCTTCACTTTCATTTCTTTAGCTTTGTATTTGAATCTTTTGATGTATTGGAATAACAAGTTTAGATTTGTGTATCAAATGAAGAACAAGTTTAGATTTGTGTTTTATGTGTTTAAACAGATTTGTAATATGCATGTGTTTATGATTTCTAGCCTTTTATGCATGTTTGCTACAATCTTAAAGCTTCGAATGCATGTATTAGAAAATACGCTAAGTCCCTCTCTTTTGCATGTTTCGATGATCGTATGTTGTTTAGGATGTTTATACGCTAAGTTGCATTCCTACACAATTATCAAGCATGTGTACTTAGTTATAAGTTATGAATTTCGCAACTTACACAAAGGTTTGATGCATGAAAAGGGTAGGTTAATAAGATGAGTTGATCACATGTAATTAATAGTGTAACTTCTTATTTTTAGCAAGCATAATTAGACTTTAAGTTTCTTGATTGTTGAAACTTGTCTATGAGTAAAACATGTTAGATGCCTAAGAGTTTTAGTTGTGTTTGCATGTTATGTACTTTAAATTCGTAGATTAAATAACCAACTTCCAATCCCCCCAAATATTTACATTTCCGCATATTAACGAAACCATGCATGCGCCCTTAATTCCCCGGATAAAGAACGATCCCTACTCGCCGATATTATAAATGACAAAAGAAGGGTTTAAATTGCAATGCGCGTAATTGGTGTTTTTAAGGTCTACTTTGTGTTATCGTAAATGCATGTTTTGCGCGTATCAATTTTTGGCGCCGTTGCCGGGGAATTAGAATGTTTTGTATGTTTCGTTGTACATTTGTGATTAAAAGCATGTCTAAATTTTCGAAGTACATACTTGTTCATTTTTTATAGAAATTTTCATACATGTTTAAAATGCCTACTTTTACTTAGCCGAATTTATTCATACTTAGTTTATTTTACACTTACATAATTTATTTCCATGTTAAAGGATAGTCTTAGATTTAAATTAAGTACTAGCATTTAGTTACTAAGTAAATCTCATTGGAACAGGTGGTGCCTCATTTGTTTGTTTATCTCCTTAACCCTTCGTGAAATGTGTGGATTTAATCACCACACGCCATAACCTAAGTGAAGTTATGGGCACGAGGTTGTGGGCGGAGTCTACAAACATTTGAGAGTGTATACTATCTTGTGATTTCGAGTAAGAGTTGGTTTTGATGTCTAGAAGGGTTATGAATGGTGACTGGTTTTGAACTAAGAAAACAGAAATACCATTGGAGTATATACTCTCACGAGTAAGCCTCGGGGTATTTCTAAGAACAACATTGGAGTATATACCTTAACTGGTTAGCCTCGGGTTGTTCCCAGAAATTAGTTCTCACCTCTTGCGTTACATCTATCCCAACTGGTCATTTCCAACAATTACGAGAATTAACGATAGTTAGTATACTCTTTTGTGCGGGCCGCAGGACGAAGAGATTTACTCGTAACTAAATCATGTATTCCTTTTAAATCTTAGGCGCAATCAAAATGTAGACGTACTTAAATTGATTTACATTGATTACGATTATTGGTTATTAAGTTTAGTTCTTTGGAATAGGTGGTGCCTCTTTTTCTGGTTTACCTCCTTAACCCCTCGTGAAGTGTGGATTTCATCACCACACGCCATAACCTAAGTGAAGTTATGGGCACGAGGTTGTGGGCGGAGTTTACTAAGAACTTGAGATTATATACTATCTCACAAATTTGGCTGATTGTTGGATATGGTGAATGGGTTTATGATTGGTGCCGGGTTTCGGATCTAAGCAATAGAACACCATTGGAGTATATACCGTAACTGGTTAGCCTCGGGGTGTCTCTAGGAACAACATTGGAGTATATACTCTTACGAGTAAGCCTCGGGTTGTTCTAAATATTAGTCCTTACCTCTCGCGTTATCTCTATTCCTACTAACCATTTCTAAACGTAACTAAGCTGAATTGTAGTCGGTATATATTTTCGCACGGGCCGCACGTCCAGGAACTTTACTTAATGCTCAATTCACGTACTCTCTGTAAATCATAAGTGCATATGAATACGGATAAATACATGAACTTAATACGACATAATCCTTTAAATAGATGGTATATCGGATTAAGCATGCTTAGACCTCCCGGAATCAGACTTCATCTTCGGATGAACGAGACCCATTGCACAGTCGAGAGCCTCTGCACCACGTACCATCGGGGCCAAAGGAAATAAATAAAACTTAGTCAAATTTTTGTGTTTGTTTGTGCATTAAAAACTGTAAAGGACTAACAAACGTTACTTAGCTTGCATAACCTCTCTTAGGTTTTATGATACTCGGATTTCACTACCGAGTACCCTAACCTAAGTGAAGTTAGGGGCATAAGATCGAAGAAGAGGTCATTCTTTTCATTCATATTTTAAACACGTAACTCGTTTGTTTTCTGCAGGTTCTAACGTTTTCTCTTATGCATTCACTCCATCTTTCACGTAGGATTATTGTTTAATGCATTTTATTGCAAGAAAATGTGTGGTGCATAAATTCAATGTGAATTATGGTTTGCTTGTATTTCAACCTTGTTTATATATGTTCTAACTAAATTTTTAGTTTTAGCATTATATAGTGTTAATTTGCAGAAAACATGTGTCTTAGTTTATTCATGTGCACAGCCCCTAAAATTGATTAAATCAATTGCATTACTTAGTAAAATACATATAGTGTCTTAACTATTATAAATTTTGTATAAATTTTGTGTGTATTAGTAGTTTTTAAGTATTTGTGTGTATTTATAGTATGCTTTGATAGTTTTACTATTTTATTTGTTATCACCTTGTTTTCTAAATATGCATTACAATTTTGGTTAGTATTCTTATATACATCTAAAAATTATTTGTTGATACTAACACTTGGTCTTTGGTGGATGTCAGGCTAATGAATGTCCGATCAGAATCCAGGACCATCTAGAACAACGTTTGAGGAACTCACAGAAAGACTAGCGAGACTTAGAGCTGACATCCTGGATCATCCCATCCTCGAAGAAGTTTCCGAGTCTTCACATTCATCATTCGAACATACTTTAGCCTCATCAACCGACCACAACTCAGAAGCAGAAGCACAAGAAGTCAACATGGCCAATGCAGGACAATCTCTTCGCCAGCGCACCTGCTCAACCGAATGGAGCAGTGGGCCTTCGAGCATTGCTTTTCCACAACCGGAGGAAAACATGAAGGATATCGAGCTAAAGAGTGGCTTCCTCCACCGACTACCCATTTTTCACGGACTTTCCAATGAAGATCCGAACAAGCATCTTAAACAATTCCAATTTGTTTGTAACAGCATGAAGCCATCCGATGCGGATACAGAACTCTTCAAACTGAAGGCATTTCCATTCACCCTAGTCGACAGGGCCGAGTCTTGGCTAATGGAACTACCGCCGAACCATATTACCTCATGGAAGCAACTTGCGGATATGTTCCTAGCGAAGTACTTCCCGGCCTCAAAGATCACCGTCTTGAGAAAGCAAATCACTGGCATCACACAGAAACCGGACGAGACCTTCGGCCAATACTACGACCGATTCAAAGTTTTGTGTGCCACTTGCCCATCGCATGGATTTTCTGAGACCAATCTCATGAATTACTTTTACGATGGTCTCAAGCCGATTGATAGGGAATTGCTGGATGCAGCAGCCACCGGTGCATTCATGGACTTAACAGAAACCGAAGCTAGAGCTCTTCTAGAGAATCGGGCGAATAATGATGCACAATACGGAATGTCCAACAGACGAGCAGTCGGTGAAGCGAGTTCTACAACCGACGCGGACGAAAAATACGACAAACTAGCTCATATGCTAGAGAAGGTTTTAGAACTCGAGACGACAAGAGCGAAGGCAACTCAACGGCCTGTTTGCGGCATATGTCAAATACACGGTCACCACAATGACCAATGCCCTCAAGCGCAGGAGCAGGCAAGCGAGCCGGAGCACGCTAACGCCATCGGCGGATATCAGGGAGGACAAAGGTATAACAACTACAACAACTATGTCAACCGTGATCATCCAGGTTTTAGATGGGGCAGCAACGAGGGAACTTTAAACCCTCCAGCATCTCAACCTCAACAAAGCTACCAACGCCCTCCATTTCAACCACGACCACCGATGCAGCATGGTTCGTCATCACAACCCTTCACCAATCCGGATTACGACAAGATGTTGTCGCAACTTTCGGCCTCAACTCAAGTTCTCCTCGACGGACAATCGAAGACAAAGGAGACACTTGACTCACATGGCCGCGACATCACCGAAGTGAAGAAGCAGCTTGGCCAACTTGTTGATTTCATGGGCCAAATCAAGGAAACCGGTCGGATTCCACCTCAAACCACTCCAAATCAAAGAAACGTGAATGCTATAGTCACAAGGAGTGGGAAGATACTTGAGGAACCAAAGACCAAGCGATCTCATCTTGATGAAGTCACCATCGAGGACATCACCAACGAAGAAGAAGATGAGATCGATCCGGCAATTCAAGTGGCCGAGAAAAAGAAGGTGACGCCTACTGTCACCAAGGCACAATCACCTCCACAACCTACCCCAATCAAAGGTAAAAGCCCTATTCCTTCAAATACGGTGATTACTAATTCTCCGTTTGCTGTTGCACCTTTCCCAAGCAGATTAGCAAAATCAAAGAAGAAGGATGCCCAATATGAAGATATCCTGGACATCTTCCGAAAGGTGCAAGTGAATTTGCCCTTGATCGAGTGCATAAAGCAAGTGCCTATATACGCCAAGTTTCTAAAAGAATTATGCACACAGAGGAGGCAAACTCGAGAGAAGGAGGTTGTGAAGGTGAACGCAACCGTTTCGGCGGTTTTGCAGCGTCGGCTACCCCCAAAACTGAAGGACCCAGGGAGCTTTGCAGTTCCTTGCGTAATCGGTGACACCCACTTTGAAGACGTAATGCTTGATCTCGGAGCTTCCATCAACGTCATGCCTTACTATCTATTCGAATCGATGGAGCTTGGAGATCTCAAGCAAGATGGTGTTGTCATCCAATTAGCCGATCGCACCCACAAGTATCCGAGGGGATACGTAGAAGACGTTCTCGTGCAAGTCAACAACTTGATATTCCCAGCCGATTTCTATATAGTTGACATGGAAGAGAGTCCACTAAACACCACGCCACTACTGCTTGGGCGACCTTTCATGCGGACTGCGAGAACGAAGATTGATGTGTTTCAAGGCACTTTCTCCATGGAGATTGATGGAGAAAGAATCGAGTTCAACATCCTGGACGGGATGAAGTTTCCAATGTCGAGCGTAGCTGCCATTTCGACATACGATCCTGTGGATACCTTAGCACAAGGTTACCTCGACACCATCAATGAGGATGAACTCGACATGGCCATTCAACTTGGGCATGACGGCCTTCTCGAGGCCTTACTAGAGCTTGAACCTAGAATCCAAGACATGGCCATGGCTCTAAATGCCGCACCACGGAAAGTAAGCTTTTCTCCTCCTTTACCAATTACTTTTGGTACTAATAAAATGGTTCCTTCCATCGTAGAAGCTCCAGTTTTAGAACTCAAGCTACTACCGGACCATCTGAAGTATGCGTACTTGGGCGAGAATGAAACTTTACCGGTCATTATTTCGTCCGCGCTAGAAGAGGAACAGGAGGAGAAGCTCGTGAGTGTACTCAAACGGTACAAACCCGCAATAGGCTGGACACTTGCGGACATCAAGGGAATCAATCCAGCAACTTGTGTGCATAGGATTTTCCTTGAAGAAGGCACCAAGCCTACGCGGGAAGCGCAACGTCGGCTCCACCCTCCGATGATGGAAGTGGTAAAAAAGGAGGTAATTAAACTCATGGACTGTGGAGTTATTTACCCTATATCTGATAGCCGTTGGGTTTCCCCAGTGCAGGTAGTACCTAAGAAATCGGGAATTACCGTCGTCGAGAATCTGGAAAATGAACTTGTGCCACAACGGACGATCACTGGACACCGAGTGTGCATTGATTACCGGAAGCTCAACGCCGCAACCCGCAAGGATCATTTTCCCTTACCATTCATCGACCAAATGCTGGAAAGATTAGCCGGCCATGCATTTTATTGTTTTCTGGACGGATACTCCGGCTACAACCAAATTAGCATTGCGGAGGAGGATCAAGAAAAGACGACGTTCACGTGCCCGTTCGGAACGTTTGCCTATCGCCGCATGCCATTTGGACTGTGTAACGCACCAGGTACATTTCAACGTTGCATGCTCTCAATTTTCTCCGAGTACATTGAAAAAATTATTGAAGTATTCATGGACGACTTTAGTGTATTTGGGAGTGATTTTGATGCATGCTTAAACAATTTAGAAACAATTTTACAAAGATGCGTTGAAACGAACTTGGTGCTTAATTGGGAGAAGTGCCATTTCATGGTTACGCAAGGGATAGTGTTAGGACATATAATTTCTGAAAAAGGGTTAGAAGTAGATAAAGCTAAAGTAGATCTTGTGCGTCACTTACCCTCTCCAACTTCGGTTAGAGAGATTCGTTCATTTCTTGGACACGCAGGATTTTATCGTAGGTTTATCAAGGACTTTTCCCACATTTCGCGCCCCTTGTGTAAACTGCTGCAAAAGGAGACCCCGTTCGTCTTTGACGAGGAATGCAACGCTGCCTTCAACAAGTTGAAGGAACTTCTTACGAGCGCTCCTATTTTATGCAGCCCTGATTGGTCTCTGCCATTTGAACTCATGTGCGACGCCTCGGATTATGCCGTAGGAGCCGTCTTGGGTCAGCGGAAGGACAAGAAGCCTTGCGTAATCTATTACGCCTCTCGGACGCTTGATGAAGCGCAAAGGAATTATACCACCACCGAGAAGGAGTTTCTTGCCGTGGTTTTTGCTTTAGATAAATTTCGATCTTATCTACTTCAAACTAAAGTAACTGTGTTTACCGATCATGCAGCTTTGAAGTATCTAATGCTCAAGAAGGACGCAAAACCACGACTTATAAGATGGATACTTCTACTCCAAGAATTCAACATCGAAATCAAGGATAAGAAGGGAGTAGAAAACGTCGTCGCTGACCACCTATCACGTTTGATAGGTGACCATGAGCCTGTCGAGATTGAAGAAACTTTTCCGGATGAAAAACTCTTCGGAATTAAGGTAACTACTTCGGAAACTCCTTGGTATGCCGATATTGTAAATTACTTAGTTACCGGTGAGTTTCCGTCTACCATGCATAAATTTCAACGTGACAAACTTAAGCATAATGCTAGAACCTTTATCTGGGATGAGCCTTATTTGTGGAAACAATGCTCCGATTTAGTCATTAGGAGATGTATCCCGGATAGTGAATTCAAGCCTATTTTAGACTTTTGTCACAATGAAGCATGTGGGGGACACTTTGGTTCTAGGAGGACCGCTCTTAAGATTTTAGATTGCGGTTTCTTTTGGCCTAGTTTATTTCGCGATGCTCATGCATATTGCGCTACATGTGATAAGTGCCAAAGATTCGGTAATTTAGGGCCTAAAGATCAAATGCCACAACACTACATATTTAATGTTGAAATTTTTGATGTGTGGGGTATTGATTTTATGGGACCATTTCCTCCCTCCAATGGTTTTACTTACATCTTACTCGCAGTAGATTATGTTTCTAAATGGGTGGAGGCAAAGGCCACCCGCACTAATGATTCGCGAGTTGTTGCAGATTTCCTACGAACTAACATTTTCAGTAGATTTGGAATGCCACGCGTTTTAATCAGCGATGGAGGAAGTCACTTTTGCAACCGCACGGTGGAAGCACTCATGAGGAAGTATGGCGTAAAACACAAGGTTTCCACACCATACCACCCTCAAACCAATGGAATGGCTGAAGTTTCCAACCGAGAGATAAAGAAGATTTTGGAGCGAACCGTCCGCCCCAACCGGAAAGATTGGAGTCAATGCTTAGACGATGCATTGTGGGCTTACAGGACTGCCTACAAGACCCCCATCGGTATGTCCCCTTTCCGATTAATCTATGGGAAGGCGTGCCATCTTCCGGTTGAACTAGAGCACAAGGCATGGTGGGCCGTGAAGAAATTCAACATTGATCGAGATGCCGCAGGCTTACATCGGAAGCTTCAACTTTGTGAACTTGAAGAAATCAGAAATGATGCTTTCGACAATGCGTGGATTTACAAAGAGAAGACGAAAAAGATCCACGATCAGATGATTCGCGGGAAGAGTTTTGAACCAGGGCAGAAAGTATTGCTTTTCAATTCAAGACTTAAGCTCTTTCCGGGAAAGCTTCGCTCTCGATGGATGGGGCCATTTGTAGTTTCTCAAGTCCTACCTCATGGAGCAGTTCTCATTCGATCTATCGACAAGGGTAGTGAGTTCAAAGTAAATGGCCATCGCTTGAAGCCCTATTTTGAGGCATTTGCGGAGCACACCGTGGAGGAGATGCAACTCCAAGAACCGGCCATTTCAAAACCAAACTGATGCATCACGTCCAAAGCTAACGACGTAAAACGAGCGCTTGTTGGGAGGCAACCCAATAGGGAGACAACAGATTTGTTTTCTTCTCCCCTTTTACTTAATTTAATGGCTTTTTGCGTATTAGATTAAAATTTTCGTAGATCCTATACTCCATGTTTAAATTCTATGTTTTCTTTAAGTACATTGAGGGCAATGTAGAGTTTAAGTGTGGGGGAAGGGTTTACAATTTAATTGTGTCTAAATTAGTGTTTTTCAGAGTCTTTAGGATGCCCTTAACTAGTCAATGATGAAATTTGATCGATACGAACACATATGGCGTATGAATCACATGCATCGAATTCTTGTGCTAATTGAGATATTCTTTATGTTTTTAACATGTAGTAGATATAAATTGCAAAACGTGGTACAGAAATCGCATGCTTGAATAAGTTTTTAATCATATGAACCCTATGTGAGCTTTTGAGCTATCTGTTCTTTATTCCTTGAGTGATCTGATCAATCCATATCATTTCGTAGTTTATAGCTTTATATATGCCTCATTTGACTGCTTGCCATAGATTTTAATGAACTAGAGAATACTAGAACTTACTCATGTCAATTTGCAAAGCTTTTAAGTTGATACATACTTTGATTTCGGAAATGATTAAAGGCATTTAGGATTTTCCACCACATTGCCATATATCCATGTATCCCAATTGTACGCACAAGTTGCGACACCCCTAGATAAACCAATTGAGCCCACGTTAAGCTTTTCTTTCATCACCATATATACCTAAACACTTACCCTAGTATAGAATATCCTTACCTTTGTTCCGAAAACTTGGTGAGAATTTTTCGAAACTAGCACATAAGATGGTGGTTCGGTAGGAAAGATTGGAAGAGTTAATGTGAGTAAGGGGAAAGACTTGTCCAAATAGCTAAAAAAGTATGAGATTGCCAAAAAGAAAAGAAAAAAATATATATTTGAGAGAATGAAAAGAAAAAAAAAAAAAAATATTATATCTCTCATGGCAACTTGTTGTTCTAAAGTAGAAACAAATTGGATTAACGTCCCCCTTATTTACGGATTTGGAGTTTACGACAAATTGAAGGCCTAAAAATAGAACAAAATATGGTCTTTGTCCTGTCTGAAAAGCTCAAAGGGTAGATTAGCTTGAAGTATACATGATAACATACAAATGGAGATGGAGGACTAATATGGTGCTAGACTAAGTCGTTGGAACGTTTTTATCACCACATATCTAAATTTCGAATGCCTTAGCCTTAACCCCATTACAACCTCACTAAAAGTCCTTTATGATCCTTAAAATGAGTAGCTTTCAATTAGTAGAGTAAGTTGCATGAGTAAGCTTATGGTTTTGGTTCATTTGTGCAAGTAATCAAACTTTATTCATGTGGTTTTCATTTCAATTCATATACACTTTAAGTGAACCATTTTCATGAGTGAAAAATATGATGAGTGCATCCTTGTGAGTTGATTAAACCTTTATTCAAAGCATGCACAGCTATAACATAACCATTGTTTTCTCTATGTCTTACTTGTTCATTACATAATTATATCGCAATTATCTCTTGAATTCGTCGAGCATACAAATTGAAATTCATGTGAGCCATCGCCATATACTTATGAAAATTCTGAGACAAATTTTAGCTAAGGGCTTAGTTGTTCTTTCTTTTGTTTTAAATTCTTAGAGAGTCTTAGTTTAACTTAGTGTTTGCTAAGGGACTAGCAAAGTCTAAGTGTGGGGGAATTTGATATACGCATTTTATGCTCGTTTCTTAACGCATTTCCCTTTACGTTTAGCTATGTTATTATCTTAGTTTTTATGTTTTCCTTACTTAAATTGTTATTTTGAAGATATTTACGGTGGAGATTAATAACGGCGCAATTCGGAGGAATTTCGGCGATTTTGCGATTTTTGCGATTTCGGACCACGAAAAATGGGCCGGCCCAAAAAGCAAATTATGGGCCGATTTCTCAACTCTTGTTTCGGCCCATTAACAAGCCCAAACCCATGTAATTCGGCCTAGATGCCTTTTGGTGAAGAGGAAAAGTCTTGTTTTGAAAGGGCAAGTCAACATTATCAAGCTAATGATCACAAATGGTGACTACACATGGTGATTCATGCTTAGGGTTCCCAAATGGTGACTACACTAGGTGACTCTTGCTTTGCATTAAATGAAAAGATGACTTGCCATGGTGACTTGCCTTAATGATCATTGCATGCATTAAATGGAGGAGGCAAGGTGGAAGAGAGAAGGCAACATCCCTTGCCTATATAAGAGAGGAGGCAGCCATAAAACAGATCCATCACTCATTTTACTAAGCCAAAGCTCTACACAAATACTCCTCCACCATTAAACACTTGAAGGTTCACACAAAGCCGAAGCATCCATCTCCTCCATTCCAAGCCGAAGCATCTCCTCCTCCATTCCAAACCGAAGCATCCATCTCCTCCTCCAAGCCGAAGCTATCATCCTCCATCCCTCACAATACGCTAAGTCCCTTGTGAAGGAAAGCCATCTCCACCGTAGTTCATCAAGCACTCAAGACAAAAAGTGTAACCATGATCTTCACTTTCATTTCTTTAGCTTTGTATTTGAATCTTTTGATGTATTGGAATAACAAGTTTAGATTTGTGTATCAAATGAAGAACAAGTTTAGATTTGTGTTTTATGTGTTTAAACAGATTTGTAATATGCATGTGTTTATGATTTCTAGCCTTTTATGCATGTTTGCTACAATCTTAAAGCTTCGAATGCATGTATTAGAAAATACGCTAAGTCCCTCTCTTTTGCATGTTTCGATGATCGTATGTTGTTTAGGATGTTTATACGCTAAGTTGCATTCCTACACAATTATCAAGCATGTGTACTTAGTTATAAGTTATGAATTTCGCAACTTACACAAAGGTTTGATGCATGAAAAGGGTAGGTTAATAAGATGAGTTGATCACATGTAATTAATAGTGTAACTTCTTATTTTTAGCAAGCATAATTAGACTTTAAGTTTCTTGATTGTTGAAACTTGTCTATGAGTAAAACATGTTAGATGCCTAAGAGTTTTAGTTGTGTTTGCATGTTATGTACTTTAAATTCGTAGATTAAATAACCAACTTCCAATCCCCCCAAATATTTACATTTCCGCATATTAACGAAACCATGCATGCGCCCTTAATTCCCCGGATAAAGAACGATCCCTACTCGCCGATATTATAAATGACAAAAGAAGGGTTTAAATTGCAATGCGCGTAATTGGTGTTTTTAAGGTCTACTTTGTGTTATCGTAAATGCATGTTTTGCGCGTATCAATTACGTACCTTTCCATATGATACATCCATTTATAGTGTACTGGACCAGTAAGCAACAATTATTCCGGAAGATGGAGCATCAGGTGAGGCATGATGTCAAAAAAGTTTGGAGGAAATACCCTTTCAAATTTGCACATGATAAAAATAATGTCCTGTTGCATTTCCAACAAGTCCGATTTCTTCACTTCTCTCGTGCATAACTTCTTAAAGAACCTTGACAAAGCCACTAACGGCTCCACCACCTCTTTGGGCAGGTACCCTTGAATGAAAACAGGGAAGAGGCATTGAAGCAGTATATGATAGTCATGACTCTTTAGTCCGTACATCTTATTGTTTTTGAAGTTAACACATCGACTTATATTTCCAGCATAGCCTGAAGGATACCTGACATTACCCATCCAGCCAAAAATTTCATTCTTCTGGGCAGGCTTGACGGTATAAGGAGCTTGTGGCATTTTTTTCTTCCCATCTCTCAACCAGAAATGTTTTCGCAGTCCCATCCTTTTAAGATCAATGCGTGCCTTCGGGCCGTCTTTAGTTTTTCCCTCCCAATTCAACACTGTGCCGACCACACTCTCGCACACATTTTTCTCTATGTGCATAATATCTAAGTAGTGTCTGATCAGCAACTTGGACCAATACGGAAGTTCCCAAAAAATACTTTTATGTGTCCAGAATTTATACCTGTTGGGTTTGTCAGGTATTGATGCCACTATCTCAGGATGATTGCTGAGCTGCCCAAAATCGTATTCATTTAGCACTTCCAATATTTCATCCCTCGTCCATCTCCTCGGCTACTCACCTGTTTTCACAGTCCCATCAAATACCTCCATATCCTCCCGAAATGGGTGATCATGTCGAAGCCAACAACGATGATGCATATGTACAATCTTCCTGCAATGAGGTCTGCAACACTCAACAGTCATGCACTCTGGACAAGTCCTGTATCCTCTGGTAACGTTGCTCGACAACATCCCGCGTGCAGGAAAATCACTAATGGTGCCAACAAGCATGGCATGCATCTGGAACATCTCATTTTTGAACTTGTCATACTCGGGTTGGATCGAGGAGGCAGCCAACCACCCAGAAGTCCCTCCGCTTGTCTATACGATGCAGCACGCGTATCTGCAGTCCCCCGAAGATGCTGTAAGTGGCCTTATAACAAAATAAACATATTTCTTATTTTTTTAGATTGTTTACATTAATTAACATTTTATTTTTCTTTGTCAATTAGGCGAGACTTCAGGAGGTGATTCCGGAGGTATTGACTCAAGTGGCAAGAGAGCGTTATCCCAACACCCCCGATGCGGAACTCCCGATTGATCAGATTGATCAGATTGATCAATCTGATCCGATCGTAACGGCTAGGATTATGTCAACTGCGACCCCTCCAGGGAAGAACACTTTCTACTACAGGGGGCTCGGAAAATGGGGTCAAGGGCTGCTGAAGAACACCCCTGAATTCTCTTGCGGATCGAGATCATCTTCGAAGGCTAATGAGCTACAGGAGCATCTTCATAGGCAAGCGATTGAGATGGAATCTCAACAATGTCGGATGGAGGAGATGGAGCAGGCGCGAGAGCAGAGCAGAATCGGTTGGCCGAACAGCAGCAGATGATGAGGACATGGATGCAACACTGTTATGCACTGTTGCATGCATCTAGAATCCAAATAGCTCCCCCGCCCATTTTCGGTGCGCCACAGCCACAACCACAGCCACAGCCTCAGCTTCAGCCGCAGGCGCCAGACCAGGACCAACCAAGTTTTGACGATCCATTTGACCACATAGACTTAGGAAACCCGTAGTACATAGTACGCATATGTATATAAATTTGAACGATTTCGGTTTTTTATTTTATTTACTACTATAGTTTCAATAGTTCTTGATTTTCAATGTGAACAATATTGGTGACTTTTTGGGAATGCAGGTTCTGGGATAAAACTCAACACTTGCAAAAAAAAATTAAAATCATATACACTATAGCCGACGATATAAACTAATATCGTCAGCTATAGTTTCCTCCATAGTCAACCAGTTTGACCAGGGGAGGAACTATAACTGACGATGAAGTTGTAAGTTATAGTATGGAACTATAACCGACGACCTAATATCGTTGGCTATAGATCCATACTATAACTGACGACAACCCTAACTTGTCATCGGTTATAGTATCACCGACGGTGCAACACCGACGATACTATAGCCGACGACTCATCATCGGCTATAGACTATAACCGACGAGATAATGGGACAGACCGACGACATAGTATCTGTGATGACCCGGAACAAAATCAGTAGTGTTAATCAGTTTAAGCCATGAGGTTATGCGTAATCGCAGAAATCTGATAGTTGATTGAATCGCCAGACTTGATCATGTCTAAATTATTGGCCGAGAATTTGAGTTGAGTCTCTTCTCAAGAGTCGTTGTACGCGTGATTTCGAGTTCGTGGGCGGTTCCAGATCATTATTTGGACGATCGAGGAATATAATGTGAATATTTGAAATTTCGGAATACTGTCGAGTTTATCCGTTTGTGTTCGAGTCTATCCAAATTGTGATTGTGATCTGTTTTGGACCGTTGATCGACCCGAAGGGTAAATGGAATGATTATTGACTTGATGTGCGAGTTTCGCGATTTGTTGTGATTTCGGCATAATCTGCTAATATGGCCGCTTTCTTAGCGACTAAATTATTGAGCAAGAATCTGATTTGGGATCCTTCGTGAAAGTTGTAGAGAATTTAATTTCGAGCTTGTGGGAACTTCCGGAGAATTTTTCCGAGTTACGAGGAATTAGTTGTGAATATTTTCGTCCTTCGATTATTGTCGTATTTATCCGATTGGGGTTCGATACGCGTACGGTATAAATACGGAAATGATACTTGCCGTTTTTTGAAACCTGCCATATTGGGAAACTTGGGTGTTGACTGGGTTGACCATGGGTGGGTCGACCCATTTTGGAGGCCGAATGGGTTGCCGGAAATTGAGGCCGATTCCGGCCATATTTGGGCAAGGTTCCTTCACGAGATTTGATGGGCTTGGGCTGCTCTTCGGTTTGGTTGTTGGATCCTCTCCTATGGTGGCCGGAGGAGGAAGAAAAATGGCGGCGAAAATGGGGAAATTCCAGTGAGTTTTGTTCGATTCGGGTGACGACGTGGAGGCCGAGATGGTGGCTTCTCTTTGAGGGGTTCTGTTAGCCTCAGTGAGAGGAACTTATTGCAAGTGGTTTGGGAGGTTGCCGTGGCTGGAGGAGAGAGATCCGTCGATGTGAAATTCCGGTAAGGGTTTGGAACTTTGGGTTGATTTTTGGAGGTTTTCCGGTCAAATTGGCCTTAACTTATAACTGGAAAGTTGTTGGAATCATCTAGATCTTTGAAACCATGTATGCGATGAATTTTTCTGGGCAGATCTGAAATTCCAGCGACGGCGGCAGCAACTTTTCGCCCGACGTGGTTTTCGACGAGTTATATGTCGTTTCTCTCGGAATCGCGCCCCGATCGCAGTGGAGAGGTTCGTTTTTCGATTTGAGCATCGGAAATTATAGCGAGGTTTTGTGGTGTGATTATCGGATTTTCGACAATTCGCCGTTATTGAATTATATGTTTCCGGGAACGGTTGTTTCTCGTGATTTGATTTGGGGATTCGAGTTATGATTTTGAGCAATGGATTTTGTGTTTATTCAGGGGTTCGTGACCGTTCGTTTGGCGAGGGATTTTCCGCCAGATCACGGGATTAACACGAACTGCGTTATGCTCACCTGTGAGTGGACATTTTTATATTTTCACAGTTGTTTGCGAGTTCGTGATTTTTCGTGATTTTCCATATTTACTTTATACGATGTTGAGATATATGTTATTTTCGGAGGTATTATTTTATATTTATTGGTGATGGCATTACTGCATTGATGTTTCGGCTACTCGGCTGATCACCGGTAGTCCACCAGAGTTAAGAGATTCCTCTGGGCAGGGTTGAGAGATTCCCCTGTATGCCACCGGGGTTGAAAGATTCCCCTGGCCTATCACCGTCGGGTTTGAGCGATTCATCTGACCGTCGGGCTTGAGAGATTCGCCTGGCAACCTCCATATATACTTTCCGAACTCGCATTGTTTTACATTGATTATGTACATAAACTGGTGAAAGGTATATGTTTATTTTTGTTCACTCACTCTAACGTTTTTATTTGCTTTTCCCCTGGGCTTTTCGGTTTCCGTGCCCAGTTTGCAGTTCGGACTCTGGTGTCGCACGTCGTGGTCGGAGGCATAGTATTCGAGCGATGTTTCTTTTATGGTAGGTTCTTAGTTTGGCCTACTATTTGTATATCTATACTAAAGGTCGCTCTGATGCGTTACTGATATATGTTTTATACGGATTTTCCCGGATATACTATATATTACAATTATGTTTACTGTTTATTGCTATTGATATGATATTGAGAAATCCGGATGGGATTGGTGCCCACGGTTTGATTTTTGTGGCATAGGACGAAGTGTATATTCCGGGTGCAGGTTAATGGCAATTCCGCGTTAGTAGCGTTACTCTGCCGAAATTTTTATGGTTTTTGTTGGTTCACTTTTTCAGAAGGGGTTTGATTTCGGTTTAGGAAACTAAATCGGGGTTGGGTCCTTTCCGTATCGACGGCTATAGTAAGACTTCCGGTAGTGGTATATATATATATAATATTAAGTACGTACGTACGGACCTATATATAATGAATCACGAACTCATTCTTGACAGTTTTCGACATCACCCAATGATTTCAGAGCATTTTCAGTTTTCGCGGGAGATTTTTTTTGAATGACAGAGCTGCTGTCCAGAATGGATCTGAAATAAGAATCTATAGCAGACGATACCACAAAATCGTCGGTAATAGTTAAAAAAAATCGTCGGTAATAGTGGAAAACTATACCCGACGATTTTCCGGCTACTATAACCGACGACCACAATACATCATTGGTTAAAAAAACCATAACCGACGATGTACCCTAGTCGTCGGTTATAGTTCACTATATCCAACGACAAGGGTTCTCGTCGGTCTGTTTTTTGTCATGTCGTCGGGTATAGTGTTTATGCCAGTAGTGTTTGTGTATGGTTGTATGTTTTTAATTTTGTGTACTTGAATGCATTTAACTTTGTATGTGTTTGTACTCACCTTTTTTAATTGCATTTAACTTTGTGTGTGTTTGTACTCACCCATATTATGTTGGGTTAAAATATTCATTATAACATAACAAACTATAAATTACCATTAAAATGCATTTAAAACAACAATATAAATTAAGCAAAAAACAAGATAAAACAAACTAACTTTTGATCATCATCATTATGCATCCACTCTGTTTGATTGAGCGGAAGATAGGGGAAGAGCTTGATCCGCCACTTCGATGAGATGAATCTTGTGCCTCCAATTCCTCTCGCTCAAGTATCTTTCTTTGCTTCTTCTCTCAATACCCTCTTTTACATGGTGAATATATACTTGGATCCACCGCCATTGTGCGAGCATCTTCCTCCCTTTGTTGAGCTGCCATTGCCTCATGCATAAATTGTTCCCTTCGTGCAAACTCTCGATCATTTTGATCGGCAAACCTTTTCATTTGAGCATGAATACTCATTGTTAGCTCTTGATTACCTTTCTTGTTTGCCACCTTGGCCGCTTTTTGTCCCATTGGACGCTCTCGCCTTTCATTTGATGTCATGTTTGGAGTTGCTTGATATCCGGTCTCATTGTTAGCATCCAAGTTGGTAGGAGTCTCATAATTGTTCGCATCTTTATCCATTGATGGGGGAATTAAAAATTTTGGTGACTCTTTCAAGAAATCCCAGCAATGCATATATGCGAAATGCTCTCCATGAGATTCATCGAAATAGAACCCCTTTGCATTCCTTAACTACAAACAATCGAAACAAACAAAGTACGGGTTCTTTATTCTAATCTCATGAATAATTACTATATTTTTAGTGAAAAATAAAAATACTTGCATCATCTTGATCATTTTCACCACTAGCATGATTCTTGATAGCTTTGTTCATTGCTTGAGCCCATCTCATACTTGTGGGATTGATCTTCTTCCATCGAGATTCAACACTTGTTTAGGTTTGCTTAGGTGCATTGGTTGGCTTGATACTTTCAAAGTACTCATATATACAATCCCACAAGGTTTCACCGGATTGATTAGTACCGACGATGACATCTCCACAAATACTCAACACGGCAACCCACAAAGCTTTATCTTCTGCCTCTTTTCAATTTTCCAACCGTGGTGCCCTTGATATTGGTGAAGCTCTCTTTGGACTCATGGTGTTGAACAAAAAAACTAAATTTGCTATAAAAAAAAAGAGGAGGAAGGAAATTTTGTGAGGATGTAAGAAATGGTGTGAAATGAATGAAAATTTGGATTGATATTTATAGAAAAATTAGAATTTACTGTTCTAACGGACTGATTAATATTCCCAAAAAATAATTAATTTTTTTTCTGACTGTTATATGAAAAATGGGAGTTGGATCGAATAATAACCATTTGATCGATTTCAACATATATTTTTTGTCGTTGGATCAGAATCAGAAATTCAAAAAAAAATAAAAAAAAATTTAACTGAGATTGTAATCTGGCCGTTGATTTCAAGATGGAATCAAATTGGGCCGTCCATTTTATTTCGATCGTTGGCTGACACAACTCCAACGGGTTGAAGCAGCATCACGTGGGGCGGGTCCCCCTACGCAGCATCACGTGTGGCGGGTCCCACTACGCAGCCTCTGTCTGCTACTCTCCTCCTCTGGTCCAGCGCGTCGTGTATACTCCTCTTTCCCTCTCTACTCCAGCGCGAGCGTAGCTCATCTTTCTCCTCTCCGGTGCGTCTCCTTCTCTCCTTCCCTCTCTCCTTCAGCTAGCTTGGCCCCACTTCTTCTCTCTCTCAATTTATGGATTGAGTCTTATATGAAGATCTAGTTTATGACTTCATTTAAGACTTCAAGCTAGTTGTGCTAGGTTTTAGATCCCCAAAACACATCATTGGAGAACATAAATTGAAGACAAAGCTAGAAAAATAGGGTATCACTACAACATTTGTGCCCATTACCGGCGAGATCACCGGAGACAAGGCCGGCGACCGGAAAAGTCGCCGGTAATGTCCATCATTACCGGCGACTTACTCCGTCGCCGGTAATGTCGCCGGAATCTCGCCGGTAATGTTCCAAGACATTACCGGCGACTCCAACCGTCGCCGGCAATGTCAAGCCGAACATTTCCGGTGATTTTCCGGCCGGAATTTCGCCGGAAATGTTCGGCTTGACATTGCCGGCGACGGTTGGAGTCGCCGGTAATGTCTTGGAACATTACCGGCGAGATTCCGGCGTAAAGTCGCCGGTAATGTCTTCATTTCCGGCGACTTACTCCGTCGCCGGCAATGTGTCTTATATTAGATGCCGGCTACGGCAGCTCGATCATTCAATCATTTTGATCGAAAAAAATCCAGAGAAATCGAAAGAAGGAAAACGTACGTACGCTCTGAAATCGATCATTCGGTATATTGTCAAAATCAAGGCGCGCGTCGAAAACTCGATCACTCGGGAAGCTATATATATAGGTACGTAGGTGTATATATACGTATATGTGGTATATATATATATGTGTGTGTGTGTTGATCAAATCCAATTCGTGAGATATATATGAAATGTTGTTGATGTACGGTCACCGAAACGAGAAAACAGCTTGTAGTTAATCTTGTGTCTGAATCAATGACTGGTATTATCGTATTGTTATCGGAGCCAGGCTAAACAGAGCCTCCTCCTACCCAGTCAAATACGTTTTGAATTGAAAAAAGGAGAATACTATCATCGAGTACTGAATCGAATTCAGAGATTAGATCGATATATATACATATGCATGCATGTACGTGTTGATTTAATTAGAGTTGAATGGAGAGATCACGTCGATTATTAGTAGTGAATGTGTGTATATATATATAATTAATACGTAAAATTGTTAGAATTTTCAGGATGGACAAGAGTTGGATGAGCCTCGAAAGATGGGATGTCAGATATCACCAGGGAATTAGGAGTTTTGTGGATTTTGTGAAGGCTAATTGTGGAGACACTACACTTCATTATTGCCCGTGTAAAGAATGTAAGTGTTTCAGCGATCGATTTCGATTTCCCATTGATAAAGTCCAGAGGCACCTGAGTAAATACGGGTTTTGGGATAAGTACACTTGTTGGATTTATCACGGTGAAACATCGGTAGCGGGTCCGCATGATCATGGACAATTTGGTGAGAGGGTAAGTCCACGCTATGATCATGGAGATTTTGCTGAGAGGGGCAGTTCATCCTATGATCCAACATCGATGTTAATCAATGATATGTTTCCTCATGAGAGCGGTGTATTTGCTGATGAAGCACCAAATGTCCCTCCCGTCGTTGAGGGTTTCCCCCATATCGAGCCAGTCGAACCATTACCTGGAGGTCATGTCAACACAAGCGGTATGGACAAGTACAACAACCTGATTGCATTGCAACAGACTCCGTTGTACGACGGTTGTAGTAAGACTGTTCTTGAAAGTGTGATGGGAGTGATGCAGGTCAAAATGGAGAACAAAATGTCTGTCAAAGCTGTTGATTCTTGGTTGAAGTGGACTGCTTCGCTACTGCCACCCGGTCATCGTCTTCCTACCACTCATCATAAGGTGCGACATATCCTGAAAGATCTTGGGCTTTCCTACATCAAAATCCATGCATGCAGATATGATTGTATTCTCTTCTGGGGAAAAGATCTCGAAGACCTTGAAGCCTGCCCGGTATGTTTTACAGAAAGGTATAAGTTGACTCCTGCAGGCAACAAGAAAGCTGTGAAGATACTTCGATATTTCCCGCTTATTGATAGGCTGGAGCGGTTGTTCATGTGTGCTTTCACGGCCGAGGCAATGAGATGGTGGGATGAGAGGAACTTGCCTGACGATGACACCCTTATACACCCTTCCGACGGAGAGTCTTGGAAGCACATGGTCAGGGAGTTTGATCATTTTGCAGCAGAGGTCCGAAATGTTTGGCTAGGGCTCTCATCTGACGGATTCAACCCTTTTGGCAACATGACTCTTCAATACAGTATATGGCCAGTTATTTTGGTACCGTACAACCTTCCACCATGGATGTGCATGAAGAAGGAATACAATATGCTCACTCTGTTAATTCCGGGCCCGGGTTATCCAGGAAAGTGTCTCGATGTGTATTTGAGGCCTTTGATTGAGGAGCTTAAGTACCTGAGTGAGTGTGGCCACCCCACTTACGATAGGTTCAAAAAGGAGATGTTCCAGATGCATGCCATGCTTGTTGGCACCATCAGTGATTTTCCTGCCCGCGGTATGTTGTCGGGCAACGTTACCAGGGGTTACAGGGCTTGTTCAGAGTGCATGACGGTTGATTGTTGCAGTCCTCATTGCAGTAAAATTGTTCAGATGCGTCACCATTGTTGGCTTCCATATGATCACCCATTTAGGCAGGATCCAGACGCGTTTGATGGGACTGTGGAAACAGGTGTGGCACCCAGGCGATGGACAGGGGAAGAAATTTTGGAAGTGTTGAATGAATACGATTTTGGCCAGCTGAGCAATCATCCTGACATAGTGGCGTCAATTCCAGACAAGCCCGAAAGATATAAGTTTTGGACACACAAGAGCATATTCTGGGAACTCTCCTACTGGCCCAGGTTGCCTATCAGACATTACCTAGATGTCATGCACATAGAGAAGAATGTGTGTGAAAGTGTGGTGGGCACAGTTCTTAACTTGGAGGGGAAAACAAAAGACATCCCTAAGGCACGCATTGATCTGAAAGAAATGGGTGTGCGGAAACATTTGTGGTTAAGAGATGGTAAGAGAAAAATGCCGCAAGCTCCGTACACCGTAAAGCCGAAGCATAAGCATGAAATTTTTCGGTGGCTGAGTAATGTCAGGTATATATTCTTATGGCTATGTAGGAATTTGGCCTTAAATTTTTAGCGGAGTATATATGGTTATATGCGAGAAATATAATTGGTCCATATATATGGCTTTATCTATATATATGCAGGTATCCTTATGGCTATGCAGGAAATATAAGCAGGTGTGTTAACTTCCGGGACAATAAGATGTACGGATTAAAGAGTCATGACTGTCATGTACTGCTTCAACGCCTTTTCCCTATTTTCATTCGAGGGTACATGCCCAAAGAGGTGGTGGAGCCGTTGGTGGCCTTGTCAAGATTCTTTCAGAAGTTATGCACCAGGGAAGTTAAAAAAGCAGACCTCAGGGAGATGCAAGATGACATCATTTTTATCATGTGCAAGCGTGAGAGGATATTTCCCCCAAATTTTTTCGACATAATGCCGCACCTGATGATCCATCTTCCCGAACAATTGTTGCTTACCGGTCCCGTACACTACACTTGGATGTATCCCATGGAAAGGTACAAATGATTCAAAAATTTGGTTTGCCTATGTTTTTATATGTAAATTCTTGTGGTTAAGTAAGTTAACATGTACTTGTTAACTTGTAGACAATTGGGAGCCTACAAGGACTATGTGAAGAATAAATATGCACCTGAAGGGTGTATCGCTGAAGCATATCTTGCGCACGAGTGTGTAACGTACACCAAAGTGTACCTCGAAAATGTAGAGGACCCCCAACAACATATGCCGATAGATGAACCCCAGTTCAACCTTTCTATCATCTCCAGTGACGTGGTAGTACAGGGAAGCTTGCCAAAGTCGTACAAGTTGGATGGAAATGAGGTAGCCATTGCCCACTGGTCGGTACTGATTAACTGTCAAGAAGTACAATATTGGAAAAACTATCATCTTCACTGCTCTGCTATTGCCGGAAATGTTGATTACCACAACAAGACGTTTGCAAACTACTTTGGTCAATGGGTAAGTATATGTGTATATGTCTATTTTTATATATATCCTTATATAGCATGTATGTATGTACGTGGTTTTGTGGTTTCAAGATGACATAATTTCTTCTGTACGTATTAATATATGGACGTTTTCAGATGAACCATGTAGCAGATGATGGTTGCCCAGAGTGGTCAAACGAATTGAGGGTCCTGGCGATGAAACCGATTGCTTCAAAAGTTTACTCGATGTGTCAGGTCAATGGCGTGAAATTTATATGTGAAAATCGAGACGACCGACTGAAAACACAGAATTGTGGGGTGATGGTCCATGGTGGGCAGGATGGCGTTGACTATTACGGTGTCCTTCATTCAGTTGTTGAATTAATTTATGGGAACCGCATGAAAGTGCACTTGTTCAAGTGTAGATGGTTTGATACTAGCCCGGAGAACACAAGGACCGATCAGTACGGAACATTTTCGGTGAATACTGCTACTACCTGGTATGAAGATGACCCTTTCGTTCTTGCCTCATCAGTAAAACAAGTGTTTTACCTGGACGATCTTCTTAACAAAGTCCCGTGGAAGGTGGTTAACCATGTTGCTCATAGAAACATATACAGTGCTGCCACACTTGGTGATACCGCAGATGATGAGGAAGTTACTGCATACCAAGAGCCAAACGCTTTTGACATTCCGGAATCATCTACGATTCGCCTTAATAATGTGAGATCTGGGAGTGTGGTTCGAATTACTGGAGCAGAACTTCTCGATGTTAATCCATATGAAGTTGACGCTGATTCAGATGACGAGGAGCAACACATATTGCCAGAGGTTACCTATGAAACCGAGTCAGACTCAAGTGATGAAGATGATTACGATTATCATCCTTAGTACATTGGAAATTGTAGTCGGAAATTGTAGTCGGCAAATGTACGTAGTAAAATGTACGTAGTAAAATGTTTAAGGAAATTGAACGTAGTCGGAAAATGTACTCGGAAATTGTATGTAGTCGGAAATTGTACGTAGTCGGAAATTGTATGTAGTCGGAAATTGAACGTAGTCGGAAATCGGAACCGTAGTCGGAAATTGAACGTAGTCGGAAATCGGAACCGTAGTCAGAAATTGAACGTAGTCGGAAATCGGAATCGTAGTCGGAAATTGGAACTGTAGTCGGAAATCGGAAATTGAACGTAGTCGGAAATCGGAACCGTAGTCGGAAATTGAACGTAGTCGGAAATCGGAACCGTAGTCGGAAATTATACGTAGTCGGAAATTGTACGTAGTCGGAAATTATGTAGTCGGAAAATGGTCGGAAATTGGTCGATCGGATAATAGTCGACAAATTAATAATGACATTACCCACGACGTACGTCGTTGGTAATGTCATTACCAACGACGTTGACCTACCTCGCCGGCAATGGTGGCGGTATAGCTCGAGCTCGAGCTCCTCCTCCCCATTTCTCTTCGGCCTATTTCTCTTCTCTCTTCCCTCTTCCCTCCCTAAACCCGAAATTCTCACCTCTCCCTCTCCTCAATCCTCTCTTCTCTCTTCCCTCTCCCCTCTCTTCCTCTCCTCCCCTCTCTCCTCCCCTCTCTCCTCCTCCCCTCCTCCTCTTCCTCCTCCCCTCACCTCCGTCGCCGACACGGTATAGTTCGAGCTCCACCATGCCAGGTTTGAGCTCTCTCTCTCCCTCTCTCTCTCCCTCTCTCTCTCTCTCATTCCACAATATTTTTTGTGTGTATTTTAATTAATTAATTTGTGATAATTGTGGGATGTATATATGTATGCATGTGGACATTATTTGTAAAATGTAATTAAGGTATGTATGAAAATTGTGGGAAAAAATTGTGGATAATTGTGGGGTGAAGGAGCAATATATGTGATGTATATATGTGAAAAATTAATTAATATATATGGAATGTATATATATATATATATACGTATGTTTGAAAAATGTGGAAAATTAATTAGCTAGGGTGAATTGGATTAATATGTGATGTATATATATGTGTGAATTAAGGTGATCGAAATTAAGATGCATGATCGATGTATATATGTGTGAAAAGTTTAAAGCCGGAAATGATGTATGTATATATGTTAAGTTAGGTGATATATATAGTTGTTAATTTAACGTATAATAGGTGATATTGGAACCATACCAAATCGGAACCGGAACGGTTTGAAACCGGAACTGTTTATAACCGGAACCGTTTGAAAACAAACGGTTCCGGTTCCAAACCGTTCCGGTTCTGATTTGATATAGAACCGAAACGGTTTATAACCGGAACCGTTATGTTACAAATTGTTCCAGTTACAAACAGTTCCGGTTTCAAACGGTTCCGGTTCCAAACCGTTCCGGTTCTGATTTGTTATAGAACCGAAACGGTTTGGAACCGGAACCGTTTCGAACCAGAACTGTTTGTAACCGGAACCGTTATGTTACAAACGGGTCCGGTTACAAACAGTTCCGGTTTCAAACGGTTCCGGTTCCAAACCGTTCGGGTATTTCTGATTTGTTATAGAACCGAAACGGTTTGTAACCGGAACGGTTTGGAACCGGAACTGTTTGTAACCGGAACCGTTTGTAATATAACGGTTCCAGGTGCAAACAGTTCCTGTTCCAAACCGTTCCGGTTCCGATTTGTTATAGAACCCCAGTTCCCATGACTATTACGGTGTCCATGCCAGGAGGTTTTGCGGCTAATTGGCTTCGGAGAGGTTCCCGAAATAGTGGAGGGAACAGTAGTCAAGCTTCCTCCTCGCCCGCAGTTAGCAACACGCCCAGTGGGCCAATGATGAGTGCTCGCACGAGAGCCTTGCTAGAGGCGCGAGCTGAGGAGGAAGCTGCACGATCAAGAGCCGTGCAACCGGAAGTTGAGCCTCGAGCCTCAGTCTCCAGACGCTCAATCAGCAGACATCCCTCCGGTGGCAGAGCCTCAGACGAGCGAGAGTCAACGGGGGCATCAGAAACTCCCTCAATCCGAATGCCCCATATTCGCCCGGTGCCTACTCCCGTTTCACGGGAATCATCTCAGACACATGGTGGTGCTGGCGCCCCATCGTCCAGGCCTCGTCTATCTCCGCCGTCCGGTCTCTTCCTACCCGACGAGATTCCTGTCATCCCTGAATTCGATGATAGGGGGATGCCTGTTTATATTGAAGGACGGCCGGAGTTCCTAAGCGTGGAGGAAGCGTATAACTTCCTCCCGTTCGACCCCGTGTATCTTTGGAGTGTGAGGTGCACCAACCAACAAACGGACGATGCAGGTAAATTTTATTTAACATCTGATTGATTACTTAATTATTACTTAAGACTTGCGATAGGTTCAATTAATGATATCAATTTGTTGACATTGTATTATTAGGCAATTTCGTTAATGGGACTGGAAAACGGAAAGGGGCTAGAGGCACCTGCACCGGGAAGAGACTTGAGTAGGCCACCGGCGGAAGGAAAACGCCCATAAGGGCCAATGAGGATGGCGAGGTGATCGAGGCATTCGATACCACGCGCAAATATGTCAGCATGGCCGGTGCGATCGTGCGGGACAAGGTCCCAATGCTTTGGCCAGATTGGGAATCTGTGCCTATCTACGTGAAGATGCAAGTGCATAATGCACTCAGTGTGAGTAAAATCGTATTTTCATTACGTAAATTTTACATTTATTAATTAAGTCCGAATAAATATATAATTTTACCTTTTATATATTGAAATTGTAGGTGTGGTTTGACGTGGATGAAGTTCTTATTCACACGTGGGTAGAGCGTCAACTACATATGAGGTGATGTGCTTCGACTTATTTGAATATATATCGAGTTAGATTTTTGTTTATCAAGTGTTTTAATATCTCTAACTTTTTTCCCTTCTTTTCATATAGGTATAAAGAGTGGAAGAACGAGCTTTCTTTCCATTACACTGTATACAAGGAGCTAGGCCGAGGTTCCACCCCTAGCGAATTCCGGTTTAGGGAGTACGAGTGGCTGTGGCTGATAGCCCACTTCGAGCACCCCAAAGCTCGGGTATGCATCCTTAATATATCTTTCAAGCCTAATGTATCGTATCAGATTGAAATAGTTAGTTACTAATTTTTTTTCATATGTTTATCAAACAAGGCGATTTCGAAGACGAACCGGGCGAATAGATTGAAAAACACCAGGGCCCATCATGCAGGTTCACTCAACTACATGGGTTGGTCGACTAAGGCGCAGCAACAACAAGAGGTGAACCCGTTGGTGTATATTCATCAGAAGTTCTACCCGCAGTGCCCTGAAGAAGCGGTAAGTCTTTCGCCTCTCCATGTGTTAATAAAACTATTTTTGAAGATGGAAATAGATTTTGTTAGCTAATATGTTGTTCATTTTCCCTTTTCAATTAGTCGAGAGTGGAGGAGGCGACCGCAGAAGTGACCATGAGTATAGCTCGGACTAACCATCATGACTGCTCCGAGGAAGAAGTCACCCAGTATGCCTCTCAGATCGATCCGCTTGATCCCCCGATAGCGGCTCGGATCATGGCAAAAGCGTGCGGGACTGGAAAGAATACCTACTACTGTAGGGGAATGGGCACGGCGGACGAAGGACTATTGAAGAACACTTCAGAATACTCTACCGGGTCAAGAAGTTCAACTTCTAGTCGTAACCTCGCGGCGGAGCTTCATAGGACGCAGAGGGAGTTGGAGGAGCAAAAGAGGCAGATGGCCGAGTACCAAATGCAGCAGACACAGGTGCAGGCTCAGATGTACACATGGATGCGGACGATGTACGAGGCTCAGACTACCGGACAACCCTTCCCCACACCTCCCCCGGTCCCTCATATCCCTACCTATCCACCACCACCACCGCACCAGTCAACGCCAGAGCAAGACCAAGGTAGCCACCGGAATTCAAATGAGTACATGGATTACTTCAACCCTAATGACCCGCAAGTTCCTGGACCTGACCTGTAGTTGTAGTTAATTTTTTTATCGTCGTTGCTATTTGTACTGTACGTTGGACATTTATGTTGAACTTGTATGACTGTCTTTGCTACGTGTACTGTTGAACTTGTATGATTGTACGGTTTATCCGGTTCAATGCAGGTTATGGAATTGGGCCCAATCCAGAACCGCGTTTTTTTTTCAAAATTTTTCCTCACATTGCCGGCGACATGGACTCGAGTCGCCGGCAATGTCTCAAATTCCGGCCACGGCGGCGCTGCCATTGCCGGCGACGGCGTTTCCCGTCGCCGGCAATGTCAACACCGGCGGGGAATCTCCGGCGACGTCATTGCCGGCGACAAGTCGCCGGTAATGTCAATTCCGGCGAAAAAAAAAGACAAGGCCGGCGACGGCAGGTCGCCAGTAATGTCTCCATTTCTGGTAGTGTATAGAACTCTCCATTAGAAATACCCCAAGGCTCAGAAGCCTGTGTTCAGATATTGCTGCAACCTGGAACAAGACGTAAATGCCTAACCAGAATCGGGTTTAGGATCTACGTAATCTAAGAATATAACTAGTTATCAAAGAAATTATGTTTTCAGATTTGGTGAACTGCTCGGTATGAAATTCAAACCAAGTAATTTGTGCCAGAAAAAAGCAGATCAATAACTTGAGGTTTAACTCTACAATAATCAAATACAACAACACCCGAAATTTTGATGCACTATGTTTGATCTCCCCAGATGCACCATGTTTGATCCATCATTGAGTATGAGAAGTTCTCTTAAGATTTGTCTCATATCGGTATTTGGGTCAGCCAAAAGTCTTCCTATCACAAAAGGAGATGCACTTTCCACAACTTTAAAATCAGGATCTAGAACTTTGGCGGTGCCTTCAGTGATCCTAGAGCTCTTATCACCAGGGCGTAGTATGGAGGAAGAGAGAAGCTGAATTCATACATAACATTGTATAGTTGGTCCATTATTCCCTGCAATCCAATGCATGCGTGCCAAACATTCAGAGACAAAGGAAGAAGCCACTGAAGAGGACATTGCATATACAGTTTTGCATATACAAATTTGATGGTACTTTGCTTCAACAAATTTTTCTAATAGAAGACCAAAGAAAATACAAATTATAAAATGACCATCTTTACCAATAACTAAGGCTCAGATCATTGATTTATTTTACTTAGATACTCTAGAATCAGAAAAAGACCCATGAAACCAAAAGCATATGCATGCAAAAACCAACATTGTCTTCTGATTTTATTATAGTATTTTTTAAGGTTCGTTTATTTATCATTTTTTTGGATTATCAGTCAATTTTCTAAACCCACCGGCTATGCAATTCGAATCGAGATTTGAGATTCAGATTGAAAAACTTACCAGAAGAGGTGACGAGTAAACACCTTTGAAGCTTCTTCTTAATGGGCTTGAAAGATTCTACATGTTAATGATAAAAGAGGGCAATAGGGGAGAGACCCAGAGCGAGGAGAGAGAAGTCGAGATGGAGCCGAGATCGAGCGATAAGAGCGAAGTGGAGAAGCTCTCTGTAATTTTAATTTGCGAGGTAGCGAAAGAAAATAGAACCTGTGAGAAAGAAGATATGAAACCCCGATATTATGAGAGCGACAGAACAGATAACTTATTAAACAGTATACATTAAATTTTAGCTACACATTCAAATCCAACGACTTATGATAAAAGACTCAGCAACACCAAGTGTAAAATCCTAGGAGAGGATCCGAGTCCATAGCCAAAGGGAAAAGGTGTTGCGTAGCATGAATTGCGAAGCTGCCACATAACCCAGTTTGCATGCCGATCCCTAATACTGTGAAGCCACGCATCTATGCGTCCATACCTTCTACCTCATCATTGTCACCATTCCCCATCTCACCTCTAGCCTCCCCCACTATAATTCTCTCCCTTAACCACCTGCATAACCCTCCCCTTGTTCCTTCTTCATCAGCATCTCATTCCATGCCATATATCACCCTATCATATCCTATTAATTTCTCATCTCCGAATTGAAACATGAGCAGTGTGTGCACCGAGCAACACAAGTTTCACGCCTCCCACCACCTCCTACCATCCAAGAAGCAGCTCCTCCGCGAAGTAGACATCCCACCTCGAAAGCTTCTCACGCGCCGCCAAGACCCCGAAATGTACACCGACTCTCCGCGATTCTCCGCCTCGGAGGTGGCCCTCCTCCGCAAGTTCCTCCCTTACAACACTTCCTCATCCGACGACGAGGATGACGCCAACTCCTCCGACTCCGATCCTTACTCCTCCGACCACTTCCGCATGTTCGAGTTCAAGGTCCGCCGCTGCACCCGCAGCCGCAGCCACGACTGGACCGACTGCCCCTTCGCTCACCCGGGTGAAAAGGCCAGGCGCCGCGACCCTCGCCGCTATCACTACTCGGGCACCGTTTGCACCGACTACCGCCGCGGAGGATGTAGCCGTGGCGATAGCTGTGAGTTTGCGCACGGCGTCTTCGAGTGTTGGCTTCACCCGGCTAGGTACAGGACGGAGGCATGCAAGGACGGAAGGAACTGCAAGAGGAAAGTCTGCTTCTTCGCTCACACGCCGCGTCAGCTCCGCATCTTGCCAATCGAACACTCCCGGAGCTCTTCTCCCGATCACCAAGTCCGCTCTCCTCTGTCTTCTTCTTCTTCTTGCAAGAAGAATAGTGCCAAGTACTTGAACTCGCCCAAATCGCCGAGTTCGACTCACTGCTGTTTGTACTGCCGTAACTCTATGGCATCCTCCCCTACTTCAACTCTGTTGGGTATGTCCCATTTGTCTCCTCCCATGTCTCCGTACGGTGATCAATCCAAGTCTCACTTCTCCTCCAGCAGCGGCTTGGATCAGATGCATACTAGTCCACTGAGCAACAAAGACGTGCTCTCTGAGCTCATGACCTCTATAGAAGCCATCAAGTTCAACAACATGGAAGCGGCTGCTTCTTCTTCTCTAGGTCTCTCATCAGCACTCGATTCTTCTTCTGCTGCAGCTAATTACCGAAACATCCCCAGCTGGATCGACGTCTCTTCTTTCAACACTGGTGCTGGAGATCATCAGCAGCAACAGTTCATTCTTTGGCCGTCTACTCCGAGCCCATTATCATTATCGGCTCCTGTATTCAATTATTTCAGCCGTGCAGCTGGAAATTGCTCGAAGAAAGGCTTGATGTTGGATGAGCAGCAACACAAGGTGGCTGCTGCCGACATTAATGGAGGAAGCCTAGCTGCTAATTCTAGCCCTTACCCGGATCTTGGATGGGTTAACGATCTCTTGATGTAAATTGATGAGGACTCGATCTGACCATATTGCCTAATCGATCCCATGAAGATGATGACGATTTCGAAATAAGCATGGTGGGTAGCATCGTGGGTATGATATATAGATGGTGAAAGTGTATGTACTTGCCGCGCCAGCTAGCCGCGCGTATGTGCATGCTTTGCTGTAAATTATTGTTTTCTACTATTATTCTTGTTTCAAGATCGATGTAATATTGTACGCTTCTGTTTGATTCGACTAAGGTCGATCTTTTACTTCGTTTCTGTAATTTGCTTCTGCATTTTTTAACTGGTCGAGTTGGAGTTGTGGATCGGAGTTCTTCTATCGATCTCCATGTTATGGTTATTTCTATGTATTTTTAATGTGATTAAACTAATCTTGGGAAGCAATTCGATTTGCTTTGATGTATATATTGTGGCTCTTTTACGATTACAACCAAGATATATATGATATGAAGGGTCGGACCTGGAAACAAAAAATGGTGCTCTGCATAATAAAAAAAAATGAAGAGACATTTATGGACGGAAACGAAAAATGGTGCTCCTCGTGGTGAAAAAAAAAGGAAGAGAAAAAAAAGAGAATAAATATTTGACATTATTTATAT
Organism: Geum urbanum; assembly: GCA_946800695.1. Lineage (NCBI taxonomy): Eukaryota > Viridiplantae > Streptophyta > Magnoliopsida > Rosales > Rosaceae > Geum > Geum urbanum. Next base: position 36,147,855 of record OX326997.1, on the reverse strand, counting down.
ATTTACCTAAATAATCTGTTAATCATAAAATCAAACATAAGTCTAGTACTTAAAGATTTAAAATGTTCAAAATTAATATAAACTCAATAGTGTTTAAGGAGATTTATTTTTCGTAATTTTTGGAGTGTGTTTTGTCCTAGTTAATTAAATACAGACTAGATTTAATATAAGATTAAGAGAATCTCTATTATATCGGGACATTGATTGTAACAGATTGTATCAGCCTATATTTAAGACATTCTATAAATGAAAGAGTCACACTTTTCAGTCTATCAGTTTATTCCCCTCAAACACGTTATCAACACGCTCTGAGTTAATAGCCAGGTATCACCAACAGAAAAAAAAAAGCCCTAACCCTATACACTACACCTCCACCGCCGACAACAATCCTCACCGCCGGCCTCCATCAACGTTGATCATCATCATCTCGGATTCTTCCTCCTTATTTCCAACGTTTTCCCTCCTTTGTCAAGATTGCTCGACTTCCAAAGAATCGCTACAGGCAAGCTCCTACTCCACGTCGTCCAACTTTTGTTTCGGTCATACCGAGCATAACACCCATTGAGGTAAATTTTCTAAACCATCAATCTTTAGATCTACGTGTAACAACCCGAACCGGAAATAGTAGTTAATCGGCTTAATTCGCGAGTTTCACGTATAATCGCAGTTTATCGTAATTAATTGTTTTGGCGGCCTTGTCTGCGACTAAATTATCGGGCGAGAATTTGAGTTCCTTCATGAGAGTTGTAGAGTTTATAATTTCGAGCTCGTATGAGTTTTCCGAGGATTTTTCCGATGTCCAATGAATATGTTATGAATATTTTCGACCGTTGGATTTAATTGTGTAATCTGTTTGGTTTCGATTCTTTTTCGACCGTTGATCATTTTAGTCGCGAATATAAATATCGAAATAGTCATAAAATTGTTGAAAAGTTGTATTTGGACCGAGTTGACCAAAATTGGACCGTTGACCGCGTTGACCGAGCCATTTCGGGAAGGATTTTGACCACCGATCGACTTTCTGATTCAGGCCACTTCAGACCTCGATCAAGCTTAGTATGGTTAGATTCCTCTCGTGATTTCCTATTGTTTTGAACTTGGTTTGAGTTGATTTAGTTGAGTTTTGAGGGAGAACCAACTCGGTTAAGTTATGAATTTTTGCCGGAATCGGGTGAGCTTTTTCGGCCACTTTTGGGGTCGATGGGGTTGGAGGTTTTGCTCCCTTCAACCCATAAATGCTTTTGGGTGAAAGAATTTTGGAATTGGAGGCTGTTTGGAGCTCGTCGGAATAGGTCACCGGAATTAATGGAGGTTTGGATTTTCGGGTGGAATTCCTGCCACGGTGGGCCTTGGATGGTGGTGGTCCTTTAAGAGAAATGGTTGGCCTTGAGGAGAGGAAGAATTATGGGTTTGGTCCGCCGGGAAAAATCTCCAGCGATGTCTAAATTTTTGGGAAATTTTATGTGTTTTCGACTTGTTTTCGTGCTACGATCGCAGCCATGAGGTTATTGAGTTGATTTGGGGGGTGGATTTTGTGTCGAGGGATAAGTAGAGTATTTATGGAATTTTTGACGATTTCGTTGATATTTGAGTTATATGTTTCCGGAAATGGTTGGTTTCCAAGGTGTGATTCAGAGTTTTGAATTGTGATTTTGATCAGTGATATTTATGATTATTCAGGAGATCGAGATCGTACGGTTGGCGAGGGATCTTTCGCCGAATCACGGGATTAGCACGTTGTGCGTGTCTGTGAGTGAACATTTCTTTTCACTGTTGGTTGCGAGTCTTTTATATACGTTTTACGAGCATGATCATGTAGTTATGATTATGAATTATACAAGTATGTGTTCATGATTATGCATTTGCAATTATGCTTTTATAATTATGGATTACGAGTATGCTTTTACTTTACGTTTTATGCATTAGCATGGAAACCTTTATGATTTGGTTTACACAGAGTACAATCTCAGTTGTAGTTATATCGATACACGTAGCATCTCGGCTAATCCCCGAGGATGTTTACCGGGGATGACTGTTACCCTGACCCGAGGTCTTTACCGGGCGGGGAGGGGGGAGCAGATACCCTGACCTGAGGCCTTTCTGGCTGGAATCACGTGAGGATCAGGGATCCTGTGATTCAGACTGTACTAGCGCGGATGTGTCAATGTGTGACCCCACGAGATTTTCAATGCATGCTCTGTACGCGTGAGGAGTTAGAGTCTCCCTCGTGTACCATATAATTTTTATGCATCTAGACTCGCATATGTTTTATAAACATATATATTTATTTGGCGAAACACATTTATTTTCGTCCACTCATTCTAACAATTTATATGTCTTTCCCTGGGCTCTTTGTTTTCAATGCCCAGTTTGCAGTTTGGATTCAGGTATCGCACATCAAGGTTGGAGGCTTAGTATTCGAGCTACTTTTCCTTTCTCAGTGGGTTTCAAGTTTGGCCTACTGTTGTGTATACATGTTTATACTAGAGGTCGCTCTGATAACTATTATGTTTATATTTTCACATGACTTTTCCAGATTTCTGTAAAGCTACAGTTTTGTGTATTGCTTTACGTTATGATATGTTTTTGAGAAATCCGGATGGGATTGGTGCCCACGGTTTGGCTTTTGTGGCATAGGATGAAGTGTATTTTCCGCTGCAAGTTAATGGTAACTACATGATATATAAGAACTCAGCCAACATTTTTATGATTTTTGAAAGTTCATGTTTTCAGAATGAGTCTGATTCTGGTTTAGGAAACTAAATCAGGGTCGCGTCCTTTCACTAGGACTAAAAAAACTTACTTCCTGCAAAATCCTAGATCTAGGATTGTGATATTGTTGAAAGGACTCAACCGCGATTTAGTTGCCTAAACCAAAATTAAGCTCTAACGACACCATAACTTACAAAAATTTTGCCAGAGTTTACTTTATAAAATATACATACCAAAAACCTACAAGAAGATTACACTTCACACATAGATTTCCAGACACACCGTAGACCACCATTGTCCATCCGGATTTCTGAAAATCCACATATATAACAAAACACAAGGTTTACAAGAAATCCAGAAAGTATTCAGGAGTATAACTCAAACTGAACAACACTACACAAGTATTCAGAGCGACTTCTAACTACAAATATATAAGACTAGCAGGTTATATCAGGTACCTACTAGAAGGAAAGTGTGATTTGAACTCTAGGCCTCCTGCGATGACGTGCAACCACAGGAAATATATTGCAATCTGGGCGGCGAAAATCGAAAACCCCAGAGAAAATCATATAAATAATAAAACCGTTAGAGTGAGTGGACGTAAATCAAAATATGACGCATAAATAAATTCACCATGCTTTTCACAATAAATGCACATAAAATCATGCAAGTCAAAACAAACAAGCCCGGGTCAAGTGCTTATAAAGATGTAATTCTCCTGGGTACTGTGTTTGTGGAGGCAATAACTTGAGCAAGTTTTCCTCAAAGTTACAATACGCCCAGGTCAAGTGCTCATAAAGACGTAACTTTCCCGGGTACTGTGAATCAAGGGTCAGGTGCTCATATTGACGTAACCCTCCAGGAGCATCTCGAGGATCAACTGAAAGGCCATAGCATCAATGCATCATATATCCATACTCAGTGTAAAGATAAATCACATGTACCTCCAAATGAATGTATGCTCATAAAATGCATACTCGTAAATGCGTAATCATAAAGCATACTCATAAACTCGCAAATTCACTGTGAAAATCAAAGTATAAAAATCAACGTGGGATAAAATATCCAATCACAGCTAACAGCTAGCCCTGAGGCCCGGTGGAAGATCCCTCGCCACAAACTCGATCACGATCACCTGAATAACAGGGATACGATCAATACATATTCGATTTCAACACACAGAACAAATACGTCAAGAACCCCACGTTCTCGAAAAGCGTATCGCTCGAAATATCGGCGAGGATAACAAAATTCTCAAAATACACCCAAACAACCCTCGTCCCAAATTAACACGCTCAATTAAACTTGAAAACCTCACGACTTCGATCAGGGCGCGATTACGAACAAAATGACATAAAAATGTCTGAAAACCATAAAAGTCAACCCCTCGTCGGAGCTTCGGCGTTAGCCACCGCCGCCAGCAGTGGCGCGGCGCCAACGATGACCAACTCCGGTGAACCATACATCAAACTCTTCCTTTTCTCAAGCCTAACCAAACCCTTAAAACCACATCTCCAAACAACCACCACTGTGGCCAAAATTTCCCTCGAAAATCTCGCCGGTTTCTCTCTCTCCGGTCACCACCACGACACCTCTAAAACCACCTCCTTATCCCAAATTAACCACCCAGAAACCTTCAAGGGGTTGAGGGAAACCTAACCCCCAACCAATCCGACACCAAAACTCGCCGGAAACTGCCCCCCGTCGCCGGAGAAATCCACGAACTTCACCGAGTTCGAACTCCCTAGAAATGCAACTAATTCATCCCTAATCAAGCATAAAACAATAGAGAATCACAAGGGGATTCTAACCATACCAAGGATGTGGCCGGAGATGGCCGGAAAATCCGGGTCTGACAGCGACAATGAAACGGGCTCAGTGGAGCTCTAGTCAACCGGAGTCAACGCGGTCAAAGCTGGTCAAACGGCCCAAATGTGTGATTTTTCCGATTTTTACGACTATTCGATATTTATACGTCGCGAACCAACCAAACCCACGACATGCTCGGTCTCCCATATAGCCTCTTCAAATGAATAGTTCCGCCATAAAACTTTCACAAAAGGAATAGTTTTGTGCTGCAACTCCTGAACCTTCCAATCGAGAATCTGAACTGGTTCTTCCACATAAGTCAAATCTTCCCGAATACGAAGCTGATACGGTGCTAATACATGAGATGAATCAGAAATATATTTCCGCAACATAGACACATGGAACACATCATGTACCCTGGCCATCTCAGAATGTAATGCCAACCTGTACGCCACAACACCAACTCGCTCAAAAATCTCATATGGGCCAACATAACGTGGACGAAGTTTACCGCGCTTCCCAAAACAAACAACACCCTTCCAAGGAGAAAGTTTCAGGAAAACCCAATCACCAACCTCAAACTCAAGATCTTTCCATCTTACATCAGCATAACTCTTCTGTCGATCCTGTGCAGACTTCAATCTGTCCCGAATAACTTGAACATCTTCTGTGGTGATTTTCACCAAATCAGGACCAAGAAGCCATTTCTCTCCAACTTCACTCCAACATAATGGAGTTCGACACTATTTGCCATACAAAGCTTCATAAGGTGCTATATCAATGCTAGCCTGATAGCTATTATTGTACGCAAACTCAATCAAATGAAGTTGTTGATCCTAATTCCCTTTGAACTGTAACATACAAGATCGTAACATATCCTCCAGAGTTTGAACAGTCCCCTTTGACTGACCATCTGTCGGAGGATGAAGAGTTGTGCAGAAGTGTAGTCTAGGCCCCAATGCTCTCTGTAATGCCTGCCAAAATTCTGAAGTAAACTGACTATCCCGATCAGAAACTATAGATACAGGCACACCATGTAATCTCACAACCTCTCTCAGGTACAACTTCGTTAATCTACTCACAGAAAGCTTTCCTGGAAGTGCAAGGAAATGAGCTGACTTCGTAAAGTGATCCACGATCACCCAAATACCAGTATTACCACTAGACGTACGAGGTAACTGATACACAAAATTCATAGTGATATGCCCCTACTTCCAAACTGGAATCTCCAAAGGTTGTAGTTTAACGACAGGTTTCTAACGTTCGGCCTTCACTTGCTGACAAATCAGGCATCTGCTCACATACATTGTTATTTCCCGCTTCATGTTACACCACCAATAATGAGCTTTAAGTGTTCGAAACATCTTCGTACTACCAGGATGCATAGCATACGCGGAACAATGGGCTTCAACAATCAGACACACATAATCTTCCTCTGAACATCAACGTGCCATCACTCCTCATCCGAAACTCTGTTGGTAAACTATTATGAGTCAAATTCTTCTTGCTCAGCAGATAGGCTTCACGAACTTCATCAAGTAATACTAGACGGACTTGAAAACTGGCTAACAATGCTCCATCTTCATTCCATTCCAACTATGCTCCCGTTGCACGCAATTCAGTTAAAAGTGACACTCTTGCAACACATACATGAAAAAGAGAAGCACCATACTTCTGACTAAGGGCATCAGCAACCACATTAGCTTTTCCTGGATGATACTCAAAGGTGCAGTTAGTCAAACTGGTAAGCGGTGTCGCAATTCGTGAAAAATCTTGCACAAATCGGCGATAGTAACCGGCTAAACCTAAGAAATTTCGTATCTCTGTCACATTTGTAGGTCTGCTCCAATTCAACACTGCTTCAATCTTACCTAGATGCACGCTGACTCCCTCAGCTGATATCACGTGACCCAAAAACTTCACACTGTTTAACCAAAACTCACACTTGCTAAACTTGGCATACAACTGAGTGTCTCGCAAAGTCTGCAAAATGGCATGCAAATGCTTCTTGTGTTGCCCCACACTTCTGGAATATATCAAGATATCGTCGATGAATACAATGACGAACTTGTCTAGATAACGCATGAAAATCTGATTCATCAAGTCCATGAAAGCAGCTGGCGCATTGGTCAACCCAAAAGCCATAACAAGGAACTCATAATGCCTATAGCGTGATCGAAATGCCGTCTTATCAACATCAGACTCCCGAATTTGTAGTTGATGGTACCCAGACCTGAGATCAATCTTCGAAATGATTGAAGCTCCCTTCAAATGATCGAACAGATCATCAATCCGTGGAAGCGGATACTTGTTCTTCACTGTGACCTGATTCAATTTCTGATAGTCAATGTATAGCCTCATTGAACCATCGTTCTTCCTCACAAACAACACTGGAGCACCCCAAGGTGAAACACTAGGTTAAATGAAGCCTTTTTCAATCAATTCTTAAAGTTGAATCTGCCACTCCTTCAACTTTGCTGGTGTCATACGATAAGGTGTCTGTGAAATAGGTCCAGTACCTAGAAGTAACTCGATAGTAAAGTCAATCTCCCTGACTGGAGGAACACTAGGTAAATCCTCAAGAAATACATCCGGATACTCACAAACCACCGATATATCCCCAATGTCTGGTACACGAACCTCTGTATCAATCACATGTGCTAAATATACCACACAACCCTTTATCAACATCTGCTCAGCCTTCATTTCCGAAATCAGACAAGGTAAAGAAATATTCTTTTCTTTTCACCAAGAAATAAAATTTTCAGTACACCTGGACTCCTGAAAATAACCTCTTTTTTGTGATAGTCAAAAATAGCCAAATGGTTCTCCAAGAAATCAATACCCAAAATCACATCAAAATCCATAATATCCAGCAGCATCAAATTCGCGGCTAACCCATAACCTCCTATAAAAATTTCACAACCCCGATACATCCACTCGACACACACTACCCCGCCGAATAGGTACAAGACTCGCCACAAACTAGGGAGTGGAGATGCAGCTATAGTAGCAAATGATGCTAATCTATATGACATGAATGAATGCATAGCTCTTGGATCTAGTAAAGTAAGAACTGGATGACCAAAAATGTACAACGTACCGATGATAACCTCAGGAGAAGCTCTGCTCTCTCCTAGGGACATGGCATGAACTCGAGCTTATCCAGTTAGTCATCCACGCTGACTACGGTTTTGTTGACCATCATGTCCAGAAGACTGTGTCGCACGATCACTAGAAGTAGTACCCTAACTATGACCGCTACCATAAGCTGTAACACCCCAAAAAGTACCACCATGCGGACATTCCCTCGTAAAGTGACCCTCCTGGCCACAATGGTAACAACTGGTGGTGTCTCGATAACATGAACCATAATGTCGCTTATTACAAGTGTTACACAATGGATAGTCTTTGGGTGCAACTGGTATATCATATGTACGTCAAGGATAACTTGATCCACTGGAACTCCCACTCTGTGGTTGCCTTTGAGGTCGATTCCTCATCCATCTCTGACTTCCACTCTGGCTCGATGAACCATGTGGATATCTGAAAGTGCTACCACCTGAAGAAGATGCTGAAGTCGAAGTACCAAAACTCAATCCTTTTCGCGGGACCCTGGCTGGGTCCACCCTCCTCAAAGCGGCGAGACTGAAACCGCATCTGCCTCTCTTTCTCAATGTCTTTGCCCCTGAGTGCAGCACTAACAAAGTCATCAAAATTGTCCTGAGGCATGGTGGTCAAGGTTCACTTGATATTCAGATTCAGTCCCAACTAAAACCTTCTGTACTTTGCTTCCTCATATGCCACCATATCACGTGCAAAACGAGACAAACGGGTAAACTTATCTCGATACTCAAGCACTGACATATTCCCCTGCCTTAGATTGGTAAATTCTTCATATTTCCTCTGCTGGGTGGCCTTGTTGAAATATCGACGCATAAAAAAATCTCTGAATGTAGGCCATGAGGTATCAATAGGAACTCTCTCGGTGCTAACCCACCAGAAATAAGCATCTGAGTCTAGTAACCCAACAGCAGCCACAATCCTTTGCTCAAGAGTAAAATGAAGGCATTCACAAATACGCTTCATCTGGACTATCCAAGCCTCACATATTTTAGGACCAAAGGAGCCAGAAAAAGTAGTTGCTCCAGCTGTCCTAGCGTTAACCACAGGATCCCCAGCCCCGTTAGCACAGGTTCCACGTCGAGGAGGCATCCTAAGAATGAAAGGACATTAGTCATACATTTGTGACGACCCGGACCAGAATCAGCAGTATGATCAGCTTTATCGATGAGTTACTGCATAGTCGCAGTTGTCCGACGGTTATTGGAATCGCCGAGCTTATTAACGACTTAATTGTTGGCCGAGAATTGGAGCTGGGTCTCTTCTTGAGAGTCGTTGTACGTGTGATTTCGAGTTCGTGGGCGGTTCCGGATCGTTATTTGGACGACCGAGGAATTAGTTATGAATATTTGAAGTTCAGATTTAAATGGTGGGTTACTTAACGACTAAATTACCGGACGAGAATTTGGTTTCGGCTTCTTCACGGAAGTTGTTCAGAATTTAATTTCGAGTTTGTGGGAACTTCCGGAGCATGATTTTGAGTTACGGAGTTTAAGTTGCGAACATTTTTGTTTGTTGAGTAATTAGTCGATTTAATATGTGTTGGTTTGAAGGGTTGACTTTTTATCCGTTTGGCCGATGTGTTTGACTTTGGGTGATTATTGAAGAATATGTCGAGACGAGTTTGTGGCCGCGAGAATTATCGGAATCGGAATCACGACGAGAAAGTTACGCGCGTTTGAAGTTTACCGAAATGGATAATTATGGGTTTCCTTTTTGGGAAAGTATAAATAGTGGACTTGCTCCTTTGGGAAAGTCAAAACAGGAATAAATGTGTTTGACCGAGTTGACTTGGTCAACTCGGTGGAGAGAATGTGGTGTTCGTCGGTGGCCGACGTGCTCAATTCCGGCGAGGTGATTCCGGCCACCCCAGGCGACGGGGTTGGTCCCAATCTCTTCGCCTCACCTCCCTCGTCTCGTTCCCGGCCACCATGCACGGCCTAGCTCGCCGGAAAGAGGAGTTTTTACCGGTTAAAGTTTGGAAATTTTGGTGTTAATGGTGGTTTATGATTTCGGCCGAATTGAACTTCATGAGGTACTGGGTTTTGTAGCTCTCTTCATTGTGATTCTAACCATATAAACATGGTGTTCTAATTCGATTTGTGGATTGAGAATTTTGAGATTGAAATTTGTGAACCAATTCGGTTTTGGATGAAATTGACCTAGTTAGAGTGGGAATTGGACTTCGGTGCAGTTATGGAAGTTGCTCAGTGGGTGATTTGGAGTGGAATAAGGGTGGCTCCGCCGTGAAACTCTCCGGTCAACAGCGGCGCCGCCGTGGGCGGCGGTCAACGGCGGTCAACGGTCAAAGTTTGACTTTTTGGACTTTCGGCAAGTTGCATGTCATTTGACTCGAAATCGCGCTCCGATCGCAGTGGGGAGGTTCGTTTTTCGAGTTGAGCGTCCGAACGTAAAGCGAGGTATTGAAGTGGTATATGCGGATTTTCGACGATTCGTCGACTTTGAATTATCTGTTTCCGAGAACGGTGGTTTCTCGTGGTTTGATTTGTAATGTCGGATTATGATTTTGAATATTGGACATTGTGTATATTCAGGGTTCGTGATCATTCGTTTGGCGAGGGGCATTCCGCCGGATCACGGGTTAACGCGATGCGCGTTACGCCAGTCTGTGAGTGGACAATTTCTTTTCACGGAATTCTTGCGAGTCTTTTATGTGATTTATGAAATTGAGCATGCGTATGAGATTTCGGATTTGCATGAGCATATGTTTTACGATTATACGATATACTTATACGAATACACGTATACGAGTATACATACACTTATATGCTGTTTCATGCATTTGCATCGAAATGTTTGTGATTTAGTTTACACAGAGTACAGTCGTTATATGTTGTTGTATCGATACACTTGCATCCTGGCTGATCCCCGAGGATGTGTACCGGGGGAGGCTGTGACTCCTGACCCGTGACCTGTACCGGGGGGAGGCAGACCTCTGACCTGAGGCCTTTCTGGCTAGAATCGCGTGGAAGTCTGGGACTCCGTGATTCTGACTGTACTAGCACGGTGTGTGTCCATGAGTGACCCCGTGGGATTTTTACTTGCATGCTCAGTACACTGGAGGAGTATGAGTTTTACCTCGTGTACTATGTTGTTTTTATTTTCCTGGACTCGCATATGTTTTTATAACATATATATTAACTGGTGAAAGACATTTATTTTCGTCCACTCACTCTAACGTGTTTATTGTCTTTCACCTGGGCTTTTCGGTTTCCGTGCCCAGTTTGCAGTTCAGACTCTGGAGTCGCACGTCGTGGACGGAGGCATAGTACTCGAGCGGTCTTATTTCTTCCAGTAGGTTTATTGTTCTACCTACTGTGGTATACTTATATGGTTATGTATTAGAGGTCGCTCTGAGTTCTCTGATGAATATGTTATACGATTTTAAACCCGGATTTCAGTAAAGTACTATTATATGTATTGTTTACTTTACTGTTGAGATATTGAGAAATCCGGATGGGATTGGTGCCCACGGTTTGCTTTTTGTGGCATAGGATGAAGTGTATCTTTCGCGTGCAGGTAATGGTAATTCCACGCTAGTAACGAAACTCTGCCCAAATTTCTAAAAGTTTTTGTTGGTTCGTGTTTTCGAAGGGGTTTGATTCCGATTTAGGAAGTTAAATCGGGGTTGGGTCCTTTCAGCTTGGTATCAGAGCGTTAGGTTATAGGTTCTGTAGACTTCTGTAGTCGTGTTTACTTAGGGTATTTGAGTTGATACAGCATGACTGGAGTGATGACCCGACTGGCCAGCGGTACTCATCAATACTTCGGGTGTTGTGTGTCCTCAAATATCTGCAGTTTCATGATTACGTTCCACTTGTTGTGAACGATGTTTTATTCATTAGGATGCCTCCTGACGTGCTTTCCGTGTCGTTTCGGTTGTGGATCCTATTGAGGATCAATCGACGCGTGATTTGCCAGAGAACAGTGGATTGGGATTAGTATTCAGAGTTCAGTGAATTGTGTGGCACGGTTTGCCTGGTTTTGTGTATATGAGCGTCTATATGTTGCCTCAGAGCTGAGATTTGTGGCAGTGATGTGTGCCTGAGTCAGTTTGTTGTATTTGGTGGGCTGATATTGTGTGAGTTCCGGTTGCGACTCCATGGCCTACATTCAGGGTGTTGTTTTGACGGTAATGGTTTAATCAGACTATCCAGCAATCATATGTGGAGTGTTTACTCACCTGAGGCAGAGATGCGTTGTTTACATGATTGTCCATGTTTGTACGTGTTATGAGGCTTCAGAGGGAGCTATGCACGAGGTTCGAGATGAGTTTGAACCTGAGCATCAGAGAGAGTTTGATTGATGTGCCTCGAGATATTCATGAGGAGCTTAGTGTGCTGTACTCAGTGGCGAGGCTATTGTGAGGAAAAAATATAAGCGGTTTTCGATGCGATGGTTTGAGGAAAGTGGACTTAGTCGAGATTTTGATGAGGTTGAGTTCCGACACTTCGGGATCAGTGACTTCATCAGGCTGTGGCCTTATCGGTTGTGTTGTGGGTCATCAGATCAAGCAGAGAATTCGTCTGAAGATGGCGGAGATCACAGTGTAGCGAACTTGCTCCTGTGGCATGAGTTTGGGGTGATCGTTGGTGATCCTTCACGCAGCAGGTGTTGCGGTGACTTGTGTATGTGGAGCACTCTCAGTTACTGTTTCGGTGGCCAGGAGGGTCACGTTACGAGAGAGCGCCCTCAGCCAGCTGTGTTGGCAGTTTGGTAGCTCAGAGTTCACGAGGAAATCATGATGCTGTTTCTGGAGCTTGATCAACCCAGATTTCTAGACGAGCCATTCAGAAGTCGCATTTGACGTGGGTGACTAGTTGGGTATATTGGAGTTCGTGCCATAACCTTGTTTGAGGACAGACTTTTCTCCGAGGTTGTTTTGTTTGACATCCATGGCTATTGTACCAGCATCTTCACTTCCGAGGTTTTAGAGAGTATTGTATCCATCCGGAGGTTGCGAGATCCTTGTTGGAGGATATGGGTTAGCCGTGGATTTTTTATAGTTGGACATTGTGGTTTTGGTGTGATGGTGAGTATGGACTTATTGACGATGCATTTGGCTGTGTTCGAGTACCTCGAGAAGGAGGTTGTGTTTTGACGACCAGATTTCCCCGAGATGCTGTTTCGTGGTGATGGTTGAGCGGATGGTGGAGACGAGTTGTGTTGTATGCTTAGCTCATGTTGTGGATACTACGGTTGCTGTGCCCGACATTGGAGACATTGAGATGGTTCCCGAGTTTCCAGGTGTATTTCGGAGGAGTTACCAGGTGTTCCTCCAGTTCGAGAGATTGACTACACCATTGAGTTTGTACTGGGCGCTGGACTCATTTTATCGACACCTTGTTGTTTGGAGCCAGCGGAGCTAATGGAGCTACAGTTTCGACTCCAGGAGTTGTTGGAGGAGGTTTCAGGAGATTTCAGATGACCCCGCGAATTTGTGTGGTGTGCTCGTGTATTGTGTGTACGGAGGATGGACGGTTTGACGTAGTGGTGCGTTAACTACCGGAAGCCTGATTCGCTTCAGAGGAGAGTGAGTATCCTCCGCTTCGGACTGACGATTGGGTTGTTCAGCTCGTGAGAGATTCAGTCGTGTCGAAGATTGATTTCGGGACCGGATACCATCAGTTGTGGTTCGGTGAATCAGATGTGGCTATGTGGCTTTCGGATCTCGGAGCGAGCATCTGGAGTTCTTGGTCACTTCATTGGTTGACCAATGCTCTGTAGATCGTGAGAACTTGATGTACCAGGTGTTCAGACGGTTTCTGGACGAGTTTGCGGTCTTGTTCGTTGGCATTGTCCTGATGTATTCCAGGAGTGTGGGCCAGCACCTGAAGCAGTTGCAAGCGGTTTTGTGGACTTCGCGAGATGATTAGCTGTTTGTGAAGTTCAGCCAGTGTGAGTTTTGGCATAGTAGCGTGAAGATGTTGGACTGTGTGATGTTAGCTGAGGGAGTTGGCGTGGATCCTGATCAGTTAGAAGCCGTGTTGATTTGGAGTTTGCCCTACCATTGTGCCAGAGATCGGGGGTCTTTTGGGTTTGGCAGGCTATTACCGACGGCTTGTGCAGGATTTTTCCCGGATTGCCACTCTATTTTCTAATTGACGAAGAAGGCGTCAAGTTCGAGTGGTTCGATGCACGCGAGGAGAGTTACTTACTCTTGTGGGATGGTTAACCGTTGTTTCGGTTTTGACCTTACCTGACGATCGAGATGAGTTCGTGGGTTATGGCGATGCATTGAGGTTTGAATTTGGTTGTGTTTTGTCGCTGTGTAGCAGAGCGATGGCTCTTGGTTCTAAGCAGTGGAACTTTGTGTAGTTGCATATCCTGTGTGTGATTAGGATGTAGCTGTCCTTGTGTTAGCATCAGAGAATTTGAGACGATACTGCTATGGCGTGCAGCGCGGTGTAGGTTGTACACTGATCATTTGAGTTTTATCCACTTACATTCTCGGCCAGATTTGGGCTTGAGGCAGTGTAGATGGATGGGGTCGACTCACAATAAGGGCTGCACCTTTGAGTTTGTTCGGGGAAGGTTAGAGGTTGTACTTTGATCATACATCTGGGATGTTGTTACTGATGCATTCAGTCGAGAGTCAGGAGCTTCAGTGTTTCATGTGTGTGTGGCTCGAGTTTCCGTGTTAACCGAGTTACGAGCTACGAGAGATGAGTTCGAGTGTAATGATGTTGAGGCTCGTGGTTTCGCGCGCATTTGGCGCCGGTGATGCAGAAATGTATCAGATACTTCGAGTTTATTACTCGTGACGCAACATGAAGAGCAATGTAGCAGGTTGTGTGTGCAGATGCCACATTTGTTGACTAGCGATGGCTAGGAGGCAGAAATTTGCCGAGATGTGTCAGCCATTTGAGATTTCCGGTTAGACGTGGCGATTGTTGCTGTGATCTTGTGTGTGTGTGATTGTATGCACTTGGGTTTGTGATACCAGTTGTCAGACTATTGTGGATCGTCTGACGTACTTAGTACATTTTCTTGTGCATTCGGAGATGATTTCAGTGGCAGGAAGTCATGGCTGTGTTTGATGGAGGTTGTCCATCTACGTGGTGTACCTGTGTCCCAGTTCACCGATCGAGGTAGTCAGCTACGACAGAGTGTTGGCGAGCTTTGCAGCGAGCATTGGGGACCAGATTATGAGTTAGTACCGGTTCTTATCCTCGGATTGGCGAGCGATCTTTGAGGACTATTCAGACCTTGGAGGGCATATTGTGGACCTCGGTATTGCAGTTCCGGAGGATTCGGGACCAGCAGTTTCAGCTGTTCGAGATTGCTTGCAGTACCAGTTGTGGATCACTGTGATTTTGTTGTTACGTGTTGTCGTTTGTGGACGA
This sequence comes from Geum urbanum, assembly GCA_946800695.1. Taxonomy (NCBI): domain Eukaryota; kingdom Viridiplantae; phylum Streptophyta; class Magnoliopsida; order Rosales; family Rosaceae; genus Geum; species Geum urbanum. The sequence continues at coordinate 36,132,844 of OX326997.1, read as the reverse complement.
TGTTGTACTTCATTGTGTTGGAGTGAGTTTGGTTTGAATTTGAGTTGATGTTTGATTCTGATCTTGTGGAATGTGTTACCACAGACTGTCAGGTTCGCGGTAACGAGATGATAATTGCTTGAATTCGATGGTTATGCTGTGTTGATGTGTGTAGACTGAGTTGTGGTTTGCCTTGTGGTTTTGATCCGTATGGGTCGTAGGCGAGTTTGTGTTATGCCGTATGATTCGGCATCGCCTATATTGGCTTTTATGTGTGTTGTGTACCCTATATGTTCCTTATGTAGGAACACTTGGCGATTGTGTAAGCCAGTTCAGATTTGTGATTTGAGGGTACAAGGATTCCAGCACGGAATTATCTCCTATTGTGGAGTTTGTGATCAGAGTTATTCAGTTGAGATTGCCGTTGGTGAATTGAGCAGTATGCAGAGGCAGTGGTCCTACCTTGTAGTCGGCAGACACGGAAATTTCGAGGTCGAAATTTTTCTAAGGGGGGTGGATTTGTGACGACCCGGACCAGAATCAGCAGTATGATCAGCTTTATCGATGAGTTACTGCATAGTCGCAGTTGTCCGACGGTTATTGGAATCGCCGAGCTTATTAACGACTTAATTGTTGGCCGAGAATTGGAGCTGGGTCTCTTCTTGAGAGTCGTTGTACGTGTGATTTCGAGTTCGTGGGCGGTTCCGGATCGTTATTTGGACGACCGAGGAATTAGTTATGAATATTTGAAGTTCAGATTTAAATGGTGGGTTACTTAACGACTAAATTACCGGACGAGAATTTGGTTTCGGCTTCTTCACGGAAGTTGTTCAGAATTTAATTTCGAGTTTGTGGGAACTTTCGGAGAATGATTTTGAGTTACGGAGTTTAAGTTGCGAACATTTTTGTTTGTTGAGTAATTAGTCGATTTAATATGTGTTGGTTTGAAGGGTTGACTTTTTATCCGTTTGGCCGATGTGTTTGACTTTGGGTGATTATTGAAGAATATGTCGAGACGAGTTTGTGGCCGCGAGAATTATCGGAATCGGAATCACGACGAGAAAGTTACGCGCGTTTGAAGTTTACCGAAATGGATAATTATGGGTTTCCTTTTTGGGAAAGTATAAATAGTGGACTTGCTCCTTTGGGAAAGTCAAAACAGGAATAAATGTGTTTGACCGAGTTGACTTGGTCAACTCGGTGGAGAGAAGGTGGTGTTCGTCGGTGGCCGACGTGCTCAATTCCGGCGAGGTGATTCCGGCCACCCCAGGCGACGGGGTTGGTCCCAATCTCTTCGCCTCACCTCCCTCGTCTCGTTCCCGGCCACCATGCACGGCCTAGCTCGCCGGAAAGAGGAGTTTTTACCGGTTAAAGTTTGGAAATTTTGGTGTTAATGGTGGTTTATGATTTCGGCCGAATTGAACTTCATGAGGTACTGGGTTTTGTAGCTCTCTTCATTGTGATTCTAACCATATAAACATGGTGTTCTAATTCGATTTGTGGATTGAGAATTTTGAGATTGAAATTTGTGAACCAATTCGGTTTTGGATGAAATTGACCTAGTTAGAGTGGGAATTGGACTTCGGTGCAGTTATGGAAGTTGCTCAGTGGGTGATTTGGAGTGGAATAGGGGTGGCTCCGCCGTGAAACTCTCCGGTCAACAGCGGCGCCGCCGTGGGCGGCGGTCAACGGCGGTCAACGGTCAAAGTTTGACTTTTTGGACTTTCGGCAAGTTGCATGTCATTTGACTCGAAATCGCGCTCCGATCGCAGTGGGGAGGTTCGTTTTTCGAGTTGAGCGTCCGAACGTAAAGCGAGGTATTGAAGTGGTATATGCGGATTTTCGACGATTCGTCGACTTTGAATTATCTGTTTCCGAGAACGGTGGTTTGTCGTGGTTTGATTTGTAATGTCGGATTATGATTTTGAATATTGGACATTGTGTATATTCAGGGTTCGTGATCATTCGTTTGGCGAGGGGCATTCCGCCGGATCACGGGTTAACGCGATACGCGTTACGCCAGTCTGTGAGTGGACAATTTCTTTTCACGGAATTCTTGCGAGTCTTTTATGTGATTTATGAAATTGAGCATGCGTATGAGATTTCGGATTTGCATGAGCATATGTTTTACGATTATACGATATACTTATACGAATACACGTATACGAGTATACATACACTTATATGCTGTTTCATGCATTTGCATCGAAATGTTTGTGATTTAGTTTACACAGAGTACAGTCGTTATATGTTGTTGTATCGATACACTTGCATCCCGGCTGATCCCCGAGGATGTGTACCGGGGGAGGCTGTGACTCCTGACCCGTGACCTGTACCGGGGGGAGGCAGACCTCTGACCTGAGGCCTTTCTGGCTAGAATCGCGTGGAAGTCTGGGACTCCGTGATTCTGACTGTACTAGCACGGTGTGTGTCCATGAGTGACCCCGTGGGATTTTTACTTGCATGCTCAGTACACTGGAGGAGTATGAGTTTTACCTCGTGTACTATGTTGTTTTTATTTTCCTGGACTCGCATATGTTTTTATAACATATATATTAACTGGTGAAAGACATTTATTTTCGTCCACTCACTCTAACGTGTTTATTGTCTTTCACCTGGGCTTTTCGGTTTCCGTGCCCAGTTTGCAGTTCAGACTCTGGAGTCGCACGTCGTGGACGGAGGCATAGTACTCGAGCGGTCTTATTTCTTCCAGTAGGTTTATTGTTCTACCTACTGTGGTATACTTATATGGTTATGTATTAGAGGTCGCTCTGAGTTCTCTGATGAATATGTTATACGATTTTAAATAAACCCGGATTTCAGTAAAGTACTATTATATGTATTGTTTACTTTACTGTTGAGATATTGAGAAATCCGGATGGGATTGGTGCCCACGGTTTGCTTTTTGTGGCATAGGATGAAGTGTATCTTTCGCGTGCAGGTAATGGTAATTCCACGCTAGTAACGAAACTCTGCCCAAATTTCTAAAAGTTTTTGTTGGTTCGTGTTTTCGAAGGGGTTTGATTCCGATTTAGGGAGCTAAATCGGGGTTGGGTCCTTTCACAACACAAGGAACGTAATCATGAAACTTTAGACATTTGAAAGCATACAACACTCTAAAGCATTGATGATTGTCTGCTGGCCAGTTGGGTCATCACTCTTGATATGGTGTACATTCTCAAATACCCTTAGTAACACAACTACAAGACTCTACATAACCTCAAACTTAATACTCTGATACCAACTGAAAGGATGCAACCCCGATTTAGTTGCCTAAACCAAAATTAGGCCCTAACGACACCATAACTTACAAAAAATTTGCCAGAGTTTACTTTATAAAATGTACAAACCAAAAATCTGCAAGAAGATTCCACTTCACAGATAGATTCCTAAACACACCGTGGACCACCATTGTCCATCCGGATTTCTCAAAATCCACATATATAACAAAACACAAGGTTTACTAGAAATCCAGAAAGTATTCAGGAGTATAACCCAAACTGAACAACACTACACAAGTATTCAGAGCGACTTCTAATTACAAATATACAACACTAGCAGGTTATATCAGGAACCTACTAGAAGGAAAATGTGATTTGAACTGTAGGCCTCCTGCGATGACGCGCAACAATGGGAAATATACTGCAATCTGGGCGGCGAAAACCAAAAAGCCCAAAGAAAAACATATAAATAATAAAACTGTTAGTGAGTGGACATAAATAATAATATGCCGCATAAATAAATTCAACATGCTTTTCACAATAAATGCACATAAAATCATGCGAGTCAAAAAAAACAAGTCTAGGTCAAGTGCTCATAAAGACGTAACTCACCTGGGTACTGTGTGTATGGAGGCAGTAACTTGAGTACGTTTTCCTTAAAGTTACAATACGCCCGGGTCAAGTGCTCATAAAGATGTAACTCTCCTAGGTAGTGTGAATCATGGGTCAGGAGCTCATATAGATGTAACCCTCCCAGAGCATCACGAGGATCAGCCGAAAGGCCATAACATTGATGCATCATATATCCATACTCAGTGTAAACACAAATCACATGTGCCTACAAATGAATGTATGCTCATAAAATGCATAATCAAAAATGCATACTCGTAAATGCCTAATCGTGAAGCATACTCAAAGTATAAAAATCAACGTGGGATAATATGTCCACTCACAGATAACAGCTAGCCCTGACGCCCAGCGGAAGATCCCATGCCACAAACTCGATCACGATCACCTGAATAACAGAGATACGATCAATATATATTTGATTTCAACACATGGAGCAAATACGTCAAGAACCCCGCGTTCTCAAAAAGCATATGGCTCGAAATATCGACGAGGATAACAAAATTCCAAAGATACACCCAAACAACCCTCGTCCCAAATTAGCACACTCAATTCAACTTAAAAACCTCACGACTATGATCGGGGGGCGATCACGAGCAAAACGACATAAAAATCTCCGAAAACCACAACAAATCACGTACTCTACAACTTTCACGAAGGAACCCATATCAAATTCATTACCGAAAATCACGTCGCGAACAAACCTGTCATATTGACCACTTACAACAAAACCGCGACTAATCACGCAACTCGCAAATCAAGCCGATAAACATACCATTTGAAAGAACCCAACCCCGATTTAGTTTCCTAAACCGGAATCAAACCCTTTCTGAAAACACGAACTTGCAAAAACCACAAAAATTTCGGCAAAGTTTCGCTATAACGTGGAATTGCCATAAACATGTACCTAAAAACACATTTCATCCTATGCCACAAAAGCCAAACCGTGGGCACCAATCCCATCCGGATTCCTCAATATCATGACAATAATGTAAAGTACTAAGTAAAACTGTACTTTATAGAAATCCGGGGAAAAACATATCAAAGTATAACGACAGAGTAATCAGAGCGACTTCTAATGTGTATATACAAAAATATACAACAGTAGGCAAAACAAGAAACCTACTGGAAAAGAAAAGTAGCTCGAACACTAAGCCTCCGACTGCAACGTGAGACACCAGAATCCGAACTGCAAACTTGGCATGGAAACCGAAAAGCCTAGGGGAAAGGCACATAAAATCATTAGAGTGAGTGGACGAAAATAATCATATGCCTTTCACCATTTATATATATCATAAAACAAAGCAAGTTTTTAAAATAAATGGAGGTGTCAGGCGAATCTCTCAAGCCTGATGGTCAGGTGAATCTCTCCAGCCCGACGGTGATAGACTAGGCGAATCTCTCAAGCCTAGTGGCCACATCAGGGGAATCTCTCAACCCTGGATCTGGACTACCGGTGATCAGCCGAGTAGCCAATGCATCGATGCTAAGTAAATGCTATCACAATATAAAAAATAAAACAATACCTCCAAAAACAATAAATAATCTCATTACTGTACTGGAAATAAATACTGAAATCAAGAACTCGCTATGACAGTGTAAATAAAAGTCCACTCCCAGATAGCACAGTGCGCAAACGTGCTAATCACGAGATCCGGCGGAAGATCCCTCGCCCAACGTACGATCTCGATCCCCTAAATAATCACAAAATATAACTGATCAAAATCACAATTCATTACTCTGTGCCACACCTCGGAAACCAACCATTTCCGGAAACATATAACTCGGATACAAAATAATCGACGAAAAATCTCCAAATTCTCCACATAAACCGGAGGAATTCCCCGGTGACCAAGATCACCGTAGCTTCTCCTCCTCAAGCCCAACACATCTCTCAACTGTGTCAACTACCAATTCCGCCGTGAATTGCCGGAAATCAGCTCGAAACTTCCAAAATCCCAAACCGGCCGGCGAACCTGTTCTCCGTCCACGGCCCTCGAGGCTACTCCCAAAGGCATCGCCGTGGCCCCACGAGTCAAACCCCCCTAACCTCAGGCCACCACCGTGGCCGGAGCGCCGCCGTCCGACAACCCCGATTCCACCAAACATCAAGCATCTCGTTCTCCCACAAAACCTCACCAATTTTCAGAAATCAAAATCCTAAACCATAGGAAATCAATAGGAGAATCGAACTATACCGAAATCCGAGCCAGAGGTTGCCGGAAAAGAAAAGTCGTCGGCGAGTCAACGATTGTCCAGTTTTCCCCTTTGGTCAACACGGGTCAACGCCAATTTCTTCGTCAAAGGCGGTCAAACTTCCCAAAACAGTGTTTTCGACAATTTTCCGACTACTTCCGATATTTATACTCGCGGCTTGATACAATCGACGGTCCAAAACGAATTACATCCACGTTTCGGATAACCCAAATTCAAACTGATATTGGAATTACACGACAAAATTACACAATTTCAAATATTCATAACATATTCCTCGGTTATCGAAACAATTATCCGAAACCGCCCCCGAACTCAAAATCACGCGTACTACAATTCTCGTGAAGAGACTCAACTCAAATTCTCAGGGTCGTGAACCGAACCGTCAATTTGATTAATTTACGATAAACTGTGATTACTCGTAAACTCATGGACTAAGCTGATTAATGTGCTAATTCTGATTCGGGTCGTCACAAATCAACCCCCCTTAAAAAAAATTCGACCTTGAAATTTACGTACCTGCTAGATGAACAGATGAGGATATTGCTCCCGTATACGTTGCTCAGTCTCCCAGGTGGCCTCCTCAACTGAATGATTCTGCCATAAGACCTTCACAAGCGGTATGACTCTGTGCCTCAACTCACGCCGATCGAGAATCTGTACCGGCTCCTCCACATATGTCAATCTTCCCGGATAGGAAGCTGATGTGGTGCTAACACATGTGATGGATCTTGAATGTATTTCTGGAACATCGAGACATGGAAAACATCGTGTACTCGAGCCATTTCAAAGGCAACTCTAATCTGTAAGCCACAACATCAACTCTCTCGGTAATCTCGTATGGACCAATGTACCGTGGTCGAAGCTTGCCGTGCTTCTTGAAACGCACAACTCCCCTCCAAGAAGATAGTTTCAAGAAGACCCAATCGCCCACCTCGAACTCGAGACTCTTTCATCTCACGTCCGCATAACTTTTCTGGCGATCCTGGGCAATCTTCAGTCTGTCCCGGATAATCTGAATATCCTCCATGGTGCTCTTCACCAGATCAGGGCCAATAAGCCATCGCTCTCTCACCTCACTCCAATACAATTGAGTGCGGCACTGCCTCCCGTATAGAGCCTCATACGGTGCCATATCAATATTGGCCTGATAGCTGTTGTTGTACGCAAACTCAATCAAATGCAGTTGCTGGTCTCAATTTGCTCTAAACTGTAAAACACAAGACCGCAACATATCCTCGAGAGTCTGAATAGTCCTCTCAGACTGCCCAACAGTCTGAGGATGAAAAGCTATACTGAAATGCAATCTAGTACCCAAGGCTCGCTGCAATGCCTACCAGAACTCTGAAGTAAACTGACTGTCTTGGTCAGAAATAATAGATACAGGCACACCATGCAGACGAACGATTTCCGCTAAATACAGCTTTGCCAATCTGCCTGCTGAAATCTTCCCTCGAACTGCAAGGGAATGAGCAAATTTCGTCAATTGATCTACGATAACCCAAATACCAGTATTACCAGCCGATGTACATGGTAACTAATACACGAAATCCATGGTAATATGCTTCCACTTCCAAACTGGAATCTCCGAGGGCTGTAACTTTCCCGCTTCATACTTTGCCACCAGTAATAAGCTCGGAGTGTACGAAACATCTTCGTACCGCCGGGATGCATCGCATACGCAGAATAATGAGCTTCGTCTAAAATCTCTTTCTTCAAACTCTCGTCCCTGGGTACACACAATCTACCTCTGAATAGCAACGTACCATCATCACTCAACCGAAACTCTGTTAGAACACCATTCCGAATCATGGTCTTCTTGTCCAACAGATAGGAATCTGTATCCTGCGCTTCCCGAACCTGATCAACCAATACCGGTCGAACCTGGAAGCTAGCCAACAAGGCTCCATCATCATCCTACTCAAACTCAGCTCCCGTAACCCGTAACTCTGCTAACATGGAAACTCTGGCCACACACACATGAAACAATGAGGCTCCGAATTTTCGACTGAGTGCATCAGCAACGACATTAGCCTTCCCTGGATAGTACTCAAAGGTGCAATCATAGTCGTTGATCAATCCATCCATCTGCGCTGTCTCATATTCAAGTCTGGCTGCGTGCGCAAATAGGTGAGACTCTTGTAATCTGTGTATATCTTGCACTGAGCTCCGTATAGGTAGTGTGTTCAACTCTTCAAGGCTAATACAATAGCAGCCAACTTGAAATCATGTGTAGGATAGTTGACTTCATGTGGTTTCAGCTGCCTGGAACCATAGGCCACCACTCTGCCATGCTACATCAAGACACAACCAAGTCCGAACTTCGATGCATCTCTATAAACCACAAACTCGCCACTGTCGTCAGGTAAAGTTAAAACCGGTGCAGTACTGAACTTTTCCTTCAGGAGCAAGTAACTCTCCTCACATGCTTCGAACTTGACACATTTCTTCGTTAATCTGGTAAATGGAGTGGAAATCCATGAAAAATCCTGCACAAAACGCCAATAATAACCTGCCAAACCCAAGAAACTCCTGATCTCTGGTACAGTGGTAGGTCTACTCCAATTCAATACGGCTTCTATCTTGTCAAGATCCACGCTGACTCCCTCAGCTGATATCACGTGACCCAAAAACTTGACACTGTCCAACCAAAATTCACACTTGCTGAACTTCGCAAACAACTGATTGTCCTGCAAAGTCCACAAAACAACTCGTAAATGCTTCTTGTGCTGCCCCACACTCCTGGAGTAAATCAGGATATCGTCGATGAACACAATCATAAACTTGTCCAGAAACCGCCTGAACACCCGATTCATCAAGTCCATAAAAGCTGTGGAGGCAATGGTCAACCCAAATGGCATAACCAAGAACTCATAATGCCCATACCATGATCTGAAAGCTGTCTTGGCCACATCTGACTCTCTGATCCTCAACTGATGATATCCGGACCTGAGATCAATCTTCAAAAAGACTAAAGCTCCCTTGAGCTGATCAAACAAGTAGTCAATTTGCGGCAACGAATACTTGTTCTTCACAGTGACCTGATTCAGCATCCGGTAATCAATACACAACTGCATGGAACCATCCTTCTTCCGCACAAACAGTACAGGAGCACCTCACGGTGATACACTGACTCGTATGAAACCTTTCTCCAACAACTCTTGAAGTTGAATCTGTAGCTCCTTCAACTCCGCTGGCGCCATACGATAAGGTGCCTGAGATATGGGTCCAATGCTTGGTAAAAACTCAATGGTGAAATCGATCTCCCTAATTGGAGGAATACCCGGTAATTCCTCCGGAAACACATTTGGAAACTCGAAAACCACCTCAATATCACTAATGTCTGGTACAGCAGCCGTAGTATCCACAACATGAGCTAAGTATACTACACAACCCTTCTTCATCATCCGCTCGGCCTTCATCGCTGAAATCACACACGGCAATAAAGTATTCTTCTCACCGAGAAACAGTATCTTAGGAAAACCTAGTCGTCGAAACACGACATCCTTCTTGTGACAATCGAACATAGCCCAATGTGTCTCCAAGAAGTCCATACCCAAAATCACATCAAAGTTGACGATATCCAGCAATAACAAATCCCTATATACCCAACCAATACTCACAACTTCTCCGGATGGATACAACACTCTCCATAACCCCGGAAGTGGAGATGTAGGCATAGTAGCTAAAGATGAAAATCTATATGATATGAATGAATGCGTAGCACCGGGATCTAGCAAAGTAAGTACTGGATAGCCAAAAACATGCAACGTACCAATAACAACCTCCGGTGACGCTCTACCCTCACACAATGACATGGCATGAACCCTCGCCTACCTGGCTGGTCGTCCACGCTGAGGGTGACTCTGCTGTCCACCCTGGCCAGAAGACTGTACTGGTCGAGCCCCAGAAGTGGTACCTCGCTCTCTTCTGGAACTCTGAGCCTCCTGTCCACCAACACCAGCAAGCTGGAAACATTCCCTAGCATAGTGACCCTCCTGGCCACAACGATAACAAACGACAGGCCCTTGCTGACATGGACCAAAATGATGCCTGTTACAGAGATTACACAATGGGTACTCCTTCGGTACGACAAAAGTGCCACCGGTACGTCGAGGATAACTGGATCCGCTAGAACCCCAACTAGACTGTGGTCTCTGAGGTCGATCCCTCCTCCATCTATGTCTCTGTCTAGCTGAACTACCTAGTGGTCTATATGGCCCACTGCCCGATGATGATGCCAATCTGGAAGTGTTAGAACTCAGCCTCTTGGAAGCTCCCTGACTCGGTCCACCCTTCTCAAATCGTCGAGACTGGAATCTCGTCTGCCTTTCCATCTCGATATCCTCGCCTCGAAGTGCTGCACTCATGTACTCATCAAAGTTGTTCCGAGGCATCGTAGTCAGTGTCCCCTTAATGTCCAAATTCAAGCCCAACACAAATCTTCGGCACTTGGCTTCCTCTATATCTACCATGTCACGAGCAAACCAGATAAGCGAGTAAATCTGTCCTGGTACTCAAGTACTGACATACTGCCCTGTTTCAAATTAGTGAACTCCTCATACTTCTGTTGCTGTGTAGCCTGGTTGAAGTATCTCCGCATAAACAAATCCTTGAACAATGTCCACGAAGTATCAGCCGGAACTCTATCGGTGCTAACCCACCAGAAGTGTGCATCTGACTTAAGTAAACCAACTGCTGCCACTGTCATCTGCTCAGAGGTGAAACGCAGATGCTCACAAACTCGTTCAACCGGAACCAACCATGCCTCACAAATCTCTAGATCAGCTAAACCCGAGAAAACAGTCGCTCCAGCAGTTCAAGCTTTGACCACATGGTCAAAAAGCTCCTCCAAACGCAATACTCGCATAACCAAGTCATGCGTCTGGCGATCCTCATCAGGATCCACATCCCTATTAACACGGGAACCACGTCTAGGAGGCATCCTAATGATTCAAGAAAAGCATTAGTTACAAGCACAAAGAACGTAATCATGAGAGTTCAGACATTTGAGAACATACAACACCCGAAGCATTGATGAGTAACCGCTGGCCAGTCGGGTCATCGCTCCAGGCATACTGTACATACTTAAATATCCTTAGTATCACAACTACAGAAGTCTACAAAACCTGAAACCTAATGCACTGATACCAAGATGAAAGGAACCAACCCCGATTTAGTTTCCTAAACCGGAATCAAACCCCTTCTGAAAACACGAACTTGCAAAAACCACAAAAATTTCGGTAGTGTTTCGCTATAACGTGGAATTGCCATTAACCTGCACTCGAAAACACACTTCATCCTATGCCACAAAAGCCAAACCGTGGGCACCAATCCCATCCGGATTTCTCAATATCATGACAATAATGTAAAGTAATAAGTAAAACTGTACTTTACAAAAATCCGGGGAAAAACATATCAAAGTATAACGACAGAGTAATCAGAGCGACCTCTAGTGTGTATATACAAAAATATACAGCAGTAAGCAAAACAAGAAACCTACTGGAAAAAAAGGTAGCTCGAACACTAAGCCTCCGACTGTGACGTGAGACACCAGAATCCGAACTGCAAATTGGGCACGGAAACCGAAAAGCCCAGGGGAAAGACAAATAAAATCGTTAGAGTGAGTGGACGAAAATAATCATAAGCCTTTCACCATTTATATATATCATAAAACAAAGCGAGTTCTTAAAATAAATGGAGGTGTCAGGCGAATCTCTCAAGCCCGACGGTCAGGCGAATCTCTCCAACCCGACGGTGATAGACTAGGCGAATCTATCAAGCCTGGTGGGCACATCAGGGGAATCTCTCAACCCTGGATCTGGACTACCGGTGATCAGCCGAGTAACCAATGCATCGATGCTAAGTAAATGCTATCACCATATAAAATATAAAACAATACCTCCAAAAACAATAAATAATCTCAATATTGTACTGGAAATAAATACTGAAATCAAGAACTCGCTACGACAGTGTAAATAAAAGTCCACTCACAGATAGCACAGCGCGCAAACACGCTAATCACGAGATCCGGGGGAAGATCCCTCGCCCAACGTACGATCTCGATCCCCTAAATAATCACAAAATATAACTTATCAAAATCGCAATTCATTACTCTGTACCACACCTCAGAAACCAACCATTTCCGGAAACATATAACTCGGATACAAAATAATCGACGAAAATCTCCAAATTCTCCACATAAACCCTCGACTAAAAATCCGATATCTAAATCAAGTCGAAAACCTCAAGGCGATGATATGGGCGCGATTACGAGCATAATGACATAAAACTCGTCAAATTCCAAAAAGTCAACGGGTCGCCGGAGCTCCGCTGTTGACCGCAGCCGCCGCCGGCGATGCGCCGTCAACCGAAGGAATTTTCTGGTGACTAAGATCAACGTAGCTTCTCCTCCTCAAGCCCGACACATCTCTCAACTGTGTCAACTACCAATTCCGCCGTGAATTGCCGGAAATCAGCTCGAAACTTCCAGAATCCCAAACCGGCCGGCAAACCTGTTCTCCGTCGAATCACCATCCACGGCGCACGGCGGCCCTCGAGGCTACTCCCAAAGGCTTCGCCATGGCCCCACGAGTCAAACCCCCCTAACCTCCGGCCACCACCGTGGCCGGAGCGCCGCCGTCCAACAACCTTGATTCCACCAAACTTCAAGCATCTCAGTCTCCCACAAAACCTCACCAATTTTCACAAATCAAAATCCTAAACCATAGGAAATCAAGAGGAGAATCGAACCATACCCAAATCAAAGCCGGAGGTGGCCAGAAAAGAAAAGTCGTCGGCGAGTAAACGGTTGTCTAGTTTTCCCCTATGGTCAACGCGGGTTAACGCCAATTTCTTGGTCAACGGCGGTTAAACTTCCCAAAGCAGTGTTTTCGACAATTTTCGACGATCCAAAACGAATCACATCCACATTTTAGATAACCCAAATTCAAATGGATAAACACGACGAAATTACACAATTTCAAATATTAATAACATATTCCTCGGTTATCGAAACAATTATCCGAAACCGCCCACAAACTCAAAATCACACGTACTACAATTCTCGTGAAGAAACTTAACTCAAATTATCACCCGATAATTAAGTCGTGAACCAAACCGCCAATTCGATTAATTTACGATAAACTGTGATTACTCGTAAACTCATGGATTAAGCCGATTAACGTGCTAATTCTGATTCGGGTCGTCAAACCATTTTCGGTTCGGGTTGTCACACCAAACGATACAGTGACATACCTATAAGACTTTTGCAAGCTGTCCTATATGCCCATAATGCATCATAAAGACATTGACTCCAATATTTTCGTTTGGTTTAACGGGTCTTTCCAAAATCTTCTTAATCTCACAGTTTGATACTTCAGCCATTCCATTCGTTTAAGGATGATACAGTGTAGAAACTTTGTGATTGACGCCATATTTCCTCAATAATGCTTCCACCGTCTTGTTCCAAAAATGACTCCCTCCATCGCTGATTAAAATGAGCGGCATTCTAAACCTTGTAAAAATATTAACCTTAAGGAAATCTGCAACAACTCACGAATCATCAATACGGGTAGCTTTTGCTTCCACCCATTTCGACACATAATCAACAGCAAGTAAAATATAAGTAAAACAGTTAGATAGAGGAAAAGGTCCCATAAAATCAATCCCCCACACATCAAAAATTTCAACATTCAAAATGTAAGTTTAAGGCAATTGATCTCGAGGTCCTAGATTACCAGATCTTTTACATTTGTCACACTTTGCACAAAAACCATGATAGTCATGAAATAAACTAGGGCAAAAGAATCCACAATCCAACACTTTAAGAGCTCTTTTCCTAGAACCAAAATGTCCTCCACATGCACCATTATGACAAAACTCAAGAATGGACTTAAATTCACTATTCGAAACACACCTCCTAATAATGAAATCATAACTTTGATTCAATAGGAAAGGTTCATCCCAAATAAAAGTCCTAGTATTGTTCTTAAGTTTGTTAAGTTGACCACTAGGCATGGAAGATGAAAACTCATTGATAACTAAGTAATTAACAATATCCACACACCATGGAGTTTCAGAATCACTTACGTGAATTCCAAAGAGTTGTTCATCCGGAAAGTTTTCCTCGATTGCAACGGCTTCTTTCTCATGTACAATACTTGATTAATGGTCAACCACCACGTTTTCTACTCCCTTCTTATCCTTGATTTCAAGATCAAATTCTTGCAGTAGAAGTATCCATCTAATAAGCCATGGCTTAGCATCCTTCTTCGCCATAAAATACTTCAAGGCTGTGTGTTTCGTGTAAACAATCACCTTACGTGGTCCTTTGTAGACACCGCCCTCAACTTCATGTCCATAACTTCACTTAGGTTATGCTATGTGGTGATGAAATCCACACATCATGAGGGGTTAAAGAGATAAATAAGGAAAATAGACACCATCTATTCCAAAGAGTCCGACTTAATCAACCAAACTTATGTGATAAATTTAAATCGAAGACTTCCTTTAACATGTCCTTGGCTGCAAAATAGTTAAGTATGAACAAGTATTAGTATTATAAACAAGTATGTAAGAATTTCGATATAGACACGCTTTCTATTTACACAAATTCACAAATTCACAAAGAACACATGCAAATTTCCTGAGTCGCGCAAAATTGAACACAGTTGCTTGTCAAATTTTTTCAAATTTATTAGCTAGTCCGAATGTAATAAAACTTTACAGTAGGACTTGGATTGCACAATTTCATAAATCTTGGACTTCTTTTTAACAATAGGATCGGCCTCCTTAATATATATATGTAGCCCGTGATAAATCCAACTCCTAGATGGACTTGGATTGCATCTCCCTCTTCAACCATAATTAGGAAAGGTTTCCTACACGAATTAGGAAAGACTAGAACACTTCATTTTCACTTTAGGACATATTTTGCACATGTGTTCAGAATTCACTTTCCAACTCTTCCAAGGACTTCTACTCCAACAAGGATTCCTAGTTGAAATATGATTCTTTATTTTTCTATGTTTCCGCTCCATTTAACCTCTTTAATTCATCTCCTTTATTTAAAACCTAAAAATAACAAAGTAAGTTAGAATAGATAATACTAAGGTCAAAACATTGCTAAATGTAGAGAGAAATAAGTTAAGAATCAAGCATAAAATGCGTAGATCATGTTTTGTGACATTTTATTGTAATTTTTTATTACATTCTATTGGCATTTGTATGACATCCTACTATCATTTTTATTACATTCAAATCCAATTTTTGTGACATTCTATTGTCATTTTTATTACATTTTATTGCCATTTTTGTGACAGTTTATTGTCATTCTTATGACATTCTATTACTATTTTTGAAACATTCTATTGTCATTTTGTAACATTTTATTACTTTTTAAGACTTTCTTCAATATTTTGTGACATTTTAAAGAAATTTAGGTTTTTCTTCAACGTTTCATGACATTCTATTACTTTTGAAAATCTTTCTTCGAAATTTTGCCATTTTATTACATTATATTGCTATTTTGCATCATTTTACGACGTTTTGTAACATTTTAATGTCATTTTTTATTACAATTTATTGTCATTTGTATGACATTCTATTGTCATTTATATGTTATTCTATTTCCCATTTTGTTACATTTTATTGATATTTTTGTGACTTTCTATTGCTATTTTGTGCCATTGTATTACATTTTATGACTTTCTCTGACATTTTGTGAATTTTTAAGAAGTTTTAGGTTTCCTTCGACGTTTTATGACATTTTATTACGTTTTATGACTTTTTTCGACGTTTTGTCACATTTTAAGAGATTTTAGGTTTTTCTTCAACATTCTATTGCCATTTTTTTATTACATTCTATTTTCATTTGTATGACATTCTATTGTAATTTTTAAGACATTATATTGTCATTTTTATGATATTCAATTGTCATTTTGTGACATTATATTACGGTTTATGATTTTCTTCGACGTTTTGGAAATTTTTAAGAAGTTTTAGGTTTTCTTCTATGTCTTACGACATTTTATTACGTTTTATGACTTTTTTCGACGTTTTGTCGCATTTTAAGAGGTTTTAGGTTTTTCTTCAACATTCTATAGGCATTTTTTTATTACATTCTATTTTTATTTGTATGACATTCTATTGCAATTTTTGTGACATTATATTGTCATTTTTATGTTATTCCATTGTCATTTTATGACATTATATTACATTTTATGACTTTCTTCGACGTTTGTCATTTTTTAAGAAGTTTTAGCTTTTACTTCAACATTTTATTGCTATTTTGTGACATTTTACGACATTTTGTAACATCTTAATGTCATTTTTATTACACTTTATTGTCATTTGTATGACAGTCTATTGTCAATTGTATGACATTCTATTAGCATTTTTGTGATATTCTATTGCCGTTTTTATGACATTCTATTGCTGTTTTGTGACATTCTGTTGTCATTTTATGACTTTCTATTCATTTTATGATTTTCTTTGACATTTTGTGACTTTTTAATAAGTTATAGGTTTTTCTTTGACGTTTTATGACATTCTATTACGTTTTACGACTTTTTTTGACGTTTTGTCCCGTTTTAAGAAGTTTTAGGTTTTTTTTTTCAACATTTTATAACATACTATTGCTATTTTGTTATATTTTACGACGTTGTATAACATTTTATTGTCATTTTTTTATTACATTCAATTGTCATTTGTATAACATTTTATTTCCATTCACTACCAGCAATTTCACTATAGCCGACGAAAAAAAAAAACCGACGAGATTTTTTGTCGTCGGCTATAGTGGACAATTTCCACTATAGCTGACGACAAATCAACAAAAAATCGTCGGCTATACTATAGCCGACGAAAAATGGGCAAAAAACATCGTTGGCTATAGTATAGCCGACGCACTATAGCCGACGCACTATAGCCGACGAAACTATAGCTGACGATTTTTGAAAAATCGTCGGCTAAAGTTGCTGGCTAAAACCTGTCGGTAATAGTATAGCCGACGATATTTTTACCCATTATCGTCGGTTATAGTACTATAGCCGACGAATTTTTAAAAAAAAAAATTTTAAAAATAAAAAAAAAATATTTTAAAACTATAGCCGACGAGATTTTTTATCTCGTAGGCTATAGTTTTAAAAAAAATTTATTTTTTTAAATTTTTTTTTTATTTTTAAAATTTTTTTTTTTTAAAACTATAGCCGACGAGATAAAAAATCTCGTCGGCTATAGTGTTTCCGGCGGTAGTGATTTTTATAACATTCTATTGCAATTTTTGTGACATTCTATTTTCATTTTTTATAACATCCTATTCTCATTTGTGTGACATTCTATTGCCCTTTTTATGACATTCCATGCTATTTTTTAGACATTGTATTGCCATTTTGTGACATTTTATTACGTTTTATGACTTTCTTCAACCTTCTTTTGACTTTTTAAGAAGTTTTAGGTTTTTCTTCGATATTTTATGATATTTTATTGTCATTCTATGACATTCTATTACGTTTAACAAATTTCTTCGATGTTTTGTCATTTTAAACATTTTACGACGTTTTGTGACATTTTATTCCCATTTTTTATTACATTCTATTGCAATTTGTATAACATTCTATTATCATTTGTATTACATTCTAATGAAACATTTGTGATATTATATTGTCATTTTTATGATATTATATTGTCATTTTTATCACATTTTATTGCCATTTTTATGACCTTCTATTGTCATTTTGTGACATTCTATTGCGATTTTGTGACATTTTATTACGTTTTTGGACTTTCTTCCACATTTTGTGACTTTTTAAGAAATTTTAGGTTTTTCTTCAATGTTTTATGACATTTTATTGTCACTTTAAGACATTTACTTTTAAAAAACTTTATTTGATATCTGTCATTTTATTACATTCTATTGCTATTTTGTAACATTTTACGACGTGTTGTAACATTTTAATACCCTTTTTTATTACATTTTACGCCTTAAATTTTGTAACATTTTAGGCCTTACATGGGTCAAACAGTAAGGCCCATGTAAGGCATGAGCAGATACGGCGTGAGTGGAGCAGGGAGAAGTTTAGTGAAAAGGAAAGGTATTTTTACTCAAAATCTTAAAAACTTGAGTCCATCCTCCCCTTTTCCTTATCAAAATGAGTAGATTATTCAAATCTAACTTAGCTACCTCCAGTTATTCCACGTCCTCCCTAAAAAAATTCCTAACATAGTAAATGAAGAACAAATCGAAATCCAGTCAATTGATAATATAGATAAGAATGATTGGAATATTCTAAGAGTTCCCAGTATGAAATTTATAGGAAAAAATGGTCCATTATTTCTTTTAGAAGTGAACACCATATTAAAACAATCGAGCAGATTTATGCTATCAATAAACAACATGAAACTTGTCAAGTTTTTAGTCTTGAGTCAATCCAAAAATATAAAAAAGATGGTCACAACTTCCTTCACATAGGACTAGTCCAAATAAGCATCAAACCGCTAACCCGCAAAGGTCTCAATGCATCAGTACTTTTGTGTCTTCGTGATGCTCGATTTACCGACTTCAACGATAGCACCCTTGGCATAATTGAGTCAAGTCTATTCAATGGTCCAATCCATTTCGATTGTTATCCAGATTTCACAGTAAGTCTCAGTGACCCTCATATATTAAAAAATTTAACCTTAAATATTAAAACTTCTGGTTACAATATCTTTAAAGGAACTTAACCATTAGCCTTAATTTATAGAGTCCACTATAAAGTAACAGGTACAAATATGAATTTTCAAGCCATAAGTAAAAGTCCAAATGATCAAACCCTATTAAATCAAACCAGTCAAGAAAATGCCAATATTAGAGTCCCCACTACCAGAAAAAAATACTTTAGCCGACAAATGCCGATTCAAATCAACAATTCAAAAATTCACCAAAAATTTCAACAATCACAACAATTCCACAATTAAACAATTATCGTATTTCATACTTATATTTCTCTAGAATCACATCTTAACCCCTCAAGGTCCATAATTTACTTTGTTGATTAAGGTATCTCTAAATTTCCTAATTGTAGAAACTAACACCCACACACTCATGTGGAATAGCTAGCTGTTCTAACTACATGAACCATGATCCCACAACCTACGTTGCATGGAAGCGGGTACAGATGCTTGGAAGCAAAGCGTTAGGAAGCGCGGAAGTATTTTTTTTTTCAATTTTTCTTGGAAGCGGGTGCGTTTGGAAGCGTAAGAATTAAATAATAATTAGGACAAATATAACATATAAAATCTAATATATAAAAATATTTTATAATAAATTTAAATAACTCAAATAAAATTCAAAGGTATTGTTTACATTCAAATAATTCAATTAAAAACAAAGTCTAAGCATCAAGACCTCATCTTCACTCCATATTATCAAATAAAATTGAAAGGACCCAACCCCGATTTAGCTCCCTAAATCGGAATCAAACCCCTTCGAAAACACGAACCAACAAAAACTTTTCAAAATTTGGGCAGAGTTTCGTTACTAACGTGGAATTACCTTAACCTGCACGCGGAAAATACACTTCATCCTATGCCACAAAAAGCAAACCGTGGGCACCAATCCCATCCGGATTTCTCAATATCTCAACAGTAAAGTAAAGTAGTAAATATATATGTACTTTACTGAAATCCAGTGTAAAATCGTATAACGTATTCAATAGGAAGCTCAGAGCGACTTCTAATACATAATCATATACGTATACCACAGTAGGTAGAACAATAAACCTACTGGATGAAACAAAGTAGCTCGAGCACTATGCCTCCGACCACGACGTGCGACACCAGAGCCTGAACTGCAAACTGGGCACGGAAACCGAAAAGCCCAGGTGAAAGACAATAAACACGTTAGAGTGAGTGGACGAAAATAAATGTCTTTCACCAAATAAAATATACATATAAAATCATATGCGAGTCAAATACATGAAAATTAAATAGTACGTGAGGAGACATCAGCTACCACTCACGTACAGAGCATGCAACGTAAATGTATCGCGGAATCTCTCATGGACTACCACGCGATAGCACAGTCTGAACCACGGGATCCCAGACCCACACGTGATTCCTAGCCAGAAAGGCCTCGGGTCAGGATATCTGTCCCCCCCGGAGCATACTCGGGGATCAGCCGAGAAGCCAGTGCGTATCGATACCACAACACATACTGAGACTGTACTCTGTGTAAACCAAATCATAAATCTTTTCTATGCACATGCTTAAAACATAATATGTACGTATATGTATATATTCGTATACGTATATTCGTATAAACATAATCATAAAACACATGCTCGTAAAATCATAATCAATCTGCATGCTCAAGTTCGTAAATCATTTATAAAAGACTCGCAATCGATCCGTGAAAATAAAGTGTCCACTCACAGACTGGCGTAACGCGTATCGCGTTAACCCGTGATCCGGCGGAAAGTCCCTCGCCAAACGAACGATCACGAAACCCCTGAATATTCACAAAGTTCATTATTCAAAGTCATAATCCGACATTACAAATCAAACCACGAGAAACCACCGTTCTCGGAAACAGATAATTCAAAGTCGACGAATCGTCGAAAATCCGTATATACCACTTCAATACCTCGCTTTACGTTCGGACGCTCAACTCGAAAAACGAACCTCCCCACTGCGATCGGAGCGCGATTTCGAGTCAAATGACATGCGACTTGTCGAAAGTCAAAAAGTCAACCCGTTGACCGTTGACCGCCGTTGACCGCCGCCCACGGCGGCGCCGCCACTGACCGGAAGATTTCTCGGCGGAGCAACCCCTATTCCATGCAAAACCACCCACTGAGCAACTTTGTCAACTGCACTGAAGTCCAATTCTCACTCTAACATGGTCAATTTCATGAAAAACCGAATGAACACACAAATTTCAATCCCAAAATTCTCCATGTACAAGATGAATTGGAACTCCAAACTTACATGGTAGCTTGCTAGTGATGAGAGCTTCAAAGCCCACTCCAAAATTCAGCTCGAATCGGCTCGAAACATCAAACCCGAAATCACTTAAAATCCCTTAACTTTGGCCGGAAAAATCATCTACTTCCGGCGAGCCTCGCCGTGTGGGGTGACTAGGAACAGACTCGGGAGGCCGAGGCGCACCCTATGGGACAAGTCCCGAGCCAAGAGGTGGCCGGAAACGATCACCACCGTGGAACCACCGTGAGTCTCGTCGGCCTCCACCTCTCACCCACCGAGTTGACTCGGTCAACTCGGTCAACACCCAAAATGGTAAGCTTTGACTTGCCCAGTATGGAAATTTCTATTTATAGCCTTTCCCAAAAAGGAAACTTCATGATTATCCAATTCGACGAACTTAAAACGCGCGTAACTTTCTCATCGTAATTCCGATTCCGATAATTCTCGCGGCCACAAATTCGTCTCGACATACTCTTCACTAACCACCCAAAGTCAAATAGATCAGCCAATCGGATAAAAAGTCAACCCTTCGAACCAACACACATTAAATCGACTAATCAATCAACAAACGTCAAAATTCGCAACTAATTCCTCGTAACTCCAAATCATGCTCCGGAAGTTCCCACAAACTCGAAATTAAATTCTGAACAACTTCTGTGAAGAAGCCGAAACCAAATTCTCGTCCGGTAATTTAGTCGTTAAGTAGCCCACCATTTAAATCTGAACTTCAAATATTCATAACTAATTCCTCGGTCGTCCAAATTACGATCCGGAACCGCCCACGAACTCGAAATCACACGTACAACGACTCTCGAGAAGAGACCCAGCTCCAATTCTCGGCCAATAATTAAGTCGTTAATAAACTCGGCGATTCCAATAACCGTCGGACAACTGCGACTTCACACAAACTCATCAATCAAGCTGATCATACTGCTGATTCTGGTCCGGGTCGTCACAAATCCACCCCCCTTAGAAAAATTTCGACCTCGAAATTTCCAAGTCTGCCAACTCAAAGGTAGGAGCAGTGCCTCTGTATACAGCTCAACTGCCCAGTGGCTACATCAACTGAATAACTCTAGCAACTGACTCCACAATAGGAGATAGCTCTGTGCTGAAATCTCTGTACCCACAAATCACAAATCTGAACTGGCTCCACACAAGCGCCAAGTGTTCCTACATAAGGAACAAACAGGGTACACAACACATAGCAAACCTGAAACATAGTTCCGCCACGCGGAACACAACACACAAAGCCAACACTATAGGCGATGCCGAACCATACGGCATAACACAAACTCGCCTATGGCCATATATGGATCAAAACATCAAGGCAAATCATAACACGACCTGCTCATACCAACGAAACTCAAGCATCGAACTCAAACAATTATCGACCCATTTCCGCTAATCTGACAGTCTGTGGTAACACACTCCACAAAATCAAAATCAAACATCAACTCAAACTCAATCAAATCAAACTCGCTCCAACACTACGGAGCACAACGTCGTCCACAAACGACATCAAGCAACGCCGATATCACAGTGGTCAACAAACTGGTACTGCAAGCAATCTCGAACAGCTAAAACTGCTGGTCCCGAATCCTTCGGAACTACAATACCGGGGTCCACAACATGCCCTCCAAGGTCTAAATAGTCCTCGAAGATCGCTCACCAATCTGAGATAAGAACTGGTACTAACTCGTAATCTGGTCCCCAATGTTCGCTGCAAAGCTTACCAACACACAGTTATAGCCGATTGTCTCGATCAGCGAACTGGGACACATGCACATCACGAAATGGACAATCTCCACCAAACTCAGCTATGCCAGCCTGCCACTAAAATCATCTCTGAATGCACAAGGAAATGTACTAAATTCATCAAATGGTCCACAATGGTCAAACCACTGGCATCACAAACCAAAGTGCATACAAGCATACACAAACACAGCAGTAATCGCCACATTTAACCGGAAATCTTCAATGGCTGACACTCCTCGGCAAGTCTCTGCCTCGTAGCCATCATCAGTCGACAAAAGTGGCAAATGTACACACAAACCGCTACATTCTACTTCATGCTGCATCACGAGTAATAAACTCGGAAAATCTGGTACATCTCCACATCAACAGTGCATAACGCACGCAAAACCACGAGCCTCAATATCATCATACTCCAACTCAGCTCTCGTAGCCCATAACTCGGCTAACACGGAAACTCGAGCCACACATACACATATGCAATATTGAAACTCCTGACTCTCAACTGAATGCATCAGCATCAACATCATCCCAAACAGATGGTCAAAGTACAGTCTCTAGCCTTTTTCGAGCAACTCAAAGGTGCAGCCATAGTCGTCAGTCGACTCCATCCATCGACACTGCCTCAAGCTCAAATCTGGCCGAAAATGCAAGTGGATGACACTCAATGATCAGTGCACATCATACACTGCTCTGCACGCCATAGCAGTAATATCTCCAACTCTCTGGTGCTAACACAAGGACAGCTACACCCAAATCATACACCAGATACGTAGCTATACAAAGTTTCCCCTGCCTGGAATCATGAGCCACCGCTCTGCTACACAGCATCAATACACAACCAAATCCAAATCTCGATGCATTGCCATATTCCACGAACTCGTCGTAATCGTCAGGTAAGGTCAAAACCGAAACAACGGTCAATCATCCTGCAGGAGGAAGTAACTCTCCTCGCGTGCATCGAACCACATGAACTTGACGCCTTCATCGTCAATCCGGAAAGTAGAGTAGCAATCCGGGAAAATCCTGCACAAAGCCGTCGGTAAAAGCTTGCCAAACCCAAGAGACCCCTGATCTCTGGTACAATAGTAGGGCAACTCCAAATCCACACGGCTTCGAACCGGTCAGGATCCATGCCGACTCCTTCGGCTAGCATCACACAGCCCAACATCTTCACGCTAATCGGCCAAAACTCACACTGGCTGAATCTCGCAAACAGCTGATCATGTCGCGAAATCCGCAACACCGCTTGCAACTATTTCAGGTACTGGTCCTCACTCCTTGAGTACATCAGGATGTCACCAACGAACATAACCGCAACTCGTCCAGAAACCGTCTGAACACCTGGTCCACCAAGTCCACACGATTTACGGGGCATTGGTCAACCCAACAACGTGACCAAGAACTCATGATATCCGCACCGAGATCCGAAAGCCAACAAAGCCACATCTGACTCATCGATCCATAACTGATGGTATTCGGATCCGAAATCAATCCTCAACAAGACTGAAGCTCTCGCAAGCTGATCCACCAATAGTCAATCCGAAGCGGAGGATACTCACACTCCTCTGAAGCGAATCAGGTTTTGGTATTCAATGCACCACCTCGTCGAACCATCCATCACCCGTACACACAAATGCAAGAGCACACAAGTAAATATGCGGGTCGTTTGAAATCTCCTGAAACCTCATCCAGCAACTCCTGGAGTCGAACCAATAGCTCCATCAGCTCCGCTGGCTCCGAACGACAAAATGCCGGTAAAATAAGTTCAGCGCCCGGTACAAGCTCAAAGGTGTAGTCGGTCTCCCGAACTGGAGGAACACCTAGTAACTCCTCCGGAACACACCTGGAAACTCGGGAACCACCACAATGTCATCAATATCGGGCACAGCAACCGTAGTATCCCCAGCATGAGCTACACAATCCGTCTCCATCATCTGCTCGACCATCACCGCGAAACAGCGTCTCAGGAAAATCTGGTCATCGAACATAACCTCCTCCTCGAGGCACTCAAACATCGCCAAATGCGTCGTCAGTAAGTCCATGCTCACAAGCACTCCAAAACCACAATGTTTAACTATAACAGATCCGCGGCTAAGCCATATCCTTCAACAAGGATTTCGCAACCTCCGGATGGATGCAACACTCTCCAAGACCTCAGAAGTGGAGATGCAGGTACAATCGCCATGGACATCAAATAACAGTAACCTCGGAGAAAAGTTTGTCCTCAAACAAGGTCATAGCACGAACTTCAACATGCCCAACTAGTCGCCCACATCATATGCGACTTGCTAAATAACTCGTAAAAAGGTATATTGATCAGACCTCAGGAACAACATGAGGATCTCCTCGTAAACTCTGAGCTACCAGACCGCTACAATAGCTAGCTGAAGGCGCTCCCTCATAACATGACCCTCCTGGCCACCACAATAGTAACTGAGAGTGCTTACGAACACAAGTCACTGCGACACCTGCTGCGTGACAGGATCATCAACGATCACACAACTCATGCCATAGGAGCAAATCCGCTACTCTGCGATCTCCGTCATCGTCAAATGGATCAGCAGAGGATCCCCAACATAATCGAAAAGGCCACAGCCTGATGAAGTCACTGATCCCGAAGTGTCGGAACTCAACCTTATCAAAATCTCACTGCTGAATCCACTTTCCTCAAACTATCACATCGAAAACCGCATACAACTTTCCTTGTCAATAGCCTCGCCACTGAGTGCAGCACACTAAGCTCCTCACGGCAATCTCGAGGCACAACAATCAGACTCTCTCTAATGCTCAGGTTCAAACTCATTTCGAACCTCGTGCCCTGCTTCCTCTGAAGCCACATAACTCGTATAAACAGGTATAAACATATGAACAATGCATCTCTGCCTCAGATGGATAAACACTCCACATTCGAATGCTGGGTAGCCTGATAAAACCATTACCGTATACAACACCCTGAATGTAGGCCATGGAGTCGCAACCGGAACTCACACATTATCAGCCCACCAAACACAATGATCAGAATCAGGCAAACATCACTGCCAAAATTCTCAACTTTAAGGCAACATATAGACGCCCATATACACATCCCCAGGCAAACCGTGCCACACATATCTCTGGACTCTGAATACTCATCCGAATCCACTGTTCTCTGGCAATTCACGCGTCGATTGATCCATAACAAGATCCCCAACCGAAACGACACGGAAAGCACGTCAGGAGGCATCCTAATGAATACAATACCGTTCACAACAAGTGGAACGTAATCATGGAACTTCAAATATTTGAAAGCATACAACACCCGGAATTTGATGATTATCCGCCGGCCGGTCGGTCACCATTCCAGACATGCTGTACATTTTCAAATATCCTTAGTAAACACGACTACAGAAGTCTACAGAACCTATAACCTAAGGCTCTGATACCAAGCTGAAAGGACCCAACCCCGATTTAGCTCCCTAAATCGGAATCAAACCCCTTCGAAAACACGAACCAACAAAAACTTTTCAAAATTTGGGCAGAGTTTCGTTACTAACGTAGAATTACCTTAACCTGCACGCGGAAAATACACTTCATCCTATGCCACAAAAAGCAAACCGTGGGCACCAATCCCATCCGGATTTCTCAATATCTCAACAGTAAAGTAAAGTAGTAAATATATATGTACTTTACTGAAATCCAGTGTAAAATCGTATAACGTATTCAATAGGAAGCTCAGAGCGACTTCTAATACATAATCATATACGTATACCACAGTAGGTAGAACAATAAACCTACTGGATGAAACAAAGTAGCTCGAGCACTATGCCTCCGACCACGACGTGCGACACCAGAGCCTGAACTGCAAACTGGGCACGGAAACCGAAAAGCCCAGGTGAAAGACAATAAACACGTTAGAGTGAGTGGACGAAAATAAATGTCTTTCACCAAATAAAATATACATATAAAATCATATGCGAGTCAAATACATGAAAATTAAATAGTACGTGAGGAGACATCAGCTACCACTCACGTACAGAGCATGCAACGTAAATGTATCGCGGAATCTCTCATGGACTACCACGCGATAGCACAGTCTGAACCACGGGATCCCAGACCCACACGTGATTCCTAGCCAGAAAGGCCTCGGGTCAGGATATCTGTCCCCCCCGGAGCATACTCGGGGATCAGCCGAGAAGCCAGTGCGTATCGATACCACAACATATACTGAGACTGTACTCTGTGTAAACCAAATCATAAATCTTTTCTATGCACATGCTTAAAACATAATATGTACGTATATGTATATATTCGTATACGTATATTCGTATAAACATAATCATAAAACACATGCTCGTAAAATCATAATCAATCTGCATGCTCAAGTTCGTAAATCATTTATAAAAGACTCGCAATCGATCCGTGAAAATAAAGTGTCCACTCACAGACTGGCGTAACGCGTATCGCGTTAACCCGTGATCCGGCGGAAAGTCCCTCGCCAAACGAACGATCACGAAACCCCTGAATATTCACAAAGTTCATTATTCAAAGTCATAATCCGACATTACAAATCAAACCACGAGAAACCACCGTTCTCGGAAACAGATAATTCAAAGTCGACGAATCGTCGAAAATCCGTATATACCACTTCAATACCTCGCTTTACGTTCGGACGCTCAACTCGAAAAAGGAACCTCCCCACTGCGATCGGAGCGCGATTTCGAGTCAAATGACATGCGACTTGTCGAAAGTCAAAAAGTCAACCCGTCGACCGTTGACCGCCGCCCACGGCGGCGCCGCCACTGACCGGAAGATTTCTCGGCGGAGCAACCCCTATTCCATGCAAAACCACCCACTGAGCAACTTTGTCAACTGCATCGAAGTCCAATTCTCACTCTAACATGGTCAATTTCATGAAAAACCGAATGAACACACAAATTTCAATCCCAAAATTCTCCATGTACAAGATGAATTGGAACTCCAAACTTACATGGTAGCTTGCTAGTGATGAGAGCTTCAAAGCCCACTCCAAAATTCAGCTCGAATCGGCTCGAAACATCAAACCCGAAATCACTTCAAATCCCTTAACTTTGGCCGGAAAAATCATCTACTTCCGGCGAGCCTCGCCGTGTGGGGTGACTAGGAACAGACTCGGGAGGCCGAGGCGCACCCTATGGGACAAGTCCCGAGCCAAGAGGTGGCCGGAAACGATCACCACCGTGGAACCACCGTGAGTCCCGTCGGCCTCCACCTCTCACCCACCGAGTTGACTCGGTCAACTCGGTCAACACCCAAAATGGTAAGCTTTGACTTGCCCAGTATGGAAATTTCTATTTATAGCCTTTCCCAAAAAGGAAACTTCATGATTATCCAATTCGACAAACTTAAAACGCGCGTAACTTTCTCATCGTAATTCCGATTCCGATAATTCTCGCGGCCACAAATTCGTCTCGACATACTCTTCACTAACCACCCAAAGTCAAATAGATCAGCCAATCGGATAAAAAGTCAACCCTTCGAACCAACACACATTAAATCGACTAATCAATCAACAAACGTCAAAATTCGCAACTAATTCCTCGTAACTCCAAATCATGCTCCGGAAGTTCCCACAAACTCGAAATTAAATTCTGAACAACTTCCGTGAAGAAGCCGAAACCAAATTCTCGTCCGGTAATTTAGTCGTTAAGTAGCCCACCATTTAAATCTGAACTTCAAATATTCATAACTAATTCCTCGGTCGTCCAAATTACGATCCGGAACAGCCCACGAACTCGAAATCACACGTACAACGACTCTCGAGAAGAGACCCAGCTCCAATTCTCGGCCAATAATTAAGTCGTTAATAAACTCGGCGATTCCAATAACCGTCGGACAACTGCGACTTCACACAAACTCATCAATCAAGCTGATCATACTGCTGATTCTGGTCCGGGTCGTCACAAAAATGGCCTCCCAAATGTAGTTTACTAAAACATCAATTTCAGAAGCAGATCCAAACCACGTATAGAAAGCTAGTTTATTAAAACACCATATATAAGAGCAATACACCATCATAGTACAACAAGCACATCAAAACTACAACTTACTGCCACCATAACACTATCAAGTTTTAGACATCTAAATATTACAACCATAATCTAGACTACAATATTCATCTACAATTAACATCAAGCACTCAATTAGGTGGCTAAAACAAAAATTGTAGCAACATTAGACTACTTTTTATTCACATAGGCATTTCATCGAGTAGGTGGTGTGCATAGGTTCTGTGCAACATAGCTCACAACCTTAGTTCAAATTCAAATTGTGACTATAAAAAACTAAGCCATCCAAATTATACTTCGGTTCCCACAGGTAGGAACCTCAAGCTAAACCCAAATTCGTAATAAATTTTCTGAAAAATTCACAAATCCCATACACCGAGTGTTAAGGAAACCTCACCTGCCAAAACAAAACTACACACTACGATGTCTAGTTCAACCTCTACTCATTGCTCAATCACAATCACCACCACTCGTCACCCTTTGTTGTCGTCCAGTAGAGCTCGTCACGACTCGCCAGAGCTTTTTGGAGTTGCCGAAAATGATGTTAGTGAAGGTGCCAAAAATGATGTAAGTGAAGGCACCGACAACGACCAACCAGGTTTGTGGGGCTGAGATAGAGATCAAGGCATCGTGGTGGCCTTGACAACTCAAGCGACGTGAGCTAAGAGAGAGAGAGAGAGAGAGATGGGGCTGAAACCTGGGATTAACCCAATGACTTTAGCCGAGGACGTAAAAAATTCGTCGGCTAAAGTATAGCCGACAAAAATGCCATTTATTATCGTCGGCTATACTTTGACGTGTCGTCGGCTTAAGTTACTTTAGCCGACGACAAAAGTCTATTTTGTCGGGTAAAGTATGAAAATACTTTAAAAAATAAGGCTCATGTGAAAACACGTTTCACACAAATTCCTATTTAACTAGGGCTCATAATCAGAATCATCGCTTTGAGTGTGAAGTGTGAAAATACTTTTAAAAATTAGGTTCATGTGAAAACACATTTCGCACAAATTCCTGTTTAACTAAGTCCCAAAATCAGAATCATCGCTTGAGTCTTCCTCGGTGTCCGACCTAATTTCTGGTAATATGTGTCACTCCTCATCACCAAATTCTTCTTTGTCTTAATTTGGATCAACATCAATAAGTCTTACATCATCATCACGAATTCGAACCACACACTCGGTCTCACATTATTAAAGCGAATTGTAGAGGATTCAGGAATACTAATTGCATTCAGCTCTTAGTATGCAGTATCTTCTTCATTATCTGCAGCTTATCCAAGTATGACAGCACTGTATATATTTCCACACACTGTCATGCATTCCCCATAAATTAGTTCAACCACTGCATGGACAACACCGTAATAGTCAATGCCATTCTGCCCACCATGCTCTATTACCCCAGAATTCTCTGTTCTCCATTTTCCGTCTCTATGTTCACATATAAATTGCACACCATTGACCTTACACATCGGATAAACTCTTGAAGTTATCGGTTTCATCGCCAAAAGGCTCAATTCGTGTGACCATCAAATTGTATATGATTCATCTGAAAAAATAATCGCAATCATTAACTTTAAATATGAACATTGATATTTATATATATAAATTATATATATAGCAGTAAATATATATAGACGTACTCAGCCGCCAAAATAGTTTGCAAACTCCCTATTGTGATACTCAAGATCACCGACAACCTCATCACAGTAAAGATGGATGTCTTTCCAGTATTGAACATCTAGACAGTTAATCAATACCCACCAGTGGGCAATGACTACCTCATATGGTTACAACTGGTACGATTTTGGCAACTTTCCATAAGCTTTAACATCATAGGAGAGGATGGAAAGATTGAATTGTTCATCGACTAGCATATGTTGTGGACGGTCCTCCAACGCTCTCAAATATAACTTGATGTACATTACGCACTTGTGTGCAAGATATGCTTCAGCTATACATCCTCTAGGTGCAGATTTATTAGCCACATAGTTTTTATAGTCCTCCAGTTGTCTATCAAGTTGCAAAGTGCATGTTATGATTATTGAAAAATAATTTTATATAAAAACATATTGATCTTCGGATGTTGACTCGTACCCTTCCATGGGATACATCCAAGTGTAGTGTACTGGACCAGTAAGTAACAATTGTTCGGGAAGATGGATCATCATATGAGGCATGATGTCAAATAAATTTGGGAAAAATATCCTCTCAAATTTGCACATGATAAAAATGATGTCCTCTTGCATTTCCCTAACGTCTGATTTTTTTTCACTTCTCTAGTGCATTACTTCTGGAAGAATCTTGACAATGAGACTAACAGCCCCACCACTTGACGAGGCAGGTATGATCGAATGAAAACAGGGAAGAGACGTTGAAGCAGTATATGGCAGTCGTGACTCTTTAATCCGTACATCTTATAGTCCCAGAAGTTAACACATCGACTTATATTTCCTGAATAGCCTGAAGGATACCTAACACAACCCATCTACCTAAAAATTTTATTCTAATGGTTAGGCTTGACGGTGTAAGGAGCTTGGGAAATTTTTTTTCTTCTCTTCTTTCAACCACAAATGTTTTCGTATACCCATTCTTTTCAGATCAGTGCGTGCCTTAGGGCCATTTTTAGTTTTCCCCTCTCAATTTAACATTGTGCCCACCACACTTTCGCACACATTCTTTTCTATGTGTATGACATCGAGGTAGTGTTTGAGTCAACAACTTACTCCAATCTGGGAGTTCCAAGAATATGGTTTTGTGTGTCCAGAATTTATACATGTTGGGTCTGTCAGGTATTTGCACCACTATATTAGGATAATTGTTTAACTGCCCAAAATGGTATTAATTCAGCACTTTCAAAATTTCAACTCTCATCCATCTTCTGGGTTGCACATCCTTTTCTACAGTCTCATCAAATGCCTTATCATCTGCCCTTCATGGGTGATCAAGTCCAAGCCAAAAACGGTGACGCATCCGGACAATCTTCCTGCAATGAAGTCTGGCGCACTCATTAATCACACTTTGGACAAGCTCTATATTCCCTAACAATGTTGACTGACAACATCCCGCGGGTAGAAAAATTACTGATGGTGCCAACAACCATGGCATGCATATGGAACATCTTGTGATTGTACTTGTCATAAGTGGGATGGTCAACGTTTCACAGAAACTTAATCTCCTCAATCAAGAGTCTCAAATACACATCAAGATGCTTTCCTGAATAACCCGGCCATGGAATTAACAGAGTCAGAATATTTTATTCCTTCTTCATGCACATCCATGGAGGAAGGTTGTACGGCAGCTAAATAACTGGTCATATACTTTATTGAAGACTCATGTTGTCAAAAGGGTTGAATCCGTCAGATGAGAGCTCGAGCAAAATATTTCAGACCTCTGATGCAAATGAGGATACTCCCTAACTATGTACTTCCATCCTCTCCGTTAGCAAGGTGTATAAGGGTATCATCATCACGCAATTCCCTCTCAGCATGCCATCTCATAGCTTTTGCCATGTGTGAAGACATGTACAACTGTTCCAGCCTATCCCTCAACAGGAAATACTAAAGTACCTTCACATCTTTCTTATTCCATGCAGGAGTCAACTTATACATATCCATGTGACATACCGGACAAACAAAAAGGTTTCAAAATCATTCCCTTCAGGATCTTTATCCCATAAGAGAACGCAATCATATCTGCATGCATGGATTTTGATGTAGGTAAAGCTAAGATCTTTCAGGATATGTCGAACCTTACGATGAGTGGTAGGAAGGCATTGACCGGGGGTCAACATCGAAGCACTGAACTCCAGATAATCATCAACAGCCTTGACACTCAATTTTTTCTCCACTTTTACCTTCATTACTCCCATGACACTTTCAAGAACGGTCTTATTACACCCGTTGTACAACGGGCTATATTGAAAGGCAATAAGCTTGTTGTACTTATCAATACCAACAATGTTAATAGCTCTAGGGAATTGCTGGGCTGGCGCAATAGCAGGGAAGCCCTCAATGGCAGTACGGATATCTTGTACTTGAGCAAATACTCCGCTCTCATAAGGAAACACATCATTGATCAACCTCGTTCCTAGAACATTGGATATACTGGCCTTCTTAGAAAATTGCCCATGATCATGCTGACCCGCTGATGATGTTTCATCGTGATAAATCCAATATGTATACTTATCCCAAAACCCGTTATTCTTCAGGTGCTCCATACTATATCAATGGTAAAACGATACAAATCGCTGTGACACTGACATTTCGTACACGGGCAATAATGAATTGTATTCCCGTTAGCAATAGCCATAAAAATGACAACATAATTTCACAAAAATAGCAATTGAATGTCATAAAAATGACAATATAATGTCACAAAAACGACATTAGAATGTCATATAAATGACAATAGAATGTCATACAAAAGGTAACAGAATGTCATAAAAGGTAGTAAAATATCATACAAATGGTAACATAATGTCATAAAACATCGTAAAATGTAACAAAATAGAAAAACAATGTTATAAAATATTTTTTAAAAATCTAAAACTTCTTAAAAAGTGACAAAACGTCGAACAAAGTCGTAAAACGTAATACAATGTCATAAAATGACAATAGAATGTCATAAAACGTCGAAGAAAAAACTAAAACTTCTTTAAAAGTCACAAAATGTGAAAGAAAGTCATAAAATGAATAGAATATTACAAAAATGACAATAGAATGTCACAAAAATGCAATAGAATGTCATAAAAATGACAAGAGATGTCACAAAATGGCAATAAAATGTCATAAAAATGGCAATAGAATGAAATAAAAATTAGCAATAAAATGTCACAAAATGTCGTTAAATGTTACAAAATAGTTATAGAATGTTGAAGTAAAAGCTAAAACTTCTTAAAAAGTTAAGAAGAAAAAAACGTCGAAGAAAGTCATAAAACGTAATATGGTGTCACAAAATGACAATTGAATGTCACAAAAATAGCAATAGAATGTCACAAAAATGTAAATAGAATGTCACAAAAAATGACAATAGAATGTCATAAAAATGACAATACAATGTCATAAAAATGACAATATAATGTCACAAAAATGACAATTGAATGTCATAAAAATGACATTAAAATGTCATAAAAATGACAATTGAATGTCATAAAAATGACATTAAAATGTCATAAAAATGACAATAGAATGTCATAAAAATGACAATAGAATGTCATACAAATGGCAATAGAATGTCACAAAATATCAATAAAATGTTTAAGAAAAACATATAACTTGTAAAAAAGTGACAAAACATCGAAAAAAGTAATAGAAAGTGATAGAAAGTCATAAAAAAAACAATAGAATGTGATAAAACGTCGAAGAAAAACCTAAAACTTTGTCACAAAACGTCAAAAAAAAATCATAAAATGAATACAATGCCACAGAACGTACAAAGTAATATCACAAAAATGGCAATAGAATGTCACAAAAATGGCAATAAAATGTCACAAAAATTGTAATAGAATGTCACACAAATGGCAATAGAATGTAATAAAAATTGGCAATAAAATGTCATAAAATGTCGAAAAATGTCACAAAATAGCTATAGAATGTTATAAAATGTTGAAGTAAAAGCTAAAACTTCTTTAAAAGTGACAAAACATCGAAGAAAGTCATAAAATAAAATAGGATGTCACAAAATAACAATTGAATGTCATAAAAATAGCAATAGAATGTCACAGAAATGAGAATAGAATGTAACAAAAAATGATAATAGAATGTCATAAATATGACAAAAAATGTCAGAAATATGGCAATTGAATGTCATAAAAATGACAATAGAATGTAACAAAAACGACATTAGAATGTTATAAAAAAGACAATAGAATGTCATACAAATGGTAACAGAATGTAATAAAAAAATTTCCACAAAATGTGATAAAACGTCGTAAAATGTCACAAAATAGGAATAGAATGTTATAAAATGTTGGGGAAAAAACCTAAAACTCTTTAAAAAGTAATAAAATGTCGAAGAAAGTCATAAAACGTAATATAATGTCATACAAATGACAATATAATGTCACAAAAGTGGCAATAAAATGTTATGAAATGGCAGTAGAAAGTCATAAAATAGCAATAAAAAGTCACAAAATTGACAATAGAATGTCATACAAATAGCAATAGAATGTAATAAAAAAGGCAATAAAATGTCACAAAACGTCGAAGAAAGTCATAAAAAGTAATAGAATGTCATAAAATGACAATAAAATGTCATAAAACGTCGAAGAAAAACCTAAAACTTCTTAAAAGATAAAAAAACGTTGAAGAAAATCATAAAACGTAATCAAATGTAACAAAATGTTAATAGAATGTCACAAAAATAGTAATAGAATGTTATAAAAATGATAATAAAATGTCACAAAAATTCAAATATAATGTCACAAAAATTGCAATATAATGTCATAAAAATTAAAATAGAATGTCATACAAATGACAATAGAATGTCACAAAATAGTAATAGAATGTTATAAAATGTTGAAGAAAAACTTAAGACTTCTAAAAAAGTGTCAAAACGTCGAAAAAAATAATAAAACGTAATAGAAAGTCATAAAACGACTATAGATTGTCATAAAATATCGAAGAAAAGCGTAAAGCTTCTTAAAAAGTAATAAAACATCGAAGAAAGCCGTAAAGCGTAATATAATGTCATATAAATGATTATATAATGTCAGAAAAATGGCAATAGAATGTAACAAAATGGCAATAGAATGTCATTTTACGACGTTTTGTGATATTTTATTGCCTTTCTTTAAAAGTCACAAAACGTCAAAGAAAATCATAAAATAAATAGAATGCCACAAAAATTACAAAATAATATCACAAAAATGGCAATAGAATGTTACAAAAATTACAATAGAATGTCACACAAATGGCAATAGAATTTTATAAAAAATGCCAATAAAATGTCATACAAATGGCAATAGAATGTAATAAAAATTGTCTATAAAATGTCACAAAACATCGTAAAATGTCACAAAATAGCTATAGAATGTTATAAAATATAGAAGTAAAAGCTAAAACTTTTTCAAAAGTGACAAAACATCGAAGAAAGTCATAAAATGTAATAGGATGTCACAAAATGACAATTGAATGTCATAAAAATAGCAATAGAATGTCACAAAAATAACAATAGAATGTCACAAAAATGAGAATAAAATGTCACAAAAATGACAATTGAATGTCATAAAAATTGAAAATAGAATGTGACAAAAACGGCATTAGAATGTCATACAAATGTTAACATGATGTAATAAAAAATTGTAAAAAAATGACATAAAACATCGTAAAATGTCACAAAATAGCAATAGAATGTTAATTATAAAATGTTTGAAAAAAAAAACCTAAAACTTCTTAAAAGGTGACAAAACATAGTAGAAAGTCGTAAAATGTAATAGAATCTCATAAAACGTTAGGAAAAAAACTAAAACTTCGTAAAAAATCACAAAACGTCAAAGAAAGTCATGAAATGAATAGAATGTCGGAAAAAAAAACAATAAAATGTCACAAAAATGCAATAGAATGTCATAAAATGGCAAGAGATGTCACAAAATGGCAATAAAATGTCATACAAATGGCAATAGAATGAGATCAAAATTGACAATAAAATGCTACAGAACGTCGTAAAATGTAAAAAAAAAATAGCTATAAAATGTTGAAGTAAAAGCTAAAACTTCTTAAAAGTGACAAAACATCAAAAAATTCATAAAACGTAACAGAATGTCACAAAATGACAATTGAATGTCATAAAAATTTCAATAGAATATCTCAAAAATGACAATAGAATGTCACAAAAATGACAAAAGAATGTCATAAAAATAACAATAGAATGTCATAAAATGACAATATAATGTCACTTATGGCAACTGAATGTCATAAAAATGACAATAGAATGTCACAAAAAGGGCATTAGTGTGACGACCCGGAACAGAATCAGTAAGAGTAATCAGCTTAATTCATAAGGTTATGCGTAATCGCGGATTTCCGATAATTGTTTGAAACGCCAGACTTGGTCACGACTAAATTATTGGCCTAGAATTTGAGCTGAGTCTCTTCTCAAGAGTTGTTATACGCGTGATTTCGAGTTCATGGGCGGTTCCGGATCATTATTTGGACTACCGATGAATATACTATGAATATTTGAAGTTTCGACATAATCGATTTTAAATGACAGCTTCATTAGCGACTAAATTTTCGGGTGAGAATTTGATTTCGGATTCTTCACGGAAGATGTAGAGAATTTAATTTCGAGCTCGTGGAAACTTCCGGAGGATTTTTCCGAGTTGCGAGGATTAAGTTACGAATATTTACGATTGTGGATTATTTAATCGGATAAGTATGTGTTGGGTTGAACCGTTGACTTTTTATTGGATTTGTCGAAGTGTTTGACTTCGGGTGGAAATTGAAGAACATATTGAGTTGAGTTTGTTGCCGCGAGAATTATCGAAATCAGATTTTCGACGCGGAAGTTACGGGTATTCAAAGTTTGTCGAAATGTGTAATTTGGAAGTTTCTATTTTTGGAAGTAATTTGTTGTGGTTTCCCCTTTGGGAAAGTCAAAGCTGAAGTTATTGTTGTTGACTGAGTTGATCGAGTCAACTCGGTGGAGAGAGGGAGTTTGACGGTGCGATGTGCTCCACGGCGGCGAGCTCCGTCCGGCCACCTCCGGGCTCTGCCCTTGTCCCATTCGACTCGGCTAGGCTCCCCCATGACGTTTCCGGCCTCCTTTCACGATGAGGTTGCCGAAGGAGAGAGCTTTTTCCGGTTGAAAATGGAAAAAAATTAGGGTTTTTGGATGAACTTATTCCGGCCAAGTTGAGCTATAAAAAGTACTAGCTTTTGAAGCCCCCATCACCACGAAGCTACTCATATAGGTATGGAGTTCCAATTTGATATGTACATGAAGAATTCATGGTTTGAAATTTGTGTGAGATTTCGGGTTTTCATGAAATTGACCTAGTTAGAGTGAGAATTGGACTTCGGTGTAGTTATGGAAGTTGTTTGTTAGGTGATTTTGAGTGGAATAGGTGCTGCTCCGCCGGGAAAATTTCATATTAGTGGCGCCGCCGCCGCCGGCGACGGTCAACGGCGGTCATAGGTTGACTTTTTGGGGTTTTCGACAAGTTGCATGTCGTTTCGCACGGAATCGCGCCCCGATCGGAGTGGAGAGGTTCGTTTTTCGATTTGAGCATCGGAAATTATAGAGAGGCATTGAGGTGTGATTATCGGATTTTTGACAATTCGTCGTAATTGAATTATGTGTTTCTGAGAACGGTTGTTTCTCGTGCTTTGATTTGAGGATTCGAGTTATGATTTTGAGGAATGGATTTTGTGATTATTCAGGGGTTCGTGATCGTTCGTTTGGCGAGGGATTTTCCGCCGGATCACCGGTTAACGCGAACTGCGTTACGCTAGTCTGTGAGTGGACATTTCTTTTCACGGATTGATTTCGAGTCTTTACATACGTTTTACAAACTTGAGCATGCATACGAGATTATGTTTTACATGAGCATATGTTATACGATTATGCCTATACCAGTATATATTACGTATATGCATTTATACATTCTTTCATGCATTTGCATCAAACTGTTTATGATTTGATTTACACCGAGTACAGTCTCAGTTTACGTTGTTGTATCAATACACTTGCCTCTCGGCTGATCCCCGATGGAGGCCTACCAGGAGGGGCAGTACCCCGACTTGACCGGCGAGGGGCAGTACCCCGGAACCAAGGCTTTTCTGGCTAGAATCACGTGTGGGTCTGGGATCCCGTGATTCAGACTGTACTAGCACGGATGTGTCCACGAGCGACCCCGTGAGATTTTTATGCATGCTCTGTACACGTGAGGAGTTAGAGTCTCCCTCATGTACCATTTGATTATTTATGCATTCCGACTCGCATATGTTTTCATAACATATATTAATTGGCGAAAGACATTTATTTTCGTCAACTCACTCTAACATTTTTCATGTCTTTCCCCTGGGCTTTTCGGTTTCCATGCCCAGTTTGCAGTTCAGATTCTGGTGTCGCACGTCGTGGTCGGAGGCATAATATTCGAGCGATGTTTCTTTTTATGGTAGGTTCTTAGTTTGGCCTACTGTTTGTATATGTATACTAGAAGTCGCTCTGAGTATTCTGATGTATATTTTTATACGATTTTCCACGGATTTCTGTAAAGTATAGTTATATTTATTACTTTACATTATTGTTGATATATTGAGAAATCCGGATGGGATTGGTGCCCACGGTTTAATTTTTGTGGCATAGGATGAAATGTATTTTCCGGGTGCAGGTAATGGTAATTCCGCGTTAGTAACGAAACTCTGCCGAAATTTTGACTGTTTTTGTTGGTTCACGTTTTCAGAAGGGATTTGATTCCAGTTTAGGCAACTAAATCGGGGTTGGGTCCTTTCAATTAGAATGTAATGCAAATGACAATAGAATGTCATAAAAATAGTAATAGAATGTAATAAAAAATTATAATAAAATGTCATAAAACGTCGTAAAATGTCACTAAATAGCAATAGAATGTTATAAAATGTTGGATAAAAAAAACCTAAAACTTTTTAAAAAGTAACAAAACGTCGAAGAAAGTCGTAAAACGTATTAGAATGTCACAAAAATGACAATATAATGTAACAAAAATAGAAATAGAATGTCACAAAAATGCAATAGAATGTCATAAAAATGTCAATAGAATGTGACAAAATGCTAATAGAAAGTCACAAAAATGGCAATAGAATGTTACAAAAATGGTAATAGAAAGTCATACAAATGACAATAGAGTTTCATACAAAAGGTAATAAAATGTAATAAAAAATTACAATAAAATATCACAAAACGTCATAAAATATCACAAAATAGCAATACAATGTTATAAAATAACAAAAAGTCGAAGAAAGTCGTAAAACGTAATAGAATGTCACAAAAATCCCAAAAATCATACATAATTCATAAAATTCATACATAAATCGCAAAATTCACAAAATTCAAACATAAACCACAAAATTCATACATAAATCACAAAATTCACACCATAAATTCATACATAAATCACAAAATTCATACGTAAATCACATATTTCATACATTCACAAAAAATCACATAAAATTCCCATAATATTCCCTCAAAATAATCACATATTCCATATATCACAAATTTCATAAAATTCATAAATTCCATACACAAATTCAATAACCCAATAAAAAATTCCATACACAAATTAAATAACTCAATCACAAATTCCATACACAAATTCAATAACTCAATCACAAATTCCATACACAAATTCAATTAACCCAATCTAATAACCTAATCACAAAATCCATAACCCATAATCAAAACTCATATACATTCACATAATCCAACACATATCAAACTAAAATCCCTAAATAAAGCTAATTAAAACCCTTAAATTTAGGGGGGGAATGAGAGAGAGAGAGAGAAAGAGAGAGAGAGAGAGAGAGAGAGAGAGAGAGAGAGAGAGAGAGAGAGAGAGAGAGAGAGGAAGAACCAATTTTAGAGAGATTGAGACCGATTTGGGGGCATTTTCAACAATTTGGGTCGTCTTAGGAGGGATTCCGGGGTTTGGGCGATTTGGGGTAGAGGAGGAGAGTTTTTGAAGGAGGAGAGGCCGAACAGTGAGGTCTCGGGCTGAGTTTTTCGGGTCATAACGTTGAAGCATAGCCGACGACATTTATTAAGTCGTCGGCTATGCCTTAGCTGACAACATTCATTAAGTCGTCAGCTATGCCTTAGCCGACAACTTAATTAATGTCGTCAGCTATGCTTAAATTTTTTTAAATATTTCTACACTTTTTAAACGTTTTTTGTGCAAGTCGTCGGGTATAGTATGTATAAAAATTTAAAACGCATGCCACATCGACAAAACTCACCTGTTTCGCAGTAACACCTGTTTATCTAATAGTAGAACATAAATGAAGCAATCATTTCAAAAACATCCTCATGATCAACCCACACATTTAATTAATTAACAAACATTCATGTTTAACTAAGGCTCATAATCAGAATCATCACTTGAGTCTGGATCGGTACCAGAGTTAATTTCCGATAATATGTATAGCATCTCGTAACCGGAGTTTTCGTTGTCTTCATTTGGTTTAACATCAATAAGACTTACATCCGCCCGCGGTAGTCGAACAACACTATCAAGTCTCATGTTATTTAGGCGAATTGTAGAGGATTCAGGAATACCAATTGCGTTCGGCTCTTAGTATGCAGTCACTTCTTCAATATCGTTGGCCTCACCAAGTATAGCAGCACTGTATATATTTCTAGGAACAACATGGTTGACTACTTTCCACGTCCATTCGTGCACAAGATCATCTAGATAAAACACTTGTTTTATCGATGTGGCAAACACAAAAGAGTTATTCTCATACTAGCTTGTAGCAGTATTCACCGAAAAAAGACCGTATTTATCGGTTCTTGTGTTCTCAAGGTTAGAATTAAACCATTTACACTTAAACAACTGCACGGTCATGCCCTCCCTATAAATTAGTTCAACCACTGAATGGAGAACACTGTAGTAGTCAATGTTGCCCACCATGCATCATTCACCCAGAATTCTGTGTTCTCCATCTGGCGTCTCTATGTTGACATATAAATTGCACGCCATTGACTTTACACATCGGATACACTCTTGAAGTTATCGGTTTTATCGCCAAAACCCTCAATTGGTGTGACCAGTGTGGGTCACCATCACATTGTACATGGTTCATCTGAAGATAAAAACAGCAACCATTAACTCATAATATTCACATTGATTTATGAAAATATAGAAGTAAATCAATTTGAAACACGTACCCAGTCACCAAAATAGTT
The DNA here is from genome assembly GCA_946800695.1 of Geum urbanum. NCBI lineage: Eukaryota > Viridiplantae > Streptophyta > Magnoliopsida > Rosales > Rosaceae > Geum > Geum urbanum. The sequence continues at coordinate 36,091,171 of OX326997.1, read as the reverse complement.
TGCAAACTCCCTATTATGGTAATCAAGACCACCGGCAACCGCATGGCAGTTTAGATGGATGTTTTTCCAGTATTGAACTTCTGGACAATTTATCAATACCCACTAGTGAGAAATGACTAGCTCATACGGTTCTAACTTATATGACTTTGGTAACTCCCTATTATGGTAATCAAGACCACCGGCAACCGCAGGGCAGTTTAGATAGATATTTTTCCAGTATTGAACTTCTGGATAATTTATCAATACCCACTAGTGGGAAATGACTAGCTCATACGGTTCCAACTTGTATGACTTTGGTAACTGTCCATATACTTTAACTTCATTCGAGAGGATAGAAAGATTGAACTGGGGTTCATCTACCAGCATATGTTGTGGAGGGTCCTTCAACGCTCCCAAATACATCTTGGTGTATGTTACACACTCATTCGCAAGATATGCTTCAACTATACACCATTCAGGTACGGATTTATTAGCCATATAACCTTTGTAGTCTCCCAGTTGTATATCAAATTGTAAAGTGCATGTGAGGATTATAGAAATACATAATCATATAAAAAAATCATGCCAATTTATCAAATGTTGAATCATACGTACCTTTCCATGGGATACATCCAAGTGTAGTGTACTGGACCAGAAAGCAACAATTGTTCAGGAACATGGATCATCAGGTGAGGCATGATGTCAAAAAAATTTGGGGGAAATATCCTCTCGAATTTTCACATGATAAAAATGATGTCTTATTGCATTTCCCTCAAGTCTGATTTTTCATTTCTCTAGTGCATAACTTTTGAAAGAATCTTGACAACGCTACTAACGGCTCCACCACCTAATGAGGCAGGTATGATTGAATAAAAACAGGCAGGAGACGTTGAAGCAGTATATAGCAGTCATGACTCTTTAATCCGTACATCTTATTGTCCCGGAAGTTAACACACTGATCTATATTGCCTGCATAGCCTGAAGGATACCTAACATTACTCATCCACCTAAAAATTTCATTCTTCTGGTCAGACTTGACGGTGTAAGGAGCTTGAGGTATTTTTTGCTTCCCTTCTCTCAACCACAAATGTTTTCATATAACCATTCTTTTCAGATCAATACGTGCCTTAGGGTTGTGTTTAGTTTTCCCCTCCCAATTGAGCACTGTGCCAACCACACTTTCGCAGACATTCTTCTCAATGTGCATGACATCTAGGTAATACCTGATTGGAACCTTGGACCGCTACGGAAGTTCCTAGAATATGCTTTTGTGTGTCCAGAATTTATTTCAGTCGAGTATGGGAGGTATTGCTGCCACTGCATCAGGATGATTGATGAGCTGCCTAAAATCATATTCATTCATCACTTCTAAAATTTCACCCCCCGTCCATTTTTCCTGGGTTGCACACTTTTTTCTACAGTCCCATCGAATGCCTCGTTATCCTTCCGAAATTGGTGATCATGTGGAAGCCAATAACAGTGACGCATCTGGACAATCTTCCTGTAATGAGGGCTACCGCAATCAATAGTCATGCACTCTGGACAAGCCCAGTATCCCCTGGTAACGTTACCCGACAACATCCCGCGGGCTAGAAAATTACTAATTGTGCCAACAAGCATGGCATGCATCTTGAACATCTCGTTTTTGTACTTGTCATAAGTAGGATGACCAACGTTACTTAAGTACTTAAGCTCCTCAATCAAGGGTCTCATATACACATCGAGACACTTTCCTGGATAACCCGACCCTGGAATTAACATAGCCAACATATTGTATTCCTTCTTTATGCACATCCATGGAGGAAGGTTGTACGGTACAAAAATAACTGGCCATATACTGTATTGAAGACTTATGTTGCCAAAGGGGTTGAATCTGTCAGATGAGAGCCCGAGCCAAACATTTCAGACCTCTGATGCAAAATGAGAAAACTCCCTAACCATGTGCTTCAAAGCCTCTCTCTCAGTAGAGTGTATGAGGGTATCATCGTCAGGCAAATCCCTCTCCGCGCTCCATCTCATAGCTTTGGCCGTGTGTGCAGACATGAACAACCGTTCTAGCCTATCAATCAGCGGGAAATATCGAAATACCTTTACAGCTTTCTTATTCCCTGCAGGAGTCAACTTATACCTATCGGTGTGACATACCAGACATGCATCAAGGTTTTCAAGATCATTCCCTTCAGCATCTTCACCCTAGAAGAGAACGTAATCATATATGAATGCATGGATTTTGATGTAGGTAATACCATGATGTTTCAGGATATATTGCACCTTACGATGAGTGGTAGGCAGACGATGACCAAGGGGTAGAGCCGAAGCTGTCAACTCCAGATAAGCATCAATAGCCTTGACACTCAATTTGTTCTCCACTTTGATCTTCATTATTCCCATGACCATTTCAAGAACAGTCTTGTTACACCCGTTATACAACGGGGTCTGTTGGAATGCAATCAGCTTGTTGTACTTGTCAATACCGACAGTGTTGACAGCTCTGGCTAATTGCTGAACTGGCTCAATAAAAAGGAAGCCATCAACGTCGGTAGGGATATCTTGTACTTAAGCATATACACCACTCTCATAAGGAAACACATTGTTAAGCAACCTCGTTGTTGGATCATTGGATGTATTGGCCCTCTTTATAAATTGCCCATTATCATGCTGACCCGCTGATGATGTTTCACCATGATAAATTCAACATGTGTACTTATCCCAAAACACATTTTTCTTCTGGTGCTCTCATACTATATCAACGGGAAAATGAACCAAATCGCTGCGACACTAACATTGCATACATGGGCAATAATGAATTGTATTCTCATTAGCATTACACTTCACATATTCCACAAAATTCCACATTCCAACGCCATATCTTCGATCCCATTTTGGAAGGAAAATCCAACTCTTGTCCATCCTCAAAATTCCTACTGTATATACATAAATTAATATATACATGCACTAATTAAAAATTCAACATTATATCTATAAATCTCTTTAACCTACAAATTAATTACATTAGTTCTTCTATTCTTAATTACAAATTAACACGCATACATATATATATCAACAATTAACATATTTATATGCATAATTTCATTGAATTCAACTCAAAATCAACTCAACTCAACTAAAAAATAACTCAAAATCAACAATATCAACACAAATTAACAACTCAAATTAATTACATTAATTCTTCAATATATATATATATGTATTCTTAATTACAAATTAACACACATACATATATATATATATATCAACAATTCACTCAAAATCAACTCAACTCAATTAAAATACAACAATTAACTCAAAATCTTCACATTTATTTATATCTATATATATATAATCAACATTAATCAACTCTAAATCAACAATATTAACACACATATATACATAGATACCTATATGTATAGCGGGAGAGTATCACGAACTCTTTTTGGATAGCTTCCGATGACACCCACGATTTAAGAGCGTTTTGGGATTTTGTGGGCGATTTCTTTTCAAATGGTCAAGCTGCTACACAGATCTGTATAAAAGAAACTATAGTCGACGACTTTAATTAAGTCATCGGATATAGTATAGTCAAACTATTCCCGACAACCTATCATTCGTCAGTTATAGTTGCACCACCTTAGCCGACGACTTAGGGGATAGTCAGTTATAGTTAAGCACCATAGCTAACGACATAGGGGGTAGTCGTCGGCTATAGTATCATAGTCGATGACTATAGCCATCGTCAGGTATAGTTTTGACTATACCCGATGACTTAATTTTGTTGTTCGTTAAAGTGCCCTATAGCCGACAACTTGAAAACTCGTCGGCCTATTTTTTTCAAAAGTAATCGGTTATAGTACTTATTCTGGTAGCGATGAGATGCTGGTTGTCGACTATAGTACTTATTTTAGTAGTGATGAGAGGCTGGTCAAGATCTTCCTCCCTTGGAACTACTTGAGATTTCAAATTAGCTAAACGGATTGTAAGTGCTTGGAGATAAATCTTAGGAGTTGACTGGGAGCAAGAAATTCATAGAAATCTGATCATCCACCAAAGATCAAGTGTTAGTATCAAAAAAATACTTAGGAATATAAGATACTAACCAAAACATTGGAAAACAAGCGCAAGCAACAAAAATACACTAAAACAAGCCAAACAAATTAAAACAAGCTAAAACACACATATATACAACGTTTTAATGCAAGCACACAATAATCACATCGAATTCATATATAACACACTCAAATCGTCATTTAAATGCACTAAACAATAACCTAAGTGACAAATGGAGTGAATGCATAAGAGAAAATGTTAGAAACCTGCAAAAACCACACAAGTTACGTGCTAAATACATGAATGCAATGTGACCACTCTCTTGGCCTCATTTCCCTAACTTCACTTAGGTTACGGTACTTGGTGATGAAATCCGAGCATTATAAAGCCGCCAGAGGGTTATACAATGCTAAATGTAACATTTGTTTGTCCTTTACAAGTTTATGTACAAGTACACAATTTTGACATGCATTATTTACACATATTGTACAAATTGAGTGCGCCTAAGATTTAAAGAGAGTACCCTAACTTGATCTTTAGTCGTTCAATGGGCATACAACCCGCGCGATAAAGTATGAACTTTCAATCAATTGGTTTTGGTTCAATCGAAAAACATGGCCAATTAGGGATACAGATAATGCGAGAGCCATAACTAATTTCGACAAAACACCCTAAGACTAACCAAGTCAATGGTATATACTCTATTGGTGTTAGTCTTTCTTAGATCCAGAAGTTGTCACCAGTCATAATCCGTTTCTAGACACCATGTCCGGCTTTCATCCAATCTTTCGAAAATTTACACTTTCTCAAGTCTTTTGTAGACTCCACCCTCAACCTCATGTCCATAACTTTACTTAAGTTATGGTGTATGGTGATGAAATTCATACATCATGAGAGGTTAAGGAGATAAACAAGGAAAAGAGGAACCATCTATTCCAAAGAGTACGACTTAATCAACCAAACTTATGTACTAAATTTAAATCGAAGACTTCCTTTAACATGTACTTGGCTGCAAAATAGTTAAGTATGAACAAGTATTAGTATTATAAATAAGTGTTTAAGAATTTTGATATAGACACGCTTTCTATTTACACAATTTCACAAATTCACAAAGAACACATGAAAATTTCCAAAGTCGTGCAAAATTGAACACAGCTGCTTGTCAATTTTTTTCAGATTTATTGGCTACTCCGAATGGAATAAAACTTTATAAGCACAAACAAAACACAATAACAAACACTTCTACAAATTTTCATATTTTTAGGAGACTTTTAGATATGTCAAATAATTTACGCAATATAGGAAAGTGCACAGTTCAGAAAACAGAAAATAAAAACGTATTTACACAAACGAAATCACACAATTCTTTACAATCCCCTGCAACTGCGCCAAAATTGATAATGCCAAAACTAACTACTAAATTAAATACTTAATAATAAAAAAAGACACATATGCAATTAAGACCCTTTCTTGTAGATGTAACATTGGTAAATAGGGATCGTTCTTTGACCGGTGGTTGAGGGTGCATACATTACTACGCTAGGTTTGTATGGGGGGTTTGCAAGTTTGTTACTAAATCCTACGAAATTAAAGATAAAATATGGTAATCAAACACATAGAGAAACACTAGAATTCTAACATGCTTCACTCGTAGACAAGTAAACAATCAAGAACCCTAAAATTACCAAACATGCTTGAATACCAAAAATAAACCTAAGTCTAACATATTTACATGATCAATTCATCATCTCACCTTGCCTCTTTATAACCTAGCCAATCACACGCAACTTAAAATAGATCTAAGTCTTTTACTACGTTTTTCATGCATCTCTTGAAATTAAGTATTTAAACCAAGATTGCTCGCATTTAAACACATCAATAATCTAAGCCAAGATTGCTCGCACCTAGATTAAGCATTAAGTACAGAAGATACATGCATAGAGAAAGACTATGACTTCAAATAAACCACAAGAACATGCTAGAATTATATAACCATAAAACTTCTTTAAACTCTTCAATAAAAACCAAGTATTCATACAAGAAAAAGGTAGAAGGAATCATGTTACACTATTTATTTCGTTATTACACTAGTAACAAGTGTAGATGATCTTCAATGGATGGAGAGAACATCCTCGAATTGCCTAAGGTCTTCTTGTTGAGGAGGCGTTGATGGCTTGTGGAGGAAATTTGGTGTCTTTGAGAATTTTGGTGTCTTGGAGGAATGGAAGTACTTTTAAGAAGAGGTTTGGCTATATGATGAGTGATGATTTTGTTTTGGCCAAAGTCCCCTATTATATAGATAGCAAACCACTTCTCCAAGTCTTCTTAAGAAACAAGTTAACTTCACCCGAGTAACCTCACCCTTGCCCACAAAAACAAAAATTTCTCTAGTTCTAGGATCCCAAATAGTGTGATTACAATTGGGATGGAAACTAGACTCCTAGATATTTCCAACCATATGTTGATCACAATCTGATTCATCCCGAGCTGAACACAATGGTCTATTGAAGTGGGCTGATGTGTACAGGTCGATTACTACTTTCTGGCTTCTAATCCATCTTCTTCTTTGGGCTTCTTTAATCATGATCTTGGTCTTTGACTCATCTTCATGAATTATGGTCAACTCTTTATAAATCTTGGACTTCTTTTTAGCAATAGGACCAGCCTCCTTAATATATATGTAGCCTTTGAAAAATCCAACTCCTAGATGGACTTGGATTGCATCTCCCTCTTCAACCATAATTAGGAAAGGTTTCCTACACCAATTAGGAAAGACTAGAACACTTTAGGAAATTTTTGGACATGTGTTCCGAATTTACTTTCCTACTCTTCCAAGGACTTCTACTCCAACAAAGATTCCTAGTTGAAATATGATTCTTCATTTTTCTGCATTTCTGCTCCATTTTAACCTCCTTAATTCATTTCCTTTATTTAAGACCTAAAAATAACAAAGTAAGTTAGAATGAATAATACTAAGGTCAAAACATTGGTAAATATAGAGAAAAAATGTAGAGGGAAACTTTGTGATTGACGCCATATTTTCTCAATAATGCTTCCACCGTCTTGTTGCAAAAATGCCTCTCTCTCCATCGCTGATTAAAATGAGCGGCATTCCAAACCTTGTAAAAATATTAACCTTAAGAAAATATGCAACAACTCGCGAATCATGAGTACGGGTGGCTTTTGCTTCCACCCATTTCGACACATAATCAACAGCAAGTAAAATATAAGTAAAACCGTTAGATGGAGGAAAATGTCTCATAAAATCAATCCCCCACACATCAAAAATTTCAACATTCAAAATGTAAGTTTGAGGCAATTGATCTTGAAGTCCTAGATTACCGGATCTTTTACATTTGTCACACTTTGCACAAAAATCATGACAATCATGAAATAAACTAGGCCAAAAGAATCCACAATCCAACACTTTAAAATGTATGTAAAACCGTTAGATGGAGGAAAAGATCCCATAAAATCAATCCCCCACACATCAAAAATTTCAACATTCAAAATGTAAGTTTGAGACAATTGATCTCGAGGTCCTAGATTACTGGATCTTTTACATCTATCACACTTTGCACAAAAATCATGACAGTCACGAAATAAACTAGGCCTAAAGAATCCACAATCCAACACTTTAAGAGATCTTTTCCTAGAACAAAAATGTCCTCCACATGCACCATTATAACAAAACTCAAGAATGGACTTAAATTCACTATCCGGAACACACCTCCTAATAACTAAATCAGAACATTGTTTCCATAGGAAAGGTTCATCCCAAATAAAAGTCCTAGCATTGTTCTTACGTTTGTTACATTGAGCACTATGCATGGAAGATAGAAACTCATTGGTAACTAAGTAATTAACAATATCCACATGCAATGGAGTTTCAGAATCACTTACCTGAATTCCAAAGAGTTGTTCATCCGGAAAATTTTCCTCGATTGCAACGGCTTCTTTCTCATGTACAATACTTGATAAATGGTCAGCCACCACGTTTTCTACTCTTTTCTTATCCTTGATTTCGAGATCAAATTCTTGGAGTAGAAGTATCCATCTAATGATCCATGGCTTAGCATCCTTCTTCGCCATAAAATACTTCAAGGCTGTGTGTTCCATGTAAACAATCACCTTACATGGTCCTTTGTAGACTCCGCCCTCAACTTCATGTCCATAACTTCACCTAGTTTATGGTGTGTGGTGATGAAATCCACACATCATGAGGGGTTAAAGAGATAAATAAGGAAAAGAGACACCATCTATTCCAAAGACTGTGACTTAATTAACCAAACTTATGTGCTAAATTTAAATCGAAGACTTCCTTTAACATTTACTTGGCTACAAAATAGTTAAGTATGAACAAGTATTAGTATTATAAACAAGTATGTAAGAATTTTGATATAGACATGCTTTCTATTTACACAATTTCACAAAAAACGCATGCAAATTTTTAGAGTCGCGCAAAATTGAACACAATTGCTTGTCAAATTTTTCCAGATATATTAGTTAGTCCGATTGCAATAAAACTTTACATTAGGACTTGGATTGCACAATTTCATAAATTTTTCCAAATATATTAGCTAGTCCGTGACAAATCCAACTCCTAAATGGACTTGGATTGCATCTCCCTCTTCAATCATAATTAGGAAAGGTTTCCTACACCAATTAGGAAAGACTAGAACAGTTCCTTTTCACTTTAGGACATATTATGCACATGTGTTACGAATTTACTTTCCAACTTTTTCAAAGACTCATACTCTAACAAGGATTCCTAGTTGAAATATGATTCTTCATTTTTCTATGTTTCCATTCCATTTTAACCTCCTTAATTTATCTCCTTTATTTAAGACCTAAAAATAACAAAGTAAGTTAGAATGAATGATACTAAGGTCAAAACATTGTTAAATGCAGAGAGAAATAAGTTAAGAATCAAGCATATAATGCGTATATCACGTTTTGTGACATTTTATTGCAATTTTTTAGTACATTCTATTGGCATTTGTATGACATTCTATTGCCATTTGTATTACATTCTAATCCAATTTTTGTGACATTTTGTTGTCATTTTATTGCCATTTTTGTGACATTTTATTGTCGTTTTTATGACATTCTATCGCTATTTTTGAAACATTATATTGTCATTTTGTGACATTTTATTACTTTTTAAGACTTCTTCAATATTTTGTGACTTTTTAAGAAGTTTAGGTTTTTCTTCGACGGTTCATGACATTTTATTGCCATTTTATGACATTCTATTACGTTTAAAAAACTTTCTTCAACATTTTTTTCATTTTATTACATTATATTGCTATTTTGCAACATTTTACGATGTTTTGTAACATTTTAATGTCATTTTTTATTGACATTTGTATGACATTCTATTGTCATTTATTGATATTCTATTTCCATTTTTGTTACATTCTATTGGCATTTTTGTGACTTTCCATTGCTATTTTGTGACATTGTATTACGTTTTATGACTTTCTTCGACGTTTTATGAATTTTTATGAAGTTTTAGGTTTTCTTCGACGTTTTATGACATTCTATTACGTTTTATAACTTTCTCCGACGTTTTGTCGCATTTTAAGAGGTTTTAGGTTTTTTTTCAACATTCTATTGCAATTTTTATTACATTCTATTTTCATTTGTATAACATTCTATTATTATTTTGTGACATTATATTGTAATTTTTATGACATTCAATTGTCATTTTGTGACATTGTATTACGTTTTATGACTTTCTTCGACGTTTATCACTTTTTAAGAAGTTTTAGCTTTTACTTCAACATTTTATAACATTCTATTGCTATTTTTTGACATTTTACGACAATTTGTAACATTTTAATGTCATTTTTATTATAGTTTATTGTCATTTGTATGAAAGTCTATTGCCAATTGTATGACATTCTATTGCCCTTTTTGTGACATTTTGTTACCATTTTTATGACATTCTATTGCTGTTTTTGTCATATTATGTTGTCATTTTATTACTTTCTATTCATTTTATGATTTTCTTTGACATTTTGTGACTTGTTAATAAGATTTAGGTTTTTTTTCGACGTTTTATGACATTCTATTTCTTTTTACGACTTTCTTCGATGTTTTGTCCCTTTTTAAGAAGTTTTAGGTTTTTTTTTCAACATTTTATAACATTTTATTGCTATTTTGTGATATTTTACGGCGTTTTATAACATTTTATTGTCATTTTTTTATTACATTTTATTGCAATTTTTGTGACATTCTATTGTCATTTTTTTATAACATTCTATTCTCATTTGTGTGACATTCTATTTTCATTTTTATGACATTCTATGCTATTTTTGAAACATTGTATTGCCATTTTGTGACATTTTATTACGTTTTATTTTTTTTCAACCTTTTTTGGACTTTTTAAGAAGTTTGAGTTTTTCTTTGACGTTTTATGACATTTTATTGTCATTTTATGACATTCTATTACGTTTAACAAATTTCTTCGATGTTTTGTCATTTTATAACATTTTACGACGTTTTGTGACATTTTATTCTTATTTTTTTATTACATTCTATTGTCATTTGTATGACATTTTATTGTCATTTGTATTACATTCTAATGAAATTTTTGTGACATTATATTGTCATTTTTATGACATTGTATTGCCATTTTGTGACATTTTATTGTCATTTTTATGACATTTTATTGTCATTTTATGACATTCTATTGCCATTTTGTGACATTTTATTACGTTTTCAAACTTTCTTTAACGTTTTGTGACTTTTTAAGAAGTTGTAGGTTTTTCTTCAACGTTTTATGATATTTTATTGTCATTTTGTGACATTCTATAACGTTTAAAAACTTTCTTCAACATTTTGTCATTTTATTACATTCTATTGCTATTTTGTAACATTTTATGACGTTTTGTAACATTTTAATACCATTTTTATTACATTTTATTGTCATTGATATGACATTCTATTGCTATTTATATGACATTCTATTGCCATTTTTGTGGCATTTTATTCCAATTTTTATGACATTCTATTGTCATTTTGTAACATTCTATTACGTTTTATGATTTTCTTCGATGTTTTGTGAATTTTTAAGTAGTTTTGGGTTTTTTTGACGTTTTATGACATTCTATTACGTTTTATAACTTTCTTCAACGTTTTGTCACATTTTAAGAGGTTTTAGGTTTCTCTTCATCATTCTATTTCTATTTTTTACTACATTCTATTTTCATTTATATGACATTCTATTGTCATTTTTGTGACTTTATATTTTCATTTTTATGACACTCAATTGTCATTTTGTGATGTTCTATTACTTTTTATGACTTTCTTCGATGTTTTGTCAATTTTTAAGAAGTTTTAGCTTTTACTTCAATATTTTATAACATTTTATTGCTATTTTGTGATATTTTACAATGTTTTGTAACATTTTAATGCCATTTTTTATTACAGTTTATTGTCATTTGTATGACAGTCTATTGTCAATTGTATGACATTGTATTGCCATTTTTTGTGGCATTGTATTGCCATTTTTATGGCATTCTATTGCAATTTTTGTCACATTTTTTTGCCATTTTATGACATTTTATTATGTTTTAGGACTTTCTTCAATATTTTGTAACTTTTTAAATAGTTTTAGGTTTTTTTTTTACGTTTTATGAAATTATATTACGTTTAAAAAGCTTTGTTCAACATTTTATTATTTTATAACATTCTAATGCTATTTTGTGACATTTTATGACGTTTTGTAATATTTTAATTTCATTTTTTATTACAATTTATTGTCATTTGTATGACAGTCTATTGTCAATTGTAAGACATTCTATTGCTATTTTTGTGACATTCTATTTTCATTTTTATGACATTCTATTGCTGTTTTTGTGACATTCTGTCGTCATTTTATGACTTTCTATTTGTTTTATGATATTCTTTAAATTTGTGACTTTTTATGAAGTTTTACATTTTTTTTTGACGTTTTAAGACATTTTATTGTCACTTTAAGACATTCTATTACGTTTAAAAAACTTTCTTCGATATTTTATCATTTTATTACATTCTATTTCTATTTTGTGAAATTTTACGAGGTTTTGTAACATTTTAATGCCATTTTTATTATATTATATTTTTATTTATATGACATTCTATTGCAATTTTTGTGACATTCTATTGCCATTTTTGTGACATTCTATTACGTTTTATGACTTTTTTCGACGTTTTGTGAATTTTTAAGAAGTTGTAGGTTTTTTCGACTTTTTATGATATTCTATTGCGTTTTATGACTTTTTTTGACGTTTAGTCACATTTTAAGAGGTTATTGGTTTTTTTTTAATATTCTATTACAATTTTTTATTACATTCTATTTTTATTTGTATGACGTTCTATTGCTATTTTTGTCACATTATATTGTCATTTTTATGAAATTCAATTGTTATTTTGTGACATTCTATTACGGTTATTACTTTCTTCGATGTTTTGTCACTTTTTAAGAAGTTTTAGCTTTTATTTCAACATTTTATAACATTCTATTGCTATTTTGTGACATTTTACGACGTTTTGTAACATTTTAATGTCATTTCTTATTACAATTTATTCTCATTTGTATGATAGTCTATTGTTAATTGTATGACATTATATTGCCATTTTTGTGACATTCTATTGCCAATTTTATGACATTTTATTGCTGTTTTTGTGACATTCTGTTGTCATTTTATGACTTTCTATTCATTTTATGATTTTCTTTGATATTTTATGAATTTTTAATAATTTTGAAGTTTTTCTTCGACGTTTTATGACATTCTATTACGTTTTACGACTTTCTTCGGCATTTAGTCCATTTGAAAGAAGTTTTAGATTCTTTTTTCAACCTTTTATAACATTCTATGACTATTTTGTGATATTTTATGACGTTTTATGACATTTTATTGCCATTTTATATTAAATTCTATTGTCATTTGTATGACATTCTATTGTCATTTTTATGATATTCTATTGCCGTTTTTATGACATTCTATGGTCATTTTTATGATATTTTATTGCCGTTTTTATGACATTCTATTGTCATTTTTATGACGTTCTATTGCTATTTTTGTGACATTATATTGCCATTTTGTGTTTTATTACGTTTTATGACTTTCTTGAACCTTTTTTTGACTTTTTAAGAAGTTTTACGTTTTTCTTCAACTTTTTATGACATTTTATTGTCGTTTTATGACATTCTATTACGTTTAACAACTTTCTACGACGTTTTGTCATTTTATAACATTTTACGACGTTTTGTGACATTTTATTCCCATTTTTTTATTACATTCTATTGTGACTTGTATGACATTTTACTGTCATTTTGTGATATTGTATTATGTTTTATGACTTTCTTCGACTTTTTTTCACTTTTTATGAAGTGTTAGTTTTTTCTTCAATGTTTTATGACATTCTATTATGTTTTATGACTTTCTTCGACGTTGTGTCACTTTTTAAGAAGTTTTAGGTTTTTTCTTCGACATTTGATAACATTCTATTGCTATTTTGTGACATTTTAAGACGTTTTATGACATTTTAATATTTTTTTTATTAGATTCTATTGCCATTTGTATGAAATCTTATTGCCATTTTTGTGACATACTATAGCCGTTTTTATGACATTCTATTGCCATTTTTGTGACATTCTATTGTCATTTTTTGTGACATTCTATTGCTATTTTTGTGATATTCTATTGTCATTTGTGTGACATTCTATTGTAATTTTGTAATATTCTATTATGTTTTATGATTTTCTTCGACGTTTTGTCACTTTTTTCGAAGTTTTAGGTTTTTCTTCGACGTTTTATGAAATTCTATCGTTATTTTATGACATTTTATTACGTTTTATGTCTTTTTTCAACATTTTGTAACTTTCTTTGAGGACTTTCTTGTTTTCTGGTATCAGAGCCGTAAAAGTTACAGTTTATATTATTAAAATTTCTCAAGCCCCAGGTGGTGGACTACCGCCTAGGAGGGGTACATGAGTTGATTTATGTTCCAAAAATTCTCAATCCCCATGTGGCGGACGACCGCTTAAGTGAGGTAATTGAGTTGATCTCTATATTTTCTATTTATTTTAATAAGTAATTGGGTACCTTGAGTCAAGTTCTTAAAATTACCACTAAATCTACTTTTCCTTATCCTCCTTTTATTTAAGTTTCTTATCCAACCAAACAGTAAGGCGTGAGGGGATGCGGCGTGAGCGGAACAGAGAGAACCTTAGTTAAAAGGAAAGGTATTTTTATTCCAAATCTTAAAAACTTGAGTCCAGCCTCCCATTTTCCTTATCAAAATGAGTAGATTATTCAGATATAACTCGGCTACCTCCATCTATTCCACGTTCTCCCTAAAAAAAATCTCAAACATAGTAAATGAAGAACAAATCAAAATCCAAACAATTGATAATATAGATAGGAATGATTGAAATTTTCTAAGAGTTCCCGGTAATGAAATTTATAAGAAAAAATGGTCCATTACTTCTTTTAGAAGTGAACACCATATTAAAACAGTCGAGCAGATTTATGCTATCAATAAACAACGTGAAACTTGTCAAGTTTTTCGTCCTGAGTCGATCCAAAAATATAAAAAAGATGGTCACAACTTCCCTCACATAGGATTAGTCCAAATAGGCATCAAACCCATAACCTGCAAATGTCTCAATGCCTCAGTTCTTTTGTGTCTTCATGATGCTCGGTTTACCGACTTCGACGATAGAACCCCTTGCATAATTGAGTTAAGTCTATTCAATGGTCCAATCCATTTCGATTGTTATCCAGATTTCACAGTAAGTCTCAGCGACCCTGATATATTAAAAAATTTAACCTTAAGTATTAAAACTTCTGGTTATAATGTCCTTGAAGGAACTCAACCATTAGCCTTAATATATAGGGTCCACTATAAAGTAATAGGTAAAAATATAAATTTTCAAGCCATAAGTAAAAGCCCAAAATATTAAACCTTATTAATTCAAAGAAGTCAAGAAAATGCCAATATTAGAGTTCCCACTATCAGAAAAAACACTTTAGCCGACGAAAAAATTTTGTCGGCCTATTAGACGTTTTTGTCGACTAAAGTAAAATTTGACGAGTGTTCGTTGGCTAAAGTCTATTCTTTAGCCAACAACAAAACTTGTCGTCGGCATAAACTTTGGATTTTAGCCGACGACTTTGTACACTTTTGTTGACGAAATGTCGTCAACCAAAACTTCCCCGTTGGTCAAATGGTTTACCCAAACTGGACTTTAGCCGATGACTGATAAAGACTTTCATCGACTGAAGTCTTTGTACATCATCGGCTAAAGTATGAAACTCATCAGCTAAAGTGAAGACTTTAGCTAACTACTGTGACTGTGGTCGTCGGCTAAGGTTGCTGATTTCTGATGAAAAAAACTACAGATTCTAGATTTCTATTCCCAGAACCTGCCAATTCCACAATTTTATTTCCACAAAAGCCAATAACACATCAAATGGAAACAAAACACATATTCACCAACAAATACAAATTAATGAAACTTAAGCATATATAAATTTTAAACTTAGCACATAAACTAAGTTAAGTGTTCAAACTGAACCCATATAACACCTAAACTAATTATCATCCAAATTTATGTCCTGGAAAAAAGATGGAGTACTACCATCATCTTGCAGATCCTCTCGCAGCTGTGGAGCATCAAAAGGGAGCTGGATTGCTGACAACAAAGGTGGGGACGGGAGTCCTTGTGCCTAAAGTTATGCAGAAAAGGCCTGAAACCACGAAGACATCTGAGCCTGCTGGATGTCCTCGTAAGCACGGATCTCAGCCTCCTGCGCTAATCTCGTCTACTCCATCACTTCCATCTATCTCTGATGCTCCATTGCCTACCTCTGAAGTTGCTCCTATAGTTGAAAAGCATTGGAAGATATCGACTTGTGTAAGAAACTGGGAGTGTTCTTCAAGACCCCATTGCTTTTCTGACCTAGACCCCTATAGTAGTAATTGTTCCCTCGTGGTGGGAAAGCGTGACCCATGATCCTCGCCCCTACCGTCACATCAAATTGATAAATCTAAGAGACGGTCTGGGGGAGGTTATCATCCTGCGTCTCTGGCCATTGCTCCCTCACCAACAGAGTTAACACCACTTCAGCCCCTTCCTTCAATATCGCTTAATTGACAAAGAAAAAAATATATTAGTAAACATACATAAACAAAAGTTAGAGAAAATACATATATAAGAAAATATATTAAGTTATAAGGGCATAAGACTTACAATATCTTCGGTGGACTGAGGATATACTTTCTCGTACATATACACGTACGGGTTGACTTCACTTTGTTTTGTCGCCACCTCCATCCAACTCACAAATAGTATAGACCTAGCATGATGGTTACTCGTGTTGTGCCCCCGGTTCACTGTGTTTATTCCACAAATGGCCTTGTTGGCTAAACATATATTAAAAAAATATTAGGAAACTAATTTCGCCAAATAGGATACAAGTAAACACAAATATGATGTTACATACCTCATATTCTGGGTTGTTAATGTGGACTAGGAGTCACTACCACTCGTACTCCCTATACATAAACTCGCTAAGGGTACCCAAATGGTTGTTTCCATGCCTCTTCTAATGCTTATGGAGCTCATTTTTCCACTCCTTGTACCTATATATGCAACACAAATGTTAGAAAGTGACAATACATGATAAACAAAATATAACTCAATATATAAAATATACAAATTGTACAAATTATTAATAAGTTATAAATTAAATAACCAAGGTATTTAATATTTACCCTACTCTGAAGTCGATGTGTTTGTTACCCTCGTACTAACAAGAGGTGTATCAAAGGGTGTATAGACGTATGTTTGTTGCAGGGTAAGATAACTAAGCTGTCTTGGAAGAGACACTCCCCGCTCATCGATGTTAGGTATGGCAGGTACACTTTGGGGCATGAAGAGGTGAGGTGGCGGCATTTGTACCCCAGACGACGAGCTACCCGAAGCACCAGTCGGAGAGGTGGAGCCATAGAGGGAAAAGGCGCTAGCCGGTGAATGGGAGGAATACAGGCACCCAAAGGAGCTGGAGCAATAGAGCTGACCGGTGAGGACATGGGAGAGCATTCTTGCGGCCAAAGCTGCCTCGTGCTCTGTGGTATGTAGTTGAGCTCGTTAAGTGTTCAAAGGGCGGTCAAATATGATTTGAGGGTTGTTGTGGATAGAGGTGGCCTCATAACTGTCAACGCTAGACCCTTGTCCCTTAGATCCCTTCTTTTTCTTGAAGAGATCCATGATGCCTACTATATAAACCACCCTAACAAATTATAAATACCACACTATAAATTCTACACAACATATATATACCACATAAATTTAACATAAAAACATTAATAGACATGGATATCCCCATCACCCTCACTACCACTATCATATATTCACCATCAACACCATATTCACCAACAATTTAACATCACCATATACATATATTCACACACACAAAAATCACACTTTAAAAATACCCTCTAAAAAATTATACTTTAAAAGCACCCTCTAAAATCAACTTTAACTTCACATTCAATTTAACATGATATTCCAATTAACATGTATAAACCTATAAATCACACAAATTTCAACAATTCAAATCAACAATTCAAAAATTCACCAAAAATTTCAACAATCACAACAATTCAACAATTTCATTAAGAATTCCACAATTAAACAATTATCGTATTTCATACTTATATTTCTCTAGAACCGCATCTTAACCCCTCAAGGTTCATAATTTACGTTGTTGATTAAACTATCTCTAAATAAACTAATTGTAGAATCCAACACGCGCACGCTCACATGGAATGGCTAGCAGTTCTAACTGCATGAAACGGGGTGCAAATGCTTGGAAGCGAAGCGTTAAGAAGTGAAGCATTAG
Organism: Geum urbanum; assembly: GCA_946800695.1. Classification (NCBI taxonomy): domain Eukaryota; kingdom Viridiplantae; phylum Streptophyta; class Magnoliopsida; order Rosales; family Rosaceae; genus Geum; species Geum urbanum. Next base: position 36,073,247 of record OX326997.1, on the reverse strand, counting down.
GAAACCCGGAAGTATTTTTTTGAATTTTTCTTGGAAGCGGGTGCGTTTGGAAGCATTAGAATTAAATAATAAATAGGATAAATATAACATATAAAAGCTAATATATAAAAATATTTTATAATACATTTAAATAACTCAAATAAAATTCAAAGTTATTGTTTGCATTCAAATAACTCAATTAAAAACAAAGTCTAAGCATCAAGATCTCATCTTCACTCCATATTATCAAATAAAATGGCCTCCCAAATCTAGTTTATCAATATGAGAAGCAGATCCTAACCACGTATACAAAACTAGTTTATTAAAACACCATATATAAGAGCAATACACCATTATAGTACAACAAGCACATCGAAATTACAACTTACTGCCAGCATAAAACTATCAAGTTTTAGACATCTAAAGATTACAATCATAATCTAGACTACAATATTCATCTACAATTAACATCAAGCACTCAATTAGGTGGCTAAAACAAAAATTGCAGCAACGTTAGACTTCTTTTTATTCACATAGGCATTTCATCGAGCAGGTGGTATGCATGGGTTCTGTGAAACATAGCCAACAACCTTAGTTCAAATTCAAACTATGACACTAAAAAAAACTAAGCCATCAAAATTATACTTCGGTTCCCACAGGTAGGAACCTCAAGCCAAACCCAAATTTCGTAACCAATTTTCTTAAAAATTCACAAATCCCATACACCGAGTGCTAAGGAAACCTCACCTGCCAAAACAAAACCGCACATAACAATGACTAGTTCAACCTCTGCTCATTGCTCAATCACAATCACCACCACTCGTCACCCTTTGTTGTCATCTAGTAGAGCTCGTCACAACTCGCTAGAGCTTTTTGGAGTTGCCGAAAATGATGTGAGTGAAGGTTCTAGAAATGATGTGAGTGAAGGCGCCGACAAGGACCTACCAGATTTGTGGGGCTGAGATCGAGATCAAGGCATCATGGTGGCCTTGACAACACGAGCGACGTGAGCTTCGAAAGGGGGAGAGAGAGAGAGAGAGAGAGAGAGAGAGAGAGAGAGAGAGAGAGAGAGAGAGAGAGAGAGAGAGAGAGAGAGAGAGAGAGAGAGAGAGATGGGGCTGAAACCTGGGATTAACCCAATGACTTTAGCCGAGTAAAAAATTTATTGGCTAAAGTATAGCCGACGAATATACCATTTATTATCGTCGGCTATACTTTGGCCGACGACACGTGTCATAGTCGTCGGCTAAAGTAACTTTAACCGACGATTTATTTTTGTCGGCTATACTTTGACGTGTCGTTGGCTTAATTTACTTTAGCTGACGACATAAGTCTATTTCGTCGGGTAAAGTATAAAAATACTTTTAAAAATTAGGCTCATGTGAAAACACGTTTCACACAAATTCCTGTTTAACTAAGACTCAAAATCAGAATCATCGCTTTGAGTGTGAAGTGTGAAAGTACTTTAAAAAATTAGGCTCATGTGAAAACACGTTTCGCACAAATTCCTTTTTAACTAAGGCTCATAATCAAAATCATCGCTTGAGTCTTCCTCGGTGTCCGAGCTAATTTATGGTAATATGTGTCTCTCCTCGTCACCGGAGTCTTCTTAATCTTCATTTGAATCAACATCAATAAGCCTTACATCATCGTCATGAATTCGAACCACAGACTCGGTCTCGCATTATTAAGGTGCATTGTAGAGAATTCAGGAATATCAACTGCGTTCAGCTCTTAGTATGCAATATCTTCTTCATTATCTATGGCCTATCCAAGTATAGCAGTACTGTATATATTTCTAGGAACAACGTGGTTGACTACTTTCCACGCATCTTTGTACATGAGATCATCAAGATAAAACATTTATTTTACCACTGTGGCAAAATCAAAGGGGTCGTCTTCATACCAGGTTGTAGTAATATTCATCAAAAATATTCGGTACTGATCAATCCTTGTGTTCCGAGAGTTAGTATCAAACCATCTACACTTAAACAAGTACACTGTCATGCCTTCCCCATAAATTAGTTCAACCACTGTATGGACAACACCGTAATAGTCAATGCCATTCTGCCCACCATGCACTATTATCCCAAATACAACTTGGTGTACATTACGCACTCGTGCGCAAGATATACTTTAGCTATACATCCTTCAAGTGTGGATTTATTAGCCACATAGTCTTTGTAGTCCTCCAGTTTTCTATCAAGTTGCAAAGTGCATGTTATGATTATTGAAAAATATCTTTATATAAAAATAGATTGATCTACAAATGTTGAATCGTACCTTTCCACGGTATACATCCAAGTGTAGTGTGCTGGACTAGTAAGAAATAATTGTTAGGGAAGATGGATCATCAGGTGAGGCATGATGTCAAAAAAATTTGGGGGAAATATCCTCTCAAATTTGAACATGATAAAAATGATGTCCTCTTGTATTTCCCTCAGGTCTGAATTTTTCACTTCTCCAATGCATAACTTCTGAAAGAATCTTGACAATGAGACTAACGGCCCCACTACTTGACGGGGCAGGTATGATCGATAATAGGGAAGAGACGTTGAAGCAGTATATGGCAGTCATGACTCTTTAATCATTACATCTTATAGTCAGGCTTGACGGTGTAAGGTGCTTAAGGTATTTTTTTTCTTCCCTTCTTTCAACCACAAATGTTTTCGTATACCCATTCTTTTTAGATCAGTGCGTGCCTTAGGGCCGTTTTTAGTTTTCCCCTCCCAATTTAACACTGTGTCTACCACACTTTCACACACATTCTCTTCTATGTGTATAACATCTAGGTTGTGCCTGAGTCAACAACTTACTCCAGTACGGGAGTTCCCAGAATATTTTTTTGTGTGTCCAGAATTTATATGTGTTGGGTCTGTCAGGTATTGGCGCCATAATATTAGGATGATTGCTGAGCTGCCCAAAATCGTATTCATTCAGAACTCTCAAAATTTCATCCCTCATCTATCTCTTGGGTTGCACATTCTTTTCTATAGTCTCATCAACTGCCTTGTCATCCGCCCGCCATGGGTGATCAAGTCCAAGCCAACAACGGTGACGCATTCGGACAATCTTCCTGCAATGAAGTCTGCCACACTCATCAATCAAGCACTCTGGACAAGCTCTGTATCTCCTAACAATGTTGCCTAACAACATCCTATGGGTAGAAAAATCACTGATGCTGCCAACATCCATGGCATGCATCTGGAACATCTCGTGATTGTACTTATCATAAGTGGGATGGCCAACGTTTCACAAAAACTTAAACTCCTCAATCAAAGGTTTCAAATACACATCAAGATACTTTCCTGAATAACCCGGCCATGGAATTAACAGAGTTAGTATATTGTATTCCTTCTTAATACACATCCATGAAGGAAGGTTGTACGGAACTAAAATAATTGGCAATATACTATATTGAAGACTCTTGTTGCCAAAAGGGTTGAATCCGACGGATGAGAGTCCGAGCAAAACATTTCAGACCTCTGATGTAAAATGAGGATACTCCCTAACTATGTACTTCTATCCTCTCTATCAGCAGGGTGTATAAAGGTATCATCATCACGCAATTCCCTTTCAGTGTGTCATCTCATAGCTTTGGCCGTGTGTGAAGACATGTTCAACCGTTCCAGCCTATCCCTCAGCAGAAAATACTGAAGTACCTTCACAACTTTCTTATTCCATGCAGGAGTTAACTTATACCTGTCCGTGTGACATACCAGACAGACATAAAGGTTTTCAAGATCATTCCCTTCAGGATCTTTACCCCAGAAAAGAACGCAATCATATCTGCATGCATGGATTTTGATGTAGGTAAGGCTAAGATCTTTCAAGATATGTTGGACCTTACGATTAGGAAGGCATTGACCGGGCGTCAGCATTGAAGCAGTCAACTCCAGATAATCATCAACAGCCTTGACACTCAATTTTTTCTCCACTTTGACCTTCATTACTCCCATGACACTTTCAAGAACAATCTTATTACACCCGTTATACAACGGGATCTATTGGAAGGCAATCAGCTTGTTGTAGTTATCAATACCAATAGTGTTGAAAACTCTAGGGAATTGCTGAATTGGGGTAATAGCAGGGAACCCTCAACGGTGGTAGGGATATCTTGTACTTGAGCAAATTCACTGTTCTCATAAGGAAACACATCATTGATCAACCTCGTTGTTGGAACATTGGATGTACTGGCCCTCTCAAAACATTGTCCATGATCATGCTGACCCGCTGATGATGTTTCACCGTGATAAATTCAACATGTGTACTTATCCCAAAACCCGTTATTCTTCAGGCACTCACATACTATATCAATGGTAAAACAATACAAATTGCTGTGACATTGACATTTCATACACGAGCAATAATAAATTGTATTCCGTTTAGCATTAGCCATAAAAATGACAATATAATGTCACAAAATAGCAATTGAATGTCATAAAAATAACAATAGAATGTCACAAAAACGGCATTAGAATGTCATACAAATTACAATAGAATGTCATACAAATGATAACAAAATGTCATAAAACATCGTAAAATGTCAAACAAATGGTAACAAAATGTCATAAAACGTCGTAAAATGTCACAAAATATAAATAGAATGTTATAAAATATTTTTAAAAAAAATCTAAAACTTCTTAAAAAGTGACAAAACGTCGAAGAAAGTTGTAAAACGTAATAGAATGTCATAAAATGAAAATAGTGCTAGCTATGTACTATGAGTAGACACTTTTATTTTTACAGTTGATTAGCGAGTCTATTTATTATTTATATTCATTACAGTTTAAAATTTCAGTATTCAGTTTATAATTTTTGGAGGCTAGATTCAATACATTTTCAGTTAGTCTTGCATCAATGTATTAGTCACTCGGTTGATCCCCGAGTGGCTCCAGGGAAAGATCAACACTTCCCCCATGGCACTCATGTCGTCTTTGTGTTAGGAGTCACCTGACGACTTTAGGTGACTAGAGATTCTAAGACTCTTATCACCGCCTCCACTAGCACATGATACTCGAGAAAGATCAGGTGTCCCCCTCGACGTATCTTTTATACTATTTTTATAGCCTCTTTGACTCACTACCAGTTTCCGTATTTTTATTCATGGAAAAGCATATTGTAGATTTTTGTTTGGATTAATATCACCCATGATCTCTGGGACTATCCGAAAACATCAAAGTGATGCCTAAACATGAAAAATGGTCAAAGTGATGCCTGGAAATTCAAAACGCTATCTACGGGGTGCCCGGACCAGCTGAGCTCCTGGTCTCCAGTAATGTTGTTGACGTGGCAGTTACTGTTTTTAAATTAGAAGGGTACATTCATCATTTTTTCCTTTGGGCATCACTTTGATGTTTTCTGATATACTCAGGCATCATGGGTGAATTTAATCCTAGATGTTATTGGGACTTTCGTCGAACAGGTGGTGTTCATGTTTCAGAGAATGAAAACACTTGACCACCAATTCCTTTGCCAACATTTTGATCAAAACATCCATAGAAGGAAGCACAAGATCTATAACAACATCATGACAATCTGTGGTGTTTTCACGACAATCTATAATGACAACATCATAACAAAAACATCATGACAATCCATAACAACAACATCATGACAATCTGAGACCGCACTCGTCATCGGTAGTGGCGCAAGGACGAGCAAAACAAGGCGTAATGGTGGGCTGAGTTGTCGGAGGTGACACGAGTGGTCATCGATGCTTGCGAGCGGTGCACGAGGCTAACAATTTAGCTATCGATCTACTCGATTCCAACTCCAACGACCGAGGAGGACGCTCGGAGCTCCTCACTCGACGGCGCGTCACAGAGGAGGGGGAAGTCGGTGTTGAGGCACGATGGTAAAGCCGGTAGCGGCGGTGATGCAAGGAGTCGTGCCGCGTCCTCTGCAGACTCAAAGGTACCGAGCCAGACCAGACTCTTCTTATAAGAGTCTCGAATCTCCGCTGCGTATTTGCCCCACGGTCTATTCCTTACACCCTGATACTTAACTTCTCTAGTGGATCCGTTGTTGGGCTCCGCCACCACCACTGGAATTAGCTCCCATGAAAGAAGGAACCAAAGCATGTTGTTCAGGAGGGATATCATCAACCTGCACCATCCTCAACAATCGAACCATACTAAATATCATAAAACAAAAACAAAAATAGAAACGTAATCGAATCCATTAATCGAATCGTAATTAGAGAGTTAGAGAAGTAGTATACTATTTGGCCATTGGTGAGGAGAGGAAGGTGAGGTATGTAATGAAAATCATTATGGAAATCAGACAAGACGGAGGAGGCACGGCCATAGCTCATGTGGCATTGCATCGGCCAAAAGCGCATTCTGCAAATCCTGTCTGCTCCTTCCAGCAAAACTGAACTCATTCTCCAAGTCATCTACTCCGTCTTCTTCCTCATCACTAGCCACCCTTGCACAACCTAAGCATGTCAATTTTGTTCTGCAATTAGAGCTAGAATACTAATTAGTAACTAAAATGTTGCTCATATGCTACTTAGATTGAAGAGAAATTACCTTTGAGACGCTTGAATCGGGTCTTGCACTGAGGACAGACTTGGCTTCCTTCTCTTCGCTCATACTCATAGCAAGTATGGAAAATTGGGAACACACACTCGTTACAGGCCACGAACAACTCTCCATCCACGGCTCCACGTCCCCACGTCCCCTCCTCATATGCCAATATTCAAGCCCTCCTTCAGATAATGTACGCCATGGAAAAGAAAAATAACTGGGTCTGATAGAGAATCGGATAATTTGAAATAGATTTTCAAGAAGAAGATGAAATAGAGAGAGAGATGAAGATGAGGTTTTGAGGAAGAGAGGAGAGAGAAAAAAAAGGAAAAAGAAAAGAAAAATAGAAAATAGAAAGAAAAAAATAAGAAATGAAAATTATAAGGGAAAAAAAGTCATTTCAATCAACAGTAACTGTCACGTCAACAACATTATCGGAGACCGGGAGCTCAGCCGGTCCAGGCACCCCTTACATAGCGTTTTGAATTTCCAGGCATTACTTTGACCATTTTTCAACTTTAGGCATCACTGTGATGTTTTCGGATAGTCCCAGGCATCGTGGGTGATCTTAATCCTTTTATTTTTACATATCTTGGATTTACTTTCGTCAACTCACTCTAACTGTTTTATTATTTTATATACCTTTCCCTGGGGTTTTCAGTTTCCTTTTTCCAGTTTGCAGATTTTGTCCTGAGGTAGCACGTCATCGATGGAGGCGTAGAGTTCGTGTTACTGTACTCATCTAATATGTTCCTAGCTATACCTGCTAGTCCTATGTATTATGTAAATTAGAAGTCGCTCTGAATACTGTATACAGTTTACTTCAATTTGTTTTGTATTTTCCCAATCAATCTTCGGAATTCTTATCACTTTCTGTAAACAGTATATATTTTTAGTGGATTCAGTGTTTGGTTGATTTGAGAAATCCGAATTGAATTTGGTGCCCACGATTTGTTTTTGTGGACATTTTAAAAATGTGGTTTCTTTGTAGATTTTGGGTTTCTTGAATTTTAGAGGAAACTTTGACAAATTTTTTTGTAAATTCTGTTGTCGTTAAGACCTAATTCTAATTTAGACAACTAAATTAAAATAAAATCTTTTTATTATATTTTCGTCCTAAATAACTATCTAAACTTTTTATCTTATTTATGTAAAATGCTAGTGAAATCTTCGAACACCTTCACTTTGGTTCCAAACCAGTTTTCGTTTTCATTTTCTCCGCCTCTCTCTCTCTCGTCCAGGTTGAGAACACATGCAGTAGTAGAGACTGCAAGCCCGCACCTCGACCTCCACATCGTCTTCGTGGCCCTCCTCGCTTCCGCCGTAGCACATCGGGACTTGCCACGACGCTGCCCTTCGACCTCAGCGATTCTCTCACCGCTGCCGTGCATTGACTGCGGCCTCAACGCCTCTCTCCGACCACCGCTCGTCGCTCGCAGCTCGCAGCCTCCTAAATCTAGTCGAGCCCTATCTCAGACGCCTCTGCTTCCATATCGAAGTCCCACTGCCTGTCTGTTTTTTTAATCCGCCGGAGAGATTCAGGTCACTTTCACTTTAGGGTTTAGATTAGGATGAATTGACGAGTCGATCAATCAATGAGATATAGTTTATTTTCTACTTAGTTACTTAATTACTCAAATATCTGCAATGCAGGCCAAAACTGATAGAGAGTTAGGATTTAACAAGGGGGTTCTGAAAAACAAATTCGGCTCAAGATTACCTCTCCCAATGTCGTTAACGTTACTCTTGTTGATTTGCATGGCATCACCAAGGTTTCGGTGCGAGATCAACCTAGTGATATAGTATCAAGGATTAGGAAGATGATAATGTCCCACATTAGGCAAGACAAAAATGCATTATATTGGCAGTTACTCCGGCCTGCCAACGCCGATTTGGCAACCTCTGGTGTACTGCAACTATCTATTGACAGTTTTTCGTACCATTGGTGGCATCACAAAGCTGTGTGTTTCTCCTCTTGATGCCTGCTTCTTATTTTTTAAGCTTCCGTACCAGTCTAATATGACACTCTTGTTCTATGTGTAGCTTGATATTATGGACAGGGGCACAGATGCCAGTAACTTTTTGCTTGAGAAAGTTGTTCCTCCTAAGCTTGGTTATGTTGGTGTTGTTAACTGCTGCCAGGAGGTATATACTTCATTCCCTGTCCAGAAGCAAGATATTGTTTAATTTGGTACTTAATCTATTCTTCTTTTTGGCATAAGAAAGCAAAAGTATATCATGTTCGGATAGTAATTCTATGTGTGCTAAGTATATGAGTAGTGAAGGGTGATTGTATTGTGCACTATTTGAAATGGCTGGTAGCGAAGCTTAGATCAAAGTTTTCTATCACTGTAACTCGGTGATGTTTAAAAATTAATCTAAATTTTACTTAAAAACTTTTCTAGTTACCATGTTCAGGTCGATCTAAAGGACAAGTGGAGAAACATGGAAAAGTAGAGGCACTTGTAAATAGTCTTGTACTCGGTTGGTTTGTTGTATATAGGATACCTCACAGAGAGCTCTATCTTGTAAAGTTGTAGTTCCCTTTATCATGTATAGTCATAGGGGAGTAGAATATTTCGGTAGCATCTGTATGTGTTCATGGAAGGATGCATGTAACTATGCGTCGACCCCGCAAAATGCTTTCAGCATCTAATGGAATGCTATATACTGTTTGTAGCTTTCATATGTTTTTGGACTTGTCGAAGAAGTTCGATTTTCTTCATCCTTTGACATATCTACTGTTTATCATTTTGTTTCGTCGCTCCTGGAAATGTGATGTTAGCATTTGTTAAACCCCAAGAAAGACTAGAATTATCATGCATATTGTATGATGCTGGTTAGCTGTGGGGTAGCTATGGATAACTATTTGTAGCTGTTTGGGTTAACCGTTAGTTTGTTGTCATTGGTTATGGGTAACAGGTAGTAACTTTGGATAGTTGTAGGTAACTCACAGCTACTTATAACTACTCAAAGTGAACTCTCACAACTACTTACAGTGAACTCTCATAATTATGCACATTGAATTACAGTCAACCCATAGTGAATTACAGTTAACCCGTTCTCAAAACTACACACAGTGAACTATAGTTAACCCACAGTGAAATACAGTTAACCTATTCTCAGAATTATGCACAGTGAACTATAATTAATCTACAGTGAACTACAGTTAACCTATAGCTATATATCCCCAGCTACCCACAATCTGACAATCACATTGACTCTTCCGCTATTGGTTAGCTGTTGTCCAACTGAATAGGCTAGATTTTGTGTAGCAGATATTATTAGTCTAAATCTTCCCCTTATTCTACGTACTGAATTAGGTGAGGTTGTTGCTAATTTTGTACTTCACATGTGGAGGAGTTGGGAGTTGTCTAGCTTCTTATGCTTTGTTTGTTTATTAATCGAATTTGAAGGATATTTAACTTGAAAGAAAAAGAAGAAGAAGAAAGAAATGAAATACCAACAGCTGAGAAGAAAAGAGATGGTAAATGAAGAATTTGAGTTTCATGAATTTGTTTGAGACAATGATTTTGGTGGCCTCGATCGGCAATCAGTTCAATTAATATGAGATGATATGATTTAAGGTGGGTGACTGGGGATTGATTGACTTTGGATCTCAATTATCGAGTGAGTAGTCACATATAACTCTCAACTACCTATAGTGAACCACAGTTAACACACAGTGAGTCCCACTTTTAACTCATGGCGCAAGTAATTCATAGTCACATATAGCTATTCGCAGTGCATTTTCACAGTTACATACAACTAACTCACAAAGAACTCTCAAAGATACTCAAAGTGAATCACAGTGAACTCTCAGTTACCCACGGTGAACCACAGTTAACTCATAACAATCTACTACAACTACATACAGTTAATCCAAAGTGAATTACAGTTAACTCACAGTGAACTTTCAGTTATTCACAGCGAATCACAGTTAACTCACAGTGAGTACCACATTTGACTCATGACGCAAGTACTTCATAGTGACCTATAGCTATCCAGTACATTCTCATAGTTACGTACAACTAACTCGCAAGTAACTCTCAAAGATATCCAAAATGAATTACAATTAACTCACAATGAACTCTTCGCTACTCACAGTGAACTCACAACTATCCTAGTATTAAGCAACTACCAGTTTTACTTACATGGAAGGAATTAGTAATACACATGAAACAAGCATTCCAACTACATCAAGTTAAAGCCCCAAACCGAGTTCGTCTAAGTAGTGGCCGGCCCTGTGGCTCGATCTGAACATACCCAGCAATGTATCCACTTCTTCCGCTCCCTGAGAAGTCAAAGCATTAACCGATGTTTGAGTTAGAAATATAGTAATGACCCCTTTCAAAAAAAAAATAGAAATATAGTAATTATAATCACATTTTTCATTTCAAGTTTCAAGGGCATAAATACTTACATCAGTATTTGTGATGACCACATTTCTTCCTATCCTGACATTTTTGTCGATTATGCAATTCCTTCAAAAAGTTGATATGCAAAATCAGCATACGAAAGTAAAAAGAACATTGGGGAATGAAGTGTGTTGGTGCTGGCAAATGTGCAACATAGAGGGGTTAATCAAGATCATGTTCTCACGAGATTTTTGTATTTTGTCCCACACCAACCGGAACTTTTCCTTCAGCTAGCAGAGATACAATCTCCTCCAGTTTGCTAATAGTCTGCCCCCATCATCATAGTGTCCTGATAAATAATCTTTCATAACCAAATAAATCAGTGCTCTCTCCTAGGCAAGGAGAACATTTCTGAGTCCACTAAAGAGTATGTAAGGGAATCTCATCCTCAATTCTACACCGTATTCCAAACGTGATCGCACACCCACTATGGAGTGTTGAACGCTGCATTCTCGTGAGAAGCAACCATGCCATACTATAGCATCCATGATCTGCAAAAATCAGTAAGCAACGAGGTACAAGGTTACAACCATATGTCACCAAGTAAATTTTTCGTTTTCCAACTCACCCTGCACAAGAAATCCACATAATCAGATGAACTTATGTCGTAGATCAATGCAGGGTCCATTGCCTTTTGCGGATGCACATGTCCAGCTCCATAGTCCATAGCTATGGTGTAGGCCGTCGTCATCAGAGCCGATCTAATAGCTAAGTTCATTTAAATTTACATGTCCAAATGCATATAAACTTCAGATATTTTAATCTCAAATTATTTACCATAAGAACTTGATTCACATAAGACCGTACTCTTCTCTTGAATTCTCCATTATCTTCATACACAACATATTGCTGAAACATAAGCGTCTCATCCTCCACTTAGTTTTCATCCCAAAAATCATCATTATCATCCCCAAATTAAAACCAAGTTTCAAAAATTAACTTAAATTAAAAATACTACAGAACCTGCAACATTCTGGTCAATTCCTTATCGGATTTCAGCAGCTCGTTGTTTTCGGTCGTCGACTCTTGTCGCTCTTCGCTGATCAAAACCAAGCAGAGCTTATCAGATACCGCCACGAGGTGTGAATCGTCTAAAACCACACGATTGTCATCCACCACAATAATCTTAACCCCCCGCCATCTCCGACGATCTGCGAGGGGTTAAGGCAGATAAGGTGATGATTTTGAGGCGGGGAGAGCGGTTGCTGAGCAAGATGAAGAAGGCAAAGAGCTATGACGGGCACGGCTGTTGCGATGTTGTAAGAGCCGAGCGTGCTGCCATTGCCGTGTTCTAGAGGAAGAAGAAGCAATAGCCGTCGAGAAGCGTTGACGACTCCGCCACCAGAGACCTCAGGCGGTTGCTCGGCCTCGAGTAAATCGTAAACTAGAATTACGATTCTGATGGAAGAGGATCCGAATCCGAAACACATTCGGGATTTCGACCGATGAGAATCACAATGACAGAGAGAGAGAGAGAGAGAGAGAGAGAGAGAGAGAGAGTGAGTTTTCTGAAAGAAAAATGGAGCGAGGCTCTGAGGGGCAAAATGGGAAGAAAAATTGATTTTGAAAAAGAACGAGTATTTTTAGAATTGGTTTATAAATTTGGCGTTTTTAGAAAGAAAAAAAAAAGTGTTGGATTTTTTAGACAAGAAAAATTTATTAAGTTTTTTAAGAAAGAAAAAGTAAATTTGAGTTTTAAATAATTATCTAAAAAATTATTATGAATGATACCTTACAAATGAGTCATTCATTATTTCAGTACTTGATTTTTTAAAATTATCATTTCAGTACATCACGTTCAAATTCTTACAAAAAATTAGTACATTTTTTTAATAATATCGTTAACTTATTGATTTTTATTTGAAAAAAATATTTAATTTTAAGAAATAAATTTTTAATTTCTATTCTTATTCTAGTTTTTGTTTTCTTATTTTTATTCTGTTAATTTTTTCCTCTCCTAAAAAATTGATATTTTTTAAATAATTTTTCATTTAAATTAACGGTATTATTAATTACAAGTACCAATTTTTTTAGGTAAAAATTTAAATGTAAAGTATAAAAGTGATAATTTTTAAAAGTGTGATATTAAAATAATGAATTACCGGTGAGGAAACACGATAAAAACCCCGTAATTCTCCGTTTAAATATTTGGGTGTGGAAACGAAGCGGGTAAAAGGGTTTCCTGGAGTCCATTGCGGGTCTTCCATCACTCCTCTTGTCACGCGGGCTCGTCTTGTCTCCGGGGGGCCAAACCCAAACCCTGCACTCTCTCCGGCCACCTCCCTCCAGGTAATACTGCTCTCACTCTCACTCTCACTCTCACTCTCTATCCTTCATCTTCGAGCGATTAACTATATAAACTGTTTTAGGGTTTTTTATTCCGACAGCTAGGACATTTTTGTCTCTTTATTCTAGCTAATCTCATGGAAATTCCTATTCTCGACTCAGCAATGCTCAAATTTGGATGGGTTTTATCATAAATTGCTTCATTCAACTTCAACTAACACTTTGTTTTGTAATTTGCTACAAAACCCTATATGTAATTGTGGCAGTTTTACGCTAATAATGCTGTGAATGTCTTGTTTTTGGTTCAGATTGGATAAAATCTGGAGCTTATTTAAGTGAGCTGTCTTGGAGTTACTCTCTGTGATGGCTTCCTTATTCAAGGTAAGCTATTCTTTGATATTTTTGATATATTTCCTGTGAATTTATTAGTTTTCAAATTGCCCTAGTTTTTAATTTTTATTCTTATGATTGGTTTGAAAATCCAATTCACTTTTCAATTGATGTATTGTAACTTCTTGGTTTGTGAGAGTTGCTGGTGTTGGAACTTAGCAGTAATATTCTTTTTATTGTAAAAGGGCGTCTTCTTTTCTTTGGTGGTGAGGGCAACAATGACGGGTCCTCATTTAGCTTTGTATAGTGCTTTCAGTTTTTTTTTTAAAAGCAATTTGGTGGTGTTGTTTCTTGGGAATTTCAGTGAGAATCTGTACAGAATAGCATCAGGCACTTCTGTTATCAACGACTCTGAAAGTCATCTATATTACATCTATTATATCTCCGTTGATTTATCTGTTATTTTCATATCTTTAAACACTTCAGCATAAAAGTTGGGTCATGTGGTTTTAAATCAAAACATGTATGTAGGTGACGAAAATTGTAGCGAACTGCAAAAATTTGGAAATAACTTGATATAGCTTTGATGAATTGGTTACATCTTGTTGTTCAAGTACCATGAGCTAATCATTTATCTAAATAGTTAATGGGTTTTATAGATGATGCTGTAGATTCAGTGTTGCTTTATATTGTTAAGCGGTAGAGAAAATAGGACATGGTACCACGTCTAAAGTACAAACTAAGAAAACAAGTGATACGAATTGCTAAATAGTTGTGGCTAAATTGGCAGTTGAAATACATACCCTGCTCTCCAGCATGCATTTTATAAATACATCTTTTTATATTGTTTTCTTTTCTTTGTACTAGGATCAAGCGAAGCTTTCACAGTATCGGGATAGAAGATTTCCTGGATCGCAAGAAGAATTTGAACAAGCACTTCTGGCATCAACAACTATTTATATTGGGAATATGTCTTTTTATACAACAGAAGAGCAAGTATATGAGCTTTTCTCTCGTGCTGGAGAAATTAAGAAGATAATCATGGGCTTGGATAAGAATACAAAAACCCCTTGTGGCTTTTGTTTTGTCCTGTAAGGCTACATTCTTCTTCTTCATATTATTAACATAATAAAAGGAAAAAAAGCTTAGGTTATAATGAGTCAATTTTTCATTGATTAAGCTGAGCCTTCATTTCTATGTAAGAGTTGCCACACTTCCATTGAAGTTATATCAGTACTGTCACAATATCCTATCCCACCTGTTTGTTAATGCTCATTAATCACTGGATCAAATATCAAATAGTGAGTTGTTCATGAAGATGAACTTTTTTGATCAGGTCCTGAGTTTTGAGTGCTGGTTTCTGATCTCACCTTAATCGACATGAATATCATGCTTTGGTGGCAAATACACATTTTTTGTATGGATCATGGAACCTTCTGTCCTAAATTATTTTGGACAGTCTTCTTTTCTATTAACTGCATAACTAATTTCCTGGAGTCCTTTGCATATATATAAAATGGATTGTTTCATTTTATGGAAAAACTTATCTGAGTGCTATCCGACTGTTTTTTCTTATTAGTTTTTGTTGGAAAGCACTCATATTACCATTGTCGATTTTGCTTAAACCATTTGGATGCAAACCATGTACTATGTCAAAGTAAACTGCACATAATACTTGATCTTTTCCTTCCATGTTTCATGCTTAGTGGTTATATTAGCCCTTGATCATTTCTTACTTTTCAGTACCCTTTGTCATGAAGAATGATCAAGGAAATAGTTTTTGTTTGAGATGGGTCAAGGATATAGATACTTTAATTTCTGAGGGTTGGGATTTTGATATCTCCTCTATGTTAACAGATTCTATTCTCGAGAAGATACTGAGGATTCTGTAAAATATATAAGTGGGACTATTCTTGATGATCGTCCTATTCGTGTGGATTTTGATTGGGGATTCCAAGAAGGAAGGCAATGGGGCCGAGGGCGAAGTGGTGGACAGGTGATTATTCTACTTTACTGTAAGTAACCAAATCAACCTTTCTAAGTGTTCTAACATTATCTGTTCACTGTTTTACAGGTTCGTGATGAATATCGTACCGATTATGATCCTGATATCCTTTTTCAAATATGGAATTTCCGCAAAATTGTTTCTTATTGCATGCTTTGGAAAACATAACATTGTTGATTTTCATGTGATGTGTATTTAATTTCATATTAAGTTTCTAAATTAGAGATCAAAAAGCTTTGCTATTTTGCTTCCTTAATACATCATACGTAGAGGTGGATATGGCAAATTAGTTCAGAAGGAGTTGGAAGCTCAAAGAACACTGGTGGATTATGGTACTGGATCATTGGGTTCTTTCCCTCCAGTAATGGCACCTGCTCACTGTAAGTGACTTGAATTGTTTCATTTAATCTATTTCTACCTTTAAACATTGACCAAAAAAATGTTTAACTATCTCAATACATTTGGCTTGTTTGCTGGATAATTTGTCTTGACATGTATGATTGTGTTACGTGGTTTAGAGTAGGTAGGTTGGATATGTACTGAGTGTTTACAATTGTATCATTTAGTAAAAGGGTGCAAACTGGAAAGGTGTAACAAACCATCCAGACAGTGGAATTAAGTAGCTTTATAAGCTGACATGATATGTACAGATATTCTTACCTAAACCTCAGAAGGTTTAGACGTTGCCTGATGGCTTGTCATTATGTTGTAAGTTCATAGAAATAGATAGGATCCGTAGTTTGTCTTTCCAATGTCTAGTGGCTGGAACAGCCTCGGCATGGCCACCCAAACTATATTTTTAGTTATATAACATGCCGAAACTTTTGTGCATCTGTATCTGCTTGTCTTTTTCTATTGCTTAGTGCTTTAAAGTAAGAGTCAGAACATGAAAACACTTCTGAACAGGCTATCATCAATGAACCTGTACAGATGCTGTAGTTTGATTGTCTGGGTAGGAATTGTCTACGGTACATACACGATACGTCCCTTCATTAAAACTTTGATGTTTTGTTTTGTACAGATGGTAGACAAGGGGGAGGCAATAATCATGGTGGCTCTCATTGGCATGGTAGAGGTATGGTACCAAAACAAACATTTGTATAAATTGTATTGTAATGTTAGATTGAAGTGAACTATCTCTGGTATCTTTAAATACATCTATGCAGCTGTATAAGCCATTTTTGCAGTTGTTTTCTTTTAAATGTTAATGAAAATATCACTTCATGTACACAGATTTTCATCGCAAACGACATCGTGATGATGACCGGCAACCATATGAGGGCTCAAAGCGAAACTCAAATTATGAATCACGGAAGAATTCTGATCAGGACTCTAGACCGGTAATTCTCCCCCAAATTTTCCTTCTCTCATCTGCGATTACTGTTTTCATGTGCCAAGTGCCAACATGTTGCCAAAATGTTGCCAAAATGTATTCCATGAGCAACTCCATCTGTTTAACTAATAAAGAGTGTCGGATCATATTTTCTATGGGTTGTATCCAAGTGTTTTCTTTCCATGGATGTGCAATAGCCATACCAGTTCATCTCACCTGTAACTGTCCCAAAGTAGTTTAGGATGATCCAAGCTGTTGGAAAAGGCAGATTTTTTTATTACTATTAATCACCAGCTCAATGTCCGTCAACTAATGTTCTATCTATTTATTTGTTTGCAACAGGAAAAAAATCCACGGTTTCGCGAGAGTGGTGACTCTGATGATGAAGATGAAGATGGGAAAAAGCGGCAACCTTAATCATTGAGGAATTGTAAGTGGGCTAAAATTTGGAGCAGTTTTACATGCTGATATGAAGATATCTGAACTGAGGACCAACAACTTGAAGACTTCATACTTCTTTGTTTGCTTTATTTCTTTGAAGGCTTAGTTTCCGCATTTAAATCCTACAGAGAAGTGATCAACTGCGGATGTTCAAACTGAAGTATCATTAGTTATAGTATTAGTTGTATGTTACACCCAGAAACAGATATGACTCTCCTCCTTTCTACTCGAGGGGAAAGAAAGGAGTCATTAGGTGAGCGATATTTAACACAAGTTACACTATTTGATTGACTGATAAATTGATAACCCAAATTCTTAGCCTACAATTCCTTACATATTCTATTTTTTTTGAAAGATTGTATTTTTTTTAAGTTCCTGAAGTTTTGAAAACCAGAGAACATTTTTCAATTGTTCAAAAGTCGTGATATAGTAGAATCTCGATTTAAGAATATTTCATATAGGAATAATCTCTTTATAGTAATAAAATATATTGGTTTCAATTCGGGACCAATTAAATAGGAATAATCTTCACATTGTAATAAGATAAGATATTTTAGTCTCATATATGAAAAAGTTATCTCTTTAAAGTAATAATTACTAATAATTTCAAAATATAATGTAATTTACGAAAAATTGAAATATTTTTTATAATATTTTTTGACAGTAATTTAAGTTTTATCGTTGTTATCGCGTGTTAAAGTTTGAGAGTACGTAATAACTCATGATTATGCTTTATAAGATAGATTAGTTACTGTTATAAATATATTATTTACTTCATGTTTATTATTTAGTTTTTGGACCGTAAATTTTATTGAATCTCCATTAAAGAATAACCTCTATATATAAATAAATTATGTCATTTGTCAACGATATGACTATATAGAGGTTTACTATATCAAGTACTTGGTAGTTCAAATTGTTAAGCTTTAGTGTTCCTCTTAATGAACTCAGGTTTTCCACATCTCCACCTAGTTCTCTGTTTTAATGTATATATTTTGATGGACATATGTATGACATTAAAGAGGTTAAAAAAAAGGAAAAAAAAATGCACAAATGGTGTCTACTCTTATTTTAATGTGTATAGTTTGGGACCAGACTCTTATTTTGTTCACAATTATAAAGAGGAAATCCCTTTGACTGTATAATGAACTCAGGTTTTCCTCCTCTCCGCCCATTTCTCTATTTTAATGTGTATATTTTGGACATATATATGAAATTAAAGAGGTTAAAAAAATGCACAAATGTGTCTATACTCTTATTTTAATGTGTATAGTTTGGGACCTAGACTCTTATTTTGTTGACATTGAGGTGTCTGTCATCACTTTTCTCTGAAGTTGATGATACTGCACTTCCAAAAATGTAAAAAATAAAACTAAATGACTTTTTGTCATTTAAATTAAAATTTTCAATTTCTTCTTTTTTATTTATTTTATTTTTTGGTATTATTTTCCTTATGATTGAGTCGGACCTCCTAACATACTCGCGGGAACTCCTCCTGGTTCCCAAAAACACAAATAATAAAAAAGAGAAATGCCCAAAAGTAAAGAAAAATTGAGAGAAAAAAAGATTGAAGGGCGAAAGTATCATTTACTTTTTATATTATTTTTTAAGTTCCACATCATCAAATTGACACATTATTGACATAAAAGTGACGATGGACACCTCGATTACAACAAAATAAGAGTCTAGGTACCAAACTGTCGTAGGTCTCTTCATTTGACCCTTCGGTCTCGAGCCTCATTCTAGCCCGCCTAGTCTTTAGGCCCGAAGCCTAGCCTAGCCCAGCCTTAACTGAGGCTAGGCCGACCCAACCTCTTTTGAAATAGGGTAGCCTCAAATGTGTTGGGCTATCCATTTGAAGCCCAACCCATTTGAGCATCTTTGGCCTAACTCAACCTCGGACTCATAAGTCTCGTCAAGCCTAACCTCTTTTCAAATAAGGAAATTAATTAATATATAAATATTTTTATATCACTTTAAAGGCCTAGAAGCCAAGTCTAATCTAGTCCATTTTGGCTATTTTTTTTATTAGAAAACATAATATAATTTATTATTATTATCATATTTTTTCTTATTACTTTTATTTTCTCATCTTATTCACCTCGATGTTCTCTCCGCACAAAAATATATATTCAAAGTAAATATCATACTGTTTAAGGAAATTTATTCTCCTTAACTTTCGGTGTGTCTCTTATCCTAGTTAGATACGGATTAGTCTAGATAGAGATATAGAGAATTCTTATTTTATAGGGATATTGATTGTAATAGATTGTATCAGCATATATATATATATATATATATATATATAAGGCATTCTATCAATGAAAGAGTTACAATTTTCAGTTTATCAATTATTCCTCTACAACACGTTATCAGACACGCTCTGAGTTAATAGCTAGCTATCACCATAGAGAAAGAAAAAAAAAACCTAGCCCCAATAACTAACCCTCCACTGCCGGCAACAACTCTCCTCCATCGCCGATCTCAACAAAATTTGGCTCCTCCTCCAGTGATCATCCTTGTCAAGCACACGCTCCAACAAACCTCTCAATTCGAAAAAATTGCTCGACTTCCAAAGAACCGCTACAGACGAGCCCCTCCTCAACGTCGTCCAACTTTTGTACCTGTTATATCGAGAATAACACCAATCGAGGTAAATTTTCCAAGCTATCAATCATTAGATCTAGGAATAAAATTTACTTCCTGCAAAACCCTAGATCTTAGGATTGTGATTTGTGATTATTGCATATCTATGCCCTAGTTCCTATGGACTTATATCTATAGAGTATGAGTGACGACCCTTGGAGAGTCACGGTTTAGAAAAGAAAAGAAAGAAAGGGAATCAATCCTATGTGATGGTTAATCACGGTTTCTGAGTGTGGTTTTTGAGCCATCGTTTATTGATGATCGATTTTGTGACCATAGAGCATGGCTCACGTTCTTATTCATTAAAACTTGATGTTAGTGATTGTGGTTTTTCGATCGATACTAATAAATCTCTTTGTATTTAGTAGATGAGTTTGAATGAGCCGGTTAGACCTGAGTTCGATATCCTTGATCTTCAAGGAAATGAATACCATCGTTGGGTCTCCGATGTGGTTAACACATTCATCGAAAAGAGACTCAGCAACACCATTCAATCCGCTGGCCCAAACATTATTCCACCATCAGATGAATCAAAAGCTCAAGCCCTCATGTTTTTGAGGCGTCATATTCATTCAACTCTCAAGAAACAGTACTTAAATAAAACAAATCCTCTGGATCTGTGGGATACTTTGAAGCAATGCTTCGATAATATGCATGATGCACAGCTTTCTAAGTTGACTGCAAGATGGGAAGCCCTTAGGTTTCTGGATTTTTCAAAGATCTAAGATTACAATCAAGCGATGTTGGATCTGCAGTCTGAATAGAGCTTCTGTAGGGTGGACAAGTCCGAGAAGTACATGATTGAAAAGTCATAGAATACCTTCCCAATATTTATGAGCACTCTTGCTCATCAGTCTTGGATCAAGTACGAACAGGGGAGGATTCTTACCTTTAGTGATCTCATAAGGGAGAGGCATCATGAGATCGTCCTCAATAATAACTCAAGACTGGTTGGTACTAAAAAGTATGAGAGTTACCAAATTGGAGGAAAGGTCGTAAGGACAAAAAGAACGTTCCTTCTGAACCTTATAATCATGGAGGACAAGCTCCACGTAGCGGGAAAGGAGGACATGGGTGTGGTCGAGGCCGCATCCAAAATCTGACTTGGCATAAAGATCAGAATGCCAACTCCAACAAGAACCATCTGGTTCGGCTAATGATAGGCAAAGGAATTCCAATTCTAGGATATTCACCTGTTACTAGTATGGTTCAACAAAGTATATGCCCAAGCAGTGTCGTGCTAGTAAAGAAGTCTAGAAAATCTACAAGAGGCACAAGAAGTATTGAGCTCAAGAGTCCAACTTTGCTGGAGATTTCGAGATGGATGCTGACACCAATCTCGTGATTGCAGAGGACATGGAGACGACCCTAGTTACTCCAGATTTTGAATAGTTTATGTAAAAGGCAGTTATCTCTGTAATAAATTCAAGTTTTTGGTTTGTTTTTGCCTTGTTTATTTTTCCATTTTTCTTTAAGACTATTGTCTTGGTTCTTGGATAAGAACATCTATGATGTAACCTTTAATTGTTGGGGAGTAATGAAATTTTCTCTATTTTTCGGTATATGATTGTTGGGGAGTAATGAAATTTTCTCTATTTTTCGGTATATGAAAGTGTTCAGAATGTTATTTTTCTACTAATTCAGTGTATGGTTCGATGTTTACGTTAACATATGGTATAATGACAAAATGATACAGTAAAAATGAGACATAAAGGAGAGGATGCTATTTTGATCTCGGGGGGTTTTCGATCCATCGAAGGTATCCCACGGGTCAGTTTCTGAGATTTTTGATCCATCAAAAATTTGTACTTCGACCCATCAAAGGTCATCCTCGGGTCCTTCTACTGCATTTTTTTGATCCATCGAGGATTTCTTCCTCGATCTATCGAAGGAATGTCTCAGGTCAAGGTCTTATCGAAGCCTAATTCTTCAACCCATCGAAAATTAGTATCGGAAAATTAATTTTATTTTGAGTTTCTTCGATCCATCGAGGAGTTGTTCTTCAATCCATCAAAGGTATCCCTCGGGTAGGTTTGTGAGATTTTCGATCCATTGAAAATTTTGTACTTCGATCCATCAAAGGTGCTACCCGGACTGTGGTGTTTTTGATGTATTGTACATCAGTTTTACAGGAAAAGGATGAAAAGAATTTCGATCAACCTGAATTTCTGCACTAGATGTGGTTTTACATTGGTTCATGTAATGCCATATCAACACTCAACAAGGGTAACATCCCTATTTAAATCTTTAAGTGTTTACTTAAAGTGTACGCCTGATCTTTAGTTCAAAGACTCGTTTATTTACATTGTTTTTGTAGATATCTCAAGGCGAGATTGAGTGTCTTGCAGATAGTGATATTTTCCACACCATTCTGCCAAATAGGCAACTGTTTATGGATCTTTTTTCATACAAATCCTCAGTGACTACCATGATAGGCACAACGCCGGTTATTCAAGGGCGTGGTTCAGCAGAGCTTCTGCTGCCTCATGGTACTAGATTATTTATCACTGATGTCTTATATGCATCAAAGGCCAATCAAACCTTGCTAAGTTTCCAGGATATTCGCGCCAATGGTTTCCACTTGGAAACATATTGTGAAAATTGACAAGAATTATTATGTATTACCTCTGTTGAATATGGCCGCAAGTGCATTCTAGAGAAGTTTCTGGCTATTCGTAGGGGTCTATATCTCATTACGGTTCGGATCAATGAATTCAATGCCATGACTTACATGACTTCGTGTGACTCAGAATCATACAAGCTTTGAAATTTTTGACTGGGACATCCAGGTCATGACATGATGATCAAAATATTTAAAACATCTCATGGTCATCCATTCTTCAGAGCGAAGAAGGATGTGGGAATACCTAAATCCATCAGTTTAGATGGGGCGGATGAGACTCCTCCTCTCAATCCTACCTCGGTCTCCAAGACGAGTGTAGCACAATCCCTGCAATGTACCGCTATGTGTCGTGTGTTATTCTACCAGATTTATATGTTGTAATCTATGATGCACATTGCTCGTTTTGCAAAGCTTGCTCCTTAGCAAAGTTAAATGCACGTTCTTCTTTTGGTGTTGATAACACCGACAATATTCTATTCTTACAAAGGATCTAAGGTGATATTTGTGGACCTATCAAACCGGAATACAGATCATTTAAATATTTCATGGTTTTGGTGGGTGCATCAACGTGATTGTCACACGTTGCTTTGCTATCCACAAGGAATGCTGCGTTTGCAAAACTCCTGGCATAAATTATTAAGCTTCGAACTCACCACCCAGATCATCCAATCAGATTTATTAGATTGAACAACGAAGGAGAGTTTACATCAAAATATTTTGATGATTACTGCATGTCTGTTGGGATTAAAGTTGAATATCATGTTTCTCATGTTCATTCTTAGAACGGTTTAGCGAAGGCTCACATCAAGCGGTTACAGCTTGTGTCTCGCGTGTTGGTAATTCATACAAACTTACTGGTATCGTGTGGGGTTATGCAGTGTTACACGCAGCTATGCTTCTTCGTTTTTGACCCGTAGGACTCCAATCATTCAGTGCGCACCAGTTGACATCTGGTTATGAGCCTGATACTTCACATCTATGCATTTGTGCCTATTATGCCTCCACATCGCACTAAAATGGATCCTCAACGAAGATTAGGAATTTATGTTGGCTACGAAGCTCCAACGATAGTCCGCTATCTTGAACCTTTGACAAAAGATATCTTTACTGCAAGATTTGCATATTGTCACTTCGATGAGACATACTTCCCAACGTTAGGGGGAGGAATGAATGTATCTATTCTGGTTCAACATCAAGAATTGACGTGGTCTAATTCCACTATGTCTCATCATATTCCCCGCACATCTCAGAGTGAGATAGAAGTGCAAAAGAATACTTGATTTTCAGGAAGTAGCAGACTATATGCCTGACTCCTTTATTGATATCGCTAAAGTGACGAGATCAAATATACCTGCTGCAAATGTTCCTACAAGGTTGGAAATCCTGAAAAAGGGATTGGTTAGTACCAACACCGGGCAAGAAAACGTTCCTTCTGCCCATGTGGAAGGTGTTGCGTCAGCCTCGGCTCCCACCAGGAAAAATGGGAGACTAAGAAAATCCACTGATGAGCCGCCGATTAAAAGACAGGCCATCAAGGCACAAAATGATCCATTCATCATCAACATTATGAAAGCTTCACATGAGATTGTCTCTGACTATAGTTATGTCCTTGAATCATAATTGACATGTCTGGGAGACGCATCAGAACCTTTCGTGATGTCATAGAACAAAGAAATCTCGCTTAGAACAAATGATGCGAGCATTCTTATGGATAGATCTTCCATGTTAGTTGATGATGCATTTGCTTATTTCATCACTCAGGAGATTATATACAACAATGAAGTGGAACATCACTATGTGGAGGATTTCCAACGAAGAGTGGATTATCCGAATTTGAAGGTAGCAATCCAGAACGAACTAGACTTTTTAAATATAAGGCAGGTTTTTGGTTGAGTAGTGCTATGCCCACCGAATGTTATGCCGGTAGGACATGAATGAGTCTTTGTTCGGAAGCAAAATGAGAAGAATAAGGTCTTGCGCTATAAAGCTAGACTTGTGGTGTATGGTTTCTCTCAACACCCTAGAATTGATTATGAGGAGATGTATTCTCCAGTCATGGACATCATCACATTTTGCTACCTGATAAGTTTGGCAGTGTACAAGAAACTAAACATGCAGTTTATGGATGTGGTTACTGCATATCTCTATGGGAATCTTAATTCAGAGATATACATGAAAGTGCTGGATGATATTGCTATACCCAAATCAAGTAACTCTAAACCACAAAGTACTCATATAATCAGATTGAGACATTCACTATATGGATTGAAACAATCCAGTATGATGCCAATACACGTCTTAGTGACTACTTGATTTGGAAGGGATATAAGAATGATGACTTATGCCCTTGTGTATTCATTACAAGAACAAGATTAGGATTTGCTATAGTAGCTGTCTATGTAGATGATATGAACGTCATCGAAACTCTTAATGAGATCAATGAGACGGTTGGCTACTTGAAATCTGAATTTGAGATGAAAGACTTTGGTAGGACTCAATTTTGTCTTGGATTAGAGCTGAAACATCGAGTTGGTGGAATCTGCTTATGTCCAAAAGATGCTTCAGCGATTTAATATGGACAAAGCACACCCTGTTAGCATGCCAATGGTTGTTCACAGTTTGGACCCCAAGAAGGATCCATTTCGTCCAATAGATGATGAGGGGGAGATTTTGAGAGCTGAAATTTCATATCTTAGTGTTATTAGAGTTTTGTTGTATCTAGCTCAGCGCACACGTCCAGATATTGGTTTCTCGGTGAATTTGTTGGCTAGATTTAGCTCTGTGCCTACGCAACATCGTTGAAATGGAGTAAAATAAATCTTTAGGTACCTGAAGGATTTAGTCTTCCCTTACAAAGAGCACAGAGAGAAACTTGAAAGTCTCGGAAAAGGGATGGTTGAATCGTAACATGCAAACTCCAGAGCCTTTGATCTATAAAGAGTTTCTCTCGATCCATTGAAGGATGCTCATAGGTTGGACCAGAATCATGCCTTCGATCCATCGAAGAAGTTGTTATTCAATCCATCAAAGGTTAAACCTGCTGCGAGGAGTTTTACTGCTATCCCATATTTTGAAACACCGGTTGATGTGTTGGTCAGATTTGGTGATGCCGGGTACCTCTCTGACCCACACAAAGGTTGTTCACAGACCAGAATGATGCCTTCGATCCATCGAATGAGTTGTTCTTTGATCCATCGAAGGTTCAACCTGCTGCAAGCATTTTTACTGATATTCCCTATTCTAAAACACCGGTTGATGTGTTGGTCGGATATGCTGAAGCTGAGTACCTCTCTGACCTATACAAAAGTCGTTCACAGACCAGAATGATGCCTTCGATCCATCGAAAGAGTTTTTCTTCAATCCATCGAAGGTTAAACCTGTTGCGAGTAGTTTTACCGTTATCTGCTATTCTGAAACATTGGTTGACGTGTTCGTCGAATTTGCTGATGTTGGGTACCTCTCTAACTCACACAAAGGTCGTTCACAGACTGATTATGTTTTTACTACGGGAAACATGATGATTTTTTGGAGATCAACTAAGCAAACCCTTGCTGCTACTTCATAGAGTCATTCAGAAATCATTGCTTTGCATGAAGCGATTAGAGAATGTGTCAGGCTTAGGTCAATCATTCATCATATTCGAGGGTCTACTAGATTACCATCTACTACGACAACTCCCACTTGTATTTTTGAGGATAATGCAGAATGTATTAAACAAGTGAAGTTGAGTTACATTAAGGGTGACAATACAAAGCATATATCGCTGAAATTCTTCTTCAATCAGCAATAACAACAGCTGTTGAATATCCATATGAGTCAAGTTGGTTCCACGGATAATGCTGCGGACTTGTTTACCAAGTCATTACCCAAATCTACATTTGTGAAACATGTGAGACACATTAGTATGCGTAGGTTATCTGAACTCCATGACTGAGTTTACAGTCAGTAAGAGTTACATTTCTGTAGACATCAGGGGGAGTCTACGTTACACGTAGTAGCTTATGTAGTTGATGCGTTGTACTTCTTTTCCCTTAGACCAAGATTTTGTTTTACCCATGAGGTTTTTTGTTTGCTTGACGAGGTTTTTAGTGAGGCAACATATCATGCATCATTCTTGAGGCTATCGACACAAGGGGGAGTGTTTAAGGAAATTTATTCTCCGTAACTTCCGGTGTGTGTCTTGTCTTAATTAGATACGGATTAGTTTAGATAGAGATACATAAAATCCCTGTTTTATGAGGATATTGATTGTAACAGATTGTATCAGCCTGTATATAAGATATTTTATTAATGAAAGAGTTACAATTTTCAGTCTATCAATTATTCCTCTACAACATATACATAAATAATAACAATACATTGAACTTTTCACATATTAATTTTTCTCAGTTTAAGGCCCAGCCCATAGAGGCCGGGCCTCTTTACCTCATTGACCTAGCCTTAATGAGCGGGTTACAGCTTCTAAATTGTAACACTAGCTCGGCCCGGCCCAGCCCCGTTATGTTTGACCGTTGACCAAGCCCAGCCCAGCCCAACCCATAATGAACCCTAAACTGTCGTAGTTTAGATACCGTCTGTTCATTTTTTTTTCCTTGAAAAAATGGTTGCTAGTTTCATGTGGTCATCGCAGTTTCTTTAATGGTCATGCCTCGTTGAGAGTTAGAGATTGTCTTCAAAATCTCTATCCCAACCGTAAGACCTTCAAAGTTGAGATCATATTGCTTTGAAGTTTGATTCTTCATGTTGGTAACTGACGATTCTAGGCCTATCTCCCTCATCTTTTCAGATTTTGTCTGAGCTCTATGCTTTACGTTTGCTTCATACATACACAAACTGTTAGGTACCAAGAGAAAGGGGAGAGAATAGGGAGAAATTGAGGGAGAAATTAGGGTTTCATTTCATCTATGTCATTCACTAGAGCTTACAGAGAATAAAAGGAGCTCAAACTCATTACAAGACCAGCATAAAAGAAGACAACAAAAACTAGTCTTGGGCTTCTAATATGGGCTTATGGGTTGGGTGAGAGATGTGGTTGCAACTCTTTGAAATTTTTGGGAATCCGGCCACTCCCACCCCCTTCAAAAATTGAGCATGTCCTCAGGCTCAGAATCAGAAACCAGACTTAGTTCACAACAACCAAGAAATAAAATCGAACAATTTTGCAGGGTAAAGACTTACTTGGATCACTTTTGGAGTAATAGGTGTAGACAAAAGCTTTAGAAGTAGCTCCATTAACAAGCCATGGGAAAGCAACCCGACTTTGTCGGAACATTGCAGTACATGAGCAAAGAGGATTATATCTTGTAGACAAAAGCCAATATGCTCAAAGCTTGGCAGTCTCTTGCCATAACAACCCCTGCAATCAAGTGCCTGTGCGTAGACAACCAAGAATGAATTGAGCCAAGCTCTCAAGAAAAAGGCATAGCAAGTTACATCTATCACCACCCAAGGAGAAATTGTATTGGAGAAGGCCAGTGAATGTACTGTATTATAGCCCATGAACTCAAAGACAACGGCTAGATATTTGTGAAATAATGTCCCTGATTTCTGGTATGCTGATGTGAAGGAGAAAGGACTCTTAACAATTTCCAGCGCATGTACTTGAACAAGGCATATCCAATATGAAATAAAGTCGAGGAATGTATGCTCGACAGTAACATTATCCACTGATGTTTTTGAGAGAGAAAAATACCTGAATAATAAAGCAGCACACCCTTGAGATGATCATGTTCATTCAGGTTGCAAACCAAACTGAAATATAGTACAGTAGGAAACCAGAATGATCGGGCTACAGTCCTCTCAACAGCAACAAGACTGACTACTAAGGTTTGTATGTCACTGAGGTGCCAATGCGGAAGAGCGAAATCTGGTGGCTTACTCTCAGTCCAAAAAGATGTTGACAATAAGGAAACAGTGAGAGTAACACATTGAATCAACAAACCAATCTCCTTGTCAAACTTCATAGAATAATCTGTGACCATGTTGTCTGGGTGCATAGTAATAGGGATCAGAAGCCCATATGACATCAACTTGGTAGCACTGGCTTTACACACGAGAATGCATATTTGAATTTGAACCAGAAAACTGCAGATCACACCACTGACAGCAATGGATCTCGTTGAACCGATCTCATGCAACATGTTATGGCACTGGAAAGAAAAACTCGGTTTTGCAAATTGTATCATAGTAGTAGCCTGAACTGCAGGTGTTAGAAAGGACGACAAACCATAATCAATGTTGTTGCTACCTAAGGAAGCTATCTCTGCAAAAGGACTCAACTCCACCAAAAGACATTCTGTAATCATAACAGGAGGCAGCAGACTGGTTGAGGCATAAGTTGCCGTATTCCATAGTGACATACACTGATGAATTGGAAAATTCACATCACAAAGTAGAGCCTGTACCCCCTTGATCCGCAGATTGACAATAATTGTACTGAGGATGGAACAATACCATTCTGAAGAGATATGCACCAATTCTTTTCCCGTAGACATGCCTGCACTCTTCCCGGGGTCAAAATCCAACAAATGTGCAGTCACAGATGCCAGTGAAAACACATGGCTAAACAATGCATCACTGATATACGTATTCGCCATGGGAGTGGGAATAACCACAACAAACAGGAACTCCTTGTAAGGTTGAACATAACTCACATATGCTTGTTTGGACTATAGGTAAACCCACTAATAATATGCAAGCTCATCCGTTCACAATCATACCTTATTAAATAATCATCTTGAACTCTCTGAATTGCTCTCACACGAACCCAATTACTTCCCAAATCATGACAATTCACAACTTCGACAATATCATTGTAATTAGACACGCCTACAGTTTTCAACAAGTTTAAATTTTCCAATTGAGGAACAAGTACCTGAAGTCGCATATCCATAGGGGTCAATCCTCCATTGTAATCCCAAGAGCTCACCAATTCCATTTCTCTGCCAACTACAATGCTTCTCTTCGTAAGAAACACAGGGGCTTCTCCATACTTGAAGGTGAGTTGAAACTCACCACTGTTTGCGTGGAAACTGAATTGGGAGATAGCTCAGCTTCACTTAACACGACCAAATTGGTAGTAGACGTAATTGGAGGAGAGCGACACCATTGCTTCCCGGAACCTCCCCGAAACTGGTCTCGTCTATGTCGGGGAAACTGCGGCGGTTTTCTTCTTCATTCGAATTGGCGACATCGCCCGGAGATGTTGATTGGGCCTCGTAGATTTGAGGTGCATCTTCTTGGCTCTAGGAGTCGACCGCAGGACCAAGCAAATGTCGTGAGCCTTAGAGCGAGGACGAGTCGACTGTGGGATTTGAGGCGAAGGGTGGGAAATTGAAGGGTTCGGGTAGACAGAATGGTCTGAAGTGGTGAACGGAGGCAAATACAAAGGAGTGGGTGCTGAATGAATGCCGTGGGGTTCATCACTCTTAACGTGTGATTATGAATTTGGAGGATTAAGGTAGCCGGAGGCGGTGTGGTGTGGTTTTTCGTATTGGGTTTGATTAGTTTCAGGATTCCAATAATATATAGGACCTGAACTATCAATCATCACCATCCATGGTGTTGGAAGTGTTGGATCTTCCGGTGCGTAAGGATTAGGAGGTATGGAGTCTGCCAAGACCTGCATAGCTAATCCTTGTGCAGCGACCATTTCTTGTAGTCGACGAAGTTCTGCCATGAAATCTTCGCTCAAAGCCTCAATTCTTTGTCGAAGTGCAGCATCCGGATAGACGGTGTAAAGGTTCCGGCGGGTGGAGGGGGTGAATAGGTCTTTTATCACTTTTTTCACTTAAATTGTACTCAGGGATAACATAATTGTAACCTATTCCGAATTACAAGATAGTAAGTAAAGAATAACACGAGAATATTTTTGTTAACGCAGAAATCCTACAACCAGGATTAAAACTGCATCCCCCTAACTCTTGAGGGACAAACATTTCCACTATCAAGTAACACACACAATTACAAGACTCTTGTACTCTGGGGATACATAGCCTGTATGCTATCTTAACTAGTCTGACTACCAGTTCTAAATAGAGCTACACTACTTGACTTATGTGTTTACACCTTGGAAAATATCTAGAAGCATCAACTCAGATCTTAACTACTTGTCAGTTAAATCTTCTTGATCTACTTCTTCGGGTTGAGCATCTCCATACCTATCTCAATGGAATGCACTTATGCAATGATGCATATGGGTTTTGAAAACAGTTTTTATGATTGAGAATCTATGATTTCCATGCACAGCAAAGAGCAACAAAAGACACAGAAGGGGAAGATAAGAGAAGAGAGAAAACAACACAGTTTATGTGCTCTCAAAGCATCACCCGAAAAGAATATCTCTCCACTAATAGTTTCACTCAACCAAGGAGTCAAAACTGCCTTGGAATCCTTTATATAGACAGCACAAATTAGTAGCTTCACACAACAAAGAGTAACATGCTAAACAGCTCAAAAGCTACCCTATAGCCAAAAACTGACACGGAACAGACCAAACAGTTGATATCAGTTTAAAGGACAAGAACATGCTTAACATACAAAGTCAACTCTAGGGTTTCCTTATAAGGCAAAGTGTGCTTTGGGATAGAAAAGCTTTTCAGCTATCATACCAGAAATGGCTAAACAGATTCAGCAAGTAGGCACGTTTTGTTTACAAAGACAGACTATGGGGACGGCAAAAAGCAGTCCAGGCTGTAAAATAAAACAAACATCCAGCACACTAAAACCAAGAAATCACATGTGAACCTAAAAGCAACTTTCACCAAAAGTTCTTCCATAATTCAAACAAAGCTTTTGCAAGGTCAACTACCGTACAACTAAGCACATGTATTCTAAATTAGAGACAACCTAAGCTGGTGAATATCACACATGAAAACGTTCTAGAATATCAGGGATGCATGCCTAGAGTGCTATCCTAAATGAAAACATGTTATGCATATGAATGATCAACCTGTTTTTCCATTGAGATAGATAGGCAATGTCAACATCTTCAGTCTCTTCATTGATGTTCCTTCAATGTATTGTGTTTTGTCCAGTACAAGGATGGCTAATCATAAGTATTCCTTCAATCTCCCCCTTTGGCATTCACTACCGAATTAAGACCCATTGCCGGCGACTTTAAGTCGCCGGCCTTGTTTTTTTTTTTCGCCGGAAATGTCATTACCGGCGACTTGTCGCCGGCAATGCCGTCGCCAGAAATTGCCCGCCGGAGATAGCATTGCCGGCGACGGAGTTTCATTGAAACTCCGTCGCCGGTAATGTCCTAGTCATCACCGGCGACTTGAGTTGCCGGTAATGTCGCCGGTGATGACTAGGACATTACTGGCGACTCAAGTCGCCGACAATGTCAGCGCCGCCGTGGCCGGAATTTGAAGACATTGCCGACGACTTAGGTCCATGTCATCGGCAATGCTTGAAAAAATTTTGAAAAAAAAAGCCGATTCTGGATTGGGCCCAATTCCAGAACCTGCATTGAAAGACATAAACCGTACAATCATACAAGTTCAACAGTACACATAAATGTCCAACGTACAGTACAAAGAGCAACGATAGGAAAATTAACTACAACTACACGTCAGGGTCGAGGAACTTGCGGGTAAGGGTCGAAGAAATCCATGTACTCATTTGAACTCCGGTGGCTACTCTGGTCTTGCTGTGGCGGTGACTGGTGCGGTGGTGGTGGTGGATAACTGGGGAACACAGGGACCGGGGGAGGTGTGGGGAGCGGTTGTCCGGTAGTCTGAGCCGCGTACATGGTCTGCATCCAGGTGAACATTTGTGTCTGCTGCTGGACCATGAGTCGGTGTTGCTCGATCATCCCCCGGTACTCGGCATCTCTGACTGCCTGCTGCTCGGCCATCTGCCTCATCTCCTCCATCTGCCTCCTTTGCTCCTCCAACTCCCTTTGCGTCCTATGAAGCTCTGCTGCGAGGTTATGACTAGAAGTTGAACTTCTTGACCCGGTAGAGTATTCTGAAGTGTTCTTCAATACTCATTCGCCCGCCGAGCCCATTCCCCTACAGTAGTAGGTATTCTTTCCAGTCCCGCACGCTTTTGCCATGATCTGAGCCGCTATAGGGCTATCAAGCGGATCGATCTGAGAGACATACTGGGTGACTTCTTCCTCAGAGCAGTCAGGATGGTTATTCCGAGCTATATTCATGGTCACTTTTGTGGTCGCCTCCTCCACTCTCGCCTAATTGAAAAGCGAAAATGAATAACGTATTATCTAACAAAATAAATTAATATCGAAAAATATTTTTATTAACACATGCAGAGGCGAAAGACTTACCGCTTCTTCAGGGCACTGCGGATAGAACTTCTGATGAATATACACCAACGGGTTCACTTCTTGTTGTTGCTGCGCCTTACTCGACCAACCCAAATAGTTGAGTGAACCTGCATGATGGGCCTTGGTGTTTTTCAATCTATTCGCCTGGTTCGTCTTCGAAATCGCCTTGTTTGATAAACATATGTAAAAAAATTAGTAACTAACTATTTCAATGTGATACGATACATTAGGCTTGTAAGATATATTCAGGATGCATACCTTCACTTTGGGGTGCTCGAAGTGGGCTATCAGCCACAACCACTCGTACTCCCTAAACTGGAATTCGCTAGGGGTAGAACATTGGCCTAGCTCCTTGTATACAGTGTAATGTGAAGAAAGCTCGTTCTTCCACTCTTTATACCTATATTAACACCAGGAAAAAAAGTTAGAGATAGTAAAACACTTGATAAACAAAAATCTAACTCGATATATACTCAAATAACTCGAAGCACATCACCTCATATGTAGTTGACGCTCTACCCACGTGTGAATAAGGCATTCATCCACGTCAAACCACACCTGCAATATGAATATATAAACGGTAAAATTATATATTTATTCGGACTTAATTAATAAATGTAAAATTTACGTAATGAAAATACGATTTAACTCACACTCAGTGCATTATGCACTTGCATCTTCACGTAGATAGGCACAGATTCCCAATCTGGCCAAAGCATTGGGACCTTGTCCCGCACGATCGCCCCAGCCATGCTGACATATTTTTGCGTGGTGTCAAATGCCTCGATCACCTCGCCATCCTCATTGTCCCTAATGGGCGTTTTCCTTCCCTCGGTGGCCTACTCAAGTCTCTTCCCGGTGCAGGTGCCTCTAGCCCATTTCTGCTTTCCAGTACCATTAACGAAATTGCCTAATAATACAATGTCAACAAATTGATATCATTAATTGAACCTATCGTAAGTCTTAAGTAATAATTAAGTAATCAATCTGATGTTAAATAAAATTTACCTGCATCGTCCGTTTGTTGGTTGGTGCACCTCACACTCCAAAGATACACGGGGTCGAACGGGATGAAGTTGTACGCTTCCTCCACGCTCAGAAACTCCGGCCGTCCTTCAACATAAATAGGCATCCCCCTATCATCGAATTCAGGGATCACCGGAATCTCGTCGGGTAGGAAGAGACCGGACGGCGGAGATAGACGAGGCCTGGACGATGAGGCGCCAGCACCATCTGCCTCAGATGATTCCCGTGAAACGAGAGTAGGCACCAGGCGAATAGGGGGCATTCGGATGGAGGGAGTTTCTGATGCCCCCGTTGACTGTCGCTTGTCTGAGGGTCTGCTGACGGAGGGACGTCTGCTGACTGAGTGTCTGCTGACTGAGGCTCGAGGCTCGACTTCCGGTTGCATGGCTCCGGATCGTGCAGCTTCCTCCTCTGCTCGCGCAGCTAGCAAGGCTTGTGTGCGAGCATTCATCATTGGCCCACTGCGCGTGTTGCTGACTGCGGCTGAGGAGGAAGCTTGACTACTGTTCCCTCCACTATTTCGGGAACCTCTCCGTTTGATGCCTCCAAGCCAATTTGCCGCAAAACCTCCTGGACACCGTAATAGTCATGGATTCGGTTCTATAACAAATCGGAACCGAACCGTTTGGAACCGGAACCTGGCGGAACCGGAACCGTTTGAACCCGGAACCGTTTGGAACTTGAACCGTTCGGTTTCAAACGGTTCCGGTTACAAACAGTTCCGGTTCCAAACGGTTCCGGTTCCACGCGGTTCCGGATTAAAACCGTTCTGGTTCCAAACCGTTCCGATTCCGATTTTCACCTTAATTTATACGTTAAATTAACAACTATATCACCTTAATCCAAACACGTTAAATGCCGATTCCGATTTTTCACCTATTATACGTTAAATTAACAACTATATCACCTAAATTAACATATATACATACATCATTTTCGACTCAAATATATACATATTAATCCAAATCACACACCCTAATTAATTTTCCACATTTTTCACACATATATATACATCATGCATCTTAATTAAATTTAATTTTCACATATATATATACATCACATATTAATCCAAATCACGCACCCTAATTAATTTCCCACATTTTACAAACATTACCGGTATATATATACATTGCATATAAATTAATCCAAATAACCCTAATTAAATTTAATTTTCACATTTGTATACATATACACATTGCCACATACGTACATACGTATATATATATATGCATAAAAATAAATAAAAATTGAGAGAGAGAGAGGGAGAGAGAGTGAGCTTGCATGCACCTGCCATGGTGGAGCTCGAGCTGATTTTCCGGCGACGGAGGTGAGGGGAGGAGGTAGAGGAGGAGGGGAGGAGAGGAAATTTCAATTTGAAATGGGGTTTTTTAGTGTGGAGAGAGGAGAAGGGAGAGGAGGTGAGGGGAGGGGAGAGGGGAGGAGAGGAAGAGAGATTTGAGGAGAGGGAGGCTGCCGGAATAGTTTGGGAGGAGGAGAAGAGGAGTTTTAGGGTTTGAGATAGTGAGAAATGAGGGAGAGCTCGAGCTGGGTTCGACCATATTCAGTAAACATTGCCGGCGAGTTAGTTGCAACTCGGCGAGTTATTCACATATAAATTTCACGCCATTGACCCGACACATTGAGTAAACTTTTGAAGCTATCGGTTTCATCGCCACGACCCTCAATTCGTTTGACCACTCTGGGCAACCATCATTTGCTACATGATTCATCTGAAAACGATAAGAAATACGTACACAAGAAATTATGAACATAGAAACCACAAAACCACGCACGTACACACATGCTATATAAGGATATATATAAAAAATAGACATATACACATATACCCTTACCCATTGACCAAAGTAGTTTGCAAACGTCCTGTTGTGGTAATCAACATTTCCGGCAATAGCAGGGCAGTGAAGATGATAGTTTTTCCAATATTGTACTTCTTGACAGTTAATCAGTACCGACCAGTGGGCAATGGCTATGATATACGCATTTTATGCTCGTTTCTTAACGCATTTCCCTTTACGTTTAGCTATGTTATTATCTTAGTTTTATGTTTTCCTTATTTAAATTGTTATTTTGAAGTTTATTACGGTGGAGATTAATATCGACGCAATTCGGAGGAATTTCGGCGATTTTGCGATTTTTGCGATTTTGGACCTCCGAAAATGGGCCGGGCCACAAAGCAAATTGTGGGCCGAATTCTCAACTCTTGTTTCGGCCCATTATCAAGCCCAAACCCAATCAATTCGGCAAGGATGGCTTTTGGTGAAGAGGAAAAGTCTTGTTTTGAAAGGGCAAGTCAACATTATCAAGCTAATAATCACAAATGGTGACTACACATGGTGATTCATGCTTAGGGTTCCCAAATGGTGACTACACTAGGTGACTCTTGCTTTGCATTAAATGAAAAGATGACTTGCCATGGTGACAAGCTAGGTGATTCATGCTTAGGGTTTGGCAATGGTGACTAAGTGTGTGACTTGCCTTAATGATCATTGCATGCATTAAATGGAGGAGGCAAGGTGGAAGAGAGAAGGCATGAATCCCTTGCCTATATAAGGGAGGAGGCAGCCATAAAACAGATCCATCTCTCATTTTACAAGCCAAAGCTCTACACAAATACTCTTCCACCATAAACACTCCAAAGTTCATTACAAAGCCGAAGCACATCCTTTACCATTCCAAGCCGAAGCAAGCAAGGTTACTCCTTCCAAGCCGAAGCTATCAAGCCTCCTCCATCCAACACAATACGCTAAGTCCCTTGTGAAGGAAGTCCATCTCCACCGTAGTTCATCAAGCACTCAAGACAAAAAGTGTAACCATGATCTTCACTCTCATTTCTTTAGCTTTGTATTTGAATCTTTTGATGTATTGGAATAACAAGTTTAGAAAGTTTAGATTTGTGTATCAAATGAATAACAAGTTTAGATTTGTGTTTCATGTGCCTAAACCGATTTGTAATATGCATGTGTTTGTGATTTATAGCTTTTTATGCATGTTTGATACAATCTTAAAGCTTCGAATGCATGTATTAGAAAATACGCTAAGTCCCTCTCTTTTGCATGTTTCGATGATCGTAAGTTGTTTAGGATGTTTATACGCTAAGTTGCATTCCTACACAATTATCACGCATGTGTATTTAGTTAGAAGTTATGAATTTCGCAAGTTACAAAAAGGTTTGATGCATGAAAAGGGTAGGTTAATAAGATGAGTTGATCACATGTAATTAGTAGTGTAACTTCTTATTTTTAGCAAGCATAATTAGACTTTAAGTTTCTTGATTGTTGAGACTTGTCTATGAGTAAAACATGTTAGATACCTAAGAGTTTTAGTTGTGTTTGCATGTTATGTACTTTAATTTCGTAGATTAAATAACCAACTTCCAATCCCCCCAAATATTTACATTTCCGCTTATTAACGAAACCATGCATGCGCCCTTAATTCCCCGGATAAAGAACGATCCCTACTCGCCAATATTATAAATGACAAAAGAAGGGTTTAAATTGCAATGCGCGTAATCGGTGTTTTTAGGGTCTACTTTGTGTTAACGTTAAATGCATGTTTTGCGCGTATCAATTTTTGGCGCCGTTGCCGGGGAGTTAGAATGTTTTGTATGATTTCGTTGTACATTTGTAGTTAAAAGCATGTTTAAATTTTCGAAGTACATACTTGTTCATACTTGTTCATTCTTGTTTATACTTAGAGAAAATTTCATACATGTTTACCATGCCTACTTTTACTTAGCCGAATTTATTCATACTTAGTTTATTTTACACTTGCATAATTTATTTCCATGTTAAAGGATAGTCTTTGATTTAATTTGAGTACTAGTACTTAGTTATTAAATAAATCTCTATGGAATAGGTGGTGCCTCTTTTGTTTGTCTATCTCCTTAACCCTTCGTGATGTGTGGATTTCATCACCACACGCCATAACCTAAGTGAAGTTATGGGCACGAGGTTGTGGGCGGAGTTTACAAACACTTGAGATTGTATACTATCTTGTAAATTCGAGTAAGAGTTGGTTATGATGTCTAGAAGGGTTATGATTGGTGACGGGTTTTGAACTAAGAAAACAGAACACCAATGGAGTACATACTCTTACGAGTAAGCCTCGGGGTGTTTCTAAGAACAACATTGGAGTATATACTCTCACGAGTTAGCCTCGGGTTGTTCCCAGAAATTAGTTCTCACCTCTCGCGTTACATCTATCCCAACTGGTCATTTCCAACGATTACGAGGATTAACTATAGTGGTATACATTTTCGCGCGGGCCGCACGGACAAGAGATTTATTCAATAACTAAGTCGTGTATTCCTTTTAAATCATAGGCGCAATCAAAACGTAGACGTACTTAAATTGATTTACATTAAGCACGAGTATTGGTTATAAGGTTTCGTTCTTTGGAATAGGTGGTGCCTCTTTTTCTGGTTTATCTCCTTAACCCCTCGTGATGTGTGGATTTTATCACCACACGCCATAACCTAAGTGAAGTTATGGGCACGAGGTTGTGGGCGGAGTTTACTAAGAACTTGAGATTATATACTATCTCACAAATTTGGCTGATTGTTGGATATGGTGAATGGGTTTATGATTGGTGCCGGGTTTCGGATCTAAGCAATAGAACACCATTGGAGTATATACCGTAACTGGTTAGCCTCGGGGTGTCTCTAGGAACAACATTGGAGTATATACTCTTACGAGTAAGCCTCGGGTTGTTCTAAATATTAGTCCTTACCTCTCGCGTTATCTCTATTCCTACTAACCATTTCTAAACGTAACTAAGCTGAATTGTAGTCGGTATATATTTTCGCGCGGGCCGCACGTCCAAGAAATTTACCGAATGATCATTTCGCGTACTCTCTGTAAATCATAAGTGCATACGAATACGGATAAATACGAACTTGATAAATACGACATAATCCTTTAAATAGATGGTATATCGGATTATGCATGCTTAGACCTCCCGGAATCAGACTTCATCTTCGGATGAACGAGACCCATTGCACAGTCGAGAGCCTCTGCACCACGTACCATCGGGTCCAAAGGAAATAAATAAAACTTAGTCAAATTTTTGTGTTTATATGTGCATTAAAAACTGTAAAGGACTAACAACCACTACTTAGCTTGCATAACCTCTTTTTAGGCTTTATGATACTCGGATTTCACTACCGAGTACCCTAACCTAAGTGAAGTTAGGGGCATAAGATCGAAGAAGAGGTCATTCTTTTCATT
This sequence comes from Geum urbanum, assembly GCA_946800695.1. Classification (NCBI taxonomy): domain Eukaryota; kingdom Viridiplantae; phylum Streptophyta; class Magnoliopsida; order Rosales; family Rosaceae; genus Geum; species Geum urbanum. Next base: position 36,034,093 of record OX326997.1, on the reverse strand, counting down.
CATAGTTTAAACACGTAACTCGTTTGTTTTCTGCAGGTTCTAATGTTTTCTCTTATGCATTCACTCCATCTTTCACGTAGGATTGTTGTTTAATGCATTTTATTGCAAGAAAATGTGTGGTGCATAAATTCAATGTGAATTATGGTTTGCTTGTAAATGAACCTTGTTTATACATGTTCTAACTAAATTTTTTTTCTAGGTTTAGCATTATATAGTGTTAATTTGCAGAAAACGTGTGTTTTAAGTTTATTACATTCTTGTGCATAGCCCCTAAAATCAATTAAATCAATTGCATTACTTAGTAAAATACATATAGTGTCTTAACTATTATAAATTTTGTGTATTAGTAGTTTTTAAGTATTTGTGTGTATTTATAGTATGTTTTGATAGTTTTACTATTTTATTTGTTATCCCTTTGTTTTCTAAATATGCTTTACAATTTTGGTTAGTATTCCTCTATATATCTCATATTAATTGTTGATACTAACACTTGGTCTTTGGTGGATGTCAGGCTAATGAATGTCCGATCAGAATCCTGGACCATCTAGAACAAACTTTGAGGAGATCGCAGAGAGAATAGCGAGACTTAAAGCTCAAACTGACATCCTGGATTTTCCCATCATCGAAGAAGTTTCCGAGTCTTCACATTCATCAACCGACCATACTTTAGCTTCATCAACCGACCACAATTCAGAAGTAGAAGCACAACAAGTCAACATGGCCAATGCAGGACAATCTCTTCGCCAGCGCACCTGCTCAACCGAATGGAGCAGCGGGCCTTCGAGCATTGCTTTTCCACAACCGGAGGAAAACATGAAGGATATCGAGCTAAAGAGTGGCTTCCTCCACCGACTACCCATTTTTCACGGACTTTCCAATGAAGATCCGAACAAGCATCTTAAACAATTCCAATTTGTTTGTAACAGCATGAAGCCATCCGATGCGGATACAGAACTCTTCAAACTGAAGGCATTTCCATTCACCCTAGTCGACAGGGCCGAGTCTTGGCTAATGGAACTACCGCCGAACCATATTACCTCATGGAAGCAACTTGCGGATATGTTCCTAGCGAAGTACTTCCCGGCCTCAAAGATCACCGTCTTGAGAAAGCAAATCACTGGCATCACACAGAAACCGGACGAGACCTTCGGCCAATACTACGACCGATTCAAAGTTTTGTGTGCCACTTGCCCATCGCATGGATTTTCTGAGACCAATCTCATGAATTACTTTTACGATGGTCTCAAGCCGATTGATAGGGAATTGCTGGATGCAGCAGCCACCGGTGCATTCATGGACTTAACAGAAACCGAAGCTAGAGCTCTTCTAGAGAATCGGGCGAATAATGATGCACAATACGGAATGTCCAACAGACGAGCAGTCGGTGAAGCGAGTTCTACAACCGACGCGGACGAAAAATACGACAAACTAGCTCATATGCTAGAGAAGGTTTTAGAACTTGAGACGACAAGAGCGAAGGCAACTCAACGGCCTGTTTGCGGCATATGTCAAATACACGGTCACCACAATGACCAATGCCCTCAAGCGCAGGAGCAGGCAAGCGAGCCGGAGCACGCTAACGCCATCGGCGGATATCAGGGAGGACAAAGGTATAACAACTACAACAACTATGTCAACCGTGATCATCCAGGTTTTAGATGGAGCAGCAACGAGGGAACTTTAAACCCTCCAGCATCTCAACCTCAACAAAGCTACCAACGCCCTCCATTTCAACCACGACCACCGATGCAGCAGGGTTCGTCTTCGCAATCCTTCACCAACCCGGATTACGAGAAGATGTTGTCGCAACTTTCGGCCTCAACACAAGTTCTCCTCGACGGACAATCGAAGACAAAGGAGACACTTGACTCACATGGCCGCGACATCACCGAAGTGAAGAAGCAGCTTGGCCAACTTGTTGATTTCATGGGCCAAATCAAGGAAACCGGTCGGCTTCCACCTCAAACCACTCCAAATCAAAGAAACGTGAATGCTATAGTCACAAGGAGTGGGAAGACACTTGAAGAGCCAAAGACCAAGCGATCTCATCTTGATGAAGTCACCATTGAGGACATCACCAACGAAGAAGAAGATGAGATCGATCCGGCAATTCAAGAGGCCGAGAAAAAGAAGGTGACGCCTACTGTCACCAAGGCACAATCACCTCCACAACCTACCCCAATCAAAGGTAAAAGCCCTATTCCTTCAAATACGGTGATTACTAATTCTCCGTTTGCTGTTGCACCTTTCCCAAGCAGATTAGCAAAATCAAAGAAGAAGGATGCCCAATATGAAGATATCCTGGACATCTTCCGAAAGGTGCAAGTGAATTTGCCCTTGATCGAGTGCATAAAGCAAGTGCCTATATACGCCAAGTTTCTGAAAGAATTATGCACACAGAGGAGGCAAACTCGAGAGAAGGAGGTTGTGAAGGTGAACGCAACCGTTTCGGCGGTTTTGCAGCGTCGGCTACCCCCAAAACTGAAGGACCCAGGGAGCTTTGCAGTTCCTTGCGTAATCGGTGCCACCCATTTCCAAGATGTGATGCTTGATCTTGGAGCCTCCATCAACGTCATGCCTTACTATCTTTTCGAATCGATGGAGCTTGGAGATCTCAAGCAAGATGGTGTTGTCATCCAGTTAGCCGATCGCACCCACAAGTATCCGAGGGGATACGTAGAAGACGTTCTCGTACAAGTCAACAACTTGATATTCCCAGCCGATTTCTACATAGTTGACATGGAAGAGAGTCCATTGAACACCACGCCATTGCTGCTTGGACGACCTTTCATGCGGACTGCGAGGACGAAGATTGATGTTTTCCAAGGCACTTTCTCCATGGAGATTGATGGAGAAAGAATCGAGTTCAACATCCTGGACGGAATGAAGTTTCCAATGTCGAGCGTAGCTGCCATTTCGACATACGATCCTGTGGATACCTTAGCACAAGGTTACCTCGACACCATCAACGAGGATGAACTCGACATGGCCATTCAACTTGGACATGACGGCCTTCTCGAGGCCTTACTAGAGCTTGAACCTCGAATCCAAGACATGGCCATGGCCCTAAATGCCGCACCACGGAAAGTAAGCTTTTCTCCTCCTATACCAATTACTTTTGGTACTAATAAAATTGTTCCTTCCATTGTAGAAGCTCCCGTTTTAGAACTCAAGCTACTACCGGACCATCTTAAGTATGCGTACTTGGGCGAGAATGAAACTTTACCGGTCATTATTTCGTCCGCGCTAGAAGAGGAGCAGGAGGAGAAGCTCGTGAGTGTGCTCAAACGGTACAAACCCGCAATAGGCTGGACACTCGCGGACATCAAGGGAATAAATCCAGCAACCTGTGTGCATAGGATTTTCCTTGAAGAAGGCACCAAGCCTACGCGGGAAGCACAACGTCGGCTCCACCCTCCGATGATGGAGGTGGTAAAAAAGGAGGTAATTAAACTCATGGACTGTGGAGTTATTTACCCTATTTCTGATAGCCGTTGGGTTTCCCCAGTGCAGGTTGTACCTAAGAAATCGGGAATCACCGTCGTCGAGAATCTGGAAAATGAACTTGTGCCACAACGGACGATCACTGGACACCGAGTGTGCATTGATTACCGGAAGCTCAACGCCGCAACCCGCAAGGATCATTTTCCCTTACCATTCATCGACCAAATGCTGGAAAGATTAGCCGGCCATGCATTTTATTGTTTTCTCGACGGATACTCCGGCTACAACCAAATTAGCATTGCGGAGGAGGATCAAGAAAAGACAACGTTCACGTGCCCGTTCGGAACGTTTGCCTATCGCCGCATGCCATTTGGACTGTGTAATGCACCAGGTACATTTCAACGTTGCATGCTCTCAATTTTCTCCGAGTACATTGAAAAAATTATTGAAGTATTCATGGACGACTTTAGTGTATTTGGGAGTGATTTTGATGCATGCTTAAACAATTTAGAAACAATTTTACAAAGATGCGTTGAAACGAACTTGGTGCTTAATTGGGAGAAGTGCCATTTCATGGTTACGCAAGGGATAGTGTTAGGACATATAATTTCTGAAAAAGGGTTAGAAGTAGATAAAGCTAAAGTAGATCTGGTGCGTCACTTACCCTCTCCAACTTCGGTTAGAGAGATTCGTTCATTTCTTGGACACGCAGGATTTTATCGTAGGTTTATCAAGGACTTTTCCCACATTTCCCGCCCCTTGTGTAAACTGCTGCAAAAGGAGATCCCGTTCGTCTTTGATGAAGAATGCAACGCTGCCTTCAACAAGTTGAAGGATCTTCTCACGAGCGCTCCTATTTTATGCAGCCCTGATTGGTCTCTGCCATTTGAACTCATGTGCGACGCCTCGGATTATGCCGTAGGAGCCGTCTTGGGTCAGCGGAAGGACAAGAAGCCTTGCGTAATCTATTACGCCTCTCGGACGCTTGATGAAGCGCAAAGAAATTATACTACCACCGAGAAGGAGTTTCTTGCCGTGGTTTTTGCTTTAGATAAATTTCGATCTTATTTACTTCAAACTAAAGTAACTGTGTTTACCGATCATGCAGCTTTGAAGTATCTAATGCTCAAGAAGGACGCAAAACCACGGCTTATCAGATGGATACTTCTACTCCAAGAATTCAACATAGAAATCAAGGATAAGAAGGGAGTAGAAAACGTCGTCGCTGACCACCTATCACGTTTGATAGGTGACCATGAGCCTATCGAGATCGAAGAAACTTTTCCGGATGAAAAACTCTTCGGAATTGAGGTAACTACTTCGGAAACTCCTTGGTATGCAGATATTGTAAATTACTTAGTTACCGGTGAGTTTCCGTCTACCATGCATAAATTTCAACGTGACAAACTTAAGCATAATGCTAGAACCTTTATCTGGGATGAGCCTTATTTATGGAAACAATGCTCCGATTTAGTAATTAGGAGATGTATCCCGGATAGTGAGTTTAAGCCCATTCTAGACTTTTGTCACAATGAAGCATGTGGGGGACACTTTGGTTCTAGGAGGACAGCCCTTAAAATTTTAGATTGCGGTTTCTTTTGGCCTAGTTTATTTCGCGATGCTCATGCATATTGCGCTACATGTGATAAGTGCCAAAGATTCGGTAATTTAGGGCCTAAAGATCAAATGCCACAACACTACATATTCAATGTTGAAATTTTTGATGTGTGGGGTATTGATTTTATGGGACCATTTCCTCCTTCCAATGGTTTTACTTACATTTTACTCGCAGTAGATTATGTTTCTAAATGGGTGGAGGCAAAGGCCACCCGTACTAATGATTCGCGAGTTGTTGCAGATTTCCTACGAACTAACATTTTCAGTAGATTTGGAATGCCACGCGTTCTAATCAGCGATGGAGGAAGTCACTTTTGCAACCGCACGGTGGAAGCACTAATGAGGAAGTATGGCGTAAAACACAAGGTTTCCACACCATACCACCCTCAAACCAATGGAATGGCTGAAGTTTCCAACCGAGAGATAAAGAAGATTTTGGAGCGAACCGTCCGCCCCAACCGGAAAGATTGGAGTCAATGCTTAGACGATGCATTGTGGGCTTATAGGACTGCCTACAAGACCCCCATTGGTATGTCACCTTTCCGACTAATTTATGGGAAGGCGTGCCATCTTCCGGTTGAACTAGAGCACAAGGCATGGTGGGCTGTGAAGAAATTCAACATCGATCGAGATGCCGCAGGCTTGCATCGGAAGCTTCAACTTTGTGAACTTGAAGAAATCAGAAATGATGCTTTCGACAATGCGTGGATTTACAAAGAGAAGACGAAAAAGATCCACGATCAGATGATTCGCGGGAAGAGTTTTGAACCGGGGCAGAAAGTATTGCTTTTCAACTCAAGACTTAAGCTCTTTCCGGGAAAGCTGCGCTCTCGATGGATGGGGCCATTTGTAGTTTCTCAAGTCCTACCTCATGGAGCAGTTCTCATTCGATCTATCGACAAGGGTAGTGAGTTCAAAGTAAATGGCCATCGCTTAAAGCCCTATTTTGAGGCATTTGCGGAGCACACCGTGGAGGAGATGCAACTCCAAGAACCGGCCATTTCAAAACCAAACTGATGCATCACGTCCAAAGCTAACGACGTAAAATGAGCGCTTGTTGGGAGGCAACCCAATAGGGAGACAACAGATTTGTTTTCTTCTCCCCTTTTACTTAATTTAATGGCTTTTTGCGTATTAGATTAAAATTTTCGTAGATCCTATACTCCATGTTTAAATTCTATGTTTTCTTTAAGTACATTGAGGGCAATGTAGAGTTTAAGTGTGGGGGAAGGGTTTACAATTTAATTGTGTCTAAATTAGTGTTTTTCAGAGTCTTTAGGATGCCCTTAACTAGTCAATGATGAAATTTGATCGATACAAACACATATGGCGTATGAATCACATGCATCGAATTCTTGTGCTAATTGAGATATTCTATATGTTTTTAACATGTAGTAGATATACATTGCAAAACATGGTACAGAAAATCGCATGCTTGAATAAGTTTTTAATCATATGAACCCTATGTGAGCTTTTGAGCTATCCGTTCTTTATTTGAGTGAATATGCATCCATTTCGTAGCTACTAGCTTATATATGCCTCATTCAATTGCTTGCCATAGATTTTAATGAACTAGAGAATGCTAGAACTTACTCATGTCAATTTGCAAAGCTTTTAAGTTGATACATACTTTGATTTTGGAAATGATTAAAGGCATTTAGGATTTTCCACCACTTCGCCAAATATCCATGTATCCCAATTGTACGCACAAGTTGCGACACCCCTAGATAAACCAATTGAGCCCACGTTAAGCTTTTCTTTCATCACCATATATACCTAAACACTTTTCCTAGTATAGAATATCCTTACCTTTGTTCCGGAAACTTGGTGAGAATTTTTCGAAACTAGCACATAAGATTATGGTTTGGTAGGAAGGATTGAAAGAGTTAATGTGAGTAAGGGGAAAGACTTGTCCAATAGCTAAAAAAGTATGAGTTGCCAAAAAGAAAAGAAAAAAATATATATATTTGAGAGAATGAAAAGAAAAAAATATATTATATCTCTCATGGCAACATGTTGTTCTAAAGTAGAAACCAATTGGATTAACGTCCCCCTTATTTACGGATTTGGAGTTTACGATAAATTGAAGGCCTAAAAATAGAACAAAATATGGTCTTTGTCCTGTCTGAAAAGCTCAAAGGGTAGATTAGCTTGAAGTATACATGGTAACATACAAATGGAGATGGAGGACTAATATGGTGCTAGACTAAGTCATTGGAACATTTTTATCACCACATATCTAAATTTCGAATGCCTTAGCCTTAACCCCATTACAACCTCACTAAAGTCCTTTATGATCCTTAAAATGAGTAGCTTTCAATTAGTAGAGTAAGTGCATGAGTAAGCTTATGGTTTTGGTTCATTTGTGCAAGTAATCAAACTTTATTCATGTGGTTTTCATTTCAATTCATATACACTTTAAGTGAACCATTTTCATGAGTGAAAAATATGATGAGTGCATCCTTGTGAGTTGATTAAACCTTTATTCAAAGCATGCACAGCTATAACATAACCAATGTTTTCTCTATGTCTTACTTGTTCATTACATAATTATATCGCAATTATCTCTTGAATTCGTTGAGCATACAAATTGAAATTCATGTGAGCCATCGCCATATACTTATGAAAATTCTGAGACAAATTTTAGCTAAGGGCTTAGTTGTGTTCTTTCTTTTAAATTTTTAGAGAGTCTTAGTTTAACTTAGTGTTTGCTAAGGGACTAGCAAAGTCTAAGTGTGGGGGAATTTGATATACGCATTTTATGCTCGTTTCTTAACGCATTTCCCTTTACGTTTAGCTATGTTATTATCTTAGTTTTATGTTTTCCTTATTTAAATTGTTATTTTGAAGTTTATTACGGTGGAGATTAATATCGACGCAATTCGGAGGAATTTCGGCGATTTTGCGATTTTTGCGATTTTGGACCTCCGAAAATGGGCCGGGCCACAAAGCAAATTGTGGGCCGAATTCTCAACTCTTGTTTCGGCCCATTATCAAGCCCAAACCCAATCAATTCGGCAAGGATGGCTTTTGGTGAAGAGGAAAAGTCTTGTTTTGAAAGGGCAAGTCAACATTATCAAGCTAATAATCACAAATGGTGACTACACATGGTGATTCATGCTTAGGGTTCCCAAATGGTGACTACACTAGGTGACTCTTGCTTTGCATTAAATGAAAAGATGACTTGCCATGGTGACAAGCTAGGTGATTCATGCTTAGGGTTTGGCAATGGTGACTAAGTGTGTGACTTGCCTTAATGATCATTGCATGCATTAAATGGAGGAGGCAAGGTGGAAGAGAGAAGGCATGAATCCCTTGCCTATATAAGGGAGGAGGCAGCCATAAAACAGATCCATCTCTCATTTTACAAGCCAAAGCTCTACACAAATACTCTTCCACCATAAACACTCCAAAGTTCATTACAAAGCCGAAGCACATCCTTTACCATTCCAAGCCGAAGCAAGCAAGGTTACTCCTTCCAAGCCGAAGCTATCAAGCCTCCTCCATCCAACACAATACGCTAAGTCCCTTGTGAAGGAAGTCCATCTCCACCGTAGTTCATCAAGCACTCAAGACAAAAAGTGTAACCATGATCTTCACTCTCATTTCTTTAGCTTTGTATTTGAATCTTTTGATGTATTGGAATAACAAGTTTAGAAAGTTTAGATTTGTGTATCAAATGAATAACAAGTTTAGATTTGTGTTTCATGTGCCTAAACCGATTTGTAATATGCATGTGTTTGTGATTTATAGCTTTTTATGCATGTTTGATACAATCTTAAAGCTTCGAATGCATGTATTAGAAAATACGCTAAGTCCCTCTCTTTTGCATGTTTCGATGATCGTAAGTTGTTTAGGATGTTTATACGCTAAGTTGCATTCCTACACAATTATCACGCATGTGTATTTAGTTAGAAGTTATGAATTTCGCAAGTTACAAAAAGGTTTGATGCATGAAAAGGGTAGGTTAATAAGATGAGTTGATCACATGTAATTAGTAGTGTAACTTCTTATTTTTAGCAAGCATAATTAGACTTTAAGTTTCTTGATTGTTGAGACTTGTCTATGAGTAAAACATGTTAGATACCTAAGAGTTTTAGTTGTGTTTGCATGTTATGTACTTTAATTTCGTAGATTAAATAACCAACTTCCAATCCCCCCAAATATTTACATTTCCGCTTATTAACGAAACCATGCATGCGCCCTTAATTCCCCGGATAAAGAACGATCCCTACTCGCCAATATTATAAATGACAAAAGAAGGGTTTAAATTGCAATGCGCGTAATCGGTGTTTTTAGGGTCTACTTTGTGTTAACGTTAAATGCATGTTTTGCGCGTATCAGGCTACCTCATTTCCATCCAATTTGTACGACTTTGGCAAGCTTCCCTGTACTACCACGTCCTTCGAGATGATAGAAAGGTTGAACTGGGGTTCATCTATCGGCATTTGTTGTTGGGGGTCCTCAAGCGCTCCCAAATACACTTTGGTGTACGTTACACACTCGTGCGCAACATATGCTTCAGCGATACACCCTTCAGGTGCATATTTATTCTTCACATAGTCCTTGTAGGCTCCCAATTGTCTACAAGTACACAAGTGCATGTTAACTTACGTAAAAAATAAGAATTTACATATAAAAACAGAGGCAAACCAAATGTATGAATCATTTGTACATTTCCATGGGATACATCCAAGTGTAGTGTACGGGACCGGTAAGCAACAATTGTTCGGGAAGATGGATCATCAGGTGAGGCATGATGTCGAAAAAATTTGGGGGAAATATCCTCTCAAGCTTGCACATGATAAAAATGATGTCATCTTGCATCTCCCTGAGATCTGATTTTTTAACTTCCCTGGTGCATAACTTCTGAAAGAATCTTGACAAGGCCACCAACGGCTCCACCACCTCTTTGGGTAGGTACCCTCGAATGAAAATAGGGAAAAGGCGTTGAAGCAGTACATGGCAGTCATGACTCTTTAATCCGTACATCTTATTGTCCCGGAAGTTAACACACCTGCTTATATTTCCTGCATAGCCATAAGGATACCTGCATATATATAGCCATAGGCAACAATTATATTTCTCGCATATAACCATAATTCGGTAAAAATTTAAGGCCAAATTCCTGCATAGCCATAAGAATATATACCTGACATTACTCAGCCACCGAAAAATTTCATGCTTATGCTTTGGCTTTACGGTGTAAGGAGCTTGCGGCATTTTTCTCTTACCATCTCTTAACCACAAATGTTTCCGCAGTCCCATAGCTTTCAGATCAATGCGTGCCTTAGGGATGTCTTTTGTTTTCCCCTCCAAGTTAAGAACTGTGCCCACCACACTTTCACACACATTCTTCTCTATGTGCATGACATCTAGGTAGTGTCTGATAGGCAACCTGGGCCAGTAGGGGAGTTCCCAGAATATGCTCTTGTGTGTCCAAAACTTATACATTTCGGGCTTGTCTGGAATTGACGCCACTATGTCAGGATGATTGCTCAGCTGGCCAAAATCATATTCATTCAACACTTCCAAAATAGCTGAAAGGACCCAATCCCGATTCAGTTACCTAAACCGGAATCAAACCCTTCCGAAAATACGAACCAACAAAAAATTTTCAAAATTTCGGCAGAGTTTCGTTACTAACGTGGAATTACCATAACCTGCACCCAGAAAATAAAACTTCATCCTATGCCACAAAAGCCAAACTGTGGGCACCAATCCCATCCGGATTTCTCAACATCAATATAATCAATAACAGTAATCAAACTGTACTATGTATATATGTATATCCGAGAAAATCCGTATAAACATGTATCAGAATGTACCAGAGCGACCTCTAGTGTAAAACATATACAACATATACATCAGTAGGCGAAACAAGAACCTACTGGAAAACACAGGTAACTCTGATCACTAGCCTCCAAACCGCGACGTGAAAACACCAAAACCTGAACTGCAACTAGGCACGGAAACCGAAAAGCCCAGGGGACAGACAATAAACACGTTAGAGTGAGTGGACGAAAATAGATGTCTTTCACCAGTTGATATATATGTTTAAAATAACATATGCGAGTCCAGGTAAATAAAACAACATAGTACATGAGGTAAAACTCATACTCCTCCAGTGTACTGAGCATGCAAGTAAAAATCCCACGGGGTCACTCATGGACACACACCGTGCTAATACAGTCAGAATCACGGGATCCCAGACCCACACGTGATTCTAGCCAGAAATGGCCTCGGATCCGGGGATACGCCCCTCACCGGTCTGGTTGGGGAAACGCCCCTCCAGGCGGCCTACCATCGGGGATCAACCGAGAGGCAAAGTGTATCGATACAACAACGTAACCATGACTGTACTCTGTGTAAACCAAATCATAAACAGCTCGATGCAAATGTATGAAACAATATATAAATATATGCATATTCGTATATGTATATCCGTATAAGTATAATCGTATAATCATAAAACATATGCTCATGTAATCTGTAATCTCAATACGCATGCTCAAGTTCGAAAATCATATAAAAGACTCGCAAACAATCCGTGAAAAGAAATTGTCCACTCACTGGTTAGCAAAATGCGCACTCGCGCTAATCTCGAGGACCGGCGGAAGATCCCTCGCCAGAAGCTCGATCACGATCCCGATCTCGATCTCCTGAATATTCACAAAACATACTGATCAATATCGTAATCCACAACACTGTACGGATGCACGGAAACCAACCGTTCCCGGAAATACGAAATGCAGTACAAAATGAATTACGGAAATCCCGAAATCCCCACTCGAAACTTCGACTGAAAATCGGCTAATCAAATCAATCCGAAAACCTCTGGACGATAACCAGGGCGCGATTTCCAGAAAAACGACATTAAGAACGTCGAAATCCAAAAAGTCAACTTTTGGCTGGAGCTCCGCCGTTGACCGCTGCCGCCGCCGGCGGTGCGCCGTCAATGGTGGAATTCCACGGCCAAAACTTCCAGATTTCAAGTTCACAACCATATGAACCACTTTCTCTTCTACCACACTGGCCAATTCGAACCACAACCCTTCCAAATTCGACCAAAACCGAACGGAAAAATCCCCTCCGGTGACCTATTCGAACCCATCTCAAAACTCAACCATAACTCAAATCAAGTACACCAATAGACTCAGAGGAGCAAGGGGAGTCAAACCCCCCTAACCACCACCGCCGTGGCTCGCCGGAAACCGGCCAACGAACCTCGACGGAAACCTTGAAACCGACCCAATTCGGGTCCAACCAAAACGTGACCAATTTCAATCAAACCAAGTACCAATCAACTCGAAATTGAAAGAGGAAGCTAACCATACCCTTGCCAAAGTCAGAGGTGGCCAGAATCTAGGTCGTCGGACGGCAATTCCCAAACGGGAAACTTTCCCTTTCGATCAAACAAGTCAACTTACTATTTTTGGAAAGTCAACGGCCCGGTCAAATTTCAACAGTGTTTTACGACTAATTCTCGACTATTCCGATATTTATACTCGAGCCTCGGGTCGATCGACGATTCGAAATGGATAACCATCACGATTCAGATAAACTTGAAACAATCGGATAAACTCGTCGGAACCGAAACTTCAAATAATCATAAAATATTCCTCGGTTATCGGAAAAATCTTCCGGAACCGCCCACAAGCTCGAAATCATGAAATCTACAACTTCCATGAAGACACTCAACTCAAATTCTCGACCGAAAACATAGTGGGGAATCGAATCGGCAAACCACATATATGACAATAAACTGCGACTAAACTCAACCTCGAGAATCGTGCCGAATATACATCAGATTCTGGTTCGGGTTGTCACATTCTTCCCCTGTCCATCGCCTGGGTGCCACACCTGTTTCCACAGTCCCATCAAACGCGTCTGGATCCTGCCTAAATGGGTGATCATATGGAAGCCAACAACGGTGACGCATCTGAACAATTTTACTGCAATGAGGACTGCAACAATCAACCGTCATGCACTCTGAACAAGCCCTGTAACCCCTGGTAACGTTGCCCGACAACATACCGAGGGCAGGAAAATCACTGATGGTGCCAACAAGCATGGCATGCATCTGGAACATCTCATTTTTGAACCTATCGTAAGTGGGGTGGCCACACTCACTCAGGTACTTAAGCTCCTCAATCAAAGGCCTCAAATACACATCGAGACACTTTCCTGGATAACCCGGGCCCGGAATTAACAGAGTCAGCATATTGTATTCCTTCTTCATGCACATCCATGGTGGAAGGTTGTACGGTACCAAAATAACTAGCCATATACTGTATTGAAGACTCATGTTGCCAAAAGGGTTGAATCCGTCAGATGAGAGCCCTAGCCAAACATTTCGGACCTCTACTGCAAAATGATCAAACTCCCTGACCATGTGCTTCCAAGCCTCTCCGTCGGAAGGGTGTATAAGGGTGTCATCGTCAGGCAAATTCCTCTCAGCCCACCATCTCATTGCTTCGGCCGTGAAAGAACATATGAACAACCGCTCCAGCCTATCCATAAGCAGGAAATATCGAAGTATCTTCACAGCTTTCTTGTTGCCTGCAGGAGTCAACTTATACCTTTCTGTAAAACATACCGGGCAGGCTTCAAGGTCTTCAAGATCTTTTCCCAAGAAGAGAATACAATTATATCTGCATGCATGGATTTTGATGTAGGAAAGCCCAAGATCTTTCAGGATATGTCGCACCTTATGATGAGTGGTAGGAAGACGATGACCGGGTGGCAGTAGCGAAGCAGTCCACTTCAGCCAAGAATCAACAGCTTTGACAGACATTTTGTTCTCCATTTTGAGCTGCATCACTCCCATCACACTTTCAAGAACAGTCTTACTACAACCGTCGTACAACGGAGTCTGTTGCAATGCAATCAGGTTGTTATACTTGTCCATACCGCTTGTGTTGACATGAGCTCCAGGTAATGGCTCGACTCGCTCAATATGGGGGAAACCCTCAACGACGGGAGGGACATTTGGTGCTTCATCAGCAAATACACCGCTCTCATGAGGAAACATATCATTGATTAACATCGATGTTGGATCATAGGATGGACTGCCCCTCTCAGCAAAATCTCCATGATCATAGCGTGGACTGGCCCTCTCACCAAATTGTCCATGATCATGAGGACCCGCTAACGATGTTTCACCGTGATAAATCCAACAAGTGTACTTATCCCAAAACCCGTATTTACTCAGGTGCTTCTGGACTTTATCAATGGGAAAACGAAATCGATCACTGCGACACTTACATTCTTTACACGGGCAATAATGAAGTGTAGTGTCTCCACAATTAGCCTTCACAAAATTCACAAAACTCCTAATCCCTGGTGATATCTGACATCCCATCTTTCAAGGCTCATCCAACTCTTGTCCATCCTGAAAATTCTAACAATTTTACGTATTATATATACACACATTCACTACTAATAATCGACGTGATATCTCGATCAATTCAACTCTAATTAAATCAATCTATATACCTCATCGACGCGATATCTCAATTCAATTCAACTCTAATCGATGCGATATCTAAATTCAATTAAACTCTAATTATATATCTCGACGCATGCATATATATATATTGATCTAATTAATTAGATCGATCAACACACATATATATATACATACACATATACGTATATATACACGTACCTATATATATAGCTTCCCGGCCGAGTGATCGAGTTTTCGACGCGTGCCTTAATTTTGACAATACCGAAGGATCGATTTCAGAGCGTTTTCCTTCTTTCGATTTCACCGGATTTTTTTCGATCCAAATGAATGAGCTGCTGCGATCTGCATCTAATATAAAAGGCATTGCCGGCGATTCATTAAATCGCCAAAAATGGAGACATTGCCGGCGAAATTCCGGCGAAAAATCGCCGGTAATGTTTCAAAACATTACCGGCAACTTTTCGTTGACATTACCGGCGACGGAGTAAGTCGCTGGCAATGATGATCATTACCGGCGACTTTTCCGGTCGCCGGCCTTGTTTTTCAAAAAATCGCCGGTAATGTTTCAAAACGTGGTAGTGATTCCTTGACAAAACACAATCTTCAAAAGGTGCCTGCATGTAAAGATTTTAACAGAAACAACACATGCAGCATAAAGTATCCAAAGCACTTAAACCAACTAGTTCAGTACTCCCCCTGACTGGTTTACCATGATAGGAACATAAGTACTTATCCCAGCCAGTTAGTTCTTCCCTTTTTTGTCTAGGAAAGACAAAGGGTCAAACCACAGTTATAGTTAACATTGTTTAGATCACAAAACCAAAAGGATGTCTAGGGAAAACAGAAACAGAAACATAAGATCAGAACAAAAAGAGTGTCAAGGAGTATAGAGAGGAAAGCTGCTAAACGACATAGCCCGACGCATCACCCATAGCTTCGTCATCCTCATCACCAATCTCCCAAAGGTGGATTGTTGCACCGGAGTCTGAAGGAAAAGAACCGGCAGTGTTGTCATCAGGAGGGGAGGAGACTGTGGGCTCTTGAGCAGGGACTGAGCGAGCCTGACTTGAGACGAGAACAAAGATTTCAGATTTGAACTTCTCAAGCTGCTGCACTAAGTGCTCCTTGAGGTCCTGTACGGCTGAGGTGACCATTGACTGTACTGCTGCCTTCAAGAACTTCTGGTCCATGGGCTCTACATATTCATTTAATTGATGTGCAGACTTCTTAATAGTGAGAGCATCGACCGGACAGAGTTCTGGACCAAGTACATCACCCTCCCAAAGGGGAACCCCCGCATCACCGCAAAGCTTGGTGATGAGGCAAGGAAACACCAAAGCCTTGCCAAAGGAGTTGCGGTGACTCACACCTGCTGTCATGAGAGCTTGAAACATAAAATACTCCGCAGGGATGACTGGGCAAAGAGGGTCGTGACTGAGGTATGCCATTAAGACTGCTTGCTTGTGGGGAATCTTCCTGGTCTGAGAAGCTGGATGAAACAGAGTACGGACCAAGAATCCCAAAGCTTTGAACCACTCAGTCATATACCGGCTAGAGAGAAATGTGTCGAGGACCGGTTCCAGAGGAGGAGAGGAATATATTCGAGGAGCTAAGTCTTGAATCGAGAGAGAGGTTGAATATTCAGTATAGCTTTACAGAACACCATAAGCTGAGAGTGGGAGAGACAAGGCACGATGTATCCCGGAAGGAGAGAAGTTAACTTCAACACCACGTACATTAACACAGACTTGTTGCTTGGACCGGAGACGAACTTCAGCAGAGACCGTCTCAGGGAAGTTGGCATAGAACTCTTGTACCAGAGTACGATTATACCTAGGTAGGGAGCTTGACGCCAGCACCTATCCCAAACGGGAGACCAGGGAGAGTAAGGCAGGGTGCAGAGAGGTGAAATCAATAGGTCGTTCAGCAACAATTGGACGATTGACAGTGATGTAACCAAAGAGACCGTAGGCATCAGAGGAGACAAAGTGAGACCTAGGGGGAACGATGGAGAATCACTCAGACGAGGCTTCAAAGGAGCTTTGGATTTCGGCTTGGTGGCCGCAGATTTGACTTTTGAGGTGAGAGGAGCAGGAGCAGCTGATGCCTTAGCTTTAGAGCGGGTGACCCGTTTCACTTTGGGTTTAGAAGAAGCTAGAGAAGATCCGGAAGAGCAAATGGTGGTCATCGCGGTACGCTTGCGTTTTCCGAGGGGAGGATCCGAGGAGAGATGGTGGGAAGCAGCAGCAATAGGGGACACTGATTGAGGAGGTGCAGCAATAGGAGATGTCTGTGGAGGAGAAGCAGCAATGGGAGAAGCCGATAGAGGAGCAGCAATAATGGGAGAAGCCGGTGGACGAGAAGGTAGATCTGGATCTACGGTGACTTGAGGCGGAGATGGTGGTGAGGGCGGTACCACTGAAACGGATGGCACGGACTTGGATTCTTTCGTTTTCTTATCGGAGCCTTGAGGAGCTTGCCGGTGGCGTTGATAAGTAGCAGTGACAGCTGATGGTGCTGGAGGAAGCCGTTTACCAGTAGTAGCAGGGCTTGGTGGTGTTTTCCGAGGAGGAGGAGGAGGAGGAGGAAGAAGGATCACCTCTTGAAGAATGAATGGATCAATGTTGGCCATGAGAGAGTTTGAAGGGTTGACGGTTTGAGAGGAGAAGGTGTTCTTCTTACCGTTTCTGATCCGGACCATTTAGTAAAGATAAATAAGGGAGGAACAGAAGAGAAACAGAAGAGAAACGGACCAGAGAGAGAAAATGGGGCAGCGGAATTGAGACACCTCCCACTCAAGAGTTCTTGAACCAAGATGTTTCTCCTCTTAAACACACAATCTCCACTTTCAAACTTCCTGTTTAGTCACGTTAGTAATAAAGAGCAATAATAACCTATCCCTAGAAAAGGCACACATGCAGCCAAGAAAGATTCCTCAAAGGCAAACAAAAAGACCACCATGCATATATACTTCTAATATCCACTGGGATATTTGGGACACCCTGAATAATAGAAGGTACCGATGTACCTACCAGCACATTGATAACTCCCCCTCACGTGGTGCATAAGAAAACACAAAGAGTTTGATTTCAGAAAGATTTTACAACCTGTCGGCATGAACCCTGGGATGGAAACAGTCAGCGAAATCCCAGACATCAGAAAAATTTAAGCATGACTCACAAAAATGTGACATCTAATTTTCCTATGTCTTGATGGCTCAAATTTTTCACATGAATGTATGACTATAAAGTAACATCAATGCAATGTTCTTAAAAATCATTCCTTGAAACCATAAGAAGTGTGTGTGTGGAAAGTTTAATCTAAGGGAGTACAAGTTTGGAGCATCAAATGAAATGAGGACATCAAGAGTAACCATGTGACTTTGTCACAACCTTTTGAGAGTTCTAGAATTTCAACATATCAAGGAATTTGTCCCAACTTGGCCTTTAGCCGTTGTCACTTAAGTTCAAGGCGTTTTTGCCATCATTTTTAAATTTGGCCAAGAGCTCATCTGAGAAATACGTCCTCATAGATCCATGTAGCAGAGTAGTTATCATCATGTCCCGAGCGCAATGCTCGAAGGAATAATATGTGTATCAAGGACACTCAGTAGATAACTAGTCCGAACCCATCGAAGGATAGATAACATCTCAGGGATCCCCACTGGTTCCGATTAAGGTGCACCCAGCAAAAGACTACCCCATTCATTTATTTTGTTCATTTGACAATAATCATTAGATGTGACGACCCAAATCAGAATTAGCACGTTAATCGGCTTAATCCACGAGTTAGCGTGTAATCACAGTTTTTCGTAAATGAATTGAATTGGCGGTTTGGTTCACGATTTAATTATTGGGCGAGAATTTGAGTTGAGTCTCTTCAAGAGAATTGTAGTACGCGTGATTTTGAGTTCGTGGGCTGTTTCGGATAATTGTTTCGATAACCGAGGAATATGTTATGAATATTTGAAATTGTGTAATTTCGTCGTATTTATCCGTTTGAATTTGGGTTATCTGAAATGTGGATGTGATTCATTTTGGACCGTCGATCATATCGAGCCGCGAGTATAAATATCGGAAATAGTCGGAAAATTGTCGAAAACACTATTTTGGGAAGTTTGACCGTCGTTGACACGCGTTGACCAAAGGGGAAAACCGGACAACCGTTGACTTGCCGTCGACTTTTCTTTTCTGGCCACCTCCGGTTTAGGAAACTAAATCGGGGTTGGGGCTTTAATTTCATCAGATTTTCATAGTTCAGTTGTTCAGTAACCAGTTCAACTCATCTCAGTTTTCTAGCTCAAACAGTGTACACCCCACAACAGTAACTTTTGTGCGCAAAGATTTTCTCTAATTCCAAGAATGATTTAGACCACAAGCACTAATATTCTTGAAAGCATAGATGCACATACACAAGTGAAAAATGCAGCAAGTGTCTATCAAGATACATGAAATAAGGACGCAACACTTTAGGTCGAGTTCAGAAATATTTCCAGGGATGCATACACAGACTCGTATCCCAGCATGAACCAACAATTATTTTCATAGAATTGTTTCATAAGAGAAAATGCTGAAAAATAAATTTAGACCAGTGAAGGTGATATTTCAAGTGATGGTGCATACACCAATAGCCTTCCTTTAAGACTTTCAAACCTCAGATTGTCTAAGGGCTTAGTGAACAAATCAGCCAATTGTTGTTCAGTTGGAATAAACGTCATTTCAAGATGATTATCTTCAACCAAGTTTCGAATAAAGTGACATATAATTCCTATATGCTTGGTCCTAGAATGCAACACATGATTCTTTGAAATATTGATTGCGGAGGTGTTATCACAGAATAGGGATAGAATACCTTGCTCAAATCTGTAGTCGCTTAGCATATGCTTCATCCAAAGGAGTTGTGTACAGCAGCTCCCTGCAGCAATGTACTCTGCTTGGGCAGTGGACAAGGATACGCAATTCTGCTTCTTGCTATGCCACGATACCAAATTGTTTCCAACAAAGAAGAAACCTCCCGATGTGCTCTTCCTATCCGTGGCATCCCCAGCCCAATCCGAGTCCGAGTACCCTGCAATCTCAGTGTTAGTATCCGTTGTGTACAGAATTCCAAAGTTACACGTACCTGAGATGTATCGAATGATACGCTTGACAACCTTCACATAGGATTCCTTGGGGTTGGCTTGATACCGAGCATAAACACCCACACTAAAAGAGATATCGGGTCTGCTGGCTGTGAGGTAGAGGAGGCTCCTAATCATGCTTCTATAGAGAGTTTGATCAGCATTGATGCCTTCCAAATTGGCACTAATTCTGCATGAGGTTCCCATTGGTTGATAACCCGTAACATGCAATTTGATTGATTGATAACTAGCCTATGCACTGTAAGAAAACTTTTGAAAGTAACAAGATTACTTACAAGCATGTTTGACTTACTTCGGGTCTTCCTTGGTTCATCAACCGTGCCTATCACATCCGAGGGAGAGTGATCCTTTTGAACTTGGCGCTTCCCAATGCGATGTGACTTCTGGATAGCTAAAGTCTGATCTATCCCGGCACATTCAGTGTTAGATTCTGTATCCCAGGATACTTCATCAGGTATAGGATTCTGTTCATCAATAGGAGTCTCAGCAGATGTGGGAGACATCTCAGTACTCATATCCTCATCCTACACATTTCTTGAAGATTGGTAGTGAGAGCACATAAGAGAGTCATTGATAGCCACATTTACTGTTTCTATAACTTTGCAAGTTCTTTTATTATAGACACAATAAGCACGACTATTCAACGCATAGCCTAGAAAAACACCTCGATCACATTTAGCATCAAACTTTGTCAAATACTCACGATCTCTATAGATGAAACAAGGGCTACCGAAAGCTTTTAAATGTGAGATATTCGGCTTCTTTTCTTTCCAAAGTTCGTAAGGTGTTTTACTAGTGCTTGGCCTAAAGATCACACGGTTAAGTGTATAACAAGCATTGAAAATTGCTTCGGCCCAAAACATGTGAGGTAAGTCAGCTGAACTAAGCATTACTCTCCCCATCTCAACCAAGACTCTATTCTTTCTTTCTACTATCCCATTTTGTTGTGGTGTGATGGGGGCAGAAAACTCATGGTGCACACCATTCTCTTCACAATACTCAGCAAACAAAGAATTCTCAAATTCGGTTCCATGATCCGACCTAATTCTTATTATGCATTTGTTTTCAGAAAGCTTTTCATTTGAAATTCGTTTTGCCAATTCTAAAAACTTCCCAAAAGTTTGACCTTGAGTTTTATCACTTAAGAACATAACCCATGTGAATCTAGAGAAGTCATCAACCACGACAAGCACATATTTCTTCTTAGCAATAATTCAGTTTCAACAGGGCCTACGAGATCTAGGTGAAGTAATTCAAGAGTATTAGAAGTTGGTTTAGCATTTAAAACAGGATGAGATGTTCAGGATAGCTTACCCATCTTGTAGTCTCCACACATACCTGCTGCCCTCCCTGTCAATTTGGGCAATCCACGAACTCCGTCCTTCGAAGACAGCTTCACCATATCTTGATGATTGAGATGGCACATCCTCCTATGATCGAGCAAGCTTTCTTGTGATAATGACCAAAAGCAGATTTCAGGTTCCAACCTCTTATTGGCACGAACACAATAGCAATGATCCCTAGATCTTTCTCTTTTCATCACGCATCTTCCTTTCCCATCAAGGACAGTGCATTGAGACGTGTCAAATGTTACCGTCTCATACTCATCAACAATCTGACTTATGCTCAGCAAGCATACTTCTAATCCTGCTACCAGCAGAACATTCTTTAAGCCCGGGAGACCAGGAATGTCAACAGTCCCACTTCCAATAATCTTAGCTTTGGCTCCATCACCGAACATGACATCACCAACTGGATGAAACTCGTTCATGGAGGTGAACCATTTCCGTTCACTAGTCATGTCCTTCGAGCAGTTGTTGTCCATGTACCAAGAGTTGGATTTTCTGGTAGAAAGGGCGGTTATGGCAACATTACAAACAGTTACGACCTTTCTTGCAATAGTGGGTGAGGCCTTGACTCTTGAGAAGAAACAAATAACATCTTCTTGTTTCTTCTTGACACCAGGTTCCTTGGGAGAGATGACGCTTTTGGTATCCCTAGTTTCACGAACAGATTTTCTGACCCAGTTTGAAGTGACAGGCTTGTTCTTCAGTTTCGGGATGGCAAGGGACTGTGCAATCCTGGTCAGTTCGTCGAGTGATTTCTGAAAGTGGATGAGCAAATCGTTGTTCTGAGGAATCTTTGCTGGTACAACGCACCTTCTTAGCTTGTAACAGAACCTTCGAATGTGTCCACTGTTTCCATAGTGAAAGCATCTGATTTGTGGGCTCTTCTTGAGTTTGGAAGCCCTGGAAGTTTCATGAGCATTGATCTTTGGTTAAGGCGGGGGCTTTCCCAACACCAAACTGGTACTCTTTACAAATGTAATCTTCCCTGAGCCTTTGGGTTTTCCATCATCCTCAAACCCTAAACCCTTCTTGCTACCATCCAGTCTTCCCATCCCACAGATTTGGGATAGCTTCTCCGAGCCGATGGAGAATTTTGCAAACTGGTTCTTAGTGTTCAGCAGAGATTCTTCAAGCTTCAACTTTTCAGCAGTAAGCACCATTATCGAAGAAGATTGTCGATCCAGCTCTCCTTTGAGGAAGTTCACTTGTTCTTCTAGTTGAGTTTTGGTAGAACTCTATTAAGCTTTCTGGGATATGTATTCCTCTTGTAACCTGGAATGTGTCTCCTTACTCAATGATAGTTCATTAGTAAGAACTTCATTTTTAGCAAGTATAGACTTAGATGCTTTACACAACAGTTCATACATATCATGACCTTCGTCATCAGAATCCTTGTCTTCAGGAGATTCATCTAATGTGACTTGGGTGACAAAAGTAACTTTCTCATCATCTTCTAATTTGGATTCAGAATTTTGATTAGAATCACTATCACTCAAAGTTGCTTTTAGTACTTTATGAGATTTATTTTTCCTATTAGCACAGTCAACAGTCTTGTGTCCCACTCCATTACACTCAAAACATTTATTGTCCATTCTTGGGATAGAAGAAGACCTGGTATCCTGATCTCTACGTGAATCCTTGTTTCTAAAAAACTTAGAGCTAGACCCTTTAGAGAAATTCCGGTCAGAATTGAAGGGTTTCCTTTTTGAGTTCCTTAAGAATTTTTCAAATTGTTTGGTTAAGAAGGCAAACTCATAATTACTATCATCTTCATTTTCAAGCACCTTCTCATCCTCAATTTTAACCGAACTTAGAGCAATAGATTTCTCATTTATATGCTTTTTCTTGAGTGTCTCATAAGTTTTCAAATTACCAACAATTTCTTCTAGAGTATAAGTGTCTAGATCATGAGCCTCATCAATAGCATTCATTTTTGAGTCAAAGAAGGGAGGTAAAGAACTCAAGAATTTCCTAACAATTTTCTTTGATTCTATGGCTTCGCCTAAACTACGACATTGATTTGTTATATTAAGTACACGACCATAGAAATCATCAATAGACTCTTTTTCACTCATGATTAAACCTTCAAATTCATAGACAAGACGTTAAAGTTTTTGTTGTTTAACTCAAGAGTTACCTTCATGAGTGTTGATGAGCACATCTTATGCCTCCTTAGCAGTAGAGCAATGAATGATCCTTTGACGCTCTGCTTCAGATACAGCTTTGAAAAGACAGCTTAGAGCCTTGATGTTTGCTCTAGCTAAATCTTTGTCAGCTATTTCCCATTCGGACCTCGGCTTTGAAATTTTCTCATTAGATCCATCGCCGTTTGGTTTTGTGGGACATGACCAGCCTTCCTCCACGACTTGCCACAACATACCATCATCTTGGTAGGAGAGGAAGGCACTCATCATGATTTTCTATTATGAAAAATCATGTCCATTGAAAAAGGGAGGAACATTTATGGATAAGCCTTTTTCACGTTCCATTTCTGGCCCCTCAGAGGATCTCACTAGCAAAGGCTAGTGGCCGCTCTGATACCACTTAAAGGTCCTAGAGGGGGGGGGGGTGAATAGGCATTTTACCACTTTTTTCACTTAAACTGTACTCGGGGATAGCATAATTGTAACCTATTCCGAATTACAGGATACAAGTGTTTGAACTGTAAAAGCATTAAGTAAAGAATAACACGAGGATGTTTTTGTTAACGTAGAAATCCTACAACCAGGATTAAAACTAAGTGCCCCTAACTCTTGAGGGACATACCTTTCCACTATCAAGTAACACACACAATTACAAGACTTTGTACTCTGGGGATACATAGCCCGTATGCTATCCTAACTAGTCTGACTACCAGTTCTAAACAGAGCTACACTACTTGACTTATGTGTTTACACCTTGGAAAATATCTAGCAGCATCAACTCAGATCTTAACTACTTGTCAATTAAATCTTCTTGATCTACTTCTTCGGGTTGAGCATCTCCATACCTATCTCAATGGAATGCACTTATGCAATGATGCATATGGGTTTTGAAAACAGTTTTTATGATTGAGAATCTATGACTTTCATGCACAGCAAAGAGCAACAAAGACACAGAAGGGGAAGAGAAGAGAACGGAGAAAACAACACAGTTTATGTGCTCTCAAAGAATCACCCGAAAAGAATATCTCTCCACTAATAGTTTCACTCAACCAAGGAGTCAAAACTGCCTTGGAATCCTTTATATAGACAGCACAAATTAGTAGCTTCACACAGCAAAGAGTAACATGCTAAACAGCTCAAAAACTACCCTATAGCAGACCAAAAACTGACACAGAACAGCACAAACAGTTGATATCAGTTTAAAGGACAAGAGCATGCTTAACATACAAAGTCAACTCTAGGGTTTCCTTATAAGGCAAAGTGTGCTTTGGGATAGAAAAGCTTTTCAGCTATCATACCAGAAATGGCTAAACAGATTCAGCAAGTAGGCATGTTTTGTTTACAAAGACAGACTATGGGGAAGGCAAAAAGCAGTCCAGGCTGTAAAGTAAAACAAACATCCAGCACACTAAAACCAAGAAATCACATGTAAACCTAAAAGCAACTTTCACCAAAAGTTCTTCCATAGTTCAAACACAACTTTTGCAAGGTCAACTACCGTACAAGTAAGCACATGTATTCTGAATTAGAGACAACCTAAGTTGCTGAATATCACACATGAAAACGTTCCAGAATATCAGGGATGCATGCCTAGAGTGCTATCCTATATGAAAACATGTTATACATATGAATAATCAACCTGTTTTTCCATTGAGATAGATAGACAATGTCAACATCTTCAGTCTCTTCATTGATGTTCCTTCAATTTATTGTGTTTTGTCCAGTACAAGGGATAGCCAATCATAAGTATGCCTTCATGGTGCAGCCTGACACTGTCGAGAAAACCACCTCGCCCATATGGATTGAAGGGCTCTGATACCAAATTGTTAGGTACCAAGAGAAAGGGGAGAGAATAGAGAGAAATTGAGGGAGAAATTAGGGTTTCATTTCATTCATGTCATTCACTACAGCTTACAGAGAATAACAGAAGTTCAAACTCATTACAAGACAAGCATGAAAGAAGACAACAAAACTAGTCTTGGGCTTCTAATATGAGCTTATGGGTTGGACCAGAGATGTGGTTGCAACACAAATTGTAGATTACAATACAATACCGATGAAAAATATTGGGAATATACAAGAGAAATGGAAACCATTTTTATTCTTACATCATTGGACAATAAACATTGCGTCTGGTACAACAACTATTAGTTTGTTAAAGATTGAGCGAGGGGCTATTTGCTTGCCACTTCGGCCACTACTAATGCCTCATGTTGCAGCTCCAGTTTTTCTTCTGCTTCTGCCACCACTACTAAGGCTTGCTCCTCCTCCTTTTCAACTTCTGCTTCCTCAATTTGCACCATATGTTGTCGGCAATGCCGAAGAATTACAAGGGATATGAATGCTGCAAAAGGTAACAGAAACATATCTCACATAAGAATCCAATAGTATGTACGCTTACTATCACTAATTCTTAGCGCATAGGAAATCCCTGCTTTGTCTAGGAGATACAACATATAATTGATAACACTAATTACTCTAAGTTCTCATACGTAAGCCTTAACCATCTTTTATTTATTAATTTATCAATTTATTGATTTATTCCAATCACTAGTAATCAATAGGGAAACAATTTTGAAAGGTCACAGTTAGTTACGTCTCTTCTCAATCTACAATTGTCACAGTAATTGTTCCAAAGATCAGATTATTCTGCAATGTGCGACTTACCAGTGAATATACGTGTTTTCACAGTGGACAGATTCCAGAATGCTGTGGCTACAATCTTTTTGTCAGAGCATGCTCCCCATGCTTCCAACACCCACCATTTCAAGCAATTAGCTGCAAACTCAATTTACATTTTTGTTACCAACACTCCAACAGTCACATAAACATGATGCTGGTCAACATAAAAGGCAGCATATCGGTGGACTGAGTTATCTTGCCAACAATGAAATTTGTGGGTGAGGCTCTGATGGATGGAACATTCCTTTCCTACATTAGTCGTACGATTGTAGCGTCTCATTAATCAATTTTAGACTCACAATTTTTTATAGGAAATGAGTAAGATTTCGAGTGAGATGATTGACAACTTACTTTAAGGGCAATTTAAGTGAGTGGACCTTTTCCTTTTACTGTCACGTATATGAGTAGCACCTTTTTATTATATGGTTGATGCTAGTACTTGTAATTGATTATATCTTAAGAATTTGGCCTCATATTTAGAAACTTATTAATTCTAAGTTTTTGAATTCGTGTCCCTTAATTTTATCTTGATGTCAGCTTAGTTACTTCAAACTTCCCTTATGTTCACGTTTACGATTTTGAGTTATATTACAATCTACGTTCATGGTTTACACTTTATGTTTCAGTTCAATCAGCGCTTCCACTTGATATGTCAGTTCACTAGTTTATTGCTTTTGTCGTATTTGGAGATGATTGAGTAGTCAGAGAGGCTATATATTTGAGATTTTTATATATACGCATATATGCTACCTGACTAGCCCTCAGGCAGCCATTCCGAGGTTGTAGTTCACTACTGATGCATATCTGGGGTTGTAGTTCACTACTAGATAATATGGGTCACTGGGGTTGTAGTTCACTACCAGTCCTCATCGCCTCCTTATTTCTTGGGTCGCGATAGTCACGCGAGTGTCGTCCTGGATGCTAGGCTTCTAAATGACACTTGATGACTAGAGATGTCAGATACCTTAGTCATCCTTTTCTAATTTCTTCATTTTAGATGTCGTTTCCAGTTGGTTGACTCAGCTTTCGATAACTAGAGATGTCTTATACCTTAGTCATCCCATTCGGACAATCATTTCAAATTTAGTTCTTAATCAGTTAGTTGTGTACAGTTTTTGATAACTATACCTCAGTTATACTAATCTGATTATTTCATTTTAGATTCAGTTCTGAATCAACTAATTCTAATCCTGATAGCATGAGATGTAGACATCTTAGCCATCCATTTTACTAGATATTTCATAGTTCGACCGTTAGTTCATATTTAAATATTTGCTAGTCCATTTCGTATATCGCGTTAGACATTTGAGTTAGTCAATCTAGTGTTTGATCTCGGCTATTAATTTCGTCTTATAATTTTAAGTACTCACATACTAGTTTCTCACTGAAATTCAACGGAAGGGCATAAAAATAAATTTTAATATTTTTCTTACGTTATTATGATTTTTGTCCACTCACTCTAACAATTTTCTATTTTCCAAATGTCCTTCCATGGGCCATTTGGTTTCAAATGCAAAGGTCTGCAGAGTTCCAGTGGAGGTCGGGCGCATATGGAGTTTGAGACATAGCAGTACCCCGTTGTAGGATGCGCGGTTGATTTTACAGGCTTATCACTTAGCTAGGTAGTCAGTTTAGAATATCTGGCAGCTTTGGTGTCCAAGCATTTTCTTTAAATGTTTAGATTCTGGAAATGTGAACTTTTTGAAAATTCTAGTATTTCGCTAATCTTTGAGAAGTTTTACCTAGAACATCGATAGAAAAACCCAGTTAGTAGCGTCTTTAGGACCTAATCCTGATTTAGATTGCTAAATTCAGGGTTGGGTTCTAACATGGCGACCCCACCAATCTGTGGTAGTCTTTCCATAAATATCGTACATATAATCAACATATGTATAATATATTCAACTCTTCTATTTCTCGTATATGTAATGCTCGTTTAGTTGTAGTCATAACAGTTTCAATCCTGTAATTTCTGATGAATCTAGTTGGATTCTAATCAAGTCAAACTGATCATTAATCATGATCATCATTCATATATTTGCATCAATATGAAAATAATCATTGCGTATATTTGTACAAACTATACGAATAATCACATGTTGATGAGATAAAACATTTTGCGTTTTCATTTTGATCTCATGTTTCAGCTTATATCTTTTTCGTTTATCGTTGTAATAACATCTCGTTTTCATTTCGTTTGACAACCAATGTTGTCATTTCATTACAACTTTGTAACGATTTTAGTTTTTCATGTGGTAATTGTGACGACCCGGAACAGAATCAGAAGTGTAATTGGCTTAATTCACGAGTTAGCGCGTAATCACAGTTTTTCGATAATTGATTAAATTACCGGTTTTGATTACGACTTAATTATCGGCCGAGAATTTGAGTTGAGTCTCTTCTCGAGAGTTGTTGTACACATGACTTCGAGTTCGTCGGCGGTTCCGGATGATTATTTCGATGACCAAGGAATATAATATGAATATTTGAAGTTCCAGAATCTCGTTGAGTTTATCCGTTCGTATCGAGTTTATCCGAATCGTGATTGTTATCTGTTTTGGACCGTCGATCGTCCCGAGTCGCTAGTATAAATAGCGGAAATAGTCAAAAAATTGTTGAAAACACTGTTCGGAAAGTTTGACCGACGTTGACCAGCGTTGACCGTTGACTTTTCGCGTTGACCGGAGAACCACCGCAGGCTCTGAGTTGTCGCCGTCGGATTTCGCGATTCCGGCCACCTCCGGCCGAGATATTGGTATATTTCGAATCCTTACCTGATTTGCTATTGATTAAAACTTAGAATTACTGGATTTGATGCCGGAATGAGTGAGAACGGAGGAGATGAAGTTCTTAGAATTTCGCCGGAATCGCCCTTGCTTGGGGGCGGAGCTCCGGCGACTTTCCGGTGTGGATTCTTGGTGGGTTTTGGATGGTTATCATTTCCCTTTAGTTTGGAAGGTTGAGGTAGCGCGACGGCGCCGGAATCGAGTCGGGAAGTTTTCCGGCCGGTTATGTTTCTTGAAGTTTCGAGCTGTTTTCTGGCCAACCTCGCCGGAATTGATGGTTGACTCAGTTGGAAAAGTTGTTGGACTCGTTGAGTAGAACCTTGTGGGAGCTTAGCTGCCGGAAAATCTCTCTGGTTGACAGCACGCTGCCGCCGCCGGTGGCGGTCAACGGCGGAGCTCCGGTGACCGTTGACTTTTAGGAAATGTGTCGAGTTATATGTCGTTTTGCTCGTATTCGGGCCCCGATCGTCGCCTTGAGGTTTTCGAGTTGATTTGGGTACCGGATTTTCAGTCGAGGGTTTGAGTGGAGATTTCGGGAATTTCGTCGATTATTTTGTATCGTGTTATATATTTCCGGGAACGGTTGGTTTCCGAGGTGTGGTACAGTATTGTGAATTGTGATTTTGATCAGATATATTTTATGATTATTCAGGGGATCGAGATCGTGCTTCGGGCGGGGGATCTTCCGCCGGACCACGTGATTAGTGCAAGTGCGCGTTTTGCTCACCTGTGAGTGGACAATTTCTTTTCACTGATTAGTCGTGAGTCTTTAATACACGTTTTACGAGCATGAGCATGCATATGCGATTATAATTTATTCGAGCATGTGTTTTACGATTATGCATCGACAAATATGCTTATATAATTATGTATTACGTATATGCATTTACATTATGCTTTATACACTTGCATAGAACTATTTATGATTTGGTTTACACAGAGTACAGTCACAGTATATATTTTTGTATCGATACACTTGCATCCCGGCTGATCCCCGAGGATGTTTACCGGGGGAAGCTGTGACCCCTGACCCGAGGCTTTTACCAGGGGGGCAGACCTCTGACCTGAGGCCTTTCTGGCTAGAATCACGTGTGGGTCTGGGATCCCGTGATTTGGACTGTACTAGCGCGGACGTGTCCATGAGTGACCCCGCGGAGTTTTACGATGCATGCTCTGTATGCGTGAGAGGTTAAAGTCTCCCTCGTGTACTATATCATATTCACTCATTTTGACTCGCATATGTTTTTATAACATATATTGTTTGGCAAAAGACATTTATTTTCGTCCACTCACTCTAACAGTTTTCATTTCTTTCCCCTGAGCTTTTCGGTTTCTGTGCCCAGTTTGTAGTTCAGATTCTGGTGTCCCACGTCGCGGTTGGAGGCCTGTTGTTCGAGCTACCTTTCTTTTCCAGTAGGTTTCTTGTTTTGCCTACTGTTGTATATTTTGTATATATATACACTGGAGGTCGCTCTGATACATTACTGATACATGTTTTTATGTGATTTTTCCCGGATTTTTTATTAAGTACAGTTATGTTTACTGCTTTATGTTATTGATATGATATTGAGAAATCTGGATGGGATTGGTGCCCATGGTTTGGCTTTTGTGGCATAGGATGAAGTGTATTTTCAGGGTGCAGGTTAATGGAAATTTCGTGTTAGTAGCGTTACTATGTCGAAATTTTTATGGTTTTTGTTGGTTCATGTTTTTAGAAGAGGTTTGATTCCGGTTTAGGAAGCTAAATCGGGGTTGGGTCCTTTCAGCTTGGTATCAGAGCATTAGGTTGTCAGATTCTGTAGACTCTTGTAGTTGTGACACTTAGGATATTTAAGTACATACAGCATGACTAGAGCGATGACCCGACTGGCCAGCGGTACTCATCAATGCTTCGGGTGTTGTGTATATTCAAATATCTGAGGTCTTATGATTACGTTCCTTCTGCTTGTACCTAAAGCTTGTCTTGTATCAGTAGGATGCCTCCTCGACGTGGTCCCCGTGTTGATCGGGAAGTGGATCCTGATGAGGATCGCCAGACGCACGACTTGCTGATGCGAGTGTTGCGTTTGGAGGAGCGTTTTGACCCTGTGGTCAAAGCTCGTACTGCTAGTGCGACTGTCTTTTCGGGTTCAGCTGATCCAGAGATTTGTGAGGCATGGTTGGTTTAGGTTGAACGCGTATGTGAGCGTCTGCGTTTTACCTCTGAGTAGATGACAGTGGTAGCAGTTGGATTACTTGAGTCAGATGCATACTTCTGGTGGGTTAGCACCAATAGAGTTCCAGTTGATACTCCGTGGACTTTGTTCCGAGATTTTTTTATGCGGAGATACTTCAACCAGGCTACCCAGCAGTGAAAGTATTAGGACTGTGCTTGAGTACCGAGACAGATTTACCCGTTTATCTCGGTTTGTGCGTGACATGGTGGCTACTGAGGAAGCCAAGTGGCGTAGATTTAAGCTGGGTTTGAATTTGAACATCAAGGGGACTCTAACTACGATGCCTCGGAACAACTTTGATGAATTTGTCAGTGCAGCACTCCGAGGTGAGGATATTGATAAGGAAAGGCAAATGAGATACCAGCCTAGACGGTTTGAGGAGGGTGGACCGAGTCAGGGACCTTCCAAGAGGCCGAGTTCTGATACTTCCGGATCGGCATCATCCTCGGGCAGTGGACCATATCGACCACCATTTAGTGCACCGAGACAGAGACAAAGATGGAGGAGAGATTGACCGCAGTGACCACAGTCTGGTGGGGGTTCTAGCAGTTCCAGTTATCCTCGGCATACAGGAGGCACGTTTGCCGTACCGAGGGAGTATCCACTATGCAATTTCTACAACAGGCATCATTATGGTCCTTGTCAGCGAGGCACTACTAGTTGTTTTCGTTGTGGCCAGGAGGGTCACTATGCGAGGGAGTGTCTTCAGCAGGTGGGTGTTGGTAGACAGACGGCCCAGAGTTTTGGAGGAGAGCGAGGTGCCACTTCGGGGGCTCGACCAGTACAGTTTTCTGGCCAGGGCGGACAGCAGGGACACCCTCAGCGTGGACGACCAGCCGGGCAGGCCAGGGTTCATGCCATGACTTTACGTGAGGGCATAGCTTCACCGGAGGTTGTTATCGGTACGTTGCATGTTTTCGGTTATCCAGTACTTACATTGTTAGATCCAGGTGCTACGTATTCATTCATGTCATATAGACTATCATCTTTAGCTACTGTACCTGCGTCTCCACTTCCGGGGTTGTGGAGAGTGTTGTATACGTTCGGTGAGGTTGTGAGTATTGGCTGGGTATACAGAGATTGTGAGATCTTTATTGGAGGCCATGGTTTAGCCGCGGCTCAGTTATTGTTGGATATCATCGATTTTGACGTGATCTTGGGTATGGACTTCTTGGAGACACATTGGGCTATGTTCCATTGTCACAAGAAGGAGATTGCGTTTCGACGACCAGGCTTTCCCGAGATATTGTTTCGCGGTGAGCAGAGTACTTCATTGCCATGTGTGATTTCTGCGATGAAGGCGGATCGGTTGATGAAGAAGGGCTGTGTTGCTTACTTAGCTCATGTGGTGGATACTACAGCCGCTGTGCTGGATATCGGTGATATCGAGGTAGTTTCCAAGTTTCCATATGTGTTTCCGGAAGAGTTACCAGGTATACCTCCAGTTCGGGAGATCAATTTCACCATTGAGCTATTACCGGGCACTAGACCTATATCACAGGCACCGTATCGTATGGCGCCAGCGGAGTTGAAAGAGCTACAGATTCAACTTCAGGAGTTGCTAGAGAAGGGTTTCATACGACCCAGTGTATCACCATGGGGTGCCCCGATTTTGTTTGTGCGGAAGAAGGATGGATCCATGCGGTTGTGCATCGATTACCGGAAGCTAAATCAAGTCACTGTGAAGAACAAGTATCTGTTGCCGCAGATTGACAACTTGTTTGATCAGCTCAAGGAAGCTTCAGTCTTTTCGAAGATTGATCTCAGGTCCGGATATCATCAGTTGAGGATCCAAGAGTCAGATGTGGCCAGGACAGCTTTCAGATCGCGGTATGGGCATTACGAGTTCTTGGTTATGCCGTTTGGGTTGACCAGCGCCCCTGCAGCTTTTATAGACTTGATGAACCGGGTGTTCAGACGCTTTCTGGACAATTTTGTGATCGTGTTCATCAACGACATCCTGATTTATTCCAGGAGTGTGGGCCAGCACAAGAAGCATTTGCGAGCGGTTTTGCGAACTTTGCGGGATAACCAGCTGTTTGCAAAGTTCAGCAAGTGCGAGTTTTGGCTAGACACTGTGAAGTTTCTGGGGCACGTAATATCGGCTGAGGGAGTCAGCGTTGATCCTGACAAGATCGAGGTCGTGCTGAATTGGAGTAGACCTACCACCGTACCAGAGATCAGAAGTTTCTTGGGTTTGGCAGGCTACTATTGGCGATTTGTGCAGGATTTTTCTCGGATTGCTACTCCACTGACCAGATTGATGAAGAAAGACTTCAAGTTTGAGTGGTCTGATGCGTGTGAGGAGAGTTACTTGCTCCTGAAGGAAAAGTTGACTACTGCACCAGTTCTAACTTTACCTGACGACAGCAGTGAGTTCGTGGTTTACAGCGACGCATCGAAGTTGGGACTTGGATGTGTGCTGATGCAGCATGGCAGAGTTGTGGCCTACGGTTCCAGGCAACTGAAACCACATGAAGTCAACTATCCTACGCATGATTTAGAGTTGGCTGCTATCATATTAGCGTTAAAGAGTTAAAGATATACACTTATCACAAGAGTCTCACTTACTTGCGGACGCAGCCAAATTTGAATATGAGGCAGCGCAGATGGATGGAGTTGATCAACGACTACGATTTCACTTTCGAGTACCATCCAGGAAAGGCTAATGTCGTTGCCGATGCACTCAGTCGGAAATCCAGAGCTTCGTTGTTTCATGTGTGTGTGGCCAAGGTATCTATGTTAGCCGAGCTTCGGGCTACGGGAGCCGAGTTTGAGTGGAATGATGATGGAGCTTTGTTGGCTAGTTTTCAGGTTCGACCCGTATTGGTTTATCAGGTTCAGGAAGCCCAGGATTCAGATTCCTACTTGTTGGACAAGAATACCATGATACGGAATAGTGTGTCAACAGAGTTTCGGTTGAGTGATGATGGTATGTTGCTATTCAGAGGTAGATTATGCGTGCCCAGAGACGAGAGTCTGAAGAAAGAGATTTTAGGTGAGGCTCATTGTTCGGCGTATGCGATGCATCCCGGTGGTACGAAGATGTTTCGTACACTTCAAGCGTATTACTGGTGGCGCAATATGAAGCGGGAGATTGCCGCATATGTGAGTCGATGTTTGAGTTGTCAGCAGGTTAAAGCAGAGAGGCAGAAGCCTGCGGGAAAGTTGCAGCCCCTGGAGATTCCGGTTTGGAAGTAGGAGCACATTACCATGGATTTCGTGTATCAGTTGCCGCGTACTTCGGCTGGCAATACTGGTATTTGGGTTATCGTGGATCGACTGACGAAATCCGCTCATTTTCTCGCACTTCCGGGGAAGATATCAGTAGGCAGATTGGCAAAGCTATATTTATTGGAGATTGTTCGTCTGCACGGTGTGCCTGTATCTATTGTTTCTGACCGAGATAGTCAGTTTACTTTCGAGTTCTGGCAGGCATTGCAGCGAGCCATGGGTACGAGATTGCATTTCAGTACAGATTTTCATCCTCAGACTGACGGGCAGTCTGAGAGGACTATACAGACTCTCGAGGATATATTGCGGTCTTGTATTTTGCAGTTTCGAGGAAATTGGGACCAGCAACTGCATTTGATTGATTTCGCCTACAACAACAGCTATCAGGCCAGTATTGAAATGGCACCGTACGAGGCCCTGTACGGGAGGCAGTGCCGTACTCCATTGTGTTGGAGTGAGGTGGGCGAGCGATGGCTTATTGGCCCTGATCTCATGAAGAGCACCATGGAGGACATCCAGATTATCCGGGATAGATTGAAGATTGCCTAGGATTGCCAGAAGAGTTATGCGGACGTGAGAAGGAAGAAACTCGAGTTCGATGTGGGCGATTGGGTCTTCCTGAAACTATCTCCATGGAGGGGAGTTGTGCGTTTCGGGAAGTGTGGCAAGCTTCGACCACGGTACATTGGTCCGTATGTGATCACCGAGAGAGTTGGTGCCGTGGCTTACAGACTTGAGTTGCCGTCCGAGATGGCTCATGTACACGATGTTTTCCACGTTTCGATGTTGCGGAAGTATATCCCAGATTCGTCGCATGTGTTAGCGCCACATCAGCTACCTATCCGAGAGGATATGACATATGTGGAGGAGCCGGTACAGATTCTCGATCAGCGTGAGCAGGAGTTAAGGCACCGTGTTATACCGATGGTGAAGGTCTTGTGGCAGAATCACTCGATTGAGGAGGCCACCTGGGAGAGACTGAGCAGCGTATGCGGGAGCAGTATCCTCATCTTTTCACTTGACGGGTACGTAAATTTCGAGGTCGAAATTTTTTTAAGGGGGGTAGATTTGTGACGACCTGAAACAGAATCAGTAGTGTAATTGGCTTAATTCACAAATCAGCGCGTAATCACAATTTTCCGATAATTGATTAATTTACTGGTTTTGATTACGTCTTAATTATCGGCTGAGAATTTGAGTTGAGTCTCTTCTCGAGAGTTGTTGTACACGTGATTTCGAGTTCGTGGGCGGTTCTGGATGATTATTTCGACGACCAAGGAATATAATATGAATATTTGAAGTTGCGAAATCTCGTCAAGTTTATCCGTTCGTATCGAGTTTATCCGAATCGTGATTGTTATCCGTTTTGGACCATCGATCGTCCCGAGTCAGCGTTGACCGTTGACTTTTTGCGTTGACCGGAGAACCACCGCGGGCTTTGAGTGTCGCCGTCGGATTTTGCGATTCCGGGCACCTCCGGCCGAGATATTGGTATATTTCGAATCCTTAGTTGATTTGCTATTGATTAGAACATGGAATTACTGGATTTGATGCCGAAATGAGTGAAAACGGAGGAGATGAAGTTCTTGGAATTTTGCCTGAATCGGCATTGCTTGGGGGCGGAGCTCCGACGACTTTCATGTGGATTCTTGGTGGGTTTTGTTGGGTTTTGGATGGTGATCATTTCCCCTTTAGTTTGGAGGTTGGAGGTAGCGCGACGGCGCCGGAATCGAGTCGGGAAGTTTTCCGGCCGGTTATGTTTTTTGAAGTTTCGAGCTGTTTTTCCGGCCAACCTCGCCGGAATTGATGGTTGACTCAGTTGGAAAAGTTGTTGGACTCGTTCAGGAGAACCTTGTGGGAGCTTGGCCGCCGAAAAATCTCTCTGGTTGACGGCACGCCGCCGCCGCCGGCGGTCAACGGCAGAGCTCCGCTGACCGTTAACTTTTAGGAAATGTGTCGAGTTATATGTCGTTTTGCTCGTATTCGCGCCCCGATCATCGCCTTGAGGTTTTTGAGTTGATTTGGGTACCGAATTTTCAGTCGAGGGTTTGAGTGAAGATTTCAGGAATTTCGTCGATTATTTTGTACCGTGTTATATATTTCCGGGAACGGTTGGTTTCCGAGGTGTGGTACAGTGTTGTGAATTGTGATTTTGATCAGATATATTTTATGATTATTCAGGGGATCGAGATCGTGCTTCGGGTGAGGGATCTTCCGCCGGACCACGTGATTAGTGCAAGTGCGCGTTTTGCTCACCTGTGAGAGGACAATTTCTTTTCACTGATTAGTCGCGAGTCTTTAATACACGTTTTACGAGCATGAGTATGCATATGCGATTATAATTTATTCGAGCATGTGTTTTACGATTATGCATCGACAAATATGCTTATATAATTATGTATTACGTATATGCATTTACATTATGCTTTATACACTTGCATAGAACTATTTATGATTTTGTTTACACAAAGTACAGTCACAGTATATATTGTTGTATCAATACACTTGCATCCCGGCTGATCCCCGAGGATGTTTACCGGGGGAGGCTGTGACCCCTGACCCGAAGCCTTTACCGGGGCGGGGGGGGGGGGGGGGCAGACCTCTGACCTGAGGCCTTTCTGGCTAGAATCACGTGTGGGTCTGGGATCCCGTGATTCGGACTGTACTAGCGCGGACGTGTCCATGAGTGACCCCGCGAAGTTTTACGACGCATGCTCTGTACGCGTGAGGAGTTAGAGTCTCCCTCGTGTACTATATCATATTCACTCATTTTGACTCGCATATGTTTTTATAACATATATTGTTCAGCGAAAGACATTTATTTTCGTCCACTCACTCTAATGGTTTTCATGTCTTTCCCCTGGGCTTTTCGGTTTCCGTGCCCAGTTTGCAGTTCAGATTCTGGTGTCTCACGTCACGGTCGGAGGCTAGTTGTTCGAGCTACCTTTCTTTTCTAGTAGGTTTCTTGTTTTGCCTATTGTTGTATATTTTGTGTATATATACACTAGAGGTCGCTCTGATACGTTACTGATACATGTTTTTATGTGATTTTCCCCGGATTTTGTATTAAGTACAGTTATGTTTACTGCTTTATGTTATTGATATGATATTGAAAACTCCGGATGGGATTGGTGCCCACGGTTTGGCTTTTGTGGCATAGGATGAAGTGTATTTTCAGGGTGTAGGTTAATGGCAATTCCGCGTTAGTAGTGTTACTCTGCCGAAATTTTTATGGTTTTTGTTGGTTCGTATTTTCAGAAGGGTTTTTATTTCGGTTTAGGAAACTAAATCGGGGTTGGGTCCTTTCAGTAATTGTGTCAGCACAATATAATAATATAATATTGAAAATATGTATCAATAAGAAAATATTTAAAAAAAATCGATAAATGAATATTGATAATGGATATGCAAATATACAATATGAAGTAAGATAAAGAACTGCGTACATCATGTCCAGCAACGGCAATGCTGTGACTACCCGAATCAGAATAGCACGTTTATCGACTTAATCTACGAGTTTACGAGTAATCACATTTTATCGTAAATGAATTGAATTAGCAGTCCGGTTGACGACTTAATCATCGGGCGAGAATTTGAGTTGAGTCTCTTCACCAGAATTGCAGTACACGTGATTTCGAGTTCGTGGCCAGTTTTGGATAATTGTTTTGACAACCGAGGAATATGTTATGAATATTTGAAATTGCGTAATTCCGTCGTGATTATCCATTTGTATTTGAGTTATCCGAAACGTGATTGTGGTTCGATTTGGACCGTCAATCGTATCGAACCACGAGTATAAATATCGGAAATAGTCAAAAAATTGTTGGAAACACTGTTTTGGGAAGTTTAACCGGTGTTGACCAGAGAATTGGCGTTGACCCGCGTTGACCGAGGGAGGAAAAAGCACCACCGTTTGACTTGTCGGCGACCTTTCATTTCCGGCCATCTCCGGCTCCGATTTAGGTATGGTTCAATTCTCCTCTAGATTTCCTATAGTTAAGGACTTTGATTTGTGAAAATTGGTATTGATTGGTGGGAGAAGGAGCTTGGGGTAGTTCTTGAATTTCCGCCGGAATCGGGTCTGTTTGGGGGCGGTGCTTCGGTGACTTTCTGGTGAGATTTTTGGGTGGAGTCAACTGGGTTTTGCTCGAGGATGCTTTGCCCTTTGTTTTTGAGGGACGAGGTGGAATATTGGCGCCGGAATTGACCGGAGGAGTTTTCTGGCGGTTTTGGCCGTGAGGATGTCGAGCTTGATTTGGGGTGGTTCCCGGCCAAATTGGCCGGTGGTGTAGTTATGAGATGTGATGGGCTTGAGAAGGAGAAACTACGATGATCTTGGTCGCCGGGAAATTCCTCCGGTTGACGGCACGCCGCCGCCGCCGGCGGCGGTCAACGGCGGAGCTCCGGCGACCCATTGACTTTTTGGAATTTGACAAATTTTATGTCGTTTTGCTCATAATCGCGCCCTGATCATCGCCTTAAGGTTTTCGAGTTGATTTGGATATCGGATTTTTAGTCGAAGATTTATGTGGAGAGTTTGGCGATTTTCATCGATTATTTTATATCCGAGTTATATGTTTCCGGAAATTGTTGGTTTCCGAGGTGTGGCACAGAGTAATGAATTGTGATTTTGATCAGTTATATTTTGTGATTATTCAGGGGATCGAGATCGTATGTTGGGCGAGGGATCTTCCGGCGGATCTCGTGATTACCGCGTTTGCGCGCTGTGCTATCTGTGAGTGGACTTTTATTTACACTGTCTTAGCGAGTTCTTGATTTCAGTATTTATTTCCAGTACGATGTTGAGATTATTTATTGTTTTTGGAGGTATTGTTTTATTTTTTATATGGTGATGGCATTTACTTAGCATCGATGCATTGGCTACTCGGCTGATCAGCGGTAGTCCAAATCCAGGGTTGAGAGATTCCCCTGAGGTGCCCACTAGGCTTGAGAGATTTGCCTAGTCTATCACTGTCAGGCTAGAGAGATTCGCCTGACCATCGGGCTTGAGAGATTCGTCTGACACCTCCATTCATTTTATGAACTCGCTTTCTTTTATGATATATATAAATGGTGAAAGGCATATGATTATTTTCGTCCACTCACTCTAACGATTTTATTTGCCTTTCCCCTGGGCTTTTCGGTTTCTGTGCCCAGTTTACAGTTCGGATTCTGGTGTCTCGCGTTGTAGTCAGAGGCTTAGTGTTCGAGCTACTTTTCTTTTTCAGTAGGTTTCTTGTTTTGCCTACTGTTGTATATTTTTGTATATACACACTAGAGGTCCCTCTGATTACTCTGTTGTTATACTTTTATATGTTTTTCCCCGGATTTCTGTAAAGTACAGTTTTGATTATTACTTTACATTATTGTCATGATATTTAGAAATCCGAATGGGATTGGTGTCCACGGTTTGGCTTTTGTGGCATAGAATGAAGTGTGTTTTCGGGTGCAGGTTAATGGCAATTCCACGTTATAGCGAAACTCTGCCAAAATTTTTATGGTTTTTGCAAGTTCGTATTTTCATAAGGGGTTTGATTTCGGTTTAGGAAACTAAATCGGGGTTGGGTCCTTTCAAATGCGTAACCACTTCTCGTCCAAGACCACCATACACCGTCTTTGCGACGATCACAGAAAAAATAAATTCACAAATTTCTAAACTCTTACTTTCACGACTAAACTCCATAACATATAAAACAACAAACACTACCAGCAGAAACAGTATACCCGACGAGATTCCCAAAAAAGGACCGACGATAAGGGTTCTCGTCGGGTATAGTAAACTATAACCGACGACAGGATTACCTCGTCGGTTATAGTTTTTTTACCGACTAGATATTCTTGTCGTCGGTTATAGTCGCCGGAAAATCGTCGGGTATAGTTTTCCACTATTACCGACGATTTTTTTTTACTATTATAGACAATTTCTTTCTATCCTCGGCTATTGTTTCTTATTTCAGATCTATTCTGGGCAGCAGCTCGGTCTGTCATTCAAAAAAATCTCCCGCGAAATTTGAAAATGCTCTGAAATCTTTGGGTGATGTCGAAAACGGTCGAGAATGTGTTCGTGAGGATTCATTATATATAGGTACGTACGTACTTAATAATATATATATATATATATATATATATATGCATGCATGTGTGTGTTGATCAATTGTTGATCGATTGTTGATCGATGTTGATTTTGAATATATTGATCGATCGAGTTAATTGATTATATTCTTGAGTTTGAGTAATTGATCGATGGTTGATTTTGAGTACGTGATTGATAGTTGAGTTGGAGTAGTACGTAAATATTGTTGTGTTGATTATTGTGATTATTATAGGATTAATTGTGATTATTAATTATGGGTATAATATATATTGTGATTATTGTGATGTTTCGGTTAATTGTGATTAATTATAGTGTGGTTATATATATATATATTTAGATTTTTGTGATCGATTATATATAGTTAGGGTGTACGTGTATATATATATATTAAAATTATTGGAATTATAATAATATATATTTATATTAATTGTGTGACGACCCGGACCAGAATCAGAAGTATAATAAGCTTGATTCGCGGATTTTCGACAGTTATTGGAATCGTCAGAGTTCTTAACGACTTAATTATTGGCCGAGAATTTGAGCTGAGTCTCTTCTTGAGAGTCGTAGTACATGTGATTTCGAGTTCGTGGGCAGTTCTGGATCATTATTTGGACGACCGAGGAATTAATTATGAATATTTGAAGTTTCGACGGAAACGGATTTAAATTGCAGGTTTGTTAGCGACTAAATTACCGGACGAGAATTTGGTTTCGGCTTCTTCATGGAAGTGGTTGAGAATTTAATTTCGAGCTCGTGGGAACTTCCGGAGCATGATTTTGATTTACGAAGATTTAGTTGCGAATATTTCCGTTTGTTGTTTGTTTAGTCGATTAAATATGTGTTTGGTTGAAGGGTTGACTTTTTATCCGTTTGGCCGATGTGTTTGAATTCAGATGATAATTGAAGATCATGTCGAGATGAGTTTGTGGCCACGAGAATTATCGGAATCGGAGTTACGACGAGACAGTTACGAGGGTTTAAAGTTCGTCGGAATGGATAAACATGAAGTTTCCTAATCGGGAAAGGCCTATAAATAGAGGTTTCCTGTTTGGGAAACCTGCCCTATTGGGAAAGCTGGGTTGACCCACGTTGACCCACGGGTCAAGAATAACCCGTTTGGAGGCCGAAATGGTTCGCCGAAATTGAGGCCGATTCCGGCCATATTTGGGCACGACTTCTTCACGAGATTTGTTGGGCTCGAGCTCCTCTTCGGATTGGTAGGTGGATCGTCCCGTGGGGTGGTCGGAGGAGAGAGAATCGAATCGGCAAAGTTATGGATTTTCCGGCGAGTTTTGTTCGATTCGGGTGACGGCGTGGAGGCCGAGTTGGTGGTGCTACCTTGAAGGGTTTTGTTAGCCTTGAGCTAAGGAAGCTTTTCCAAGTGGTCTTGAGGGTTGCCGTGGCCGGAGGAGAGAGATCCGTTGAATTGAAATTCCGGTAAGGGTTTGGAACTTTGAGTTGATTTTTGGAGAATTTCCGGTCAAATTTGGCCTTAACTTATAACTGGAAAGTTGTTGGAATCGTCGAGATCTTCAAAACCATGTATGCCATGTATTTTTCTGGGCAGATTGGATTTTCCGGTGGCCGGAGGCAGCGGCGGCGATTTTTTCGCCCGGAGTAGTTTTCGACGAATTGCATGTCATTTCACTCGAAATCGCGCCCCGATCGCAGTGGAGAGGTTCGTTTTTCGAATTGAGTGTCCGAAAGTTAAGCGAGGTATTGAGGTGTTATATATGGATTTTCGACGATTCGTCGTATTCAGATTTCGTGTTTTCGAGGACGGTGGTTTCTCGTGATTTGTCTTGTATTGTCGAATTATGACTTTGAATAATGGACTTTGTGAATACAGGGGTTCGTGATTGTTGTTTTGGCGAGGGACTTTCCGCCGGATCATGGGTTAACGCGATACGCGTTACGCCAGACTGTGAGTGGACAATTTCTTTTCACGGAAATGATTGCGAGTCTTTTATATATATGATTTACGAACTTGAGCATGCAGATTGATTATGGTTTTACGAGCATATGTTTTACGATTATACATATACGGATATGCGTATACGAGTATACATACATTGATATATTGTTTCATGCATTTGCACCGAACTTTTTATGATTTGGTTTTCACA
This sequence comes from Geum urbanum, assembly GCA_946800695.1. Taxonomy (NCBI): domain Eukaryota; kingdom Viridiplantae; phylum Streptophyta; class Magnoliopsida; order Rosales; family Rosaceae; genus Geum; species Geum urbanum. Next base: position 35,991,789 of record OX326997.1, on the reverse strand, counting down.
GAGTACAGTCGTAGTTTATGAGGTTGTATCGATACACTACATCCCGGCTGATCCCCGAGGATGTTAACAGCTAGGATCACGTGTGGGCTAGGGACCCCGTGGTTCTGGATCACGTGTGGGCTAGGGACCCCGTGGTTCCGACTGTGCTGCTGCAGCTAGGATCACGTGTTGGCTAGGGACCCCGTGGTTCTGACTGTGAGATTTTACTTGCATGCTCTGTTTACGAGTTGGAGTCAGCGTCTCCTCGTATACTATTTGGTTTGATTTATTATATTTCGACTCGCATATGTTTTATAACATATATTATTTGGTGAAAAACATTTATTTTCGTCCACTCACTCTAACGTGTTTATTGTCTTTCCCCTGGGCTTTTCGGTTTCCGTGCCGAGTTTCCAGTTCAGGCTCTGGTGTCGCACGTCGTAGTCGGAGGCATAGTGCTCGAGCTACTTTGTTTCATCCAGTAAGTTTATTGTTCTGCCTACTGTGGTATGCATATATGATTATGTATTAGATGTCGCTCTGAGCTTTCTGTGGTATATGTTATACGATTTTATACCGGATTTCAGTAAAGTATATATATATATTTATTGTTTTACTTTACTGTTGATATATTGAGAAATCTGGATGGGATTGGTGCCCACGGTTTGCTTTTTGTGGCATAGGATAAAGTGTATTTTCCGCGTGCAGGTAATGGTAATTCCACGCTAGTAACGAAACTCTGCCCAAATTTCGAAAAGTTTTTGTTGGTTCGTGTTTTCGAAGGGGTTTGATTCCGATTTAGGAAGCTAAATCGGGGTTGGGTCCTTTCAAATTGATTGATCGAATGTTTTGATTTTGATCAAGTTAAATTAGACGAAATTAATTATATATATATGAATAATTATATATGGATCGAGTAGAATTAATAATTAGACGACTATATATATATGTTCATTTGTAATTAATTAATTAGCTAGCTAGCTATATATAGCGCTAGTTAGGGATCGATCGAGTAGATCGAATAATTAAATTATGTAATATATTTATAGTTTGAATATCGATATATATATATATAGATCGATATATATATCTAGCTATGAAATTTTAATTAATAAGATCATGGGTATATATACATGCAGTTATAATTTTCAGGATGGACAAGAGTTGGATGTGTCTTCCAAGATGGGATGTAAGATATCACCGTGGAATTAGAAGTTTTGTGGAACATGTGAAGGTTAATTGTGGAGGGATGACAATTCATTATTGTCCGTGTATGAAATGTCAGTGTCGCAGCGAGCGATATCGTTTTCACATCGATAAAGTATTGGAGCACTTGAAGAAAAACGGGTTTTGGGATAAGTACACATGTTGGATTTATCACGGTGAGAGCTCATCAGTTGGTCAACATGATCACGGACAATTTTTTGAGAGTGGCAGTACATCCAATGATCCAACAACAAGGTTGATCAACGATATGTTTCCTCATGAGAGCGGTATATTTGCTCAAGCACCGGATATCCCTCCCACCGTTGGAGACTTCCCTCATATTGAGCATGTCCAGCAATTACCTACAGCTGTCAACACTGCTGGTATGGACAAGTACAACAACCTCATTGCCTTCCAACAGACCCTTTGTACAACGGGTGTAATAAGACTGTTCTTGAAAGTGTTATGGGAGTAATGAAGCTCAAAGTGGAGAACAAAATGAGTGTGAAGGCTGTTGATGATTGGCTGAAGTGGTCTGGTTCGTTGTTGCCTCCCGGTCATCATCTTCCTACCACTCATCATAAGGTGCGACAGATCTTGAAACATCTTGGCCTTTCCTACATCAAAATCCATGCTTGTAGATATGATTGTGTTCTCTTCTGGGGTGAAGATGCTTATAGGAATGATCTTGAATCCCTTGATGAATGCCCGATATGTGGTACAGATGAAAGGACCCAACCCCGGTTTAGCTCTCTAAACCGGAATAAAACCCAATCGAAAACACGAACCAACAAAAACCGCAGAAATTTTGGCAGAGTTTCGTTACTAACGTAGAATTACCATTACCTGCACGTGGAAAATACACTTCATCCTATGCCACAAAAAGCAAACCGTGGGCACCAATCCCATCCGGATTTCTCAATATATCAACAGTAAAGTAAAACGATAAATATATAAGTACTTCACTGAAATCCGGTGTAAAATCGTACAACGTAAACAACAGATTTCTTAGAGCGACCTCTAATATATAAACATATAAGTATACCACAGTAGGTAGAATAATAAACCTACTGGAAGAAATAAGGTAGCTCGAGCACTATGCCTCCGACCACAACGTGCGACACCAGAACCTGAACTGCAAACTGGGCACAGAAACCGAAAAGCCCAGGGGAAAGACATGAAACACGTTAGAGTGAGTGGACGAAAATAAATGTCTTTCACCAGTTAATATATATGTTTAAAATAATATATGCGAGTCCAGGTAAATAAAATAACAAGTACACGAGGTAAAACTCATACTCCTTCATTGTACTGAGCATGCAAGTAAAAATCCCACGGGGTCACTCATGGACTCCTCCGTGCTAGTACAGTCCAAACCACGGAGTCCCTGACTTCCACGTGATTCTAAGCCAGAAATGGCCTCGGTTCCGGGGATACGCCCCTCACCGGTCTGGTTGGGGAAACGCCCATCCATGCGGCCCTCCGTCGGGGATCAGCCGACGAGGCAAGTGTATCGATACGACAACGTAACTAAGACTGTACTCTGTGTAAACCAAATCATAAACAGTTCGATGCAAATGCATGAAACAACATATAAATGTATGTATACTCGTATACGTATATTCGTATAAGTATAACCGTATAACCATAAAACACATGCTCATATTAAACATATTCTCGTATGAAATCTCATGCTCGTAAAACCATAATCATACTGCATGCTCAAGTTCATAAATCATATAAAAACTCGCAAGATTTCCGTGAAAAGAAATTGTCCACTCACAGACTAGCGTAACACGTATCGCGTTAACCCGTGATCCGGCGGAAAGTCCATCGCCAAACGAACGATCACGAACCCCTGAATATTCACAAAATCCATTTCTCAAAATCATAACTCGACAATACAAGACAAATCACGAGAAACCACCGTTCTCGGAAACACATAATTCAATGTCGACGAATCGTCGAAAATCCATATATAACACCTTAATATCTCGCTTTACTTTCGGACGCTCAATTCGAAAAACGAACCTCCCCACTGCGATCGGGGCGCGATTTCAAGTCAAATGACATGCAATTCGTCGAAAACTACTCCGGGCGAAAAATCGCTGCCGCCGCCGTCGCCGGAAAATCCAAACCTGCCCAGAAAATTTCATGCTACACATGGTTTCAAAGATCTCGACGAGCCCAACAACTTTCCAGTTATAGGTTAAGGCCAATTTTGACCGGAAAACCTCCAAAAATCAACCCAACGTTTCAAACCCTTACCGGAATTTCAATTCGACGGATCTCTCTCCTCCGGCCACGGCAACCCTCAAGACCACTTGGAAAAGCTTCATTGGCTCGAGGCTAACAAAACCCCCCCCCCAAATAGGAGCCACTACCTCGGCCTCCACGCCGCCACCCGAATGCCACAAAACTCGCCGGAAAATCCATAACTTTGCCGATTCGATTCTCTCTCCTCCGGCCACCCCACGGGATGATCCACCTACTAATCTGAAGAGGAGCTCGAGCCCAACAAATCTCGTGAAGAAGTCATGCCCAAATATGGCCAGAATCGGCCTCAATTTCGGCAACCAAAATAGGCAACCCAAGGCACCCAAAACGGGTCGACCCACTTTGGTCAACCCAGTCAACACAACAAAAATGGAAAGTTGACTTCCCAAACAGGAAACTTGCTATTTATAGGCCTTCCCGATTAGGAAACTTCATATTTATCATTTCGACGAACTTTGAACACCCGTAACTTTCTCGTCGTAATTCCGATTCCGATAATTCTCGCGGTCACAAACTCGTCTCGACATGATCTTCAATTATCACCTGAAGTCAAATACATAGACCAATCGGATAAAAAGTCAACGGTTCACACCAACACATAAATATAATCCGATTAAATAATCCACGAACGGAAATATTCACAACTTAATCTCCTTAACTCAGAACAATGCTCCGGAAATTCCCACAAACTCGAAATTAAATTTTGAACAACTTCCGTGAAGAAGCCAAAACCAAAATCTCGACCGGTAATTTAGTCGCTAACAAACCTGCCATTTAAACCCGATTATATCGAAACTTCAAATATTCATAACTTATTCCTCGGTCGTCCAAATAATGATCCGGCACCGCCCACAAACTCGAAATCATACGTACAACGACTCTCGAGAAGAGACCCAGCTCCAATTCTCGGCCAATAATTAAGTCGTTATCAAACTCGGCGATTCAAATAGCTGTCGGAAATCCGCGATAACACGCGAGCTCGTGGATTAAACTGATTCCTCTTATTGATTCTGTTCTGAGTTGTCACAACAGATAGGTATAAGTTGACTCCTGCCGGAAACAAGAAAGCTGTGAAGATACTTCGGTATTTTCCGTTGTTAGATAGGCTAGAACGGTTGTTCATGTGTGCACACACGGCTGAAGCTATGAGATGGTAGGCCGAGAGGAATTTGCCCGACGGTGATACGCTTATACACCCTGCTGACGGAGAGGCTTGGAAGCACATGGTGAAGGAGTTTTCTTATTTTGCATCAGAGGTTCAAAATGTTTGGCTGGGGCTTTCATCTGGCGGATTCGACCCTTTTGGCAACATGAGTCTTCAATACAGTATATGGCCAGTTATTTTGGTACCATACAAACCTTCTCCATGGATGTGCACGAAGAAAGAATACAATATATATGCTCACTATGATAATTCCAGGGCCGGGTTATCCAGGAAAGTGTCTCGATGTGTATTTGAGACCCTTGATTGAGGAGCTTAAGTACTTGAGTGAGCATGGTCATCCCACTTATGACAAGTTCACAAATGAGATGTTCCAGATGCATGCCATGCTTGTTGGCACCATTAGCGATTTTCCTGCACGCGGGATGTTGTCGGGCAACGTTACCAGGGGATACAGGGCTTGTCCAGAGTGCATGACTGTTGATCTGCGTAAAATGTAAACCTATAGATTGAATCAAACTATAGAATTCAAAATGTATGGATATCCATCTGTAAAACAGATTAGGACAAGAAACAGTTATATGATGGATATAACTGCCTCCATGTCTTATCTAATTGATTTCTTTATATAAAGAGATGGTGCATTGTCTGTTGATCTCAGTCAGAACAAGTTTTCTCTTATAAGTATTAGTCCCATCGATAATAAAAGAGCTCAAGAGTGAATCTAAAGGAAGATCATGGCACAGGGTCCTTCAACAAGTCAATAAATGCATATGTTCTGCATTCATGTTTTCTGCAAACTTTCCTTGCTCATATAGCAGCATTCTAATTTCATCTTGACACAGTTTTATGTACACTGTCTTGGTGTTAGAGCACCTATGTTCAAAATGAAATTGAAGCTATACTGTTGTTTACTTTCGATTCTTGGAACCTAAAACTGATTATTCTGGTTAGACCATAAAATGAATTTTTGCTGTTCTTACTGCAATATGATTTACAGTACCATTATAATCTACATGTCTGCTATATATTGTTATTCTATACTCTGAAAACATCAATTTAACTGACTACAGACATTTACATATATGGAATCTATATATATCATGATGCTGTTAAAATGGCCTTGAATACACAAACACATAATTAAGATTAAGTATCTCATGCAGTCATTTCCTTAAAGATATACGTTTATGCTATCAAAATAGTCAGATGTACATCTTGTAAAAGGAATTCATTAGAGATACAACATATCATAATGCTAAAACTTTGATTTCGCTTTCCAAAGAAATCGAAACTTAAAATTTAGTTCATTGTTCTGACTTCATAAGATGAATAAAGGATCTGATGTGAAAAAGGAGTATATCACAAATGATATCAGTTATTGAAATTAACATGCTTTCATTATCTAAAATTATGTGCTTTGGTTATAATGATTATTCATTGAAATATCAATATTGGGACTACAGACTGACTTAAGAACTCCATGTCATAGCAATGAATTTTCCACTAAGCATCAATCAAATTGAACTGCTTAATGGATCCAATTTCCAGAAATGGAAAGGTGACATTGAACTCAACTTAGGAATACTAGAATATGATCATGTTCTTAGAGAAGATCCACCTGACACTCCTCTAGCCTATGCAAGTAAGGAACTGAAAGACAAGTATCTGCAATGGCACAGGCACAATAAGCTGGCTTTGATTTACATGAAGAAAAGCATGGCTGAATCAGTTAAAGGAGGTATTCCAGACTCAGAACATGCCAAAGCATTTTTTGAGTCAATTGCTGAAAAATACAAAATTTCAGACAAAGCAGAAACTGGAAACCTCATGAATTCACTTGTAAAAATGAAGTACAATGGAGGAAGCATCAGGGAATACATAATGAAAGGCATCAACATATCTACAAAACTGAAAGCACTGAATGTGAATATAGAGGATTCTTTCCTTGTGCATATGTTGCTGAATTCACTTCCTGATCCATATAGTCATCTCAAAACCCTGTACAACACTCAAAAGGAAAAATGGAGCCTTAATGAACTTATCTCCATCTGTGTGCAGGAAGAAGATGAACTCAAGAAAAAGGGTACGGAAATAAATGTCAACTATATGGAGAAATCAAAATCCAAGAAGCATTCTGGTGACAAGAAAAATCAAGCAAGTTCATCAAAGATACCTGCAAAATCTGACATCAATAAAGCTAAGTCTTTCAAACATTCCGGTACTATAAAGTGCTTATTTTGCAAGAAATCTGAACACTTCAAAAAGGACTGTGATGGTTTTAAAAACTGGTTGAACAAAAAAGGTACTTTTTCAACAAAATCTGTTTTTGTTTTGGAGTCAAATTCTAGCACACTTGATACTTCATTCTAGTTTGATACAGCATCACCTATTCATATTGTTAATTCAATGCAGGGATTATCAAGGATAACGATCCCAAAAAGGAATGAAATAAGGGTATGCACTGCCAATGGACAAAGGATGTCATTCCAAGGCATAGGAATCATTAAGCTAATATTTAAGAATAACTTTGTTCTTACTTTGAACAATGTGTATTGTATTCCTACAACAAAGAGGAATCTGATCTCAGGTTCTGAATTTGTATCAAACAATATCTATAGTTTCTATGGTAATAATCAAAATATGTATTTCTATGATAATTTACATTGTTTTGGTGATGCTAATCTTATCAATGGATACTGGCATGTCAACTATTTCAACAGCACATTTACAAAAGCCAAAACTTCTGATATATTTTCAGTAGAAAAGTTTTCTGGAAAGAAAAGGAAGAACATTAAGAATTGTTCTTCTTTCCTTTGGCACAAAAGACTAGGCCATATTTCCAAATTCAGGTTACAAGAGCTTGTTAAACAAGAAATTTTACCAAAATTAGATTTCAATGATTTTGAAACCTGCATAGACTGTCAGAAAGGTAAAATGACAAATGCAAGAAATTTCTGTTCAAAACGAAGTTCCACATTACTTGGACTCATCCATACTGATATATGTGGACCTTTCCCTATTCAAACAATCTATGGTAATGAATATTTTCTGACATTCATTGATGATTTTTCAAGGTATTGCTTTGTATATCTCATATCAGAAAAGTCACAGGTACTAGAAGTATTTAAAATTTTCAAAACAAAAGTTGAAAGACAAACTGAACAACTTATAAAGGTAGTCAGATCAGATCGAGGAGGAGAGTATTTTGGAAAATATTCTGAAAAGGACAACACAAGGGACCCTTTGCTTTATATCTTGAGGAATGTGGTATTGTTGCACAGTACACTACTCCTTACACTCCTCAGCAGAATGGTGTTTCTGAAAGAAGAAATAGAACTCTGATGAACATGGTAAAAAGCATGTTTTTAAGATCAGGTCTTCCAAAAAATTTATGGGGAGAAGCTTTAAAAACTGCTAACTACATATGCAATAGGACACCAAGTAAAGCAGTGAAAGGAACTCCTTTCGAAATTTGGTGTGGCTATAAACCAAGCTTGAACCATTTTCATGTATGGGGCTGTAAAGCTGAAGCTAGAGTATACAATCCTAATGATACCAACAAACTTGATTCTAAATCAATAAGTGCATATTTTATTGGTTATCCAAAAAAATCAAAGGGATTCAAGTTTTACAACTCCAACAGGAAAACCAGAATTTTTGAGACAAATAGAGCAACATTTTATGATGAACTATTTGATCATGAAGAACAGATTAACACACCTGATTCAGACAACATAAATATTGAAAACTGGTTTCTTTCTACGCCAGTAATTCATAATTCAGAATCTAACCTTGCAGATGCAGCTGATGTGATACCTGAAAATCAAATCCCTGCAGTAGAACTTCATCAAAATCAAATCCTTGATCAGCTTCCAAACATGCAAGATGACAACATAGATCCAGTAAGAAGGTCCACAAGAGAAAGAAGATCAGCAATTTCTGATGACTACCATGTTTACTACAATGAGGTAGAATTTGATTTGGGGGAAGAATTTGATCCCACATCAGTCAAAGAAGAACTAAAATCCCCAAACCATGAAAAGTGGCATGCTGCAATGAAAGAAGAAATTCTCAGCATGGAGAAGAATGAAGTATGGACCTTAGTAGACAGAAATACATATATGAAGCCAGTAGGATGCAAATGGATTTTCAAAACAAAGAAAGATGCAAAAGGAAATATAGAGAGACATAAAGCCAGACTTGTTACAAAAGGATACACTCAAAGGAAAGGTGTAGATTATAGTGAAACATTCTCTCCAGTATCCACAAAAGATTCATTCAGAATCATCATGACACTTGTAGCACACTATGATCTTGAATTACATCAAATGGATGTCAAGACTGCATTTCTGAATGGAGATTTAAAAGAAGATGTGACGACCCGGACCAGAATCAGAAGTATAATCAGCTTGATTCGTGAGTTACAGCGTAGTCGCGGATTTTCGACAGTTATTGGAATCGCCAGAGTTGTTAACGATAAAATCATTGGCCGAGAATTGGAGCTGGGTCTCTTCTCAAGAGTCGTTGTACGTGTGATTTCGAGTTCGTGGGCTATTCCGGATCGTTATTTGGAAAACCGAGAAATTAATTATGAATATTTGAAGTTCGGTTTATAATTGTTGCCTTCTTAACGACTAAATTACCGGACGAGAATTTGGTTTCGGCTTCTTCACGGAAGTTGTTCAGAATTTAATTTCGAGCTCGTGGGAACTTCCGGAGCATTTTTCTGAATTACGGAGATTAAGTTATGATTATTTCTGATTGTTGATTGTTTAGTCGAATTATTTATGTGTTTGGGTTGAATGGTTGACTTTTTATCAGTTTGGTCGATGTGTTTGACTTCGGCTGATAGTTGAAGACCATGTCGAGACGAGTTTGTTGCCACGAGAATTATCGGAATCGAAATTACGACGCGGAAGTTACGGGAGTTTAAAGTTTGTCGCGAAATGTATTTATGGGGGTTTCCTTTTTGGGAAGGGCTATAAATAGCAGGTTGCCGAAAAGGGAAAGTCAAAAGTTGGAGTTAATTGGGTTTGACCGAGTCAAACTCGGTGGAGGGAGGCTCACGACGGTCCTCCACGGCTCGCCGGCGGCGAGGAGCTTTCCGGCCACCCCAGGCTGTGGGGTTGGTCCCTTTGGACTCGCCTTGACATCCTCGACCTCGTCCCGGCCACCTTCCACGGCGTGGCTCGCCGGAAATGCATGATTTTTCCGGCCAAAGTTCAAGGTATTTTGATGAATTCGGGTTGCTCAATTTAGACCGATTCGAGCTGAATATTTTGTTGGGCTTTGTAGCTCTCATCTCCTTGATGCTACCCTGTAAGTTTGGTGATTCAATTCGATGTGTACATGGAGAATTTTGGATTTGAAATTTGTGTACCAATTCTGTTTATCATGAAATTGGACTAGTTAGAGATTGAATTGGTCTTTGTTGCAGTTATGAAAGTTGCTCAGTGGATGATTTTGAGTGGAGTGAGGGTTGCTCCGCCGTAAAATTTTCTGGTCGGGTGGCAGCGCAGCCGTGGGCGGTGGTCAACGGCGGTCAACAGCGGTCAACAGTTTGACTTTTTGGATTTTCGACAAGTTGCATGTCATTTCACTCGAAATCGCGCCCCGATCGCAGTGGGGAGGTTCGTTTCTCAAGTTGAGCATCTGAAAGTATAGCGAAGTATTGAGGTGTGATTTCCGGATTTCCGACAGTTTGTCGTTATCGGATTACGTGTTTCCGAGAACGGTGGTTTCTCGTGATTTGTTTTGAATTGTTGAGTTGTGACTTTGAGTAATGAACTTTGTGAATATTCAGGGATTCGTGATCGTTCGTTTGGCGAGGGACTTTCCGCCGGATCACGGGTTAACTCATATCGCGTTACGCTAGTCTGTGAGTGGACAATTCACTACAAGAAAACAGCACCTAGACCACGGACCATTTCCGTCGTCTAGGTGCAGATTTCCGTCGTCTAAGTACTTGGACGACGGAATCTCCGTCGTCCAAGGTCCGTGCTCCAAGTGCTGTCGTTCAAGAACCTGGACGACGGAGAATTAGTTCTCCGTCGTCCAAGTTCACTTGGACCGCGGACATTATCCGTGGCCCAGGTATTCACCTGGACGACGGAAACGCTAATACTCCGTCGTCCAGGTGACTACATGGGCCACGGACATTGCTCGTTTCTCCGTGGCCCACGGGTTCACCTGAACGACGGAGTATTAGCGTTTCCGTCGTCCAGGTGAACACCTGGGCCACGGAGAAGATAGCGTTATCCGTGGCCCAAGTATGCACCTGGACGACGGAAACGATAATTCTCCGTCGTCCAGGTGAACACCTGGGCCACGGAGAATGGCAGGGTTTAGGGTTTAGGGTTTAGGGTTTAGGGGTTAGGGGTTAGGGGTTTAGGGTTAGGTTTAGGGTTTGTGCACCTGGACGACGGAGAACATAATCTCCGTCGTCCAAGTGACTATTTAATTTTAAAAAAAAAATTAATTGAAATTAAATTAATTTAATTTAATTTAAATAATGAAAAATAGTCAAAAATAATTAATTAAACTAAAATTTTAATATTAATTAAATAATTAATTAATTTGTACGTACATACACATGCATCCAAATTAATTAAAAACCCACAAAAATTATAAAATATTGTTCGGAACTCGAAAATAAAGAAACGCGATAATTAACTAGCTAGCTAATACACTGGAGGAGCAGATGCGCCGCCGGGTCCTCCGCCTCCAGCCGAGTCGTTGTCATCGGGGTATGGGTTCGGAGGAGGTTGACATACTTCTCGATTTTGGTTCATGAGTGCGATGAGTTGGGCTATTTGTGCTTGTTGTTCGTCAAGTATTTGCCGCATTGACTCATTCTCCTCGCGTGCCAGTCGAGCCTCTTGAATGCCTGCTTCGACGACTTCAGCCTGACTCCTTCTCCGCTGCCCCGAACCTCCCGTAGATGATGAGCCGGAGGTCGTCGACAAATATCGTACCACCCTAGGCCCAAAGTGCCTAACCTCCTTGCCAGCTCTACGACCGTAGACCTCATCCGCGATTGCAATTTGGCTCTCTAAGGATAGAGGAGGCAGGTCTTCCGGCGGCACATCTGGGAACGCAAGCTGAGTGTTAGCCAACTCTTCATGCGCACGCTCTATCACCCTTGCCTACAAAAGAATAATTAATTTATTATAATGAAATCATATTTAAATAATAATTACTATAATTAAAAACACATAATTAATATATCACTTACGCCGCATTGACTCGCTTCATTATCGAGCCCTGGCGTCACGTACGCGCTTACGCTTGCATCAAGATAAGGGTGTTTGGAGCCCTTATCCTTGTGCTCCTTGGCTATTTGAATGAACTGCTTGGCGCCGGTAGTATGGTGTTTCTCCTTCTTCCCCCGGTTGGCTTTGTTGACACCGGAGAATTTCTGTTACACAACATAATTAAATCATTAAAAAATGAATAACTAAAATTTAAATAATTCAATTATCTTAATTGAAATAAAATAAATAAATTAATACCTTAAATTGTTCATCGGCAAAGTGGTTACACAACCACTCCCACTCATCTTCTCTCTCCCCTTGCAGCTCTACCGGGGGAGGCACGGGACCGACATCTTGGAAGTACTTATGGAGCTTGTACTTCCAATCTTTGTAGATGGAGTTGGCGGTTTGGTTGATATGCCTCAACATAGCCGGTGTCGGATCCACGTCAAATTGTTCCTATCAAAAATAAATAGAAAATTATAATCGTATATATTATGAAATTTTAGCTAATATTAACAATATTATTTAATAACTAAATTGGACGTATTACGTACCGAAAGATCTTTGAAGACTTTCGCCTTCTCATGATCCGGCGCCTCCTTCCAAGTAGGGGCAGTGATACGAACCCGGTTACGGATGATTGACCCTATCCCATGCGCCGAGAGACTTGCTAGCTGAGCTGTGGGAGGGCCACCGGTGAATTCGTCGTACGGCAAGTCGATCTTTTTACCGGTCGCCTTGCAAATACGCTCTGCTTTGCCCTCTTTAACGAGACCCAGAGTCCTTTTTCGGTTCCGGGTCAGTGGGGGCCCTCTTTTGCCTACGGCGGGCGCTGTACATGATTGATTCGGCGGTCGAGGACGCCTGAGTACTTCCCGTTGAATGGGTACCGGGCGTCGGAGATTGGAAGGGGTCGACGTCATCACCGCTCGAGATGAATGGGGGAGCGGGAATTTCCCCAGAGGGCGCTACGGACGGACCAGATGATCCATCCGGATTGAGAGCGTCGTTGCCCTCCTGTTGAACCCAAACGACTTGGGCCGCCAACATTCGGAGCATGGCATCTTCTGCCTCCTGTTGGGATTTCTTCTTGCCGGATGTCGTCTTTGGCGGAGCCATTTAAACCTAAGAGTACGGTGTTAAAATACCTACTTACCATAATAATTACAACTTAAAAATTTACGCTAATTAATTAAGTACGTTTAAGATTTAAATAGAGTACACTAGCTTGGCATTTTCGGTCGTTCAATGGACGTGCATCCCGCGCGATAAAGTGTAAATTTTCAATTAATCAGCCTTGGTTAAATCGAAAAACATGGCCAGTTAGGGATAGAGATAACGCGAGAGGCAGGACTAATTTCGACAAAAGTCTTTCTTAGTCCAAATCCTGTCACCAGTCATAACCCGTTTCTAGACACCATGTCCGACATTCGGCCAATTTTTCGAAAATTTATACTCCCTCAAGTCCTTTGCAAACTCCGCCCTCAACCTCGTGTCCATAACTCACTTAGGTTATGGCGTGCGGTGATGAAATCCACACATCACGAGGGGTTAAGGAGATAAGCAAGGAAAAGAGGCGCCATCTATTCCAAAGAGTGCTACTTAATAAAGCAAGTCTATGTACTAAATTTAAATCGAACGCGTACGACTAATTAATTTACTAGAAAATAAACGTAAATATTAATTAATAATTTTTAATTAGATGCAATAATTTATATTTATTTATCATGCATTTAATAAAAAATTGATTCATTTAATAAATTATGAATAATAATTTATTCATTTAATAAATTTAATAATAAATTCATTTAATCATGCAACTAATAATAAATAATTACAATAATTACAATAATTATGATTTAATAAATTAATAACAATAATTAATCATTTATTAAATATTTAAACTAATTAATCAATTAAATTCTACTTCTAAATTATATTTAGAATTTAATTAAATAATTAAATGAAAATTATTTTAATAAGGAAAAAATAGAAATTTACCGAATCGGAGTTTTCGGGAATATCGCCGGAGTTGAGTCGTCGGAGAGGCGGAACCACGCCGGAAAAAATGTCGTCGGAGCGTCGCCGGAGGAGGATCGCCGGAGGAGAGGAGAGGAGAGGAGGAGATGGAATGATGACAAAATGAGGGGGGGTGCAACTCTATTTATAGAGTTGCACTTAGACGACGGAGCACTATTCTCCGCCGTCTAAGTTCACTTGGACGACGGAAACAGTGTTTTCCGTCGTCTAGGTGGCGGTTTCAAAAAATTTCAAGCGGCGCCAATTAATCGGCGGGACGTTCTGAACCGCCATAATTTTGGACTTAGACGACGGAGAATGAATTCTCCGTCGTCTAAATGAAAATTCAAGCGGTCCCAAAAACGGAAGCGGTAAATTGAACTACCATAAAAATTGGACTTGGACGACGGAGATTGTCAGTCTCCGTCGTCCAAGTGAAAATTACATGAAAAAAATAAACAAAAAAAATTTGAACTGCCATGGTTTTTGAAGCTGGACGACGGAGATGGTCGTTCTCCGTCGTCCAGGTTAACACCTGGACGACGGAAAATGACCATCTCCGTCATCCAGCTTCAAATTACGTTAAAAAATATTAAAAAAATAATTCGCTAGGAATTTAGCGATCTGTCATTCGAGTGAAATAGTCGTACAATATCGATGAACGCATCGTATATATGAACAGTTAAATTTGAACCGACGATTAATTTTACGTATTGAAACATGTTAAGTATCGACTAATCTTTACGACTTAAGTGTTCATAAGTAGACGCTCATTTGCAGCAGAGTATTAACGAAATTGAATTTGAACAAAACAACCGTTGGATATGTTCGTCGTAACATAATATATAATTGTCTTCAAAGGACCATAAAATAATAAGTTCGGGAAGGGTTTGATCGGCACAGTCAACCGCAAAACCGATAATTTCACAAACCGGAAACGTGGATACAAGGCATTTCGCAACTCCGATTTTCGAACCGTCGAAGCTCACACACCAAGAATTGTTTACTCTAAAGTCTTGATGAAAAGACTTTGCATTGGAAGAAGGTCTAGATGGTCGTTGTCTTAGAAAAAATTACGATATCTGCACCTGGACGACGGAAATGAGCGTTTCCGTCGTTCAGGTAATCACCTGGACGACGGATATGAAGTTATCCGTCGTCCAGGTTCTAACCTGGATGACGGATAATGACGTTATCCGTCGTCCAGGTGTATAGACCCTGAATTCAGGGGTTAGGGCCTTACTGTTTAGGGTTTAGGGTTTAGGGTTTGTGAACTTGGACGACGGATAATGACCATTCTCCGTCGTCCTAGTATGTACCTGGACGACGGATGATGACCATTCTCCGTCGTCCAAGTTCTAAACCCCGATTTTAGGGGTTAGGGCCTTAGGGTTTACGGTTTAGGTCGTCCCTGGTCATTTGTGTGTCCGTTCAATTATTCTGATTCAATAATATAATTAAAAAATTGATCGATCGATCCGAACTGCTAGATTTAGGGTCCAGGATTTAGCTAGGGTTTTATATGAGATTGAGATTTGGCGACAACCTGCAATTAATTTCTCCGTTGTCCAGGATATATAATTCGGATTAATTTCTTACCGTAAACCGGCATCGATCATATATATATATATATATATATATTACAATACTTACAGTAATTAATTACCAATTAATCTCCCTCGTCGTATGACCGTACTCTTCGTCATAATCATCATCGTCCTCATCCCCGTTAGACGACGGCTCATCCTCGTCATCGTACTCAACATCGTCCGACGAATAACCTGAGTCCTCGTCTACGTCCTCTTCCTGCTCGTCTTCTTCATCTACCTCATCGATAATCTCATCTTCAGTTAGATCTGTACAACCATCAGGCATGGGTAACCGTTCACCATCTTGAACCAGATCCATTATATTGGAGCGGACCATAGAAATATTAGACTCTTGATAGGCAGGAATGTCTCTTTCTGGTTCAGCAGCATCTTCAGTCGTCGCCGGTGTCCCTTCAATTGTCTCTGTATTCCATATTCCTCGGTGAGAGATATGGTTCACTATTTTCCACCCTTCACCGGCTTTCGGATCGTCGAGATAGAACACCTGCCGAACTAAGGTGGCGAGAGCGAAAGGCTCATCCTCATACCAGTGTGAGTTTGTATCGACTGATAATAGTCCCAGGTCTTCCTTTGTACGCTTGAACCATCTGCATTTGAATAGGAAAACGTTGACATCATTCCCGTAACATAGCTGAACCACATATACAATAGCCCCGTAATATAGATCATTGTCTTTCCCAACCGCTACCCCACTGTTTTGTGTTCTTCTTCCTTCGTCTCGGGCCAATGAATGGAACTTTACACCGTTCACAAAACATCCGGGATAAATATAGTGTTTAACCGGCTTCCCTGCTAGCAAGTGCTTTGGCCATGACCACCACCCTCCGTGGTTATCAGATTTTTGCAGATCAATCATCTGCGAAAAAGGGAAAATTAATATAAGGGTTTACTTTCTACAAACATGAGCGATATGTATTTAAATAATTAATACCGAGACGTACGTACGTACCCATTGGAAGAAATAATCGGGAAACTTCTTCTTAACCATTTTCTTAATCCACGCCGAACTCTTGTTTTGATTTAACGCCTGAAGCCTCTCCCTGTATGACAACATGTACGGCTCAACTTCGTCACAGTCTCGCAACACTACCCAATGTGCCTCAATAAGTTCTTCCCGTGTTAACGATTCCTTTAATACTCCTCTAAACAGTCGGACGACATTGGTGACGACAGAAAGATTGATGCGGGCACTGCGATCGGAGGCAGTGGGAGGGGGTGGATCTATGAGGTACATGTTGCAGTAAGTAACACACTCATGCATTAGGTATGTCTCTGCTATGGAGCCATCCGGGGCCGACCTATTTTTGACGAATGACTTATACTGTCCAAGCTGTCTACAAAATCAAACGTACACATTACATAAGTACATATAGCTAGCTAGTATATATATAATCTCCAGTGGAACAAATTAATTAATTAGTTGTACGTACCTTTCTTGAGGATACATCCAAGTGTACTGGACCGGACCAGAAATGAGCACCTGCTCGGGCAGGTGGATCATTAGGTGAATCATGATGTCAAAGAAAGCAGGGGGGAAAATCCTTTCTAGTTTGCAAATGATGTGCACAATTTGTTGTTGCAATTCCACCACATCTGACTTCTTTAATTCTCTGGCGCATAACCTCTGCCACCACATGTACAATGCTACTATTGGTTCTACGACGTCCCGAGGCAAGTATGGTCGAATTACCACTGGAATCAGACGTTGCAGCATAACGTGATAGTCATGTGTCTTTAGACCAACAAACTTGTGTTGCACCTCGTCCACTGCTCCAGTTATAGTAGCTGCATACGTAGCCGGATAACGAACGCCCTTAAACCAGTGAAATACAGAACGTCTAAGCGTCGGCTTCACTGTGTAAGGTGCATCTGGCATCTTGTTGTATACTCATTTCCTATCCCTCCTCAACCATAAGGGACGACGTAGATTCATTGATTCCAAATCTTTGCGCGCTTTGGGAGTATCTTTAGTCTTGAACTTAATACCGAGAATTGTTCCCACCACGCTGTCGCACACATTCTTTTCTATGTGCATCGCGTCCAAGTTGTTCCTCAGCTTCAACTTCGACCAGTAAGGGAGTTCAAAGAATATACTCTTGTGATCCCAATAGCTCAGATCATGTGGAGGAATTGGATTGCATTTCTTTACATCCGCGTCATTGCTCAACACACCAAAGTCGAAATAGCTCAACCTCTCTAAAATCTCTTCGCCCGACCAACTACGGGGTTTAGGATTGTTCTCTACCGTACCGTCGAAATGAGCTTCATCCTGTCGCCACGGGTGGTCGTGAGGAAGCCATCTACGGTGACCCAAGTAACACACCTTCCCCGCGTGCCAACTAGAGTTCACGTCGTCCAAACATATAGGACATCCATTATATCCTTTTGTCCTGCAGGCTCCCAACATCCCATAAGCTGGAAAATCCCTGATCGTCCACATTACGGCAGCCCTCATCGTGAACATCGTGTCAGTGAATTTGTCATAAGTTGGGACTCCATTTTCCCACAACAGTTTCAGCTCGTCGATCAAAGGTCTGAGGTAGACATCTAAGCACTTCGATGGAGATTTAGGACCTGGAATTAGTACGGTAAGGAAATTAAATTCCTTGTTCATGCACATCCATGGAGGCAAGTTGTACGGCATCAAAATAACTGGCCAAGTGGTGACGGCGGGGCTATTACTTCCCCAAGGATTGAATCCGTCTGTAGATAGGCCGAGTCTAACATTTCTAACCTCTGAAGCAAAGTCTCCAAATTCTCTGTCGAAATGTTTGAAACCCTCCCCATCCGCGGCGTGTCGCAGGACATCGTCATCTATTCGCTTTTCTGCGTACCATCGCATCGCCTCTGCTGTGTGTAGAGACATGTACAGGTGCTGCAATCTGGGAATCAAGGGAAAATATCGAACAACTTTCACAGGAATTCTCTTTTTCGAACTCTTCCTATTCAACTGGAATCTGCACTGGCCACATACGGGACAATAGTCCAACTCTTTATACTCTTTGTAAAATAGCACACAATCATTCGGACATGCATCAATTATCCTGTACTTTAGGCCGAGGCTGCTCAGGATATTTCTAACCTTATAATGAGATTTAGGAAGATTGTGATCATCAGGAAGCAACTTACATATTTGCTCCTGAATTTCGTCAAAAGCACTCACTGACATTTTGTGCTTCACTTTTATCTTCATTTGCTCCATCACATATTGCAACACATTCTCTCGACATCCAGGGAACACCGGGGTCTGCGCTTCAAGTAGCATCCGGTTGTACTTTTCCATCTCACTGGTGTCAGTGGCCAAGCTAGCTGCAGGGAATGTGTCATCATGCTCATTAGTGGTACTGTAACCTCCGTCTTGGTGTTGCTGTCCACTATGACTACATCCCGGAAACGCATCATGGACCAAATCTGCAGTTGGGTTGCAAGCTGGGGGTCCGGCACCACTGCCGCTGGATGAGGCACCATGGTAACTGTACCCTGAGCTGAAGTCTGCTGTGCTGAACTCTACTGCTTCACCATGCTCGCTCCATGTAGTGTAACTCCACATCATACCATTTTCGTACAGGTGTTGCACCATAACATTAACCTCCGCATACTGACAATTAAGACATTTCTGACACGGACACCTGAAACGTTTCTTTCCCTGACCATGTTCTATCACAAAATTCACAAATTCGCTAATTCCATCCATATACCGGACATCACATCTATTCTTCAACTTCATCCAACTCTTGTCCATACTGCTACAAAATATTATAATTAATTAATTATATATTGCATATATATATATATATTAGTCCATTAATTTACGCTTAATTATACGTACTCGATCTACATCGATCCATCAATTACGTACGTATGTAATTTAATCGATCTGTACATATATATATATAGCTAACATCCTTGCATGTATGTACGTACGTTTTCACTAAATATATATTAATTAAGCAAATTTTAACTGCGTACGTACGTACCTGCTGGCCTTCTCGATATCTGTACGTTAATTAAGCTAGCTAGCTAGTCAGCGGAGATCCCTTATCGATCCATGATTCTTCTCGGCCTAGCTTCTAGCTAGCTAGCTCCCTTCTCCTTCTCCCCGGCCTTCTCCTTCAATTCTTCTTCAAATGGAATGAAGAGATCGAGGAATGAATTCAGTTTGGCATCGGGCTTATATAATGCTTCACTTAGACGACGGAGGTGTCGGTACGTCGTCTAAGTGGAAGTACGTTACGTACGTACTCGGACGATGGCGTGTCGGTCCGTTGTCCAGGTAATCACCTGGACGACGGAGAATACCATCTCCGTTGTCCAGGTGATAACCTGGAGGACGGAGAAGACTCCGAGGTCCAGGTTATCACCTAGACGACCGAGAATAGCGTATCCGTCGTCCAGGTAATCACCTGGACCTCGGAAAAGACTCCGTGGTCCAGGTGACCACAGGGACGACGGAGATGGTATTCTCCGTCGTCCAGGTGGTACTTGGACCACGGAGTCGTTTCCGTGGTCCAGGTGTCACTTGGACCATGGAACAATTACGTTTTCGTGGTCTAAGTGCTATTTTCTTGTAGTGATTTCTTTTCACGGAATTCTTGCGAGTCTTTTATATGATTTACGAACTTGAGCATGCGTATGAGGTTTCGAATTACATGAGCATGTGTTTTACGATTATACGATTATACTTATACAGATATACGTATACGAACATACATACGTATGAAACATATGCTGTTTCATGCATTTGCATCGAACTGTTTATGATTTGGTTTTCACAGAGTACAGTCTCAGTTACGTTGTTGTATCGATACACTAGCCTCTCGGCTGATCCCCGATGGTAGGCATCCCAGGAGGGGCGTTTCCCCGGAACCGAGGCCTTTCTGGCTTAGAATCACGTGTGGGTCTGGGATCCCGTGATTCGGACTGTACTAGCACGGAAGTGTCCTTGAGTGACCCCGTGGGATTTATACTTGCATGCTCAGTACGCTGGAGGATTATGGTTTTACCTCGTGTACTTGTTGTTTTTATTTACCTGGACTCGCATATGTTATTTTAAACATATATATTAACTGGTGAAAGACATTTATTTTCGTCCACTCACTCTAACGTGTTTCATGTCTTTCCCCTGGGCTTTTCGGTTTTCGTGCCCAGTTTGCAGTTTAGACTCTGGTGTCGCACGTCGTGGTCGGAGGTATAGTGCTCGAGCTACCCTGTTTCTTCCAGTAGGTTTATTGTTCTACCTACTATAGTATACTTATATGTTTATACATTAGAGGTCGCTCTGAGAAATCTGTTGATTATGTTATACGATTTTACACCGGATTTCAGTAAAGTATAGATATATTTATTGTTTTACTTTACTGTTGATATATTGAGAAATCCGGATGGAATTGGTGCCCACGGTTTGCTTTTTGTGGCATAGGATGAAGTGTATTTTCCGTGTGCAGGTAATGGCAATTCCACGTTAGTAACGAAACTCTGCCAAAATTTCTACGGTTTTTGTTGGTTCGTGTTTTCAAGGGGGTTCGATTCCGGTTTAGGGAGCTAAATCGGGGTTGGGTCATTTCAAAAGACACCTACATGTTGCAACCAGAAGGCTTCATTAAAGATAACAACAAAGTTTGCAAATTGCAGAGATCAATTTATGGCCTTAAGCAAGCATCTAGACAATGGTATTTAAAGTTTGATGCCATTATTTCAGAATTTCGTTTTAAAGAAAACCAACTAGATGAATGTATCTAATGTAAAGTCAGTGGGAGTCATTACATATTTTTAATCCTGTATGTAGGTGAGATCTTACTAGCCAGCAGCCATTTTGATTTACTAAAGTATACAAAAGATTTTTTGATGAAGAAATTTGACATGAAAGACATGGGGGAAGCTCATTATGTTCTGGAAATTGAAATTTCAAGACAAAGAAATCAGCATGTTCTTGGACTATCACAGAAAGTCTATATTGACAAAGTGCTGAAGAGATTCGAAATGCAAAATTGCAGGCCTGGAGAGTCACCTATATCAAAAGGAGATAAGTTGCATAAAGGTCAACGTCCAAAGAATGACTACAAAAGAAAAGCATGGAGAAAGTGCCATATGCAAGACTAGTGGAAAGTTTGATGTATGCACAGGTTTGTACAAGACCTGATATAGCATTTGCTATAAATATGCTGTCAAGATTTCAGTCCAATGCAGGTCATGAACATTGGGTTGCTGGAAAGAAAATCTTGACATACTTGAAAAATACCAGAAACCATATGCTAGTATACAGGAAAGTTGAAAATGAAGAACTGAGGGTCACAGGATACACAGATGCTTCATATAGGCAAGATCCAGATGATTTAAAATCTGTCTCTAGATACATTTTTATGTTAGCTAAAGGGGCAGTCTCTTGGAGAACAAACAAGCAAGGATTAACAGCAACATCTACTTTCCAGGCAGAATATGTTGCAATTTTTGAAGCCACTTCACATGCTCTATGGCTTAAAAATTTTGTGACTAAACTAAGAATTGTGAATTCTGCAGAAAGACCACTACCTATACACTGTGACAATGAGGCGGTCATATTTTTCTCAAAGAACAACAAAAGAACTTGTGCTTCAAGAAATATTGATGTAAAGTACTTCTCAGTAAGGGAAAGTGTCAGAGATATATGGTGAAATTGAGGTAATTAAGATTGATACAAAGAATCAACTTGCAGATCCTTTGACTAAAGCATTACCAATTTGCAATTTTAAGAATCATGTACAGAATATGGGTGTTTTAGCTAACACTGAATCTGCAAAGAGTTAATCTATCATGTACACTTATACTGTAATGATTTATTCAGAAATTTTATATAATCCTATTATATATACACATCAGATTTCAATGCTTCATAAGTATGAAGGTCTTTTACATATGGATGTAAAATCATACTGCTATATCAGCAAAATATGCAAAACCGCATTAATTTTGTAAAATTGAAATTAAGTCAAGTTTAGGACCAACATGTTTTCAAACATTGCACATAACCATACTTGTGGTAGCTCATGTAATTTTGATCATTGTATAATAATTCTTGGAATCAGATATAAACTAAACTTATCATGATTTCATTAGTTTTATGCAGTAAAAGAAATTGACAGAGTTGTTGAATACAGATAGTGTAAATCTAAAACTCAAAGGTGCACACTTCATAGAGTTATCTGTGCAAACTTTGCATATAAATCATTTTCTGGTTCAGTAGGAGATTGTGAGACAGCAAAGAACCAGCAAACGTATTTATACAGCAACATGCATAAGAACAGCTCAGAGTTTTTTCCTTCTGATACACTTGTATTTACATAAGACATAGTCATTTAAATTGTACTTTGTAAAATGTAAACCTATAGATTGAATCAAACTTTTGAATTCAAAACGTATGGATATCCATCTGTAAAACAGATTAGGACAAGAAACAGTTATATGATGGATATAACTGTCTCTATGTCTTATCTAATTGATCTCCATATAAAGAGATGGAGCATTGTCTGTTGATCTCAGTCAGAACACGTTTTCTCTTATAAGTATTAGTCTAATCGATAATAAAAGTGATCAAGAGTGAATCTGGAGGAAGATCATGGTACAGGGTCCTTCAACAAGTCAGTAAATGCATATGTTCTGCATTCATGTTTTCTGCAAACTTTCCTTGCTCATATAGCAGCATTCTAATTTCATCTTGACACAGTTTTATGTACACTGTCTTTGTATTCCGCATAAAATATCTATGTACACTGTCTTTGTATTCCGCATAAAATATCTATTAGTAACATCTTCTGAGTTTTACCCCGAAAATGGCAACAAGGGCATTGTTGTTGTAGCTCTGGTTCCCATGGTCGAACGACTATCAATCGGTGGTGATGAGATTGATCACTGTGGTGCGATCCCAGACCGGGATTTGCAGCAAATGGCGGCTTTTCATGAAGGCCGACGACCCCAACGTGGTCGGCTCAAGAAAATGAAGGCGGCGAGACCTCGCCAGGGTCGAGCTTGGATCTGTGGAGGCGGCGGCGGCTGGAAGCATATGAGATCTCAGCGAGTAGGTGGATGGCAGTGGCTGTCTGTAAAGCTCCAGCAAGGACAGGTGCTTAATGGTCCTGGCAGCGGCGGTACAACTTCCCGGTCAAGCCTTGGCTCCTAGGTTTGTAGGCTTAGGGAATGCTGATTTATGTTGGGCTGGGCCTCCCAAACTGGTTAACCAATGTTGGGCTTCGGTTCTAGGTGATCCACCCAAGCTTGGGCTTCAGCTTTGGGCTTCAGCTTTAGGTGTGTTCCTCAAATTTGGGAATCCTTTTGTGCTTGGAATCCGGACGACACGGTCAACCCACTTGTCAATCTATCAGACTTCTTTGTGTCAAGACGAAACTGCTTCAGGATGTGGGAACCGGGAGCTTATAGTCTAATGTAGAGATGGTGTCTAGACATTTAAGGAGTGGTGCACCCGAATTTTTTTAATCTAGTGCTACTCTGGTTTGATTGTCTAGGGAAACCAAACTATGCTTAACAATAGTGATGCTATAGGGTTTATCAGGTCGGGTAATCCGGTAAAGCTCCGTATTACTATTATCATTCAATGAAATTAACGCCATCTCAACAAAAAAAATCGACATGGTGCAAGTTCGTGTGCTAGAATTTGAACCAGATAGTTATATCATCTGGATAGACGTCCGAAGCTATAAGCACCAGGTGTGGGCGAATTTCTATCTTAGGATACTGCAAAGCAGACCTCTATCTGATCAAGTTAGTGATTTTCTATTTCGTTTTGTCGTTAATTTCAATTTCGATTTTGTTATTATCATTATATATAGACTGTTTGTATTCAAAATACTGATTGGTTCTAACAATCTAAGATTAAAAATTTTAGGAGTTATGATATTATGTAGGACGGGACGCGTCTGTTAGAATTTTAAAATCAAGACCCGATCTTGTCCCTATTGACGAGTCATACATACATAATTGCAGTTTACTGTTGTGAATATGTACGTACGCATGGCTGGTATTACGGGACGAGGTCGGTACTGCAATTACGTACGCAAGGCTGGTATTAGCCTTTAGTCTTTAGTTACCTGACCTCTGATCTTTCCTTATTGCATTGTGAAAGCTCAGCTGAATCTTTCGATCTTAAACTCCCGTCCAAGCCCTATCAAGTGATCAAATTCCAGTCCTAATTGAAAAAAGTGATCAATATCCTGTTGTTCAATCACACTTTTGTGAAGAATTTGAAGACGTTTAAGTCTCCCCAGCATTGTTATGCAAGTCTTTGCGGTAGTGAATCAGTGCATGAATAAGAAGTGTGTTTAAGGATAACAATGAGAAGCAAACACGTTCTGATACATACAAATTGTTGGCATACACGTTCTGCGTTGATGAACAAAGTTCACGGACAGATGACAATGCTGTCCAGGCTCAAGAACGACGGTGGCTGTTTGCACCAAAAGATGCCGAGATATCTGACTTGTTATTCTTAGTTTCTTACTCTATGGCAAGACACACATATATGGGGAAAACAGAACACCTTCCCATTCACTCAATTATACCAACTTCATTCAACAAAGTAGAACTATTTAATACTACCAGAGGAAATAGTTCAAGTACACCGTTCAGCATCATACTTCATTTGTTCATACCAAAGCATGCAATCCAGAAAGCGTCCGAAGGATAGATGATAACATAGATAAACTAGGTAAAGCTACAGCACTCCTCAAACTCCCCAGAAAATGTTTCCCAAGCTTACTACTGGCGCAATTCCGGTCGCACAAAGTCTGCATCAGCAGGCACTGAAATATCGACTGTGGGTCTCAGCTGAGCACACACTTCAATAGCTCCATGCACTGGGTCTGATACAAAGTTACTAATCAGGTCCTGATTGATAGGTGCACCATTGTCCACAGCAACCATTGCTTGCTGAGTCAGGATATAATCAAATCTTGGAGCCCATTTTCTTGATCCCAAACGAGCGGTCGTTGAGCAATTATCAACCATGAAGGAGACTCCCCTAGCATGCATAAAAGGATTCAAGGAATCCACAGCCTCAATTACACTTTCATTGATAATCTCGGAATACGAGTGCCCCTTTTTCCTCAGCACTTCAATCTGGAAATTGCAAGGTCATGAGAAATATAAGCATTTATACTGCACTAACCAACCAGTCTAAATTACCTTAAATATACAAAACAAAAATAGATTGAGCGGTCACCCACTGACGTTGCCCTACTCTCAAACAGAGTTTTGATAGATGAATATATATCATATTATCAATTAGCTAATTGCATCATGATTATTATGATTCACCACAATAGTATATGCAGTTTCACTAGATTTATTCAAAGTACCCTAAGCTAAAGGATTTGGGATTAAACTGGTACCTGAGCCATCATCAGGGCAACAAAAACACCAGCTGTGAAAGGGTGCAGCGGGCCAAGGTCACCAGCTGGACGTGTCGACCGGACACGCTCACCGACTTTCCACATTCGGGTCTGGTCAATCTTCCCCATCGGGAATGCAGGGAGACCATCCTTTTCCTGAAAATGAAATGAGTTTTCACTATTAATAGCCTATTAATCTTCGTAAACTTACAACAGCCAAGGATATAACTTTAATTTAGTGGCACCAGACTGGATAGCATACATAAAAGCGGCGTCCAGCTAAGACGACACTGCGGATCTCACTGCCACTGGCCACATCCTCGTAGCACTCATACAGGATATCCATGCAGGGATAATATGAGGCACTATATGCAGCCTCAAATTGCTTTCTTCCATCTTCATTCAAAGAGTTGTAAATCTCCAACATACCCTATGAACAAGAACAGTGTAAAGTCACTAATCCGTCTGCAAATGCACATAAAAGAACACAAGTGTAAGGTAAACAGATTACAAAGACAACCTTAGTTGATATGGTCCTAGAAACAATTCCAGTTACGCATTCAACAGTGTTTTCATAAGCAGAATCTTCACTCATTCCACTATCAGTGTATCGTCTGAACAGGGACTCCACAATTCCATGAACAGCACCAAGTAATATGCCTATAATCCAGAAAATCATGTACGGACCTCAGGAAGAAAGAAATCAGACGGATACATATTGGAGAGAGAGAGAGAGAAAGAGATCCAAGAGAGAGATAGAAAACTGAGAGAGAATAAATCAAAGAATTTACCTCGTTCGCCAAAGATGTCACTTTTGTACTCCTGCTCTAGCGTAGTGGCAAACGTGAACGGGGAACCCAGGGCAACCGACCAGCCCAGGGCTACATCTGTGGCTCTCCCATCAACATCCTGTAAAACCAGAAGATGTCAATTGGTTGTCTAGGAAACCAGTCATCTGAGGCCAGCACAAATGGTAAGAAAAGAGGGGAAGCTGACCTGGTGGACGGCAAAGCTCGCATTAATTCCTGCCCCATTTATTTCTTTGCCTTGGACATAAAGTCTCCTTACTGATGGACCCATTCCCTTTGGGCATACAGCAACTACGCTGATGTTCTTGGGAAAGTCAAGTCCCACTGACTGCAGATGCCCTAGAAGAAAACCATGGGAAAGACCAAGAACGCTGTTTGGTTTCATGTGAGAGAATATCTTCTCATAATTATCTGCCTGCAACATGAGAAAATAAATTGTCTCAGAAAGAGATACAAGACTATAATATAAGCCATTTTTATGGAAGGATAGATAGTAAACAAACAACTCACTGACCGACTTAGAATATCATTTACAATTTATAATAAGTTCTTTTATCCGGCTTACTCCCAAAAATTAAACATGATATGAGGAAGACTTAATTTACATTTACATTGCATCAAGTTTGACAGCAAAAACAACAATGCACAATTGTGCAGATATTTAAAAAATAATGACACCATGGCTGAATTACTAAAGATATCATCACTCAGCAGCTTTGAACTAAAATAATATGGCTATTGTTACAGCATACAAGAACAACTATCATAACTTGAATACTAATAGTATTTCCCAAGTAACTTAAAGTAATACTAGTGGTAGTGAGTTATTAAATTTAGCAGGCCCATTATCTTACAAGCAACAGATATATATGTACTGCACTGCTCAAAATTATTTTAGTATTCCAGATACATCACTTTCAGAACACAACCAACAGACCTGTGCAGAATCAGATATCAGTAGCAGAACAAGATCACTGCCTGAGATTGTTTCATATATGTCACCCAAAGTCCCATCCTCCTCATAGAAACCAGATGCCCGAGCTTCAGCAAATGAACGGGATCCCTTTCTAAGCCCAATCTGTAAAAGAAAAGAAAAAAGGGCAAAGAATTGATCATGTTCGAGCTACAAGTAATTTAACCAAGCAAAAGTATACTAAAAGATGAATTCTAATCCATAACACCAAAGGAACAATTATAGGACTGAATCTTGTTACAACTGAAGGAGGCAATAGCTTACCTTGACTTTAATATCAGATTTAGCTTCGGCTAGAGAATCTCTGAGATTCTGAGCTTGAGCAGGTCCCTGGAAACAAAAGATTCATAGTCAGTTCAATATTTAAATATGTCAAGTGATACAAGATAATTCATTTAAGCGAGAGAATACTAGGAAATGAAAACAATTCAATACAGTAAAATTGGCACCCGCTCCGGCTTTTAAATTGAAATGAAGAAAATCAAATACTGCTACAGCTCACTGCACTACTCACAAATCCAAAAATGCACGTAGCATATTTTGGAAATTAATAAAATCTAATGATGGAATATTATTCCATTCTTAAACTATAAGCATATATCAAGAAGACGGCAACATCAAGCTTGTTAACAGGTATATCGGATGGTATAAGCCTGAAGGTATTGTTTTCACTTTCAAACTCAAATTATCAGCAGAGCAACACAGATATTTTATTGACCAATGCAGACACCAAAATTTAGTTAAACACAAATACTAATTTAACAGATAAAGAACCTCAATAACAAATCGGCAACAAAAAATGAAGCAACTGATTTACCTGAGAGCCCCAACCGATGACACCGATCTGCTTAATTCCCTTGAAGGCCTCAGGCAGCAAATAGAACAAATCCCTTCCTCCTCTTACAATATACTGTAAGAAACACAAAAAATCCAAATAAGTAATAATATCACAAAGCGCTCAATGGACAAAATATCTCTCAAATCACTATCAATACTACTAATATAAAATCACAACAAATAGAAAACAAATAGATAAATGTACTCCCTAAGAAGTAATTATTTTTATTTTGGTCTGTAGAATAAAATGCCCAAACTACCCAAACAGTGACTCACTCTCATCAATTACTCTAATATTTCAAAGAGATCAAAACATAACTCAAAACCAGGAGACAAGGTAATAGAGAAAGAGCGAGACCTCATCGTGGCCAGCGAGGTTGATCTTCTCCTTCTTGAACACAGATGTCTCGAAATCCAGCGAAAGCTCAGGCTTAATCGCCGGCACTGAAACCATCTGAGCTCGGAGAGCAGAGCCGCCATTAACACCGCCGCCAGTGGCTCTGACTCGAAGAGTGTTTATGGACACCGCCGACGAGAAGCAGAGGCTGGACGGAGCCACGAGGATTTTGGAGGCAGCGGAGGAGGAGGACGGTGGAACGGTGAGGGCGGGAGAGAAGGAGGAAGTAGCCGCCGCCATTACTATTGACCTGATTGAGTTGAGCAGAGGAACAGAGAGGCAGAGAGTATCAGTGGTGAGGTGGGTTACTGGGAGTTTAGGCAGGGTTTTTATAGTGGCGATGTGATTGTGGCTAACGTGTCCTTCCAAGACGTGTAAAAGGCACGGACAAAAACATGGGTATTTTTATTTTTCAAGGGAAAGATGGGTATTTTAAAGTGAAAAATATTTTAAAACTTAAAATCGGATAAGATTTAAAAAAAACAACAACAACTTAGAATACCAAAACAAAAAAAGTCTAATTTATGACATTTTTTTTGTCAAAAAAATTCAACTTACATTTTTTTTTTTCAAAAAGACCCAATAAGTTATAAAACTCATTTTTTTTTCTACCGATTTTATCACTTAAGCCAATTACTTGTCATCGTCAACCAAATCTCGTTTTCTACTTTGCACTCCCTCAACCTCCTTGTTTTTCATCGACGAGGTCAGCATCCCACTCACTTCTTCCCCATTCTCTCTGTTTGCATCTCAATACCTCAACGTCGCCACATTCTAATTCAAGCAAAGAGAATCGCTCTCTCTCGCTCTCTCTCTCTCTCTCTCTCTCTCTCTCTCTCTCTCTCTCTCTCTCTCTCTCTCTCTCTCTCTCTCTCTCTCTCTCTCTCTCTCTCTCTCTCTCTCTCTCTCTCTCTCTCACGATCGCGATCGCGATCACGATCTCGCTGCAACAGAAACTATGTTCAAGCTTGTCGTCCTATGAAATTGAAAATTTCAAATGCTGTAAGTTTTAACGCTCTCTTTATCTATCTCTCTCTCTCTCTCTCATGATTGTTGTATATAAATTGATGATTTCATATGTTAAGTTCTATTGTATATCCAAGTTCACTTTGTTTTTGTATATGATAAATGATTTGAATTGATGTTGCATGAAACTATTTCCGTTCGTAATTGTATTATTCGATTTCATGATAGTATTGATTACTTAATTAGGCCAGGATCTGATTTTGGTTCTGAAGATTTGTTTTCATATCATTTAATGTATCTGTCTGACACTCTGTTAGAGTATCTGTCTGAGTATCTATCTAAGTATCTGTTTGAGTATTTGTTTATGTATGTTCTGTCTGCAGTATATTCAATGGCAATAGCACCATCTCCAATCATTGTGAAATATATTCACGGACGAGACAGTGTGATGAAAATTTTAAATGTTGATATCATATTGACTGACATAGTGGATATTGTCCATCAACGATTCAAATCACTCAACAACTCAATTTTGACATACCAGAGGTGAACAAATTTTCCTGGAAACTGATCGTCACGTGATTTTGATGATGTTTTCTCTACAAAGACTTTATTCAAAATATATTGAGACCAGAATCACTGACTTGAATGAGGTAGAGCATCCAAAAACTCATTTTAATATCTGTGTGTATCTGTTTGAGTATTTGTTTCCATATTATGTCACGCTAAACATGTATACGTTTCCTCTTTCTAGCAAACAGCAAATATCAGTTACAACCAATCGGCGATTTGTAGCACGCAGAATGAAAACTCAGGGCTCGATGTGTAGATGGATGGCTACATGGAAATAAGTAATGTTGCTTACGTTGGTGTTGGATGCTTTCAAGAAAATGAGACAAAAGAATTGATACAAGAAAAAGGGCAGAAATTCTTAGATGGTGTGACTGAATTCAGGCTGAAACTCAGAAAGTACTCAATTGAAAGTGGATTCAAGTTTACATATGAGAAGAATGAGCCACACGCGTAAGTGTACATTGTAGATACAAAGAGCACGATAAATACAAATGGTTTGTGAAGGCTAGACTATACCGGGTGAATGGATCATTTTACATCACTGAAATCAATAATAAGCATACATGCACACAAAAAAGTCCGGAAACAAACTAGTGAGATGATGAGATATTCTATTGTCAGGTATGGAACCTTTTTCTAACAACACTAGCTGTTGAAATATCTGTCTAAAGAGTTCTTCATTTTTTTTGTGTCAATTATTTTCTATACTTGAAACTTATTATTTATTCAATACTCAGCTCAATCGTTAAGGAAAAACTAGGCATTGATCCTAATAAGGGAGTTAAAGCCTTACAGACAGAAATTAAAGAGAGTTTTGGTCTAAAAGTCCCTTCCAAGATGGTGTGGTATGACAAGGAATTAGCATTTAATTAACTGCATAAAAATGAGGCCGAAACATACACAAACCTTCTCTGGTTCTGAGATGAATTTATGAAAACAAATCTTGGCTTCAGAGTTGTTGATATTGATTCGAAAATACAAAGGTTTCAACACCTTTTCATGTCATTTGGTGCTTACATGCAAGGATTCCAATACTGCAGACCCATGATTTTCGTTGATGCATGTTTCCTCAAAAACAAATATAAAGAACTATTCATGGGGGCTTCTTCAAAAGATCGATGCAGATTAAGGTAATGTAGATATATGAAAGATAGGACTATATGAGTAGCTATCTGGGTAGCTGTTTGGGTAGCTGACTAAGTAGCTGTCTACATATCTATTTTTTGTTTATAAACTGCACTTCATTACTTACTATACAACTAGGAACCTCACATTCTTGATTCTTTTTCAGGACTATATCCAATTGCATTTGTGATAGTTGATGCCGAAAATGACAACAATTAGAGGTGGTTCTTGATGAATCTAAGAGATGAGATAGATACACACAACATAAACCAGGAAACTAATACTCAGAGAAAAATAACATTCCTCTTAGATCGTGGTAATATAATTATGAGTTCTTTTCCAGATGTGTTCCCCAATGATGAGCACGGCTACTGTTTTTGTCACTTGATTGTTAACCTCAAAGACAACTACAGAGGACACTTGAAGGGTAGAATTTCTGAACTCTTCATGTAATGTGCATATGTAAGAAGTGAAAGGCAATATGAGTTCTTTTTTAACCAACTGAAGCTAGAAGGTGGATATGCAGAGATAACCAAATTCTTCAAGGTCATCCATTATAACCTTATTCATTCTATTATTTCATGGATAGTTGTCTGGGTATTTATTTGGGTAGCTGACTGAGTAGCTGTCTGAATATCTATTTTTTGTTACATTACAACCATTACAACTAGATTCATTCTCTTATTTCTAGAATATCTGTAAATTGCACTGTTTCATTCTCTTATTACAATCTGATAGAAAGGATTGCAAGCAAAAAAGAAGAATCTGGAAAATGACACACTATACTGGGATCGAGGATGGAAGGAAAGCTAATTGAAACAGTTAATATAGGAAGGCATTGGAGAGTAATAAACTCCAATGGTGATTCCTATGAAGTTTAGGCTGACAAATACAGTAGTGTAGTCAACATGGAGACATGGACCTGCTCATGTGGACATAGGCAGTTGCTGCGGTTTCCCTGCTCCCATGCCCTTGTTGTCATTCAAGAGATAGGAAAATAACTTTACGATTATGTGGACAACTTGTACAAAGTTCCATATTACAAACAAGCCTACTCATTCACACTCAATCCAGTGGCAAACATTGAGAAATCGCTTCAGGACATATCACAATACGGACTGAACGTCAGGCCTCCATTAACAAAGAAACAACTAGGAAGACCAAAGAAAAAGAGAATGAGGAAGAATGGCAAAAAAACAAACAATGCCGAAAAAGTGCTCAAGATGTCACCAAACTGGTCACAACAGGAGAACCTACAACAACCCTATTGATTGAACATACAAGTCTGTGTGGATTATTAAAGATGTTGTCAGAATAATTTTCTAAAAGTTTGAATATCTGTCTGAATATCTGTTTAAGTATCTATCTGGATATCTATCTAAGTATCTATCTGGATATCTGCATACAAATTTTAGATTTGCAACTTGTTACTTGCAAAATACAAACACAAATGTGAGGTTGTTTTTGGGTCTCTTGTTTTTGTGTTTTATATTAGCATCGTAAAGAAGGGAAAAACAAACATTTTATTGCATAGGTTAATGAATTGATTCACAAAAATTCATGGATCGCTGTCTAGGTAGCTGTCTATGTAGCTATTTGTGTATCTAACTGGGCCTGGTTGATGATGGTGTATCATTCAATCACTTCATACACACATTCATTCATCAAATCCATTGCCAAAAACATAAAATGAAGAACAAAAGATACAGAAAAATAAACATCAACTTCATTAATAATATTGATTCAATTACAAACAACAACAAAAAACAACTAATAACAAATACAAAATTCAAACTAAAAACAAAAGAAAATCATATGCTTCACATTTGGCTTTCTTGTTGCTTCCCCCTCTAAAACCTGGTGGAAAACGAGATATGATGCCCATAAGAAAATCAAGCATCTAGTCTTGTTCGGCAAGGACCAAGTCCATTTCCTCCTTCATCATATTCATACGACGTTTCATACGACCCATCTTTTTTACCATTGGTTGAAGTAGGCCATCAGGAACAAGACCTACATGAGGTCAAGTAGCAGGAGGAGGAGGGCCAGAAATAGAGTCTTCAGAGGAGGAGGAGGAGGACGATGATTTCGACTTTGATGGATCAAAATCATCATCTGTTGAATGACCAGATGTGTCTGAGTTGTATGGGTTCTTCTTCCTTGGAACCATAGTTTTTTCTGTTGATAACACTTGGAGAGAAGAAGAAGACTTAAGCAGAATGAGTTGATAATGAAATACAAACACGTTATGGAGAATATGGGAAGCCAGTCCTATTTATAGAGAACAAACAACTATGCCTTTTCTGGCTCAAATGGTTTATTCTCACGTCTTTTTCAATTTTCATTCTCTTATTACGATAGACATACGCTCTCTCTCTCTCTCTCTCTCTCTCTCTCTCTCTACGACAAAACTCCTCGTCTCTCTTTATTTCTCCCAACAAGCGTGCATAATCGCATTGAACAACATTAATACGCAAAAACTCTTCAACCAAGAAGAAAAGATGCAACCACTCACTCATCACAACCTTTCATTATAAATAAAAATGCACCGAACATAACTCCTTCACAAAATAAAAATATTTCTCCTTCACCCTCTCTTTTGTTGGTGTTCAAAAAGATAAAATGGCCAACACCTCTAGGAACCATAAGTCCAGAAAATAAAAGAAGCAACCTGAGGACTCTGTTGAAGAGATGATTGAAGAAATGGTCTGGGAAGGCAAGGAAAACAAACATCGTCACTCTCGCAGTCAAGAAAAAACTTCTCCACCTCCAACTATGTTGCAACAGTTATCCACTAGAATGACTAACCTTGAGGATAGTCTCAAGGATCTCGATGCAAAGCAGAAACTCATCAAGGAGAATGATGAGACAATCCTTCGCCTTCTTTGCCAAATCTGTAAGATGATGCCTCCCCCACCGCCAAGATTTGATGGAGCAAGCAGCAGCAAGAAGAGGAAGGTTTGAAGAGGAAGCATTGCAGCTTATTATGTATTTTTATAATTTCTACTATTATATATTTTTCAATATTATCAATGAATCTATTTTAGTTTAAAGAATGAATGGTGTTGTTTCATTTTTATCTATCAATTCTGTCATTTTCAAAGTTTATCTGCTCAAGTATATGTTCATGTATCTGTCATTCAAAATGAACAGACGCGACAGAAAATGACACGTCGTTTCTGAACCATCACGAGTAGTTGTGTAAGTAGCTGCCTAAGTAGCTGTCTTTTGGTTCATGAACTGCGTTTCACTACCAACTATACACTCGGATTTGAGTTCGTTTTGTGTTGTAAATGCATAACAGAGTGCAAAAATAAACATTTTATTTCATAGGCTTTATACAATATTGATTCACTCATTCAACATTCCAGACAGTATTAGAGATAGATACTCAAACAGATACTCAGATGATTACATTCATAGTACTCTGAGTACTACATTCAAACAGATAGTCATATTATTACAATGTTCACAAAATGATCACTACAACAAAAATATACACATTAGTTTGTCCTACACTTGTTCATGAGCTCATTCATTCCTTGTGCCGCAATACCCATGATAGATCATGGTCCATAAACGATTCCAACAATCTGACCTTGAACCAAGCCACATCCTCACGACTTAGATTTTGTTTTATTTCCTTGCCCAGAGCTATGTGATACATCATGTAGCAAACAATACTTCTGCAGTCAAGGCCAGAAGGTTGTTGAAGACTATTGTTGATTGACTGCACAAGAATTTTGTCAAAGTCTACCTTCTGATCTTTGACCCACTAAATGTTTTTGCGTTCGTTCTCTAATGTAAGGATTTCCCTCACCATCAGTTCATTATCGGTGCTTTGAGAGTCATCTACCAACATTCTAATTTTTAGTGATAACATATCCACTATCAGAAAAACTCACTTAGGCGACGAAGTAATTTGTCGTTGCCCAAAAAATATTTTTGTTGGCTAAGTCACACTTAGGCGACGAAAATGATCGTCATCGGCTAAGTGATTTCTTAGACGATGGTTTACGTATATCGTCGCCTAAATGTGAACATAGACGACGTTTGTCATCTTTCGTCGCCTAAGATAAACACTAAGACAACGGTCATTTATTGTCGTCGGCTAAGTATGTCACACTTAGACCACGAAACTGTTTGCGTTGCCTAAGTTCTCACCTAGGCGACAGAAGCATGACACTTAAGCGAAAAACTCAATTATTAGATCGATCAGATTCCTTCTATCTCACCCTCATCCTCATCCTCAGTTCTCTCTCTCCACTCAAAAAACCCACTGGCGGCCTCTGATAGCATCCAACAAAAATTTCATCAAAACTCGATTTTTCAAGCCTCAGAGTTCTAGTTTTACCCACTTATCTCCTTAGCGGTGAAGGTATTAACTCGTTTCTCTCCATTAATTTTTTTGAATTTAATACCATTAAGTGATTGATTTTTTCAGCAAATATATTGTAATTTCCGGCACCTTAGCTTAAATTACTTCTTGAATTGCATTGTTAATCTAATAGTAAGCTAATTGGTTAGTTAATTAATTAGTATATATGTTTAATTTGATTAATTAGTTACAACATGCATGTTAGGTTAAGGTAATTGGTTTATTTAATTAATTAATTAAGCTAATGGTATCAATCTAGCTAGGTAATTAAGCATAATTAATTGCATGTATGTTAATTTAATATATATGGTTAATTAAGCTAATTGTAAAGTATTTAAAGATAATAATATAATATATAATATATTTTATAGATTAATTATAGTATAAGATTGATTAATTAATTAATTGTGTTAGCATTTGAATTGATAATATATATTGTATATTAGATTAATTAATGAATTATTGGTTAAAAAATTATATAATCAATAGATCAAATTATTATCCTTACGTAGAAATATGGGTAAGGGTTAGATACAGTTGACGAATAGAAGTGATGTGCGGTATACGGTTGGCATCAGAGAGTTTGTGGATTTTGCGCTGGAACATGCTCAGGGAAAGAAGCATTTCAGATGTCCATGCAGAAAATGTCTCAACTATCAATTTATTCCGTCTAACGTTATGGCTGAACACCTGTATGAGCACGGTATTATGTGGCTATATTTGTGAACTTTGGATTTCTGGATATATTTGATGAAATTTTGATGAATATTATACATTTTTTCGGCTTAATTATGGTGTAAATGAAGGGAGGTGGGGGGGGGGGGGGACGATCAAGAACGGGCAACCCCATTTCCCTACAGGCCTCATAGAAGACGGCCATCTTACGGTTGTTAGTTTGAAACCGCGTCTCCACGGACCTCGAATGCTCCCAAGTGCAATCAACCGACTCCTGTGCCGATCGACCCCTTTCAAGGGCGGCTCGGAGCACCTCGGAATCGTCCCTACCGCGATGAGTCGATGATGTAAATGACTTGGACAAATCTCTCTGCACTTTCCGTCTAATCCAATGAACCTCCTTGCCAGGTTGGTGACTGTAAATAGCATTGGCAATAGCGATCTAACTCTGCATCGACAGAGGAAGCACCTGTTCAGGCGTCATCTCCGGGTTGGCCAGCTAGGTGGCCGACATTTCCTCCCCGGCCAGTTGTATCAACCTCTCCTGAAATTAATCATGTGAAGAATACATAAATATTATTTTCTAACAAAAAATTGGCATAGTTTCCCCTAAAATTGGAGAAAACCAAAAAACCTGCAGGCAAGATTATACTTCAAATAACCAATTCCAACAATACAATTATATAGTGGGCACTAATTTCCATCCGGATTTCTCAAGTTGAAAATCATAATTTAACCAACTAAACTAAAGCATAACATAATTCATGTTCAAAATCATACACTACGAAGATATTTTTAGCGTCGTCTAGGTAGTGCTACTTAGCCGACAAAATAAATGTTTTTGTCATCTAAGTGCACCTTAGATGACGAAATAATCCATTTTCGTAGGCCAAGAGTCATTTTTATTTACTTTTCATTTTTTTTCCAGTTCCAAATATAATTTTATTTCAAGCATAACCATCTGGCCTTATTCAAGGCGGTCCTTCCGATTCATAATCTTATAGCTAAAATTCGAAATCAAAAGTATTAAGTCGATTTCGATATTTCCTCCGATCCCTCTGTAGACTTCCGGTTCTCCTTGACATAGTTTCCCCTAAAACTAAAGGGAACCAAAAACCTGCATGCATAAACTAAGGCAAAACATTTCGCATGAACAAACACCAAATGTCCTTCCAAATTACTGTGGGCACCTATTCCCAAATCCGGATTTATCAATTTCAATTAAATAGCCTAATCACATATGTACTATATATGTGAGAAAGATTTTTAAATTAATTAAACATACGTACCCATTATTGGAAATAATTAGAAAATTTCTTCTTAAGCACTTTTTCAACCCAGGAAGGACTCTTGTTCGGTTTCATCATCTGAATGTATGCCTAATGGGCCTTCATGTAATGGTTGATCTTGTCACATTCTCGCAACACTACCCATTGCACTTCGACAAATTCTTCTTTAGTTAATCTTTCCTTTAATACTCCTCGAAATGGTCCTAGAGCATTTGTGATGACTGAAATATAGTTGGGGACATTTGGATTGGCCTGGACCAGATCCTTGAGGTACCTATTGCAGTAGGTAACACACTCATGCATTAGGTATGTCTCAATTATGGAGCCATCCGGAGCATATTTATTTCTCACAAATCCTTTCTACTGTCTAAGTTGTCTGCAAAATTATAGAATTAATAATGTGAAGAATAGTAGAAACAAAAAAAAATGCAAATGATGAACAACCGTTATAAATAATTGTATGTACCTTTCTTGAGGATACATCCAAGTGAAGTGGACTGGACTAGAAAGGAGCACCTGTTCGGGTAGGTGGATCATGAGGTGAATCATGATGTCAAAGAAAGAAGGGGGAAAAATCCTCTCTAGTTTCCAAAGGATGCGCACTATTTTGTATTGCAGTTCGAGGACATCTAACTTCTTCAACTCTCTAGTGTATTACCTCTGCCACCATCTACACAATGATACTACTAGTTGGACGACGTGTGACGACCCGAATAAGAAATTAGCACGATAATCGGCTTAATTCACGAGTTAGCGAGTAATCACAGTTTATCGTAAATTGATTGAATTGGCGGTTCGGTTCACGAATTAATTATCGGGCGAGAATTTGAGTTGAGTCTCTTCATGAGAATTGTAGTACGCGTGATTTCGAGTTCGTGGGCGGTTTCGGATAATTGTTTCGATAACCGAGGAATATGTTATGAATATTTGAAATCGTATAATTACGTCGTGTTTATCCGTTTGAATTTGAGTGATCCGAAACGTGATTGTGATTCGATTTTGACCATCGATTGTATCGAGCCACAAGTATAAATATCGAAAATAGTCGAAAAATTGTCGAAAACACTGTTTTGAGAAGTTTGACCGGCGTTGACCGAAGTTTGACCCGTTGACTTTTGTTGATCGGAGCTCCACCGCGTGTTGCGAACTGCCACCGTCCGACCTGGATTTTTTGGCCACCTCCGGCCACGAAATTGGTATGGTTAGAATCCTCTCTTGATTTTCTATGGTTTAGAACTTGGATTTGTGTGATTTGATGAGGTTATGAGGGAGAACGAACTCGGTGAAGTTTATGGATTTTGCCGGATTCGAGTGGCCAGCTCTGGCCACTTTTGGGGTCGGGTGTTTGGGGGGAAAGGTTCCCCTCATCCTTGTGAAGCTTTTGGGTGAAGGAATTGTGTTTTGGTTGAGGTTTGAAACTCGCCGGAATCTCAACGGAATCCATGGATTCCATGAGTTTCGAGCTCAATTCCGGTCGGTGGGCTAGGAATTGGGTCTCGGTGTAGAAGAGAAATGTGTTGGGCTTAAGGAGGACTTGTGATATGAAAATTTTGGTCGGGATCCCTCACCGTTGACGCCGCTCCGCCGGCGGCGGCGACGCTCTGGCAAGGGAGTTGACTTTTTGGAATTTGACGAGTTTTATGTCGTTTTTCTCGTAATCACGCCCCGATCATCGCCTTGAGGTTTTCGAGTTGATTTGATTATCGAATTTTAAGTCGAGGGTTTATATGGAGAATTTGGGAGTTTTCGTCGATTATTTTGTATCCCAGTTATATGTTTCCGGAAATGGTTGGTTTCTGAGGTGTGGTACAGAGTAATGAATTTTGATTTTGATCGGTTATATTTTGTGATTAGTCAGGGGATTGAGATCGTACGTTGGACGAGGGATCTTCCACCGGATCTCGTGATTAGCGCGTTTGCACGCTGTGCTTGTCTGTAAGTGAACATTTCTTTTTAC
The DNA here is from genome assembly GCA_946800695.1 of Geum urbanum. Lineage (NCBI taxonomy): Eukaryota > Viridiplantae > Streptophyta > Magnoliopsida > Rosales > Rosaceae > Geum > Geum urbanum. The sequence goes on along the minus strand of OX326997.1, from coordinate 35,951,922 downwards.
TGATTAGTTGCGAGTCCTTATTACACGTTTTACGAGCATGAGCATGCATATGAGATTATGATTTATACGAGCATGTGTTTTACGATTATGCATTTGTGAATACGCATCGACGAATATGCTTATACAATTATGTATTACGTATATGCATTTACATTATGCTTTATACACTTGCATAAAACTATTTATGATTTGGTTTACACAGAGTACAATCACAGTATATATTGTTGTATCAATACACTTGCATCCCGGCTGATCCCCGAGGATGTTTACCGGGGGAGGCTGTGACCCCTGACCGAGGCCTTTACCAGGGAGGGGGGGGCAGACCTCTGGCCTGAGGCCTTTCTGGCTAGAATCACATGTGGGTCAGGGATCCCGTGATTCGGACTGTACTAGCGCGGACGTGTCCATGAGTGACCCCGTGAAATTTTATGATGCATGCTCCGTACACGTGAGGAGTTAGAGTCTCTCTCGTGTACTATATCATATTCATTCATTTTGACTCGCATATGTTTTTATAACATATATTGTTCGGCGAAAGACATTTATTTTTCGTCCACTCACTCTAACTGTTTATATGTCTTTCCCTGGGCTTTTCGATTTCCGTGCCCAGTTTGCAGTTCGGATTCTGGTGTCCCACGTCGCAGTCGGAGGCTTAGTATTCAAGCTACCTTTCTTTTCCAGTAGGTTTCTTGTTTAGCCTAATTTTGTATATTTATGTATATATAAACACTAGAGGTCGCTCTGATTACTCTACTGTTATACTTTCATATGATTTCCCCGGATTACTGTAAAGTACAGTTTTATTTATTACTTTTATATTATTGTTATGATATTGAGAAATCCGGATGGGATTGGTGCCCACGGTTTGGCTTTTGTGGCGTAGGATGAAGTGTGTTTTCGGGTGCAGGTTAATGGTAATTCCACGTTATAATGAAACTCTGCAGAAATTTCTATGGTTTTTGCAAGTTCGTGTTTTCAAAAGGGGTTCGATTACGGTTTAGGAAACTAAATCGGGGTTGGGTCCTTTCAGCTTGGTATCAGAGCATTAAGTTTCAGGTTCTATAGACTTCTGTAGTTGCGACAGTGAGCGTATTTAAGTATGTACAACATGTCTGAAGCGATGACCCGACTGGCCAGCGGTTACTCATCAATGCTTCGGGTGTTGTGTGTTCTCAAATGTCTAAAGTCTCATGATTACGTTCCTTGTGCTTGTAACTAATGCTTTTCTTGTATCATTAGGATGCCTCCTAGATGTGGTTCCCATGTTAATAGGGATATGGATCCTGATGAGGATTGCTAGACGCATGACTTGCTGATGCGAGTGTTGTGTTTGGAGGAGCGTTTTGACCTTGTGGTCAAAGATCGAACTGCTGGAGCGACTGTTTTCTCGGGTTCAGCTGATCCAGAGATTTGTGAGGCATGGTTGGTTCAGGTTGAACGAGTTTATGAGCATCTGCGTTTCACTCCTAAGCAGATGACAGTGGCAGGAGTTGGGTTACTTGAGTCTGAAACATACTTCTGGTTGGTTAGCACCGATAGAGTTCCGGTTGATACTTCGTGGACATTGTTTCGAGATTTGTTTATGCGGAGATACTTCCACCAGGTTACACAAGAGCGGAAGTATGAGGAGTTCACTAATTTGAGACAGGGCAGTATGTCAATACTTGAGTATTGGGACAGATTTACCTGCTTATCTCGGTTTACTCGTGACATGGTGGCTACAGAGGAAGCCAAGTGCCGTAGATTCGAGCTGGGCTTGAACCTGAACATCAAGGGGACACTGACTACGATGCCTCGGAACAATTTTGATAAGTTCGTGAGCGCTGCACTTCGAGGTGAGGATATCGAAAAGGAAAGGCAGATGAGATTCCAGTCTACACAGTTTGAGGAGGGTGGACCGAGTCAGGGACCTTCCAAGAGGCTGAGTTCAGGCACTTCCAGATCGGCATCATCATAGGGCAGTGGACCATATAGACCACCGGGTAGTTTAGCTAGACAGAGACAGAGATGAAGGAGAGATCGGCCACAGAGACCACAGTCTAGTGGGGGTTCTAGAGGATCCAGCTATCCTCGACGCATCGGTGGCACTTTTGCTATACCGAGGGAGTATCCACTATGCAACTTCTGCAACAGGCATCATTATGGTCCTTGTTAGCGAGGCACTACTAGTTGCTATCGGTATGGCCAGGAGGGTCACTATGCGAGGGAGTGTCTCTAGCAGGTGGGTGTTGGTGGACAAGCAGCTCAGAGTTCCGGAGGAGAGCGAGATACCACTTCTGGGGTTCGACTTGTTCAGTCTTCTGGCCAGGGCGGACATCATAGTCACCCTCAGCGTGGACGACCAGCCGGGCAGGCCAGGGTTCATGCCATATCTTTGCGTGAGGGCAGAGATTCACCGGAGGTTGTTATTGGTACGTTGCCTGTTTTTGGCTATCCAGTACTTACTTTGCTAGATCCAGGTGCTACTCATTCATTCATATCATATAGATTGTCATCTTTAGCTACTATGCCTGCATCTCCACTTCCGGGGTTGTGGAGAGTGTTGTATCCATCTGGTGAGGTTGTGAGTATCGGTTGGGTGTATAGGGATTGTGAGATCTTTGTTGGTGGTTATGGTTTAGCTGCGGATTTGTTATTGCTGGATATCGTCGACTTTGATGTGATTTTGGGTATGGACTTCTTGGAGACACATTGGGCTATGTTCGATTGTCACAAGAAGGAGGTTATGTTTCGACGACCAGGGTTCCCAGAGATACTGTTTCGCGGTGAGAAGAATACTGCATTGCCATGTGTGATTTCAGCGATGAAGGGCGAGCGGATGATGAAGAAGGGTTGTGTTGCATACTTAGCTCATGTTGTGGATACTACGGCTGCTGTGCCAGACATTGGTGACATTGTGGTGGTTTCCGAGTTTCCAGATGTGTTTTCGGAGGAATTACCGGGTATTCCTCCAATTCGGGAGATCGATTTCACCATTGAGCTTTTACCGGGCATTGGACCCATATCTCAAGCACCTTATTGTATGGCGCCAGTGGAGTGGAAGGAGCTACAGATTCAACTTCAAGAGTTGCTGTAGAAAGGGTTCATACGACTCAGAGTATCACCGTGGGGTGCTCCTATACTGTTTGTGCGGAAGAAGGATGGTTCCATGCGGTTGTATTGATTACCGAAAGCTGAATCAAGTCACCATGAAGAACAAGTATCCGTTGCCGCGGATTGACGACTTGTTTGATCAGTTCAAGGGATCTTCAGTCTTTTTGAAGATTGACCTCAGGTCCGGATACCATCAGTTGAGGATCAGAGAGGCAGATGTGGCATGGACAGCTTTCAGATCACGGTACGGACATTATGGGTTCTTGGTTATGCCGTTTAGGTTGACCAATGCCCCTGCAACTTTTATGGATATGATGAATCGGGTGTTCAAGCGGTTTCTGGACAAGTTTGTGATCGTGTTCATTGACGACATCCTGATTTACTCTAGGAGTGTGGGCCAGCACAAGAAGCATTTACAAGCTGCTTTGCAGACTTTACGAGACAATCAGCTGTTTGCGAAGTTCAGCAAGTGTGAGTTCTGGTTGGATAGCGTGAAGTTTTTGGGTCACGTGATTTCAGCTGAGGGAGTCAGCGGAGATCCTGACAAGATAGAAGCTGTGTTGAATTGGAGTAGACCTACCACCGTACCAGAGATCAGGAGTTTCTTGGGTTTCGCAGGTTATTATCAGTGCTTTTTTTCAAGGATTGCCACTCCACTTACCAGATTGACGAAGAAAGGTGTCAAGTTTGAGTGGTCTAACGCACGTGAGAAGAGTTACTTGCTCTTGAAGGAGAAGTTGACTACTGCACCGGTTCTGACTCTACCTGACTATAGTGGAGAGTTTGTGGTTAACAGCGATGCATCGATATTGGGACTTGGTTGTGTTTTGATGCAGTATGGCATAGTGGTGGCCTACGGTTCAAGGCAGCTAAAACCACATGAAGTCAACTTTCCTACACACGATTTAGAGTTGGCTGCTATTGTATTAGCCTTGAAAAGTTGGAGACACTACTTGTATGGAGCTCAGTGCAAGATATACACCGATCACAAGAGTCTCACTTATTTACGCACGCAGCCAGACTTGAGTATGAGGCAGCGTAGATGGATGGAGTTGATCAATGACTATGATTGCACCTTTGAGTACCATCCAGGGAAGGCTAATGTCGTTGCTGATGCACTCAGTCGGAAATTCGGAGCTTCATTGTTTCATGTATGTGTGGCCAAAGTTTCTATGTTAGCCGAGTTACGGGCTACGAGGGCTGAGTTCGAGTGGGACGATGATGGAGCTTTGTTGGCTAGCTTCCAGGTTCAACCAGTATTTGTTGATCAGGTTCGGGAAGCTCAGGATACGGATTCCTATCTGTTGGACAAGAAGACCATGATTCGGAATGGTGTGCCAACAGAGTTTCGATTGAGTGATGATGGTACATTGCTATTCAGAGGCAGATTGTGTGTACCCAGGGACGAGAGTTTGAAGAAAGAGATTTTAGACGAAGCTCATTATTCGGCTTATGCGATGCATCCCGGCGGTACGAAGATGTTTCCTACACTCCGAGCTTATTACTGGTGGCGAAATATGAAACGGGAGATTGCCGCATATGTAAGTAGATGTCTGATTTGTCAGCAGGTTAAAGCAGAGAGGCAGAAGCCTGCGGGAAAGTTGCAGCCCTTGGAGATTCCAGTTTGGAAGTGGGAGCACATTACCATGGATTTCGTGTATCTGTTACCGCGTACTTCGGTTGGTAATACTGGTATTTGGGTTATCGTAGATCGTTTGACGAAATCAGATCATTTTCTTGCACTTCCGGAGAAGATTTCAGTGGGCAGATTGGCAAACCTGTATTTGGCGGAGATCGTTCGTCTGCATGGTGTGCCTGTATATATTGTTTCTGACCGGGACAATCAGTTTACTTCAGAGTTCTGGCAGGTATTATAGCGAGCATTGGGTACCAGATTGCATTTCAGTACGGCTTTCCATCCTCAGACCGATGGGCAGTCTGAGCGGACTATTCGGACTCTCGAGGATATGTTACGGTCTTGTGTTTTGCAGTTTAGAGGAAATTAGGACCAACAACTGCATTTGATTGAGTTTGCTTATAACAACAGTTATCATGCCAGTATTGATATAACACCGTATGAGGCTCTATACGGGAGGCAGTGCCGCACTCCATTGTGTTGGAGTGAGGTGGGCGAGCGATGGCTTATTGGCCCTGATCTGGTGAAGAGCACCATGGAGGATATTCAGATTATCTGGGACAGACTAAAGATTGCCCAGGATCGCCAGAGGAGTTATGCGGACGTGAGAAGAAAGAATCTCGAGTTTGAGGTAGGCGATTGGGTCTTCCTGAAACTGTCTCCTTGGAGGGGAGTTGTGTGTTTCGGGAAGCGCGGCAAGCTTCGACCACGGTATATTGGTGCCGTGGCTTACAGGTTAGAGTTACCTTCTGAGATGGCTCGTGTACACGATGTTTTTCATTTCTTGATGTTGCGGAAATATATTCAGAATCCATCGCATGTGTTAGCACCACATCAGCTTCCTATCCGAGAGGATTTGACATATGTGGAAGAGCCGGTACAGATTCTCGATCGGCGTGAGCAGGAGTTGAGGCACCGTGTCATACCGCTTGTGAAGGTCTTATGGCAGAATCACTCAGTTGAGGAGGCCACTTGGGAGACCGAGCAGCATATGCGGGAGCAGTACCCTCATCTGTTCACCTAGCAGGTACATAAATTTCGAGTTCAATTTTTTTTAAGTGGGGTAGATTTGTGACTACCCGAATCAGAAATTAGCACGATAATCGGCTTAATTCAGGAGTTAGCGAGTAATCACAGTTTATCGTAAATTGATTGAATTGGCGGTTCGGTTCACGACATAATTATCGAGCGAGAATTTGAGTTGAGTCTCTTCACGAGAATTGTAATACGCGTGATTTCGAGTTTGTGGGCCATTTCGGATAATTGTTTCGATAACCGAGGAATATGTTATGAATATTTGAAATCGCGTAATTACGTAGTGTTTATCCATTTGAATTTGAGTTATCCGAAACGTGATTGTGATTCGATTTTGACCGTCGATCGTATCGATCCGCAAGTATATATATCGAAAATAGTCAAAAAATTGTCGAAAACACTATTTTGGGAAGTTTGACCAACGTTGACCGGAGTTTGACATGTTGATTTTTGTTGACCGGAGCTCCACTGCGTGTTGCGAACTGCCAGCGTCCGACCCAGATTTTCCGGCCACGAAATTGGTATGGTTAGAATCCTCTCTTGATTTCCTATTGTTTAGAACTTGGATTTGTGTGATTTGATGTGGTTATGAGGGAGAACGAACTCAGTGAAATTCATGGATTTTGCCGGATTCGGGTGGCCGGCTCCGCCACTTTTGGGGTCGGGTGTTTGGGGGGAAAGGTTCCCCTCATCCTTGTGAAGCTTTTGGGTGAAGGAATTGTATTTTGGCTGAGGTTTGAAGCTCGCCGGAATCTCAACGGAATCCATGGATTCCGTGAGTTTCGAGCTCAATTCCGGGCGGTGGGCTTGGAATTGGGTCTCGGTGTAGAAAAGAAATGTGTTGGGCTTGAGGAGGACTTGTGATCTAGAAATTTTGGCTGGGATCCGTCACCATTGACGCCGCCGGATCTCGTGATTAGCGCGTTTGCGCGCTGTGCTTGTCTGTGAGTGGATATTACTTTTCATTGATTAGTTGCGAGTCCTTATTACACGATTTACGAGCATGAGCATGCATATGAGATTATGATTTATACGAGCATGTGTTTTACGATTATGCATTTGTGAATACGCATCGACGAATATGCTTATACAATTATGTATTACGTATATGCATTTACATTATGCTTTATACACTTGCATAGAACTATTTATGATTTGGTTTACACAGAGTACATTCACAGTATATATTGTTGTATCGATACACTTGCATCCCGGTTGATCCCTGCGGATGTTTACCGGGGTAGGCTGTGACCCCTGACCCGAGACCTTTACCGGGGAGGGGGGGGGGCGACCTCTGATCTGAGGCCTTTCTGGCTAGAATCACATGTGGGTCTAAGATCCCGTGATTCGGACTGTATTAGCGCAGACGTGTCCATGAGTGACCCCGCGGAATTTTACGATGCATGCTCCGTACACGTGAGGAGTTAGAGTCTCCCTCGTGTACTATATCATATTCATTCATTTTCACTTGCATATGTTTTTATAACATATATTGTTCGGCGAAAGACATTTATTTTTCGTCCACTCACTCAAACTGTTTATATGTCTTTCCCTGGGCTTTTCGGTTTTCGTGCCCAGTTTGCAGTTCGGATTCTGGTGTCTCACGTCGCAGTCGGAAGCTTAGTGTTCAAGCTACCATTCTTTTCCAGTATGTTTCTTGTTTAGCCTAATTTTGTATATTTATGTATATATATACACTAGAAGTCGCTCTGATTACTTTACTGTTATACTTTCATATGATTTCCCCAGATTTCTGTAAAGTACAGTTTTATTTATTACGTTATATTATTGTTATGATATTGAGAAATTTGGATGGGATTGGTGCCCACGGTTTGGATTTTGTGGCATAGGATGAAGTGTGTTTTCGGGTGCAGGTTAATGGTAATTCCATGTTATAGTGAAACTCTGCAGAAATTTCTATTATTTTTGCAAGTTCGTGTTTTCAGAAGGGGTTCGATTCCGGTTTAGGAAACTAAATCGAGGTTGGGTCCTTTCAGCTTAGTATCAGAGCATTAAGTTTCAGGTTCTGTAGACTTCTGTAGTTGTGACACTGAGGGTATTTGAGTATGTACAGCATGTCTGGAGCGGTGACCCGACTGGTTAGCGATTACTCATCAATGCTTCGGGTGTTGTGTGTTCTCAAATGTCTGAAGTCTTATGATTACGTTCCTTGTGCTTGTAACTAATTCTTTTCTTGTATCATTAGGATGCCTCCTAGACGTGGTTCCCGTGTTAATAGGGATGTGGATCCTGATGAAGATCGCCAGACGTATGACTTGCTTATGCGAGTATTGCGTTTGGAGGAGCGTTTTGTCCCAGTGGTCAAAGCTCGAACTACTGGAGCGACTGTTTTCTCCGGTTAAGCTGATCCAGAGATTTGTGAGGCATGGTTGGTTCAGGTTGAACGAGTTTGTGAGCGTCTGCGTTTCACCCCTGAGCAGATGACAGTAGCAGCAGTTGGTTTACTTGAGTCTGATGCATACTTCTGGTGGGTTAGCACTGATAGAGTTCCGGTTGATACTCCGTGGACTTTGTTTCGAGATTTGTTTATGCAGAGATACTTCCACCAGGTTACACAAGAGCGGAAGTATGAGGAGTTCACTAATTTGAGACAGGGCAGTATGTCAGTACTTGAGTACCGGGACAGATTTACTCGCTTATCTCAGTTTGCTCGTGACATGGTGGCTACAGAGGAAGCCAAGTGCCGTAGATTCGAGCTGCGCTTGAACTTGAACATTAAGGGGACAATGACTACGATGCCTCGGAACAATTTTGATGAGTTCGTGAGCGCTGCACTTCAAGGTGAGGATATCAAAAAGGAAAGGCAGATGAGATTCCAGTCTAGACGGTTTGAGGAGGGTTGACCGAGTCAGGGACCTTCCAAGAGGCTGAGTTCAGGCACTTCCAGATCGGCATCATCATAGGGCAGTGGACCATATAGACCACCGGGTAGTTTAGCTAGATAGAGACAGAGATGGAGGAGAGATCGGCCACAGAGACCACAGTCTAATGGGGTTTCTAGCGGATCCAGCTATCCTCGACGCACCGGTAACACTTTTGCCGTACCAAGGGCGTACCCATTGTGTAATCTCTGAAACAGGCATCATCTTGGTCCATGTCAGCGAAGCCTTGTCATTTGTTATCGTTGTGGCCAGGAGGGTCACTATGTGAGGGAATGTTTCCAGCTTGCTGGTGTTGGTGGACAGGCAGCTCAGAGTTCCGGAGGGGAGCGAGGTACCACTTCTGGGGCTCGACCAGTACAGTCTTCTTGCCAGGGCGGATAGCAGAGTCACCCTCAGCGTGGACGACTAGTCGGGTAGGCCAGGGTTCATGCCATGTCATTGCGTGAGGGCAGAGCTTCACCGGAGGTTGTTATTGGTACGTTGCATGTTTATGGCTATCCAGTACTTACTTTGCTAGATCCAGGTGCTACGCATTCATTCATATCATATAGATTATCATATTTAGCTACTATGCCTGCATCTCCACTTTTGGGGTTTTGGAGAGTGTTGTATCGATCCGGTGAGGTTGTGAGTATTGGTTGGGTATATAGGGATTGTGAGATTTTTGTTGAAGGTTATGGTTTAGCCGCGGATTTGTTATTGCTAGATATCGTCGACTTTGATGTGATTTTGGGTATGGACTTCTTGGAGACACATTGGGCTATGTTTGATTGTCACAAGAAGGAGGTTGTGTTTCGATGACCAGGTTTTCTTGAGATACTATTTCACGGTGAGAAGAATACTTCATTGCCGTGTGTAATTTCAGCGATGAAGGCCGAGCGGATGATGAAGAAGGGTTGTGTAGCATACTTAGCTCATGTTGTGGATACTACGGCTGCTGTACCAGACATTGGTGATATTGAGCTGGTTTCCGAGTTTCCAGATGTGTTTCCAGAGGAATTACCGGGTATTCCTCCAGTTCGGGAGATCGATTTCACCATTGAGCTTTTACTGGGCTCTGGACCCATATCTCAAGCACCTTATCGTATGGAGCCAACGGAGTTCAAGGAGCTACAGATTCAACTTCAAGAGTTGCTGGAGAAAGGTTTCATACGACCCAGTGTATCACCGTGGGGTGCTCCTGTACTATTTGTGCGGAAGAAGGATGGTTCCATGCGACTGTGTATTGATTACCGGAAGCTGAATCAGGTCACTGTGAGGAACAAGTATCCGTTGCCGCAGATTGATGACTTGTTTGATCAGCTCAAGGGAGCTTCAGTCTTTTCGAAGATTGATCTCAGGTCCAGATACCATCAGTTGAGAATCAGAGATTCAGATGTGGCCAGGACAGCTTTTAGATCACGGTACGGACATTACGAGTTCTTGGTTATGCCGTTTGGGTTGACCAATGCCCCCGCAGCTTTCATGGACTTGATGAACCGGGTGTTCAGACGGTTTCTGGACAAGTTTGTGATCGTGTTTATAGATGACATCCTAATTTACTCCAGGAGTGTGGGCCAGCGCAAGAAGCATTTGCGAGCTGTTTTGCAGACTTTGTGAGATAATCAGTTGTTTGCGAAGTTCAGCAAGTGTGAGTTTTGGTTGGACAGTGTAAAGTTTTTGGGTCACGTGATATCAGCTGAGGGAGTCAGCGTGGATTCTAACAAGATTAAAGCCGTGTTAAATTGGAGTAGACCTACCACCGTACCAGAGATCAGGAGTTTCTTCGGTTTGGCAGGTTATTATCGGCGCTTTGTGCAGGATTTTTCCCGGATTGCCACTCCACTTACCAGATTGACGAAGAAAGGTGTCAAGTTCGAGTGGTCTGACTCTTGTGAGGAGAGTTACTTGCTCCTGAAGGAAAAGTTGACTACTGCACCGGTTCTGACTCTACCTGACGACAGTGGAGAGTTTGTGGTTTACGGCGATGCATCGAAATTGGGTCTTGGTTGTGTTTTGATGCAGCATGGCAGAGTGGTGGCCTACGATTCCAGGCAGCTGAAACCACATGAAGTCAACTATCCTACACACGATTTGGAGTTGGTTGCTATTGTATTAGCCTTGAAAAGTTGGAGACACTACTTGTACGGAGCTCAGTGCAAGATATACACAGAGCACAAGAGTCCCACTTATTTGCGCACACAGCCATACTTGAATATGAGGCAGCGCAGATGGATGAAGTTGATTAATGACTATAATTGCACTTTTGAATACCATCCAGGGAAGGCTATTGTCGTTGCTGATGCACTCAGTTAGAATTCTGGAGCCTCATTATTTCATGTGTATGTGGCCAGAGTTTCCATGTTAGCAGAGCTACGGGCTACGAGAGCTGAGTTTGAGTGGGACGATGATGGAGCCTTGTTGGCTAGTTTCCAGGTTCGACCGGTATTGGTTGAACAGGTTCAGGAAGCTCGGGATACAGATTCCTATCTGTTGGACAAGAAGACCATGATTCGGAATGGTGTGCCAACAGAGTTTCGGTTGAGTGATGATGGTACGTTGCTATTCAGAGGCAGATTGTGTGTACCCAGGGACGAGAGTTTGAAGAAAGAGATTTTAGACGAAGCTCATTGTTCTGCGTATGCGATGCATCCCGGCGGTACGAAGATGGTTCGTACACTCCGAGCTTATTACTACTGGCGAAATATGAAGTGGGAGATTGCCGCATATGTAAGCAGATGTTTGATTTGTCAGCAGGTTAAAGCGGAGAGGCAGAAGCCTTCGGGAAAGTTACAGCCCTTAGAGATTCCGGTTTGGAAGTGGGAGCATATTACCATGGATTTCGTGTATCAGTTACCACGTTCATCGGCTGGTGATACTGGTATTTGGGTTATCGTAGATCGAGTGACGAAATCCTCTCATTTCCTTGCACTTTCGGGAAAGATTTTAGTGGGCAGATTGACAAAGCTGTATTTGGTGGAGATCGTTCGTCTGCATGGTGTGCCTGTATCCATTGTTTCTGACCGAGACAGTCAGTTTACTTCAGAGTTCTGGCAGGCATTGCAGCGTGCCTTGGGTACTAGATTGCATTTCAGTACAACTTTCCATCGTCAGACTGATAGGCAGTCTAAGAGGACTATTCAGACTCTCGAGGATATGTTACGGTCTTGTGTTTTACAGTTTATAGGAAATTGGGACCAGCAACTGCATTTGATCGAGTTTGCTTACAACAACAGCTATCAGGCCAGTATTGATATGGCACCATATGAGGCTCTATACGGGAGGCAGTGCTGCACTCCATTGTGTTGGAATGAGATGGGCGAGCGATGGCTTCTTGGCCCTGATCTGGTGAAGAGCACCATTGAGGATATTCAGATTATCCGGGACATACTGAAGATTGCCCAGGATCACCATAAAAGTTATGCGGACGTGAGAAGAAAGTGTCTCGATTTCGAGGTGGGCGATTGGGTCTTCCTGAAACTATCACCTTGGAGGGGAGATGTGCGTTTCGGGAAGCGTGGCAAGCTTCGACCACGGTACATTGGTCCGTACGAGATCACATAGAGGGTTGGTGCCGTGGCTTATAGATTAGAGTTGCCTTCTAAGATGGCTCAAGTACACGATGTTTTTCATGTCTCGATGTTGCGGAAATATATTCCAGATCCATCACATGTGTTAGCACACCATCAGTTTCCTATCTGGGAGGATTTGACATATGTGGAGGAGCCGGTACAGATTCTCGATTGGCGTGAGCAGAAGTTGAGGCACCGTATCATACCGCTTGTGAAGGTCTTATGGCAGGATCATTCAGTTGAGGAGGCCACCTAGGAGACCGAGCAGTGTATGCGGGAGCAGTATCCTCATCTGTTCATTTAGCAGGTACGTAAATTTCGAGGTCGAAATTTTTTTAAGAGGGGTAGATTTGTGATGACCTGAACCAGAATCAGTATAGTAATTGGCTTAATCCACGAGTTTACGAGTAATCACAGTTTATCGTAAATGAATTGAATTGGCGGTTCGGTTTACGACTTAATTATCGGGCGATAATTTGAGTTGAGTCTCTTCACGATAATTGTAGTACGCGTGATTTCGAGTTCGTAGGCTGTTTCGGATAATTGTTTCGATAATCGAGGAATATGTTATGAATATTTGAAATCGCATAATTTCGTCGTGTTTATCCGTTTGAATTTGTGTTATCCGAAACGTGGATGTGATTCGATTTGGACCGTCGATCGTATTAAGCCGTGAGTATAAATATCGGAATAGTCGAAAAATTGTCGTAAAACACTGTTCGGGAAGTTTGACCGTCGTTGACCAGAATAGGACGACGGGCAGTCCGAGCGGACCATTCAGACACTTGAGGATATGCTGAGATCATGTGTGTTGCAGTTCCGCGGGAACTGGGATCAGCAGTTACACTTGATTGAGTTTGCCTACAACAACAGCTATCAGGCCAGTATTGAGATGGCACCGTACGAGGCCCTGTACGGGAAGCAGTGTCGCACTCCGTTATGTTGGAGTGAGGTGGGCGAGCGTTGGCTTATTGGTCTTGATTTGGTGAAAACCACGATGGAAGACATACAGGTTATCCAGGATCGGTTGAAGATCGCCCAGGATCGGCAGAAGAGTTACGCGGATGTGAGGAGAAAGAGCTTAGAGTTCGAGGTTGGTGATTGGGTCTTCCTGAAACTATCTCCGTGGAGGGGAGTTCTGCGTTTCGGGAAGCGTGGCAAGCTTCGACCACGGTACATTGGTTCGTATGAGATTACAGAGAGGGTTGGATCTGTTGCTTACAGACTTGAGTTACCAGTAGAGATGGCTCGTGTGCATGATGTCTTCCATGTTTCGATCCTTCACATGTGTTAGCCCCACATGTGTTAGACCCTTCACATGTCAGACCCTTCACATGTGTTAGCCCCACAACAGTTGCCGATCAGAGAGGATTTATCATACGTAGAGGAGCCAGTGCAGATTCTCGATCGTCGTGAGCAAGAGTTGAGGCACCGTGTGATTCCGCTGGTGAAGGTCTTGTGGCAGAAACACTCAGTTGAGGAGGCCACTTGGGAGACCGAGCAGCGTATGCGGGAGCAGTATCCTCATCTGTTCACTTGACAGGTACGTAAATTTCGAGGTCGAAATTTCTTTAAGGATGGTAGATTTATGACGACCCGAACCAGAATCTGATGCATACTCGGCACGATTCACGAGATTCTGTATAATTGCAGTTTTACGTCGTATATGTGGTTTGCCAATTCGATTCGCGACTATGTTTTTGGTCGAGAATTTGAGTTGAGTGTCTTCACAGAAATTGTAGAGTACGTGATTTCGAGCTCGTGGACGGTTCCGGAAGATTTTTCCGATAACCGAGGAATATTTTATGATGATTTGAAGTTTCGGTATTCGACGAGTTTATCCGATTGTTTCGAGCTTATCCGAATCATTTCGTATATTCGTTTTGGACCGTCGATTGACCCGAGGCGCGAGTATAAATATCGGGAATAGTCGTAAAATCATCGAAAATCACTGTTTAGCGTTGACCAAAGTTGACTTTCCAAAATTAGTAAGTTTGACTGTTGACCCGAAAAGGAAAGGTTTCTCGTTTCGGCTTGCCGTCCGACGACCCATTTTCCGGCCACCTCCGACTTCGGCAAGGGTATGGTTAGCTTCCCCTTTCAATTTCGAGTTGAATGATGTTTAAATTTGTGAGAATTGATGAGGAATTCTTGGAGCCCGAATCGGGCCGAGCTGGGGTTCATCGTCGTTGACGGTTGGCCGTATTCCGGCGAGCCTCGGTGGTGGAGGATAGGGGGATTCGACTCCCCTTGTTGCTCTGAATCTCATGGTATACTTATTTGTGGTTGTGGTTGAGTTTTTAGGGGTCACCGGTTAGGTCACCGTGAAACTTGATCCGATCTGTTTCGAGGGGAAATTGATGGGGTTCCGGTTTGATTTGAGGGTTGTGCTAGTTATGGAAATGGTTCACCTGGTTATGGCCTTTAATTTTGGAGTTTTTGGCCGTGGAACTCCACGGTTGACGGCGCGTCGCCAGCGGCGGCGGCGGTCAACGACGGAGCTCCGGCCAAAAGTTGACTTTTCAGATTTCGACGTTTTTATTGTCGTTTTTCTCGTAATCGCGCCCTGATTATCGTCCAGAGGTTTTCGGGTTGATTTGGTTAGCCGATTTTCAGTTGATATTTTGAGTGGGGATTTCGGAATTTCCGTTATTCATTTTGTACTGCATTGCATGTTTCCGGGAACGGTTGGTTTCCGTGAATCAGTACAGGATTGTGGATTATGATTTTGATTAGTTATGTTTTGTGAATACTCAGGAGATCGAGATCGAGATCGAGATCGGGATCATGATCGTGCTTCAGGCGAGGGATCTTCCGCCGGACCACGAGATTAGCGCGAGTTCGCGCTAGCAGATCTGTGAGTGGACAAGTTTATGTTTTCACTGTGAATTGCGAGTTCGTGGATTTTATGATTTTCGTGTTTACTTTATACGATATTATGATATGTATTGTTTCCGGAGGTATTGTTTATATTTATTGGTGATGGCATTATTGCATCGATGCTTCGACTACTCGGCTGGTCACCGGTAGTCCACCAGAGTTGAGAGGTCCTCTGGGCTGGGTTGAGAGGTCCCCTGTATGCCGCCAGGGTTGAGAGGTCCCCTGGCCTATCACCGTCGGGTTTGAGCGATTCACCAGTACTACCACTAGAAGTACGAGGTAACTGATACACAAAATCCATAGTGATATGCTCCAATTTCCACACCGGAATCTCCAAAGGTTGTAGTTTGCATGCAGGTTTCTGACGTTCTGCCTTCACTTGCTGACAAATTAGGCATCTGCTCACGTACATTGCTATATCCCTCTTTATGTTTTGCCACCAATAATGAACTTTAAGTGTTTGGAATATCTTTGTACTACCCGAATGCATAGCATATGCGGAACAATGAGCTTCATCGAGTATTTCCTTCTTCAAATCATCATCTCTGGGCACACATAATCTCCCCTTGAACATCAAAGTGCCATCACTCCTCATCCGAAACTCTATCGGTACATTATTCTGAATCAAATTCTTCTTGCTCAGCAGATAGGCATCTGAATCTTGAGCTTCACGAACTTGATCAAACAACACTGGACAAACTTGGAAGCTGGCTAACAATGCTCCATCTTCATTCCACTCCAACTCTGCTCCCGGTACTTGCAACTCCGTCAAAAGTGACATTCTTGCAACATGAACATGGAAGAGAGAAGCACCGTGCTTCCGACTAAGAGCATCAGCAACCACGTTAGCCTTTCCTGGATGATACTCGAAAGTGCAGTCATAATCATTAATCAGCTCCATCCATCTCCGCTGCCTCATATTCACATTTGGCTGCGTACGCAAGTAGGTAAGACTTTTGTGATCAGTGTAAATCTTGCACTGCTCTCCGTATAAGTAGTGTCTCCAACTCTTCAATGCTAACACACTGGCAGCTAACTCCAAATCATGAGTAGGATAGTTAACTTCATGAGGTTTCAACTGTCTAGAACCATATGCCACCACTTTTCCATGTTGCATCAAAACACAACCCAGACCTAACTTCGAAGCATCACTAGACACAATATATTCACCGCTATCGTCAGGTAAAGTCAACACTGGTGCAGTAGTCAACCTCTCCTTCAAAGTCAAATAGCTTTCCTTACAAGCATTAGACCATTCAAACTTGACTCCTTTCTTCGTCAAACAGGTAAGCGGTGTCGCTATTCGTGAAAAATCCTACATAAACCGGCGATAGTAGCATGCTAAGCCCAAGAAACTCCGTATCTCTGCCACGTTGATAGGTCTTCTCCAATTCAGCACTGCATCAATCTTATCTAGATCCACGCTGACTCCCTCAGCCGATATCACGTGACCCAAAAACTTTACACTGTCTAGCCAAAACTCACATTTGCTAAACTTGGCATACAACTGAGCGTCTCGCAAAGTCTGCAAGATAGTATGCAAATGCTTCTTGTGCTGCCCCGCACTTCTTGAATAAATCAGGATATCGTCGATGAATACAATGACGAACTTGTCTAGATAACTCCTGAAAATCTGATTCATCAAGTCCATGAAAGCAGCTGGTGCATTGGTCAACCCAAATGGCATAACAAGGAACTCATAATGCCCATAACGTGACCAAATGCCGTCTTATTCACATTAGACTCCCAAATCCGTAGCTGATGGTGCCCAGACCTGAGATCAATCTTCGAGAGGACTGAAGCTTCCTTCAGCTGATCGAACAAATCATCAATCCGTGGAAGTGGATACTTGTTCTTCATTGTAACTTGATTCAACTTCCGATAATCAATGCATAGCCTCATAGAACCATCCTTTTTCCTCCCAAACAACACTGGAGCACCCCAAGGTGAAACACTAGGTCGAATGAAGCCTTTCTCAATCAATTCCTGAAGTTGAATCTGCAACTCCCTCAACTCCGCTGGTGCCATACGATAGGGTGTCTACGAAATGGGTCCAGTACCTGGAAGTAACTCAATAGTGAAGTCAATCTCCCTGACTGGAGGAACACTGGATAAGTCCTCGGGAAACACATCTGGATACTCACAAACCACCGTAATATCACCAATGTCTGGTACACGAACACTTGTATCAATCACATGTGCTAGGTAAGCCACACAACCCTTCCTCAACATCTGCTCAGCCTTCATTGCTGAAATCAAACAAGGTAAAGAAGTATTCTTTTCACCACAAAACAAGATCTCCGACATGCCTGGACTTCTGAAAACAACCTCATTCTTGTGACAGTCAAGAACAACCCAATGGTTCTCCAAGAAATCCATGCCCAAAATCACATCAAAATCCACAATGTCTAGCAGCATCAAATCCGCGGCTAACCCATAACCTCCAATAAAAATTTCACAATCTCTATATACCCACCCGACACACACTACTTTGCTAGATGGATACAACACCGCCACAAACTACGGAGTGGAGATGCAGGTACAGTAGCCAATGATGCTAATCTATATGACATGAATGAATGCGTAGCCCCTGGATCTAGTAAAGTAAGAACTGGATAACCAAATATGTACAACGTACCGATAATATCCTCTAGGGAAGCTCTGCCCTCACGTAAAAACATGGAATGAACTCGAGCTTGTCTAGTTGGTCGTCCACGCTGGCTGCGATTCTGCTGACCACCTTGTTCAGAAGAATGTGTTGCACGATCACCAGAAGCAATACCCTGATCTCGACTAGCACTCTGATCCGCAACACCTCTAAAAGTGCCAAGCTGAGGACACTCCCTTACAAAGTGACCCTCCTGGCCACAATGGTAACAACTCATAGTACCCCGGTAACATGAACCATGATGCCGCTTATTTTAAATGTTACATAATGGGATACCCCTTGGTGCAGCTAGTGTGCTGAAGAAAGGTCGAGGATAACTCAATCCACTGGAACTCCCACTCGACTGCTGTCTCTACAGTTAACTCCTCCTCCATCTATGACTCTGCCTAGCAGTGTTGGTAGGATATCTGTAAGGTCCACTACCAGAAGATGATGCTGATCCAGAAGTACCTAAACTCAGCCTCTTCGAAGCACCCTGGCTAGGTCCACCCTCTTTAAATCTGCCTTTCCTTCTCAATGTCCTCGCCTTTGAGTGCAGCACTAACAAACTCATCAAAGTTATCTCGAGACATAGTGGTCAAAGTCCCCTTAATATTCAGATTCAGACCTAACTCAAACCTCCTGCACTTTGCTTCTTCTGATGCCACCATATCACGTGTAAACTGAGACAAACGGGTGAACTTATCCCGATACTCAAGCACTGACATATTTCCCTGCCTCAGATTGGTAAACTCCTCATATTTCCGCTGTTGAGCAACCTGATTAAAATACTGACGCATGAACAAATCTCTGAATAGAGGCCATGAAGTATCAATAGGAACTCTGTCTGTACCAATCCAACAAAAGTAGGCATCTGACTCAAGCAAACCCACTGCTGCTACATTTTTCTATTTAGGAGTAAAATGCAGGCGCTCACAAACACGCTCAACCTGAACCACCCAAGCTTCACACACCTCAGGATCAGGGGAACCAGAGAAAGTAGTTGCTCCTGCAGTTCTAGCTTTACCTACAGGGTCAAGACGCTCTTCCAAACGTAATACTCGCATAAGCAAGTCACATGTACGTTGATCCATCAGGATCCCGAGTCCGTTCAGCAAGGACTCCAAGTCGAGGAGGCATCCTAAGGATAAAAGATATTAGTCCTAGGACATAAATGATGTAATCATGAAACTTCAAACGTTTAAAAGTATACAACACCAAGAGCATTGATAGTTATCCATCGGCCGGTCGGGTCATCACTCTGGAAATGCTGTACATTCTCAAATGTCCTTAGTAACACAACTACAAGAGTCTACATAACCTAAAACCTAATGCTCTGATACCAACTGAAAGGTCCCGACTCCGATTTTGTTGCCTAAACCGAAATCAAAACCCTTCAAAAACATGACCTTAAAAAAATTTCGCCAGAGTTTACTTTGAAACAAGTGAGTCAATATGAGAACCTGCAAAGATAATCACACTTCGAATATTCCACAAAACCAAACCGTGGGGCTCCATTCCCCATCCGGATTTCTCAACATCATATATATAATAAACCACAAGGTTTACAAGTAATCCAGAAAATATTCAGGAGTAAACTCAAATGAAAACACAACATAAGTATTCAGAGCGACTCCTATGTACATCATATACAACCAGTAGATCGAACTAAGAACCTACTCGAACAAAAGTGTGACTGGAACTCTACGCCTCCACCGTCGACGTGCAACCCCAGAACTCAAACTACAAATTGGGCAAAGGAAACTAAAAAGCCCAGGGGAAGGCAAATAAAATCGTTAGAGTGAGTGGACGAAAATATTAATATGCCTTTCTGAAAGGACCCAACCCCGATTTAGTTGCCTAAACCGGAATCGAACCCCTTCGAAAACACGAACCAACAAAAACCGTAGAAATTTTGGCAGAGTTTCGTTACTAACGTGGAATTACCATTACCTGCACGCGGAAAATACACTTCATCCTATGCCACAAAAATCAAACCGTGGGCACCAATCCCATCCGGATTTCTTAATATATCAACAGTAATGTAATATAATAAATATATCTGTACTTTACTGAAATCCGAAGTAAAATCGTATAAAATGTACAACAGAATACTCAGAGCGACCTCTAATGTATAATCATATAAGTATACCACAGTAGGTAGAACAATAAACCTACTAGAAGAAACAAGGTAGCTCGAGCACTATGCCTCCAACCACGACGTGCGACACCAGAGTCCGAACTACCAACTGGGCACGGAAACTGAAAAGCCCAGGGGAAAGACATGAAAACTGTTAGAGTGAGTGGACGAAAATAAATGTCTTTCACCAAGTAATATATACGTATAAAATCATATGCGAGTCAAATGCATGAAAATCAAATGGTACGTGAGGAGACGTTGACTACCACCCACGTACAGAGCATGCAACGTAAATATATCGCGGAATCTCTCATGGACTACCACGCGATAGCATAGTCTGAATCACGGGATCCCAGACCCACACGTGATTCCTAGCCAGAAAGGCCTCCGGTCAGGATATCTGTCCCCCCCGGAGCATACTCGGGGATCAGCCGAGAAGCCAATGTGTATCGATACCACAACATATACTGAGACTGTACTCTGTGCAAACCAAATCATAAATCATTTTCATGCACATGCATAAAATATAATATGTACGTATGTATATTCGTATATGCATAATCGTAAAAACACATGCTCGTAAATTCATAATCAACTGCATGCTCAAGTTCGTAAATCATTTATAAAAGACTCGCAATCAATCCGTGAAAAGAAATGTCCACTCACAGACTAGCGTAACGCAGTTCGCGTTAACTCGTGATCCGGCGAAAAATCCCTCGCCATATGAACGATCACGAACCCCTGAATAATCACAAAGTCCATTACTCAAAATCATAACTCGACAATTCAAATCAAATCACGAGAAACCACCGTTCTTAGAAACACACAATCCGATTACGACAAACTGTCGAAAATCCGAAAATCACACCTCAATACCTCGCTGTACTTTCGGACGCTCAATTTGAAAAACAAACCTCCCCACAACGATCAGAGCGCGATTTCGAGTGAAATGACATATAACTCGTCGAAAACCACGCCGGGCTAAAAGTCGCCGCCGCCGCTGCCTCCGGCCACCGGAAAATCCAACCTGCCCAGAAAATTTCGTGCTACACATGGTTTCAAAGATCTCGACGATTCCAACAACTTTCCAGTTATAAGTTAAGGCCAATTTTGACCGGAAAACCTCCAAAAATCAACTCAAAGTTCCAAACCCTTACTGGAATTTAAATTCAACGGATCTCTCTCCTCCGGCCACGGCAACCCTCAAGACCACTTGGAAAAGCTTCCTTGGCTCGAGGCTAACAAAAGCCCTCAAAGAGGAGCCACCCTCTCGGCCTCCACGCCGCCACCCGAACACCACAAAACTTGCCGGAATTTTACTAACTTTGCCGAGCCATAACTTCCTCCTTCGGCCACCTCACGGGACGATCTACCTACCAAATTGAGCCCAACAAGTTTTGTGAAGGAACCCCGACCAATCGTGGCCGGAAAAGGGTCCAAAAATCACCAAAACCGAACGGAAAACATATGGTAAAATGGGTCACCCATGACCCATGGTCAACCCAGTCAACCAAAACAGAAATGGAAAGTTGACTTCCCCAAATAGGAAACTTCTATTTATAGGCCTTCCCAAAATGGAAACCACATAATTCACTTTTCGGCAAACTTCAAATACCCGTAACTTTCTCGTCGTAATTCTGATTCCGATAATTCTCGCGGCAACAAACTCGACTCGACATGTTCTTCAATTATCACCCGAAGTCAAACACATTGACCAATCGGATAAAAAGTCAACTGTTCAAACCAACACATATTTAAACCGACTAAATAATCAACAATCGAAAATATTCACAACTTAATCTTCGTAACTCGGAATAATGCTCCGGAAGTTCCCACGAGCTCAAAATTAAATTCTCAACAACTTCGGTGAAGAAGCCGAAACCAATTTCTCGTCCGGTAATTTAATCGTTAAGAAGGCCACAATTATAAACCGATTATGCCGAAACTTCAAATATTCATAACTTATTCCTCGGTCCTCCAAATAACGATCCAAAACCGCCCACGAACTCGAAATCACACGTACAACGACTCTCGAGAAGAGACTCAGCTCCAATTCTCGGCCAATGATTTAGTCGTTAACAAACTTGGCGAGTAAATCCATTATCGGAAATCTGCTATTACTCATAATCCCACGGACCTAGCTGATGACACTGCTCAATCTGTTTCGGGTCGTCACAAATCCACCCCCCTTTAAAAAATGTCGACCTCGAAATTTGCGAGTCTGCCGGCTAAACATAGGAGCACTACCTCTGCATACTGCTCAACTCTCCAGTGACAACGTCAACTGAACAACTCTGATAATAGACTCCACAATAGGAGATAGCTCCATGCTGAAATCCATGTACCCTCAAATCTCGAATCTGAACTGGCTCTACACAATAGCCAAGTGTTCCTGCATAAGGAACAGATAGGGTACATAACACGTAGCAAACCTGAAACACAGTTCCGCCACACGGAACACAACACACATAAAAACCAACGATATAGGCGATGCCGAACTATACGGCACAACCCAAACTCGCCTATGACCACATACGGATCAAAACAACATGGCAAATCACAACTCAGTCCACACACATCAACATAACTCAAACATCGAACTCGGGCAATTATCAACCTGCTTCCGCTAAATCAAAAGTCTGTGGTAGCACATTCCACAAAATCCGAATCAAATATCATCTCACATCGAACTCGCTCCAACACAATGGAGTACAATATCGTTCCTCAAAACGACATCACGCAACGTCATAAACATAGTGGTCAACAAACTAATACCGCAAACAATCTCGAACAAGTGAAACTGCTGGTCCCAAATCCTCCGGAACTGCAATACCGAAGTCCACAATATGCCCTCCAAGGTCTGAATAGTCCTCAAAGATCGCTCGCCAATCTGAGGATAAGAACCGGTACTAACTTGTAATCTGGTCCCCAATGCTAGCTGCAAAGCTTGCCAACACACAGTTACAGCTGATTACCTCGACCAGCAAATTGGGACACAGGTACACCACATAGATGGACAACCTCCGTCAAACACAGCTATGCCAGCCTGCCACTGAAATCTTTTCCCGAAAAGTACAAGGAAACATACTAAGTTCATCAAATGGTCCACAATAGCCTGACAACTGGTACCACAAACCAAAATGCGCACAAACACACACAAGATCACAGCGACAAATGCCACGTCCAACCGGAAATCCCTAATGGCTGACAGTTCTCGGCAAGTCTCTGCCTCCTAGCCATGACCAGTCGACAAATGCGGCATCTGCACACACACAAACTGCTACATTCTTCTACAGGTTGCGTCACGAGTAGAAAACTCGAAGTATCTGATACATTTCCGCATCACTAGCGCCAAATGCGCGCGAAACAATGAGTTTCAACATCATCACACTCGAACTCAGCTTCCGTAGCGCACACTCGGCTAATACGGAAACTCGAGCCACACTCATATGAAACACTGAAGCTCCTGACTCTCAATTGAATGCATCAGCAACAACATTCCAGATGGATAGTCAAAGTACAACCTCTAGCCTTTCCCGAATAAACTCAAAGGTGCAGCCATAGTCGTGAGTCGACCCCATCCATCTACACTGCCTCAAGCCCAAATCTGGCCGAAAATGCAAGTGGATGAAACTCAAGTGATCAGTGTACGTCCTACACCACGCTGCA
The DNA here is from genome assembly GCA_946800695.1 of Geum urbanum. Taxonomy (NCBI): domain Eukaryota; kingdom Viridiplantae; phylum Streptophyta; class Magnoliopsida; order Rosales; family Rosaceae; genus Geum; species Geum urbanum. The sequence continues at coordinate 35,928,368 of OX326997.1, read as the reverse complement.
CGCCATAACAGTAGTGTCTCCAACTCTCTGATGCTAACATAAGGACAGCTACACCAAATACCATACACAGGATACGTAGCTACATAAGGTTCCACCGCCTGAACCATGAGTCACCGCTCTGCTACACAGCATCAAAACATAACCAAATCCAAACCTCGATGCATCGCCATAACCCACGAACTCACCACGATCGTCAGGTAAGGTCAAAACCGAAACAACGGTCAACCATCCTCAGGAGTAAGTAACTCTCCTCGCGTGCATCGAACCACTCGAACTTGATGCCTTATTCGTCAATCCGGAAAGTAGATTAGCAATCCGGGAAAATCCCACACAAGCCGTCGGTAATAACCTGCCAAACCCAAGAGACTCCTGATCTCTGGTACAATGGTTGGGCAATCCCCAAATCAACACGGCTTCTATCTAGTTAGGATCCACGCCAACACCCTCGGCTAACATCACGTGGCTCGAAGTCTTCACGTTAACCAACTAAAACTCACACTGGCTGAACTCACAAACACCTGGTCGTCTCATAAAGTCCGCGAAACTACTCACAATTACTTCAGGTGCTGGCCCACACTCCTGGGGTAAATCAGGATATTAACAACGAACATGACTGCAAACTCGTCCAGAAATCGTCTGAACACCTGGTCCATTAAGTCCGTAAAAACTACGGGACATTGGTCAACCAAACGACGTGACCAAGAACTCCTGATGCCCGCACCGAGATCTGAAAGCTGTCCAAACCACATCTAACTCATCGATCCTCAACCGCTGTATCCGGACCCGAAATCAATCTTCGAAAAGACTAAAGCTCTCACAAGCTGATCAAACCAATCATTAATCCGAAGCGGAGGATACTCACTCTCCTCTGAAGCGAATCAGGCTTCGGTATTCAATGCACCACTTCGACGAACCATCCAACATCCGTACAAACAATGCAAGAGCACACCACGCAAATACGCGGGGTCACATGAAATCTCCTGAAACCTCCTCCAGCAACTCCTGGAGTCGAACCTGTAGCTCCATCAGCTCCGCTGGCTCCGAACGACAAGGCGTCGGTAAAATGTGTCCAGCGCCCGGTACAAACTTAATGGTGTAGTCAGTCTCCCGAACTGGAGGAACACCTGATAACTCCTCCGGAACACACTTGGAAACTCGGGAACCACCTCAATGTCGCCAATGTCAGGTACAACAACTATAGTATCCATAACATGAGCTAAGCAAGCAACACAATCCGTCTCTACCATCATCCGCTCGACCATCACCGCGAAACAGTATACGGGAAAATCTGGTCGTCGGAACACAACCTCCTTCTCGAGACACTCGAACACAGCCAAATGCATCGTCAGTAAGTCCATACTCATAGTCACATCAAAACCACGATGTCCAGCTATAATAGATCCGCGGCTAACACATAACCTCCAACAAGGATCTCGCAACCTCCGGATGGATACAACACTCTCCAAAACCTCGGAAGTGGAGATACATGTACAATAGCCATGGATGACAAACAACAGTAACCTCGGAGAAAAGTCTGTCCTCAAACAAGGTCGTGGCACGAACTCCAACATGCCCAACTAGCCGCCCACATCAATTGCGACTTGCTGAATAACTCATCAAAAAGACTGCGTTGGTCACACTCCAGAAACAACATCATGACCTCCTCGTGAACTCTGAGCTGCCGAACCGCAAAAACAGCTGGCTGAGGCCGCTCCCTCGTAACGTGACCCTCCTGGCCACCACAATAGTAACTGAGAGTGCTCCACGAACACAAGTCACAGCAACACCTACTGCGTGAAAGGATCACCAACGATCACCCGAACTCATGTCACAGGAACAAGTCCGCTACTCTGTGATCTCCACTACCACCAAATGGATCCTCTGCTTGATCTGATGACCCTCAACATAATCGAAAAGACCACAGCCTGATGAAGTCACTGATCCCGAGGTGTCGGAACTCAACCTCATCAAAATCTCGACTAAGTCCACTTTCCTCAAACCATCACATCGGAAACCGCGTACACCTTTCCTTCTCAATAGCCTCGCCACTGAGTGCAGCACACTAAGCTCCTCACGGTTATCTCGAGGCACATCAATCAAACTCTCTCCGATACTCAGGTTCAAACTCATCTCGTACCTCGTGCATTGCTTCCTCTGAAGCCATATAACTCGTGTAAACAGGGACAAACATGTGGACAATGCATCTCTGCCTCAGGTGGGTAAACACACCTTATTCGAATGCTGGGTAGCCTGATAAAACATTTACCGTATAAACAACACCCTGAATATAGGCCATGGAGTCACAACAGGAACTCACACACTAACAGCCCACCAAATACAATGATCTGACTCAGGCAAACATCAACTGCCACAATTCTCAGCTCTGAGGCAATATACAGACGCTCATACACACACAACCAGGCAAACCGTGCCACACAGTTCACTGAACCCAGAATGCTCATCCAACCCCACAATTCACTGGCAAATCGCGCGTCGATTGATCCACAATAGGATCCACAACCGTACCGACACGGAAAGCACGTCAAGGAGGCATCCTAATGATAAAACATCGTTCACAACAAGTGGAACGTAATCAAGGAACTTTAAATATTTGAAAGTATATAACACCCGGAATATTGATGAGTATCCGCCGGTCGGTCGGGTCACCATTCCAGACATGCTGTACAATCTCAAATATCCTTAGTAAACACGACTACAGAAGTCTACAGAACTTATAACCTAATGCTCTGATACCAAGCTGAAAGGACCCAACCCCGATTTAGTTGCCTAAACCGGAATCGAACCCCTTCGAAAACACAAACCAACAAAAACCGTAGAAATTTTGGTAGAGTTTCGTTACTAACGTGGAATTACCATTACCTGCATGCGGAAAATACACTTCATCCTATGCCACAAAAATCAAACCGTGGGCACCAATCCCATCCGGATTTCTCAATATATCAACAGTAATGTAATATAATAAATATATCTGTACTTTACTGAAATCTGAAGTAAAATCGTATAAAATGTACAACAGAATACTCAGAGCGACCTCTAATGTATAATCACATAAGTATACCACAGTAGGTAGAACAATAAACCTACTGGAAGAAACAAGGTAGCTCGAGCACTATGCCTCCAACCACGACGTGCGACACCAGAGTCCGAACTGCAAACTGGGCACAGAAACCGAAAAGCCCAGGGGAAAGACATGAAAACTGTTAGAGTGAGTGGACGAAAATAAATGTCTTTCACCAAGTAATATATACGTATAAAATCATATGCGAGTCAAATGCATGAAAATCAAATGGTACGTGAGGAGACGCTGACTACCACCCACGTACAGAGCATGCAACGCAAATATATCGCGGAATCTCTCATGGACTACCACGCGATAGCACAGTCTGAATCACGGGATCCCAGACCCATACGTGATTCCTAGCCAGAAAGGCCTCGGGTCAAGATATCTGTCCCCCCCGGAGCGTACTCGGAGATCAGCCGAGAAGCCAATGTGTATCGATACCACAACATATACTGAGACTGTACTTTGTGTAAACCAAATCATAAATCCTTTTCATGTACATGCATAAAACATAATATGTACGTATGTATATTCGTATACATATATTCGTATATGCATAATCGTAAAAACACATGCTTGTAAATTCATAATCAACTGCATGCTCAAGTTCGTAAATCATTTATAAAAGACTCGCAATCAATCCGTGAAAAGAAATGTCCACTCACAGACTAGCGTAACGCAGTTCGCGTTAACCCATGATCCGGCGGAAAATCCCTCGCCATATGAACGATCACGAACCCCTGAATAATCACAAAGTCCATTACTCAAAATCATAACTCGACAATTCAAATCAAATCACGAGAAACCACCGTTCTCGGAAACACACAATCCGATTACGACAAACTGTCGAAAATCCGAAAATCACACCTCAATACCTCGCTGTACTTTCGGACGCTCAATTCGAAAAACAAACCTCCCCACAGCGATCGGAGCGCGATTTCGAGTGAAATGACATATAACTCGTCGAAAACCACGCCGGGCGAAAAGTCGCCGCTGCCTCCGGCCACCGGAAAATCCAACCTGCCCAGAAAATTTCGTGCTACACATGGTTTCAAAGATCTCGACGTTTCGAACAACTTTCCAATTATAAGTTAAGGCCAATTTTGACCGGAAAACCTCCAAAAATCAACTCAAATTTCCAAACCCTTACCGGAATTTCAATTCAACGGATCTCTCTCCTCCGGCCACGGCAACCCTCAAGACCACTTGGAAAAGCTTCCTTGGCTCGAGGCTAACAAAAGCCCTCAAAGAGGAGCCACCCTCTCGGTCTCCACGCCGCCACCCGAACACCACAAAACTCGCCGGAATTTCACTAACTTTGCCGAGCCATAACTTCCTCCTCCGGCCACCTCACGGGACGATCCACCTACCAAATTGAAGAGGAGCTTGAGCCCAACAAGTTTTGTGAAGGAACCCCGGCCAATCGTGGCCGGAAAAGGGTCCAAAAATCACCAAAACCGAACGGAAAACATATGGTAAAATGGGTCACCCATGACCCATGGTCAACCCAGTCAACCAAACAGAAATGGAAAGTTGACTTCCCCAAATAGGAAACTTCTATTTATAGGCCTTCCCAAAATGGAAACCACATAATTCACTTTTCGGCAAACTTCAAATACCCGTAACTTTCTCGTCGTAATTCCGATTCCGATAATTCTTGTGGCAACAAACTCGACTCGACATGTTCTTCAATTATCACCCAAAGTTAAACACATTGACCAATCGGATAAAAAGTCAACTGTTCAAACCAACACATATTTAAACCAACTAAATAATCAACAATCGAAAATATTCACAACTTAATCTTCGTAACTCGGAATAATGCTCCGGAAGTTCCCACGAGCTCGAAATTAGATTCTCAACAACTTCTGTGAAGAAACCGAAACCAAATTCTCGTCCGGTAATTTAGTCGTTAAGAAGGCCACAATTATAAACCGATTATGCCGAAACTTCAAATATTCATAAATTATTCCTCGGTCGTCCAAATAACGATCCGAAACCGCCCACAAACTTGAAATCACACGTACAACGACTCTCGAGAAGAGACTCAGCTCCAATTCTCGGCCAATGATTTAGTCGTTAACAAACCTAGCGAGTAAATCCATTATCGGAAATCTGCTATTACTCATAATCTCACGGACCTAGCTGATGACACTGCTCAATCTGTTCCGGGTCGTCACACTTTCACCAATATAAACATGAAATCATGATGCGAGTCTAAAATCATCAAACTCAGGTAAGGTGGTTGTCATGACCTTCCTAGATACCGTATAAAATGTAGAAGCCGTAACTTGAGTACATTTTCCTCAAAGTTACAATCCTGCTCAACTAGGTAAGGAGCTTGTCATAACCTTCCTGGGAGTCATATAATCATGGGTCAGGCGTTTGTCATAACCCCCCCGGAGCATCTCGGGGATCAGCCGAGAAGCGATTGCATCGATGCATCCATAAATCCATACACCATGTAAAACAAATCATACATGTGCCTCCAAGTAAAAATACATAACCATAAATGCATAATCATAATTTCATACTCGTAAAATACATAACATAAAATGCATAATCAAGACTCGCAAATCGACAGTCAAAATCAAAGTGTCCACTCACAGTACGAGACTAACTCTGAGGTCCGGCGGAAGATCCCTCATCAAACACTCAATCATGATCACCTGAATAACAGGGATACGATCAATACATATAGAATAACAACATACGGAGCTAATACGTCAAGAACCCCGCATTCTCGAAAGACATATCGCTCGAAATATCGACGATGATAGTAAAATTTCCAAATTACACTCAAATAACCCTCGTCCTAAATTAGAACATTCAAATCAACTCAAAAACCTCCCGACTATGATCGGGGCGCGATTATGAGAAAAACGGTATAAAAATCTCCAAAATCCCCAAAAGTCAACGCTCGTCGGAGCTCCACCGCCGCCGCCGGCGGGGCGGCGCCAACGGTTACGAACTTCGGAAACCCTTACCTCAAAAAATTTCTCACCTCAAGCCCAATACCTTTCCCTTCTACCACCAAAGCCAAAACACACCACATCGGCCGGAATTCCCTTCGATAAACTCGCCAGATCTTCCTCTCCGGTCACCACCACGAACCACCTAAAACCTTTTCCTTAACTCAAATTAAACACCCAGAACTCTTCATGGGGTTGAGGGGAACGAAACCCCCCTTCAACCCGACACCAAAACTCGCCAGAAACCGCCACCCGTTTTCGGCGACAATCCCAAACTTTACCGAGCTCGAACACCCCCAAAACTCAACCAAATCTCACAAATAAATACATGAAACAATAGGAAATCAAGAGAGCTTTCCAACCATACTAGGAACACGGCCGGAGGTGGCCGGAATTGCTGGGTCCGACGAGGAAACAAACCGGGTCGATGGAGCTCAAACGGGTCAACGGGTCAACTCGGTCAAAATGTGTGATTTTCCAATTTTTTTATGACTATTCGATATTTATATGTCGTGAACCGACTAAACTCATGACTCGGATAACTCCAACACAATCAGATAAGTACGACTAACTCGACGACAATTTCAAATATTTATTTTATATTCTCCGATTACCCAAAAAATCCTCCGAAACCTCCTACGAGCTCGAAATCAAATCATCTACAATTCCACAAAGGAACTCAAACCAAATTCTTACCCGATAATTTAGTCGTGAACAAACGAGTACGATTAATTCACAATAATCACGGCTCGGACCAATACGTACACATTCCACTGTTCGGGTCGTTACACACACAATCATTTATGCAAGTGTGAATTTGCTTGTACTTTAGGCCGAGACTGCTCAAGATCTTTCTAACCTTATAATGGGTATCCAGAAGTTTGTGATGATCAGGTAGCAACTTACATATATACTTCTGTATTTCTGATATACGCATTTTATGCTCGATCCTTAACGCATTTCCCTTTACGTTTAGGTATGTTATAATCTTAGTATTTGTGTTTTTAACTTGGTTTATCATATTTAGGTCAATAACCGTGAAACGTAAACTTTGGAGGATTTTTGCGTTTCTGGACAACGGAGATGGGCCGACCCATTAAGCAATTCATTGGGCCCATTTATTAAAGTCCAAGTCAGCTAAGAAGGAAGCTCTAAGTCAATTATTTCGTCCAAAATGATCAAGCAAACAACTTGGTGATGTAAGTTGATGAAATATCTTTAGTGACTAAGGCTATCACCAAGTTGATGAAATATCTTTGGTGACTAAGGGTGATGACTAAGGCCTAGCTTGGTGATTAAGAATGATGACTAAGGCCTAGCTTGGTGACTAAGGAGGTAACTAAGGTTATGCAACTAGGTGGAAGGATAAGAGGAAGAGGTTTCCTTCCCTTGAAGGAAGAGGCAAAGGCCGTCTCATTTGCCTATAAAAGGGGAGTTCAGCCATGAACATCATCATCTCACATTCCAATAGCAAAAGCTCTACCTAAATCACCTCCTTGCATCCAAAAAAAGAAGGACTCCTCCCAAGGCCAAAACACCACCAAGCACCACTTCCTAGAAATCTCTCCTCCATCCACAAGTGTTTTTGGCTAGATTTGGCGTTTGACATTTGTGTCATCCGTCCAACAAAGAAGCCTCTGCACCAAGATTTGTAGTGCGACTTCACGGAATCAAAAGTGTAACATGGCCCCTTTGTATTTGTTTTTGGTTTTGTATAGTTTTTTTACTTTTGTATAACAAGAACAAGTTTTGGTGTAAGGTTATTTATTTCTAGTTTTACCAAGTTTCTTCCATGTGTTCATAGCTTTAGTTCGAATTCATATGCTAGCTTATATTCTTAATGCTTTGAAACATGTTTTAGAATATGACTCAATTTGGTTACGTTTTCTATGCATGTTTCAATGATCTCTAAAGGTAAAATTGGGTTTACTCGATTTGGTTGCTCTCTTGTTCAATATAAGCATGTGTATGTGTTTTAATTGGTACTATGAATTTCGTAGACACTTGGGAATTATTAGGATGAATCGGCTAGGTTGTTAGTATATGATGATTACTTGTAAATGTTAGTTTAGGTTTATTTTCGGTTTAGCATGTTTAGAATTCTATATTTCTCAATATGTTTTCTGCCAATTTTATCTTTAATTTAGTAGATTAATCAAACCAAATTCCAACTCCCCCCTTTATAATGCACGAAATTATGCATGCACCCTCAATCCCCGGTTAAGAACAATCCCTATTTACCAATACTACATCTACAACAAAGGTTTTTAAACTGTGTGTTTTTCTGATTGTTAAGTGTTAATTTAACCGTTAGTTTAGTGCGAGTCAATTTCGTCAAAAGCACTGTCTAAAATTTTATTCTTCACTTTTATCTGAACTTGCTCAATTATATATTACAACACATTCTCTGGATATCCACGGTACACCAGGGTGTGGGGTTCGAGTAGCATCATATTGTACCTATCTATCTCGGTAGTATCACTGGCATAAGCTGGCAGCGGGGAAAGTGTCATCATAAGTGGTATCATAACCTCCATCTTGGTCTTGGTGTCTACCATGACTAAATCCCAGAAAAGTATCATGGACCAAATTCAAAGTTGGGTTCCAAGTAGGGGCGACACTACTGCTGGATGAGGCAGCATGATAACTATATCCTGAGCTGAAGTCTGGTCCTGAGCTGAAATCTACTACTTCACCGTGCTCGCTCCACGTAGTGTAACTCCACATCATACTACGTTCATACAGGTGTTGAGCAATAACGTTAGACGGAATAAACTAATAGTTGAGACATTTTTTGCATGGACACCTGAAACACTTCTTTCCCTGAGCATGTTCCAGCGCAAAAGACATAAACTCTCTGATATCGTCCATATACCGCACATCACTTATATTCGCCAACTGTATTCAACTCTTGTCCATATTTATGCGTAAGGATAATAATTCGATCTATTAATTATGTAATTTTGAAAGGACCTAACCCCGATTTAGTTTCCTAAACCGGAATCAAACCCCTTCTGAAAACACGAACTTGCAAAAACCACAAAAATTTCAGCAGAGTTTCGTTACTAACGCGGAATTGCCATTAACCTGCACCCGGAAAACACACTTCTTCCTATGCCACAAAAGCTAAACCGTGGGCACCAATCCCATCCGGATTTCTCAATATCATAACAATAAAGTAAAGCAATAATCAAAACTGTACTTTATAGAAATCCGGGGAAAATCATAAGAAAATATATCAGTAGTGTATCAGAGCGACCTCTAGTATATATATAAAAATATACAACAGTAGGCAAAACAAGAAACCTACTGGAAAAGAAATGTAGCTCGAACGACTAGCCTCCAACCGCGACGTGAGACACCAGAATCCGAACTGTAAACTGGGCATGGAAACCGAAAAGCCCAGGCGAAAGGCAAATAAAATCGTTAGAGTGAGTGGACGCAAATAAACATATGCCTTTCACCATTTACATATATCATATAATCAAGCAAAGCGAGTTCAGAAAATATATGGAGGTGCCAGGCGAATCTCTCAAGCCCGATGGTGATAGGCTAGGTGAATCTCTCAAGCCTAGCGGGCAAATCAGGGGAATCTCTCAACCCTGGGTCTGACTACCGGTGATCAGCCGAGTAACCAATGCATTGATGCTAAATAAATGCCATCACCATATAAAATATAAAACAATACCACCAAAAGCAATAAATAATCTCAACATCGTATATAAATAAATACGAAAATCACGAATTCGCTACAACAGTGAAAATAGAAAGGTCCACTCACAGATGAGCACAGCGCGCACACGCGCTAATCACGAGATCCGGCGGAAGATCCCTCACCCAACGTACGATCTCGATCCCCTGAATAATCACAAAATATAACTGATCAAAATCACAGTTCAACACACTGTACCATACCTCGGAAACCAACCATTTTCGGAAATATATAACTGATACAAAATAATCGTCGTAATTTCCCGAAATCTCCACACAAACCCTCGACTAAAAATCCGATACCCAAATCAAGTAGATAACCTCAAGATGATGACCGGGGCGCGAATACGAGCAAAACGACATATAACTCGACAAATTCCCAAAAAGTCAACGGTCGCCGAAGCTCCGCCGTTGACCGCCGCCGCTGGCCGCGGCGTGCCGTCAACCGGAGAGATTTCCCGGTGGTCAAGCTCACTGAAGCTTCTCCTCATCAAGCTCAACATCTTTCCCAACTGAGCCAAGGTCCAATTCCACCGCTATTGGCCGGAAAACAGCTAAAAAAATCCCGGAATCTGCCACCGCCGGCGAAGCTGTTCCTCCATCGATCTCCGTCCACGGCACACGGCGGCCCTTGACACCACTCCAAAAGGCTCTGCCATGGCCCCACGGTTCGAAACCCCCTAATCTCCGGCCACCACCATGACCGGAGCACCGCCGTCCAACTAACCCGATTCCAGCCGGAAAATCTCTAATTTCAACTCACAATTTCTCCCTCAAATCGACACCAAATCAAACAATTCCAAGTTCTAAACAGTTTCAAATCACGAGAAGAATCTTTTACCTTCCAAAGTCGTGGCCAAAAACGGCAAGTCCGCCGGTGGTACTCAAACGGTCAAAAATCCTCTACGGTCAACGGTCCAAGGCTGGTCAACGCCGGTCAAACATCCCAAATAGTGTTTTCAACAATTTTTTGACAATTTTCGATATTTATACTCGCGGCTCGATACGATCGATGGTCCAAAACGGAACACATCCACGTTTCGGATAACTCAAATACGAACGGATAAACACGACGAAATTCCATAATTTCAAATATTCATAACATATTCCTTGGTCGTCGAAATAATTATCCGGAACCGCCCACGAACTCGAAATCATGCGTACAACAACTCTCGAGAAGAGACTCAACTCAAATTCTCGCCCGGTAATTGAGTCGTGATCAAAACCGGCAATTCAATTCATTTACAGAAAATTGTAATTACGCGTAAACTCATGGATTAGGCCGATTACTATACTGATTCTGGTTTGGGTCGTCACAAATTTTTCAATCAATAACTCATTAATTAATTAATATACTATATATTACTACCAGAAAAAATACTATAGCCGACGAAAGTAAAAAAAATAAGTCCGACGACTTTTCTTTTCGTCGGCTATACTATACTTTTAGCCGACGAAGAAAAGTTGTCATGGACTAAAGTTTTTACTCGTCGGCTAAAGTTTTTAAGCCGACGGAAAAAAAAAGTCATTGGCTTTAGTTCAAAAAAAAATTGTCTGCTAAAGTCACACTTTAGCTGACGAAAATTTCACCCTTAGCCAACGCAAATTATATAACTTTAGCCGACGACTGGGACACATGTCGTCAGCTAAAGTCCTTGGGTTTAAATCGATATATTTCATCCCAACTGTAGTCTCTCGGTGTCTCTCAACCTCGCCGCCCTCTCTCTCTCTCTGCCCGCCACTTCACTCATCGCCACCCTCTCAAATCCCTCGGGTAATGAAATTGTGTTTGTTAGGTGAAATTGTGTTTTGTTAATGAAATTGTGTTTGGTAGGTGAAATTGTGTTTTGTTTTCAATTTAGGGTTAAGGTGTTTTAGGGTTTACAAATTTTGGAAATTGTGTTTTAGGGTTTGTTAATGAAATTGTGGAAATGACAAATTTTAGAGTTTTTTTTCCAGAAAAATGCAAACTTTAGCCAAAGATATACAAAGACTTTAGCCGATGAATTACAAAGAACTTTTGTCGGCAAAAGTCTAAAAAGTTGTTGGCTAAAGTCTACACTTTAGCCGACGACAAAACTCATCATCGGCTAATGTAATGACCGACAACCTTTAGCTGACGACACTTTAGCCAACGAAAGTTCCTCGGCTTTTACTTTAGCTGACGAAAAAGTCTCACAGGCTGATAAAAAATATTCGTCGACTAAAGTGTATTTTCTGGCATATATATATATTATCAATTCAAATGCATTGCACATTACACAATTAATTAGTTAATCAATCTTATACTATAATTATATTATATTATATTATATTATATTATATTATATTATATTATATTATATTATATTATATTATATTATATTATATTATTAGCTTTAAATACTTTATAATTAGCTTAATTAACCATATATATATATTAAATTAACATACATGCAATTAATTATTCTCAATTAGCTAAACTAAAACTATTAGCTTAATTAATTAATTAATTAATGAACCAATTTTCTTAATCTAACATGCATTCTGTAACTAATTAATCAAATTAAACGTATATACTAATTAATTAACTAACCAATTAGCTTACAATTAGATTAACAATGCAACTCAACAAGTAATTTAAGCTAAGGTGCCGGAAACTACTATATATTCGCCGGAAAAATCAATCACCGTACGATATTAAATTCAAAAAAATTAATCAACAGAAATGAGTTAATACCTTCACCGATAAGGAGGTAAGTGGGTAAACTAGAACTTCGGGGCTTGAAAAATCGAGTTTTTTGATGAAATTTTTGCCGAATGCTATCAGAGGCCGCCGATGGGTTTTTTGAGTGAGGAGAGAAAGAGAGAAGTAAGATGAGGATGAGGATTAGGATGACGATGAGGATGAGATCAAAAGAATTTGGTCGATCTAATAATTGAGTTTTCTTAGGCGACGAAATAAGTGTTATGCTTCCGTTGCCTAAGTTCTCACTTAGGCGACAAACCTGCTTCCGTCGCCTAAGTGACAACTTAGGCGATGCAAACAGTTTCGTCGTCTAAGTGTTGAATACTTAGCTGACGACAATAAATGATCATCGTCTTAGTGTGTCTCTTAGGCGATGAACTATGAAAAACATCGTCTAAGTACATATTTAGGCAATGACAAACGTAAATTGTAGTCTAAGAAATCACTTAGCCGAAGACGGTCATGTTCGTTGCCTAAGTGTGATTCAGCCGACGAAAATATTTTTCCTTTTTGTCGCCCAAGTCTCACTTACGTGATGAAAATTTAACGGTTTCGTCGTCTAAGTGAGTATTTCTGATAGTGAAGATTTTGTCGCCTAAGTGAGTTTTTCTAGTAGTGATATAAATTAATTAAAATTTAATATTAAAATTGGATGCAAGTGTAAAGACTTGTAAGCTCTATATCTACTAATTAAGTTTGTATAACTTAAGTGTTCACATGTCTATATTCACTCCATGTCAATATTAACGGAATTAAATTTGGACAAAACAACTGTTAGATATATTCATCATAACATAATATGTACGTAGACAAAATTTGGAGAGATTTGAAGTTTGGTAAGGGTATGATCGTAGTAGTCAACCATATAATGATAATTTCAATGACGCGAAAACATTCATAAACAAATCTTCGTCACTCCGTTTTTAGAACTGGAGACACTTACAGTCTAAGAAATGGTTTGCCTATATCCTCGATGAAAAAAATATGCATTATAAGATGATACGTATAGTGGTGTCCTAAAACTATTAGCAGTCAACTGACACTTAGATGATGAAATATCTCCGTTTTGGTCGACTAAGGTAATCTTAGAAGACGAGTTATATGTGGTTTCGTTGTCTAACAATTAATGGTTTAGGGGTTGGGAATTAGGGTTTAGGGTTAGGGTTTAGTTTAGACGGTTAGGCGACAAAACATTAAAATTTCGTTGTCTAAGGAGTTACTTAGAGGACGAATTCTCTCATATTTCATCATCTAAGTTTCCATCTAAAATAAAAAACATAACTTGGTTTTTCAAATCAGTCTTGTATTGCTTGAAACACTCATTCATTCCTGGCAAGTGAGTCACTCAAAATCAATCTTAATATATATATATATATATATATCCAAAATCACAATATTAATTAGCTAGAGTTATTACAAATCCAACCGAAAATAAGACTTTAAGCGAATAATGAAAAGCATCATTCACTTTTATAATTTGTGTCATCATCCTCATCATCCTCACCATCATCTGAGTCTTCCTCCTCATATACTAAGTCCTCATCGGTCTCTTCATCCATGCTATTGTTTTGTAGTTCCTGGACCTCATCCCAGGTAAACTCTCTTGACTCGAGTTCAATTACAACAGGGTATTCGTTCATGCGAATATGAGTTGTATGTGGTACGTCTGCAATACCAGACTCTTAATATGGATCACTAACATCATTCATGTCACTCTGTTCTGTATCAGACCTCACTTCAAGTGTTGTTGTACTCCATATATTTTGGTGACACATATGGTTTACTACTTTCCAACCACTACCCTACTTCGGATTATCCAGATAGAACACCTTCTTAACCAAGGTGACAAGAGTTAATGGCTCATCATTGTACCAACTTGTGTTAGTATTTACTGATATCAACCTAAGGTCCTTCTTCATAGTATTTCGTCTGTTTGGGTCAATGTTGAACTATTTACATTTGAAAAGCACAACAAGCATTCCATTCCATAAATTAACTTAACGACGTTGACAAGAACCCTATAGTACAAATCATCATCTTCTCCTACTGAGATCCCACAGTCTTGTGTTCTCTTGCCTTCATCTCGATCCAATGTCTGAAACTTAACCCCGTTCACAACACATGCAAAATAAATCTCATATCTTTGCGGCTTACTGGCCAAATTTTGCAACGCCGATGTTACCACATATGGTGGTTACTTGTTTGGAAGGTTGTTATCAGCCAAATTATGAACAAGTAAAATATGAAGATTACGAAACTATTATGTACATTTATTGATATTATCTACCATATATACATACCCATTCGAGAAAATAATCCGAGAACATCCTCTTATGATGTGCAAACAACTATTTAGGACTAAGGTGCAGATAATCTCTCTAAAGTGCCTCCAAATGATCTTTAATGAAATGGTCGACCTCATCACAGTCCTGCAACACTACCCAATGGGACTTAATGAGTTCCTCTTTGCTTAATCTTTCTAAAATTTCATGTACTGGTCAAAACACTTGTACAACATCTGTGACGATAGAAAGATTGTAACGATAAAGTATATAAGAGGAGTCAGAAGGGGTTGGCTCGACGGTGTCTTTGAGATACACATTGCAGTAGGTCACATACTCATGTCTAATGTATGTTTCTATTATAGACCATTCCGGGTTAGAGCAATTTTTAACATATCCTTTGTACTGTCTAGGTTGTCTACAAAATTGTGAAATCAATATGTAAGACATATATAAGCCATAAGTAGTGGTGAGACATTCATTAAATAATGTACATTTCCTGAGGATACATCAAAGTGTAGTGTACCGAACCAAATAGCAACACTTGTTCGGGAATGTGGATCATTAGGTGAATCATGACGTCGAAGAAAGCAGGGGAAAAAAATTCTCTCTAATTTGTAAATGATGTACACAATCTCTTCTTTCAATTCTACCACACATGACTTCTTCAACATTTTAGCACATAACTTCTGCCACCACCTGGACAACGCTAAGAACGGCTCCACCATGTCACGATGCAAATATGGTCGAATGACCACTAGAAGAAGACGTTGCACCATTACATGACAGTCATGAGTCTTTAGATCCCGGAACTTCCTATCTTCAACTTTTATACAATGAGATATATTTGCTGCATAGTTGGATAGATACCGAACACCTCAAAACTAGGCAAACACTTCCTTCTTCTTGTTTGACTTCATTGTGTAAGCTGCAATATGTATTGTGGGTCTGTATGCCCTTGACTTCTTTAACCACAAGTGATGGCAGATTTTCATACACTACAAATCTTAACATGCTTTAAGAGTGTCCTTATTATTTTTATCAATACTGAGAATAGTTCCAACCACACTGTTGAATACATTCTTCTCAATGTGCATGACGTCTAGGTAGTTCCTGATTTTCAAGTTCGACAAGTAAGGCAGTTCAAAGAAAAAATTTAATGTGACTCCAATATGTAAGATCATCATCAACCACAAGATTGTTGGCCTTCACAAATAGACACTTGCTCAACAGTCCAAAATCAACATCGTACAACCTCTGGAAAAACTCATCACCAAACCACTCTCGGGGTTTCAGACCATTCTCTACCATCCCATCAAAACTTGCCTTATCCGATCTCCATTGGTGATTCTCAAGAAGTCATCTATGGTGATCCAAGTAACACACTTTTCCCATGTGATAGCTAGAGCAGACGTTGTCTAAGCAGATAGGATAAGCCTTGTACCCTTTAGTCCTGCAAGATATCAACATCTCATAAGCAGGAAAATCACTAATGGTCAACATCACTACTGCTCTCATGATGAATGAAGTTTTAGTGTACCTATCCCAAATTTTCACACATATTTCAACTCGTCCATCAAAGGTCTCATAAACACATCAAAACACTTTCAAGGCGAGTAAGGACCAGAGATTAACAGAGTAAGAAAATTAAATTCCGTGCTCATACATATCCAGGAAGGCAGGTTATACGACATGATCATAATATGCCAAGTGATGTATGTGCCATCATTATAAGGATGGAACTCATCTTTAGAAGTCCTAGTTTGACATTGCAAACTTTCGATGCGAAGTCTGTAAACGTCACGTCAAAAGATTTAAAGGCCTCCCCATCTGCGGGGTGTCTAAGAACATCGTCGTCTCTCCTATTTTCCCCGTGTCATCTTATTGCATCTACCATATATGGAGATATGTACAATCACTCCAGTCTAGGAATCATCAAAAAATGGCGAAGCACCATCCAAAGAACATTTTTCTTCTTATTCTTCTTCTTGAGGTTCTATCTCGACTAGCCATAAACCAGGCAGTGCTGGAGGTCTGCGTGTTATTTGTAAAACAAGACACAACTGTTTTTGTAGATGTGGATTTTCGTGGATGAAAGGCCAAGGTCATTCAAGTTCTTTTTTACCTTATAATAACTATCAGGAAGTTTGTGTTCACCTAGAAGCAACTTCTATATATGTAGCTAGACATCGTCAAAACCTACATTCGACATTTTGTGCTTCACTTTATACCCCATTTCCTCCGTTATGGCACTCAAAATAGTCTCTTTACTTTGTGAGTACAGCGGTGTCTGGACTTCCAGTAGAAGCATATTGTACTTATCGTAATTAGTGGATCTCATGAAGTCGGAAATAAGAGGGGTTGTTTCATGGTTGGGATCCACCTGAACTATACGATGGAAATTGAAAGGACCCAACCCTAGTTTAACTAATAAACTAGATTTAAATCCTAACGATTAATTAAACTCTGAGAAATTCTACGAAAATTTTGACATAATTCCGTTTTTAAATGGAACAACTAAAGTAACCTGCAAGAAGAGAACACTTCTAAACCAAATTTTCACAAACAAAACGTGGACCACCGATTGTCTATCTGGATTTCTCAACCAATAACATAAATAAGAACTAGGAATTTAACTCGAGAATTAAAAAAAAACATATTTACAACATACTGATTCTAAATACAACAAAATCAAACTCGACTACTATTTGAGGAACTAGAAATAACATAACAAACTGGAATTCAGAGCGACTTCTATGAACAGAAAATACTTATAAACAGATTTGACAGTAAACTGGAACCTACTGAATGAGTAGTTGACAGGTGGACTCAAAGCCTTAGATGACACCACGCAAATTCAGGATTTAAACTGCATCTTAGGCGACAGAAATTGAAAACCCAGGGAAAATCGTTTAAAAATATAAAATATTAGCGTGAGTGGACAAAATCTAATAATAATCTGTATAAATGACAAATATGCTTTAATGCCTTTCCTCAGATTTCTGTAAAATAAAGCGAGTTCGAGTATAAATCTGAACTCTCATGGATGTGGTCACTCAAGAGTTTTTCTCTAACCTGAGTCGACAAACAATATGTAAAACTATAGGTAATGGGTCAGACGAGGTAACCTGACCTCTCTTGACGGCCAGACAAGGCAATCTGACCTTCCCTGATTGGACTATCTAATGATCAGCCGAGTAGTGAGTGCATCGATGCAACTAATTAAAGTCATCACAAGAAAAATCTCCAAATTTAATATGTTCTAAAATATACTGTAATTTAAACTAAAATGTTGAAATGCTGAAAATAAATAAACTCACTATCGACTGTGAAAATAAAAAGGTCCACTCACGAGTCTGCAACTACTGCTGAGGTCTAGCAGAATTTTCTTCACTGCTAGTGTCATGATCTCGATGTCCTTTTCCGTCGTCAAAGGTGGCCGAAATCGGCGGTTCAAGTTGGGTCAGAGAAAATGGGTCGCCGGAGCTAAACGGGTAAAGGCTACGGGTTGGTTTTCTGATTTTCTCATTTAATTTTCAAAATTAATTTCTATTTATGCTCCAACCGATCATCCAATATAACAGCTCAAAATCAATCTTATCAAGATCCAACAGCTCAGATCAAATTGACTTAAAATCTATTATTTGAAATATTTTCTCCTACCAACTTCCGATAATCTCTAAAAAAATGGCACGGTTATCTGAAAAATTCCCCAAAAATTCCTACAAACTCGAAATTAGATAATCTACAACTTTTGTGAAGAAAGTCAAATAAAATTCTCGCCCGATAAAAAAGTCGTCAATAACCTCGATAACATGACTAATCCGTGATAAAGCGTAATATAACTCGATAAGCGTGTAATTTTGATCCAGGTCTTTACAATCTACCCCCCTTACAAAAGTTTCGTCTTCAAAATTTGCATACCTGCTAGAAAAGATGAGGGTACTGCTCCCTCATATGTTGCTCTAGTTCCTAGGTGGCTTCTTCCACTGCATGATTCCTCCATAACACTTTCACCAAAGGAATGGTCTTGTTCCGGAGAACTTGCTCCTTATGGTCAAGAATCTCCACTGGTTCCTTAATATAAACCAAGTTCTCACGTAACGGGATCTGCTGAGGCACAATAACATGAGAAGGGTCGGAGATGCATTTCCGCAAAAAGAACACATGCAACACGTCATGAACACGTGTCAGTTCTGATGGTAACTCCAAATGATAAGCAACATCACCAACACGTTCAATAATTTCATATGGTCTAATGTATCGTGGCTAAAGCTTGCCACGCTTCCCAAATCTCATAACACCTTTCCATGGCAATAATTTCAAAAATACCCAGTCACCAACCTCGAATTCTAACTTCTTTCTTCTAACATCTACATAACTCTTTTGGTAATCCTGAGCAGCCTTTAATCTCTCTCGAATGATCTGCATGTTCTCTGTCATTTCTTGCACAATATCTAGACCAATAAGGCTTCTCTCGCCTACTTCACTCCAATATAATGGGGTTCTACACTGTTTTCCATATAAGGCTTCATATGGTAACATACCAATGCTGGAATGGAAACTATTATTATAAGAAAATTCCATCAAATGCAGGTACTTATTCCATTTCCCCATAAATTGCAATACGCAGGATCTGAGCATATTCTCCAGTATCTGAATGGTTCTCTCGGACTGGCCATCCTTCTGAGGGTGGAAAGCTGTACTGAATCGTAACTTGGTTCCCACTTATTGTAAAGCTCTCCAGAACTGTGAAGTAAAAAGAAAATCTCGATCTGAAATAATAGAAATAGGCACACCATGTAGCTTCACAATCTTCTGCATATACAACTGAGCTAATTTGCTCACAGAAAGTTGGTATAAAATGCATAGACTTCGTGAAATAGTCTACAACTACCCAGATACCTATATGACCCTTGGATGTACGAGGTAGCTTATATACAAAATTCATAGTAACATGCTCCTATTTCCAAACCGGAATCTCTAAACGTTGCATTAAGCCAGAAGGTTTCTGCCGCTCTGTCTTCACTTGTTGACAAATGGGACACTAACTTACATATGTCGCTATTTCCCTCTTCATATTGGGCCACCAATAATACTACTTAAGAATTCGATACATTTTCGTACTACCAGGATGCATTGCATAAGTTGAGCAATGAGCTTCATCAAGTATTTCTCATTTCAACCCTTCATTGTTCGGAACACAAAGTCTACCTTTGATCACCAGTAAGCCATCTCTCCGCAATGTAAAGTCTGGTTGTCCCCCGCTACGTATTGCTTCCTTTAATTTCAGCAAAGAGGCATCAAAATCTTGTAAGTCATGAACTCTATCAATAAGAATAGATCAAAACTAAAAATTGGCAAGTAAAACTCTCGGGCCATCATCATATGTGTACAGGAATGCGCCAGTGGATCGCAACTCAGAAAGTAGTGTCATCCGAGTCATTTGTATATGCGGCGGAGCAACTCATGATTTCCGACTAAGAGCATCAGCCACCACGTTCACCTTTCCAGGATGGTACTCAAAGGTGCACTCATAATCACTCAACAGCTCCATCCACTTCCTCTACCTCAAATTTAGTTCTGGTTGAGTAAAGAAGTACGTAAGACTTTTAAGGTCAGTAAAAATCTGACACCTGGCACCGTACAAGTAGTGTCTCCAAACCTTCAACGCAAAAATAATCGCTGCTAACTCCAAGTCATGAATGGGGTAATTCACTTCACGAGGTTTCAGTTGTCGTGAACCATAAGCTACAACTTTGCCTTGCTGCATCAACACACATCCCAAGCCAAACTTGGTTGCATCACTGAAAATTGTAAATTTCCCACTATCATCTGGTAGGGTCAATACTGGAGCAGTGGTCAACCTTGTCTTTAAAGTCTGGAAACTTTCCTCACAAGCCTATGACCATTCAAATCTAACTCATTTCCTCATAAGTTGGGTAAGAGGTGCAGCAATACGTGAAAATCTTGCACAAACCGATGATAGTATTTGGCTAAACCCAAAAAGCTTATGATATTGGCTACACTGGTAGGTCTGTTCTAATTCAATACTACCTCCACCTTATCAGGGTCAACACTAACTTCATTTGCCGAAATTACATGGCCACGAAATTTAACTTTGTCCAGCCAGAACTCACATTTACTAAACTTGGCATATAACTGAGATTCTCTCAAAGCCCTTAAACAATATGCAAATGTGTCGCATGTTGCCTTTCGTCTGTAGAGTAAATCAGAATATCGTCAATAAATACTATGACAAATTTATCGAGATAAGCCCGAAATACTCGATAAATCAGATCCATAAAGGTAGCAGGTGCATTCGTCAGACCGAAAGCCATAACTAAGAACTCACAAGGCCCATACCGAGATCAGAACGCGGTTTTAGAGACATTTGACTCTCTAATCTGCAATTGATGGTATCCCGATTGCAAATCAATCTTAGAGAATATAGTAGCTTCCTTAAGTTGATCGAACAAATCATCAATCCGAGGTAGTGGATACTTGTTCTTCACTGTAACTTGATTCAACATCCGATAGTCGATGCATAACCTTATCAATCCATCCTTCTTTTTCACAAATAAAACTAGAACTCCCCACGGTGATATGCTAGGACGAATGAAACCCTTATCAGTTAAGTCTTGAAGCTAAATTTGCAACTCTCTCAACTCAGCTGGAGCCATTCTATATGGAGCTTGAGCTATGGGGACTGTACCCAGAACTAGCTCGATCGTGAAATCTATTTCCCTAACTGGAGAAAGACCTAGTAATTCTTCAGGAAAGACATCAGGATATTTCCTATCCACCCTGATATGCTCAAGGTTAGAGATGGAAATATTGGTATTCACCACATGTGCCAAATATGCGGTACACCCTTTCCGCAACATCTTCTTAACCTTCATAGCTGAAATAAGGCACGATGAAAGAACATTTATTTCCCCGCAAAATAAAATCTCAGGGAACCCTGGACTTCTAAATAATACCTCTTTTCGATGACAATCAACCAAAGCTAGATGATTACCCAGAAAGTCCATGCCCAGAATTAAATCAAAATCTGCGATGTTAAGAGGTATCAGATCGGCACATAATCCAAAACCTCTAACTATCACGCTACAGTCTTGATACATTAGCCCAACTAAAATCACCTCGCCTGAAGGATAAGTCACTTGCCACATTTTCGATAAGGGAGTGGCATGTACGTTGATTTTTTATGCTAACCTCACAGATATAAAAGAGTGTGTCGCCCCCGGATCTATTAAAGTAAAAACAGCATAACCAAAAATCAATGTACCAATTATCACTTCTGGAGATGCTCTGCTCTCCTATAGAGTCATCCGATGAAGTCAGGCCTGTCCAATCTGTCCAGCCAGTCACCTTTTTTCGCTTCGGTCCTGATAAGTTGGCTATCTGGGTGGTGGTGCAGTTCTAAATTCTGAAGTGGATCCCTGACTACCACTAGAACTCTACATAGGAAATCCACCTGAGGTGGCCCTTTGCGAACACTCCCTCGAAAAGTGGCCCATCTGACCACAACGATAGTAAGCTGAAGTTCCAAGCTGACACTATCCAGAATGACGTCTTTGACAGATGTTGCATAAAGGAAACTCTCTGGATGCAAGTGGAGTAGGTTGGTATCTACTGGACCCACTAGAAATGGCTTTAAATCTCAGTTTCTGAGGTCTACTCTGCCTCCATCTAGGAAAACAGCTAGGTCAATGTGCATTGGAAGTTTGAGATCCCTCACCAAAAGATGATGTGAAACCAGATGTGCTAGAGCCTCCCCTTTTTAAAGGACTCTAACTAGGCCCACCTTTCTCGAATCGTCGAGTCTGGCTCCACTTCGATCGAAGCCTATCTTCATATCTCATAGCAGCACTGACAAACTCATCAAAATTAGTGCGTGGTACACCGAACATGTATGAGGCAATCTCATGTCACAAACCTTGCTCAAACCTCCAATATCTTTCCTTCACTAACCAAACAGAATTTGGTGCAAATTAGGATAAACGAGTAAAACGATCCCGATACTCCATCACAGACAAGTCTCTTTGTCAAAGATTCATAAACTCCCCATATTTCCTCTGCTTTGTTACTTCACTGAAGAATCGACTCATGAACAACTCCTTGAACTCAACCCACGAGGTGGTGGTTTCATTTTTCTCAGTGCTCTCCCACCATCGGTAAGTATGGTCCTGTAATAGACCAACATCTATCTCTATTATTTGCTTCGAAGTCAACTGGGGACGCAGACGATCGCATACTCGACCAATCTCAATGAGCCAGTTCTCATAAATCTCAAGGTCGTGGGATCCTGTAAAGGGAACTTCCCCAGCTGATTTAGCTTTGGTGACTAAATCATCATGTCCCTCACGTGACGTTGGCATCATGCGTGAAATTAACTCACACATCTACTATGCCAAAGGCTGCGCTTCATCCTGTTGAGATGGTTGTAGAGGCATAATAACTTAAGAGTCCATAAAAGACATTTAGCTCACTCAAAGAGAACAAGAAAACTGGTTCAACCAGGAAACTCTAGATAGTTAACAATGTACCACACTTGGAGTTGTGATAGGGATGCACCGGTCAGTCGGGCCATCCTCCCGGGAGTGTTGTACACTATCAAATGTCTGTACTGACATCACCAAGTGTTTACAGAATCTATGACCTAATGCTCTGATACCAAGCTGAAAGGACCCAACCCATATTTAGCTTGTAAACTAGAATTACATCCTAACGATTAATTAAGCTCTGAGAAATTCTACGAAAATTTTGACATTATTCCCTTTTAAAACTGAACAACCAAAGAAACCTGCAAGAAGAGAACACTTCTAAACCAAATTCCCACAAACAAACCGTGGACCACCGATTGTCCATCCAGATTTCTCAACCAATAACATAAATAAGAACTAGGAATTTAACTCAGGAATTAAAAAAAAACATATTTACAACATGCTGATTCTAAATAAAAAGAAATCAAACTCAACTACTATTCGAGGATATGGAAATAACATAATACCACTGGAATTTAGAGAGACTTCTATGAACATAATATATATATATATATATAAACAGGTCTGACAGTAGACTGGAACCTACTGAATGAGTAGCTGACAGGTGGACTCAAAGCCTTTAACGACACCATGCAAATTCAGGATTTAAACTACAGCCTGGGCGACGCAAACCAAAAAGCCCAGGAAAAAGTATTTAAAAATATAAAATGTTAGCATAAGTGGAAAAAATCTAATAATAATCTGTATAATGATAAATATGCTTTAATGCCTTTCCTCAGATTTCTGTAAAATAAAGCTAGTTCGAGTATAAATCTGAACTCTGATGGAGGTGGTCGCTCAGGAGTTTTTCTCTAACCTGAGTCGACAAACAATATGTAAAAATATAGGTGATGGGTTAGACGAAGAAACCTGACCTCTCCTGACGGCCAGATGAGGCAACAAGACCTTCCCTGATTGGACTATCTGGTGATCAACCGAATAGTGAGTACACCATGCAACTAACTAAAGCCATCACAAGAAAAACCTCCAAATTTAATATGTTCTAAAATATACTGTAATTTTGTAACGACCTGAACCGGAAATGGTATGTTAATTGGTTTGATTCGCGAGATGCACGAATAATCGCAGTTTATCGTAATTAGTCAATATGACAGATTTGTTTACCACTAAATTATTGGGTGAGAATTTGAGATGGGTTCCTTCACGAGAGTTGTAGTGTTCGTGATTTCGAGCTCGTAGGAGTTTTCGGAGGATTATTTCGAATCACGAGAAATAAGTTATGAATATTTCCAACCGTTGGATTTAGTCATATTTATCCGTTTTGGTTTCGATTCGTTTTGGACCGTTAATCGTCTTGGGTTGCTCATATAAATATCGGAATAGTCGTAAAATTGTCGAAAAGTCACATTTGGGAAGTTTGACTGGCGTTGACCAGCTTTGACCACGTTGACCTGCGTTAACCGAAGCTCAACCGTGACCGCGAACTGCCGCCGTCCGACCGGCCGATTCCGGCCACAATCTTGGTATGGTTAGAATCCACTCGTGATTTCCTATGGTTTTGAACTTGATTTTGTGAGAATTGATGGAGTTTTGAGGGATAACGAACTCGGTGAAGTTTTGGGTTTTTGCCGGATTCGGGTGATGGTTTCTGGCATGATTTGAGGTTGTTGGGGTTAGGGGTTTTGTTCCCCTCAACCTATTGATGCTTTTGGGTGGAAGAATTTTGGAATTGGACTGTGACGACCCGAACCGGAATTGGTATGGTAAACGGCTTAATCCGCGAGTTTTGCGAGTAATCACAGTTTATCGTAATTAATCGAATTGGCGGTTTTGATCACGACTTAATTTTCAGACACGAATTTGATTTGGATTTGTTCGTGGAAAATGTAGAGAATTTGATTTCGAGTCCGTAGAAACTTTCCGAGGATTTTTCGGATAATCGAGAAATATAAAATGAATATTTGAAATTATCGCCGAGTTAGTCGTGTTTATCCGTTCGAGTTTGAGTTATTCGAATTGTGGATAGAGCCGAGTCGCGACGTATAAATAGCCGAGTAGTCGTAAAATTGTCGAAAAAGTGCGAAAATGAGTTGTTTGACCGAGTTGACTGTTCTGGGCTGAGTTGACCGAGTCAACCCGTGGCAGACTCGGTGAGTCACGATTCGCCGTCGCGGTGGTCGCCGGAATACGGCGCGGTTCCCAGAAAGGAAGGTAAGGCTTTGAAACTTGATGTTTGGGCTTTCATTTGATGTATGGGTTGTGATGTTTGGTAGAGTTTTTGAGTTGTAATTTTGGAGGAGAAATTGTGTGGAATCGGGGTCGATGGACGGGGGTGCTCCGGCCACGATGGTGGCCAGAGATTAGGGGGCAAAGTCTCGTGGGGCCACGGCGGAGCCTTTGGGAGTAGCCTCAAGGGCCGCCGTGCGACGTGGACGGAGTTCCGACGGAGAACAGGGTCGCCGGTAGGTTTTGGATTCAAGGGGTTTTCGAGCTGATTTCCGGCAGATTTAGGTGGAATTGGAGGTTGGTACAGTTGAGAGATGTGTTGGCTCGAGGAGGAGAAGAAATCTGGGCTTTTCTCGTCGGAAAATCTCTCCGGTGACGGCGCACCGCCGGCTTCGGCAGCGGTCAACGGTGCAGCTCCGGCGAGGCGTTGACATTTTGGAATTTGACAAGTTTTATGCCGTTTTGCTCGTAATCGCGCCCCGATCATCGCCTTGAGGTTTTCGAGTTGATTTGGATACCGGATTTTAAGTCGAGGGTTTATGTGGAGAATTTGGGGGTTTTCGACGATTATTTTGTATCCGAGTTTTATGTTTCCGGAAATGGTTGGTTTCCTAGGTGTGGTACAGAGTAATGAATTGTGATTTTGATTAGTTATATTTTGTGATTATTCAGGGGATCGAGATCGTACGTTGGGCGAGGGATCTTCCGCCGGATCTCTTGATTAGCGCGTTTGCGCGCTGTGCTATCTGTGAGTGGACATTTATTTACACTATCGTAACGAGTTCTTGATTTCAGTATTTATTTCCAGTACAATATTGAGATTATTTATTGTTTTATATTTTATGGTGATGGCATTTATTTAGCATCGATGCATTGGCTACTCGGCTGATCACCGGTAGTTCAGTTGAGATTCCCCTGATGTACCCACTAGGCTTGAGAGATTCGTCTAGTCTATCACCATCGGGCTTGAGAGATTTGCCTGACCACATGACTTGAGAGATTCGCCTGACACCTCCATTTATTCTAAGAACTCGCATTGTTTTTATATTATAAAAATGGTGGAAGGCATATGATTATTTTCGTCCACTCATTCTAACGATTTTATTTGCCTTTCCCCTGGGCTTTTCGGTTTCCGTGCCCAGTTTGCAGTTCGGATTATGGTGTCACGCGTCGCTGTCAGAGGCTTAGTGTTCGAGCTACCTTTCTTTTTCAGTGGGTTTCTTGTTTAGCCTACTGTTGTATATTTATGTATATATACACTAGAGGTCGCTCTGATTACTATAATGTTATACTTCCATATGATTTTTCTCCGGATTTCTGTAAAGTACAATTTTTCTTATTACTTTACATTATTGTTATGATA
The DNA here is from genome assembly GCA_946800695.1 of Geum urbanum. Taxonomy (NCBI): domain Eukaryota; kingdom Viridiplantae; phylum Streptophyta; class Magnoliopsida; order Rosales; family Rosaceae; genus Geum; species Geum urbanum. The sequence goes on along the minus strand of OX326997.1, from coordinate 35,901,494 downwards.
TTGAGAAATTCGGATGGGATTGGTGCCTACGGTTTGGCTTTTGTGGCATATGATGAAGTGTATTTTTCGGGTGCAGGTTAATGGTAATTCCACGATATAGTGAAACTCTGCCGAAATTTCTATGGTTTTTAAAAGTTTGTGTTTTCAGAAGGAGTTCGATTCCGGTTTAGGAAACTAAATCGGGTTGGGTCCTTTCAGCTTGGTATCAGAGCATTATGTTTCAGGTTCTCTAGACTTCTGTAGTTGTGATACTAAGGGTATTTGAGTATGTACAGCATGTCTGGAGCGATGACTCGACTGGCCAGCGGTTACTCATCAATGCTTCGAGGGTTGTGTGTTCTCAAATGTCTGAAGTTTCATGATTACGTTCCTTGTGCTTTGTGACTAATGCTTTTCTTGTATCATTAGGATGCCTCCTAGATGTGGTCCCCGTGTTAATAGAGATGTGGATCCTGATGAGGATCGCCAGACCCATGACTTGCTTATGCGAGTATTGCGTTTGGAGGAGCGTTTTGACCCTGTGGTCAAAGCTCGAACTACTGAAGCGACTGTTTTCTCGGGTTTAGCTAATCCAGAGATTTGTGAGGCATGGTTGGTTCAGGTTGAACGAGTTTGTGAGCGTCTGCGTTTCATTCCTGAGCAGATGACAGTGGCAGCAGTTGGTTTACTTGAATCAGATGCATACTTCTGGTGGGTTAACACCGATAGAGTTCCGGTTGATACTCCGTGGACATTGTTCAGGGATTTGTTTATGCGGAGGTATTTCAACCAGGCTACACAACAGCGAAAGTATGAGGAGTTCACCAACTTGAGACAGGGCAACATGTTAGTACTTGAGTACCGGGACAGATTTACTCGCTTATCTCGGTTTGCTTGTGACATGATGGCTACAGAGGAAGCCAAGTGCCGAAGATTTGAGTTGGGCTTGAACCTGAACATCAAGGGGACATTGACTACGATGCCTCGGAACAATTTTGATGTGTTCGTGAGTGCTGCACTTCGAGGCGAGGATATCGAGAAGGAAAGGCAGATGAGATTCCAGTCTCGACGATTTGAGGAGGGTGGACCGAGTCAGGGACCTTCCAAGAGGCTGCGTTCTGACACTTCCGGATCGACATCATCATCTGGCAGTGGACCATATAGACCACCATTTAGTCCAGCTAGACAGAGACAGAGATGGAGGAGGGATCGGCCACAGAGACCACAGTCTAGTGGGAGTTCTGGCGGATCTAGCTATTCTCGACGTACCGGTGGAACTTTTGATGTACCAAGGGAGTATCCATTATGCAATCTCTGCAACAGGCATCATTTTGGTCCTTGACAGCGAAGCCTTATCATTTGCTATCGTTGCAGCCAGGAGGTCACTATGTGAGGGAATGTTTTCATCCTGCTGGTGTTGGTGGTTAGGCAGCTCAGAGTTTCGGAGGAGAGCGAGGTACCACTTCTAAAGCTCGATCAGTACAGTCTTCTGGCCAGGGCGGACAGCAGAGTCACCCTCAGCGTGGACGACCTATCGGGCAGGTCAGGGTTCATGCCATGTCATTGCGTGAAGGCAGAGCTTCACCAGAGGTTGTTATTGGTACGTTGCATGTTTTTGGCTATCTAGTACTTACTTTTCTAGATCCAGGTGCTACTTACATATCATATAGATTGTTATATTTAGCTACTATGCCTGCATCTCCACTTTTGGGGTTATGGAGGGTGTTGTATCCGTCCGGTGAGGTTGTGAGTATTGGTTGGGTGTATAGGGATTGTGAGATCTTTGTTGGAGGGCATGGTTTAGCCGCGGGTTTGTTATTGTTGGATATCGTCGATTTTGATGTGATTTTGGGTATGGACTTCTTGGAGACACATTGGGCTATGTTCGATTGTCACAAGAAGGAGGTTGTGTTTCGACGTCCAGGTTTTCTAGAGATACTGTTTTGCGGTGAGAAGAATACTTCATTGCCATGTGTGATTTCAACGATGAAGGCTGAGCAGATGATGAAGAAGGGTTGTGTTGCATATTTAGCTCATGTTGTGGATACTACAGCTGCTGTACCAGACATTGGTGACATTGAGGTTGTTTCTGAGTTTCCGGATGTGTTTCCGGAGGAGTTACCGGGTATTCCTCCAGTTCGGGAAATTGATTTCACCATTGAGCTTTTACCAGGCATTGGACCTATATCGCATGCACCGTATCATATGGCGCCAGCGGAGTTGAAGGAGCTACAGATTCAACTTCAAGAGTTGCTGGAGAAAGGTTTCATATGACCCAGTGTATCACCGTGGGGTGCTCCTGTATTATTTGTGCAGAAGAAATATGGTTCCATGCGATTGTGTATTGATTACCGGAAGCTGAATCAGGTCATTGTGAAGTACAAGTATCCGTTGTCGCGGATTGATGACTTGTTTGACCAGCTCAAGGGAGCTTCAGTCTTTTCGAAGATTGATCTCAGGTCAGATGTGGCCAGGACGGCTTTCAGGTCGCGGTATAGGCATTATGAGTTTTTGGTTATGCCGTTTGGGTTAACCAATGCCCCTGCAGCTTTCATGGATTTGATTAATGGAGTGTGTAGGTGGTTTCTGGACAAGTTTGTGATCGTGTTCATCGACGACATCCTGATTTACTCCAGGAGTGTGGGCCAGCACAAGAAGCATTTGCGAGCTGTTTTGCGGACTTTGCGAGATAATCAGTTGTTTGCGAAGTTCAGCAAGTATGAGTTTTGGTTGGTTAGCGTGAAGTTTTTGGGTCACGTGATATCTGCTGAAGGAGTCAGTGTGGATCCTAACAAGATTGAAGCCGTGTTGAATTGGAATAGACCTACCACCGTACCAAAGATCAAGAGTTTCTTGGGTTTGGCAGGTTATTATCGGCGCTTTGTGCAGGATTTTTCACGGATTGCCACTCCACTTACCAGATTGACGAAGAAAGGCGTCAAGTTCGAGTGGTCCAATGCATGTGAGGAGAGTTACTTGCTCTTGAAGGAGAAGTTGACTACTGCACCGGTTCTGACTCTACCTGATGACAGTGGAGAGTTTGCGGTTTACAACTATGCATCGAAATTGGGACTTGGTTGTGTTTTGATGCAGCATGGCAGAGTGGTGGCTTACGGTTCTAGGCAGCTGAAACCACATGAAGTCAACTATCCTACCCATGATTTGGAGTTGGCTGCTATTGTATTAGCCTTGAAGAGTTAGAGACACTATCTGTACGGAGATCAGTGCAAGATATACACAGATCACAAAAGTCTCACCTATTTTCACATGCAGCCAGACTTGAATATGAGACAGCGCAGATGGATGGAGTTGATCAATGATTATGATTGCACCTTTGAGTATCTTCCAGGGAAGGCTAATGTCGTTGCTGATGCACTTAGTCAGAAATCTGGAGCTTCATTATTCCATGTGTGTATGGCCAGAGTTTCTATGTTAGCAGAGCTATGGGCTACGGGAGCTGAGTTTGAGTGGGATGATGATGGAGCCTTGTTGGCTAGCTTCCAGGTTCGACCGGTGTTGGTTGATCAGGATCGTGAAGCTCAGGATGCGGATTCCTATATGTTGGACAAGAAGACCATGATTCAGAATGGTGTGCTAACAGAGTTTCGGTTGAGTGATGATGGTACGTTACTGTTCAGAGGTAGATTATGTGTACCCAGGGACAAGGGTTTGAAGAAAGAGATTTTAGATGAAGCTCATTGTTCTGCTTATGCGATGCATCCCGGCGGTACGAAGATGTTTCATACACTCCGAGCTTATTACTGGTGGCGAAATATGAAGAGGGAGATTGCCGCATATATGAGCAGATGTCTGATTTGTCAGCAGGTTAAAGCAGAAAGGCAGAAGCCTGCGGGAAAGCTACAGCCCTTGGAGATTCCAGTTTGGAAGTGGGAGCACATTACCATGGATTTCGTGTATCAGTTACCACGTACTTCAACTGGTTACACGGGCATTTGGGTTATTGTTGATCGATTGACGAAATCCGCTCATTTCCTTGCACTTCCGGGGAAGATTTCAGTGGGCAGTTTGGCAAAACTGTATTTGGCGGAGATCGTTCGTCTGCATGGTGTGCCTTATCTATTGTTTCTGACCGAGACAGTCAGTTTACTTCAGAGTTGTGGCAGGCATTGCAGCGATCCTTGGGTACCAGATTGCATTTCAGTATAGCTTTCCATCCTCAGACTGATGGGCAGTCTGAGCGGACTATTCAGACCCTCGAGGATATGTTGCGGTCTTGTGTTTTACAGTTTAGAGGAAATTGGGACTAGCAACTGCATTTGATTGAGTTTGCTTACAACAACAGTTATCAGGCCAGTATTGATATGGCACCGTATGAGGCTCTATACGGGAGGCAGTGCCGTACTCCATTGTGTTGGAGTGAGGTGGGTGAGCGATGGCTTATTGGCCCTGATCTGGTGAAGAGCACCATGGAGGATATTCAGATTATCCAGGATAAACTGAAGATTGCCCAAGATCGCCAGAAGAGTTATGCGGATGTGAGAAGAATGAGTCTCGAGTTCGAGGTGGGTGACTGGGTCTTCCTAAAACTGTCTCCATGGAAGGGAGTTATACGTTTCGGGAAGCGTGGCAAGCTCCGACCACGGTACATTGGTCCATACGAGATTACAGAGAGAGTTGGTGTTGTGGCTTATAGATTAGAGTTGCCTTCTGAGATGGCTTGAGTACACGATGTTTTTCATGTCTCGATGTTGCGGAAATACATTCCAGATCCATCACATGTGTTAGCACCACATCAGCTTCTTATCCGAAAAGATTTGACATATGTGGAGGAGCCTGTATAGATTCTCGATCGGAGTGAGAAGGAGTTGAGGCACCGAGCTATACCGCTTGTGAAGGTTTTATGGCAGAATCATTCAGTTGAGGAAGCCACCTGGGAAACCGAGCAGCGTATGCGGGAGCAGTATCCTCATCTGTTCACCTAGCAGGTACGTAGAGTTCGAGGTCGAAATTTTTCTAAGGGGGGTAGATTTGTGACGACCCGAACCAGAATTGGTATGGTAATCGGCATAATCCACGAGTTTTGTGAGTAATCACAGTTTATTGTAATTAATTGAATTGACGGTTTTGATCACGATTTAATTTTCGGACACGAATTTGATTTGGGTTTGTTCGTGGAAAATGTAGAGAACTTGATTTCGAGTCCGTGGAAACTTTCCGAGGATTTTTCGGACAATCGAGGAATATAAAATGAATATTTGAAATTATCGCCGAGTTAGTCGTGTTTATCCGTTCGAGTTTGAGTTATCCGAATTGGAGATAGAGCCGAGTCGCGACATATAAATAGCCGAATAGTCATAAAATTGTCAAAAAAGTGCAAAAATGAGTTGTTTGACCGAGTTGACTGTTCAGGACCGAGTTGACCGAGTCAACCCGTGGCAGACTCAGTGAGTCACGACTCGCCGTCGCGGTGATCGCCGGAATACGGCGCGGTTGCCGGAAAGGAGGTAAGGCTTTGAAGCTTGATATTTGGGCTTTCATTTGATGTATGGGTTGTGATGTTTGGTAGAGAGTTTGAGTTGTAATTTTGGAGGAGAAATTGTGTGGAATCGGGGTCGACGGACGGCGGTGCTCCGACCACGGTGGTGGCCGGAGATTAGGGGGGAAAGTCTCGTGGGGCCACTGCGGAGCCTTTGGGAGTAGCCTCGAGGGCCGCCGTGCACCGTGGACGGAGTTCCGACGGAGAACAAGGTCGCCGGCCGGTTTTGGATTCAAGAGGTTTTCGAGCTGATTTCCAGCAGATTTAGGTGGATTTGGAGGTTGGCACAGTTGAGAGATGTGTTCGGCTCGAGGAGGAGAAGAAATCTGGGCTTTCCTCACCGGGAAATCTCTCCGGTGACGGTGCGCTGCCGGCGGCGGCGGCGGTCAACGGTGGAGCTCCGGCGAGGCGTTGACTTTTTAGAATTTGACAAGTTTTATGTCGTTTTGCTCGTAATCATGCCCCGATCATCGCCTTGAGGTTTTCGAGTTGATTTGGATACCGGATTTTAAGTCGAGGGTTTATGTGGAGAATTTGGGGGTTTTCGACGATTATTTTGTATCCGAGTTTTATGTTTCCGGAAATGGTTGGTTTTCGAGGTGTGGTACAGAGTCATGAATTTTGATTTTGATTAGTTATATTTTGTGATTATTCAGGGGACGAGATCGTACGTTGGGCGAGGGATCTTCTGCCGGATCTCGTGATTAGCGCGTTTGCGCGCTGTGCTATCTGTGAATGGACATTTATTTACACTATCGTAGCGAGTTCTTGATTTCAGTATTTATTTCCAGTACAGTATTGAGATCATTTATTGTTTTGGAGGTATTGTTTTATATTTTATGGTGATGGCATTTATTTAGCATCGATGCATTGGCTACTCGGCTGATCACCCGTAGTCCAGTTCCAGGGTTGAGAGATTCCCCTGATGTGCCCACTAGGCTTGAGAGATTCGCCTAGTCTATCACCGTCGGGCTTGATAGATTCACCTGACCGTCGGGCTTGAGAGATTCGCCTGACACCTCCATTTACTTTAAGGACTCGTATTATTTTTATATTATATAAATGGTGAAATGCATATGATTATTTTCGTCCATTCACTCTAATGATTTTATTTGCCTTTCCTCTGGGCTTTTCGGTTTCCGTGCCTAGTTTGCAGTTCGGATTTTGGTGTCACACGTCGTTGTTGGAGGCTTAGTGTTCGAGCTACCTTTCCTTTTCAGTAGGTTTCTTGTTTAGCCTACTGTTGTATATTTATGTATATATACACTAGAGGTCACTCTGATTACTCTAATGTTATACTTCCATATGATTTTTCTCCAGATTTCTGTAAAGTACAGTTTTGCTTATTACTTTACATTATTATTATGATATTGAGAAATCCGGATGAGATTGGTGCCCACGGTTTGGCTTTTGTGGGATAGAATGAAGTGTATTTTTCGGGTGCAGGTTAATGGTAATTCCACGATATAGTGAAATTCTGCCGAAATTTCTATGGTTTTTGCAAGTTCGTGTTTTCAGAAGGAGTTCGATTTCGGTTTAGGAAATTAAATCGGGGTTGGGTCCTTTCATGGACAACGTTTGGAACTGGCCGGAATCACGCCTGAATGAATGGAGGCTGTGAGCTTTCGAGCTCGATTCCAGCCAGTGTGTTTCGAATTGGAGGTTGATGTAGAAGGAAAAGTTGTTGGGCTTGAGAAATAGATAAGTTTTGGGCTTCCTCCGCTGGAGCTCCGTCGAATGGTTGACTTTTTGGAATTTTGGGGAGTTTTATACCGTTTTACTCGTAATCGCATGCCGAGCGTAGTCTTGAGGTTTTTGGATTGATTTGAGTATTATGTTTTGGGATGAGGGTTAATTGGGCATATTTTGTGAATTTTGTAATCCTCGTCAATATTTCGAGCGGTACGTCTTTCGAGAACGCGAGGTTCTTGACGTATTAGCTCCATATGTTGTGATTCTTTATGTATTGATCGTATCCCTATTATTCAGGTGATTGAGATCGAGCGTTTGGCAAGGGATCTTCTGCCAGACCTCAGGGCTAGCTTTGCTCAGTGAGTGGACATTTATTTACATTGTTGTAGCGAGTTCTTGATTTCAGTAATTGTTTCCAGTACAATGTTCAGATTATTTATCATTTGAAAAGTATTGTTTATTTTATTGGTGATGGCATTTATTTATTTAACATCGATGCATTGGCTACGCGGCTGATCACCGGTAGTTCATCTATCAGGATTGAGAGATTCGCTTGATATGCTGACTAGGCTTGATAGATTCGCCTAGTTTATTACCATCGGGTTTGAGAGATTCACCCGACTTGTTACTCCGGCAGGGAATCTGCCGGAGTGACGACTTTTATGTACTTATGAACTCGCATCATTTTATGATTATATAAATGGTGAAAGGCATATGTTTATTTTCGTCCACTCACTCTAACGATTTTGTTTGCCTTTCCTCTGGGCTTTTCGGTTTCCGTTGTCTAGTTTGCAGCTTGGGTTCCAGTGTTGCACGTCATTGGTGGAGGCATAGAGTTCGGATCACTCTTCAGTTTCTGTAGGTTTCTTGTTTGACCTACTCGTTGTAAATGTTGTATATAAGTGTCGCTCTAAGTACATATATTGTGTTTCAGTTGAGTATACTCTTGAATGATTCTGGATTTCTTGTAAACCTTTGAGTTTATTATATATATGTTGTTGAGAAATCCGGATGGGGAACGGAGCCCCACAGTTTGGCTTTTGTGGAATATTCGAAGTGTATTTCTTTGGAGGTTCTAAGAATGGTTCACGTATTTCAAAGTCATGTTTTCGAATGGGGTTTGATTTCGGTTTAGGCAGCTAAATCGGAGTCGGGTCCTTTCAAATTTAAACTGAAATGCTGAAAATAAATGAACTCGTTATCGACTGTGAAAATAAAAAGGTCCACTCACGAGTCTGCGACTACTGCTGGGGTCTACCAAAATTTTCTTTGCTGTTAGTGTCACGATCTTGATGTCCTTTTCTATTGTCGAAGGTGGCTGGAATTGGCGCTTCGTGTCGGGTTAGAGAAAATGGGTCGCCGGAGCTAAACGGGTCGAGGCTATGGGTTGGGTTTCTGATTTTCTCATTTAATTTTCAAAATTAATTTATATTTATACCCCAACCGATCATCCAAGCTAACGGCTCAAAATCAGTCTGATCAAGATCCAACGACTGAGATCAAACCGACTTAAAATCCATTATTTAAAATATTTTCTCCTACCAACTTCCGATAACCTCTAAAAAAATAGCTCGTTTATTCGAAAAATTCCCCAAAAATTTTTACAAAAAAAAATTCAATAATCTATAACTTTGGTGAAGAAAGTCAAATAAAATTCTCACCCGACAAAAAAGTCATTAATAACCTCAATAACGTGACTAATCTGTGATAAAGCGTAATATAACTGGATAAGCGTATAATTTTGGTTCGGGTCGTAACTGAAATACATCGTGCACAAGTTCCATAATGGCGTTTCAAGGAGGTCTGTCAGTATTGCTGGATGTGGCACCCTGATCTGAACTTTACCATTAATATTTGAATAATGAAAGGACCCAACCCCGATTTAGTTGCCTAAACCGGAATCAAACCCCTTCAAAAACACGAACCAACAAAAACCGTAGAAATTTTGGCAGAGTTTCGTTACTAACGTGGAATTACCATTACCTGCACGCGGAAAATACACTTCATTCTATGCCACAAAAAGCAAACCGTGGGCACCAATCCCATCCGGATTTCTCAATATATCAACAGTAAAGTAAAACAATAAATATATCAGTACTTTACTGAAATCCGGAGAAAAATCGTACGAAATATACAACAGAATTCTCAGAGCGACCTCTAATGTATAAACATATCAGTATACCACAGTAGGTAGAACAATAAACCTACTGGAAGAAACAAGGTAGCTCGAGCACTATGCCTCCGACCACGACGTGCGACACCAGAGTCCAAACTGCAAACTGGGCACAGAAACCGAAAAGCCCAGGGGAAAGACATGAAAATTGTTAGAGTGAGTGGACGAAAATAAATGTCTTTCACCAGTTGATATATCAGTTTAAAATAACATATGCGAGTCCAGGTAAATAAAAAACAACAAGTACACGAGGTAAAACCGTAATCCTCCAACGTACTGAGCTTGCAAGTAAAAATCCCACGGGGTCACTCATGGACACACCCGTGCTAGTACAGTCAGAATCACGGAGTCCCTGACTTCCACGTGATTCTAGCCAGAAAGGCCTCGGTTCCGGGGAAAAGCCCCTCGCCGGTCAGTCGGGGTAACGCCCCCTCCTGGTAGCCTACCATCGGGGATCAGCCGAGAGGCAAGTGTATCGATAAAACAACGTAACTGAGACTGTACTCTGTGTAAATCAAATCATAAATAGTTCGATGCAAATGCATGAAACAGCATATAAGTGTATGTATATTCGTATGCGTATATCCGTATATGTATAATCATAAAACACATGCTCATGTAATCCGAAATCTCATACGCATGCTCAAGTTCATAAATCATATAAAAGACTCGCAAGAATTTCCGTGAAAAGAAATTGTCCACTCACAGACTAGCGTAACGCAGTTCGCGTTAACCCGTGATCCGGCGGAAAGTCTCTCGCCAAAAGAACGATCACGAACCCCTGAATAATCACAATAACCATTCCTCAAAATCATAATTCAACAATTCAAGACAAATCACGAGAAACCACTGTTCTCGGAAACACGTAATCCGATTACGACAAACTGTCGGAAATCCGGAAATCACACATAATACCTCGCTGTAAGTTCGAACGCTCAATTCGAAAAATGAACCTCCCCACTGCGATCGGGGCGCGATTTCGAGTGAAATGACATGCAACTTGTCGAAAACCCCAAAATGTCAAACTTTGACCGTTGACCGCCGCCCACGGCGGCGCCACCACCAATCTGATAATTTCTCGGCGGAGCAACCCCTATTCCACTCAAAATCATCCACTGAGCAACTTTGTCAAATGGTAGCTTGTAGGTGAGGAGGGCTACAAAACCCAGTCCAAATCCCAGCTCGAATCGGCCGGATACATGGAACCCGAAATCACTTAAAAACACTCCATTTTTGGCCGGAAATTCTCCTCTCCACCGCCACCCTCGCCGCGAGGGGTGGCCGGAAACATGATGAGGGAGGTGAGGCGAAGAGAATGGGACCGGTGCCGCACCGTGGGGTGGCCGGAAACACCTCGCCGCCGTGGAGGCCGCCCGTGCCGTCGTGAACCTCTCTCTCTCCACCGAGTTGACTCGGTCAACTCGGTCAACTCCCAATCTGGAAATGTTTGACTTGCCCAAAACAGCAGGTTTCTATTTATAGGCCTTCCCAAAATGGAAACTTCGTAATTAACCTTTTCAACGAACTTCGAATATCCGTAACTTTCTCGTCGTAATTCCGATTTCGATAATTCTCGCTGCAACAAACTCAACTCGACATGTTCTTCAATTATGACCCGAAGTCAAACACATTGACCAATCGGATAAAAAGTCAACTGTTCAATCCAACACATATTTAAACCGACTAAACAATCAACAATCGGAAATATTCACAACTTAATCTTCGTAACTTAAAATAATGCTCCGGAAGTTCCCACGAGCTCGAAATTAAATTCTGAACAACTTCCGTGAAGAAGCCGAAACCAAATTCTCGACCGGTAATTTAGTCGCTAAGAAGATCACCATTATAATCCGAACTTCAAATATTCATAATTAATTCATCGGTCGTCCAAATAATGATCCGGAACCGCCCACGAACTCGAAATCACATGTACAACGACTCTTGAGAAGAGACCCAGCTCCAATTCTTGGCCAATAATTAAGTCGTTATCAAATCTGGCGATTCAAATACTGTCGGAACTCTGCGACTACGTAGTAACTCACATATATAGCTGATCATACTGGTGATTCTAGTCCGGGTCGTCAAAAATAATAGTCTTTGATATTTCACCGTGTTCAGTCCATGAAGTGTACTCCCACATCATACCATTTTCAGACTAGTGCTGGAACATCTATAGAACTGAAAGATACTTTGTGTTATGACATCTCCTTCACGGACACATGTAACACTCCTTTCCTTGACTATGTTCAATTGCAAGCTTCATAAAGTTGTAAATTCCCTGCATGCACTTTCAATCACCTCTTTCCAACTTTAACCAGCTCTTGTCCACATTCTGCATATGTTGTAATGAGTGAAACAAAAAATTATCCAAATCTACTTAGAGCCATAATGCCACATTTCAAGAGCCTAGATAGTTAATTTCGGGACAAATCATGAACATAACCTACGTAGCTAGTTAATTACACATCGGGAATAATTCTTACATACACTTAATAAATTGCATAACACAAATTAAACTAACTAATATATATTTGTTTAATCCAAAAATTATTAATTTGTCAAACCAATAATCTAACATTTCATATATATAATCAACACATGCAAAAGCATTATAGTTATCAAGCGATTCTATAACAACAATTTTGCCGGAATTCATTCACCACTAAACTTCAAAATACATCCAAATATTCGGAAAAAAAAAATCAAAGAAAAGAGTATGTATAAAAACACTAACCAATATAAGAAGTTGAGAGAATGCTTTAGGAGGCCTCAATTGAAGGTTTTTCGTTAGAGATCGAAAAATCGCCAGAGGAGGTGTTGAGATAGTTTTTGAGGGGGGGTTGTGAGATGATGAGGTTCAATTTGAAATTGCTACTGTCTCTTATTAATTGTTTCACATAGACGATGAAATATTTCGTGTTCTAACTTCTCTCTTAGATGACGAAACTTGTGACGAATATGATTTTCGTCCTTTGGAAAACACTTAGACGACAAAAGTTGGGACGAAAAAAATATTTCTTCGTCTTATATAATTTTAGTTGACGAAACAAATTATCGTCATATAAAACGTTCTAAGGTGATGAAAATATTTACTTAGGCGTTAAAATGTTGTTTCGTCACCTAAATCTGTCTCACTACAAGAAAAACTAACTTAGACAATGAAGATATTCTGTCGTCTAGGTTCGAGTATCCGTCGTCTAAAGTCCTCCGTTCAAGTGTCATAGTCTAAGTACTTAGACGACGGAAATATATCATTACGTTGTCCAAGTGACGGCTTAGATGACGCAAATGGTCCATCGTCCAAGTGAGGATTAGACGACGCAAATAACATGTGCGTCGTCCAAGTACAACTTAGAGTACGAAATTATTGCGTGGTCTAAGTGATGATTTAGACAACGAAACTATTTCGTAGTCTAAGTGATGACTTAGACCACGAATGTATATATGGTTTTATAGTCTAAGTCATCACTTAGACTACGAAAGCATATATGATTTCGTAGTCTAAGTAATGACTTAGACTACGAAATCGTATATACTTTCGTAGTCTAAGTGAATTTATTTTTTTAAAATTTATTTTTCCTTAAAATTTGAATTTAAAGTAAAATATTATTAAAATTAATTAAAATAATAAATTTAATTAAAATATTAAAATAACTAAAAATTATACGTACATTGATATCGTTCGAAAAAAACAAAATATTAAAAATTGCGTACAAACTAAGTAAATACGGTAGGAGTAGACGCGCCGCCGAGTCCCCCGCCTCCAACCATGTCGTCATCGTCGGGGTGTGGGGTCGGAGCAAGACGAAAGTCTTGTTGAACCCTGTTTTGCATAAGGGCGAGGAGGTTGGCTATCTGCACTGGTTGCTCATCAAGCCTCTGACGCATAGATAGCGTTTCCACCCGTGCGAGTCGAGCCTCCTTAAGGGCTGCTTGGACCGCCATATCCCGAGCACTTGTCATCGCCGAGCATGCCATAAATGAGTTTGAAGATAAATCTCGTTGCACCTTGTTTCCCAACCCCCTAACCTCTTTTCCAGCTCGACGACCGTATACCTCATCGGCGATTACAATTTGGTTCTCCCTCAATAGAGGAGGCAGGTCTTCCAGCGGCAAATCCGGGTGTGCAAGGTACATGTTGGCCAATTCCTGCTACGCTAGTTCTACCAACTACGCCTGAAAATAATAATAAAAATTAAATAATTATAAATTGTACAAGAGTTTAATAAATAATAACAACGTTAATTGAGAAGAAATATGTACGTAAGCGGTGATGCTAGCATCCAAATAAGGGTGTATAGAGCCCTTATCTCTGTGATCCTTGGTGATTTGTATCATTTGCTTGGAGCCGGAGGTATGATGTTTGTTCTCCTTCTCCCGATTGGCCTTGTTTACGTCCGATTTCGTCTGTTCGACGAAAAATCATTAAAAAACTAACAAATAACTAAAGAATAAATTATTCGATTTCATCAATTTAAATAAAAAAAGACGAACCCGATACAATTCTTCTTCGAAGTGGTTGACCAACCACTCCCACTCATCTTCCCTATCCCCATGCAGCTCTACAGGGGTAGGCGAGCGGCCGAATTGGAGGTAATAGTTGTGAAGTCTGTACTTCCAATCACAGTAGATGGTGTTGATGGTGGTGTTGATGTGCTTAAGCATCTCCGGTGTGCCATCCACCGCATATTGTTCCTACAAAAAAAGAATAGAAAATTAAAATCATATATATTATGAAATTACGACTTTTATTGGTTATTAAAAAATAAATTTAAAATTGTATTACCCAGAGTTCTTTAAACACCTTCCCCTTCTCCATGTCCGACAACTCCTTCCAGCTTGGCGCAACCATACTAACCTATTGCGAATAATTTCCCCGATGATGTGCGATGAGAGACTAGCTAGCTGCGAGGTGGAAGGGCCATCGGTGAAATCATCGTACGATAACTAGATCTTTTGCCTGGTCGCCTTGAACAACTTCTCGGATATTCCGCCCTTTCTGAGTCCTTGGGTCCTTTTCGATTTAGGATCTGACAGGGTCCTCCTGACCTTACGCCGCGCACTATAGATAATAGACTCGGAAACTGTGAGGTGTCGCCGGAGCTGGAGGGAGATGTGAGGTGTCGCCGGAGCCGGAGTTTGAGAGAGAGAGAGAGAGAGAGAGAGTGATCGATCGAAACTGTCCATAATCTGAAATTATACTGTTTGACTTAGACGACGGAATGTGAGTTTACGTCGTCTAAGTGAAACCCACCTCACCTAGACGACGACAGTTGATTTTACGTCGTCCAAGTGTCTACTTAGACGACGTAAACTCCTCTTTCCGTTGTCTAAGTGAATATCGGGTTTCTCCTCGAATTAATTGGCGGGTGGAAGTTGATCGCCATTTATTTTTGGAACTATTCATAATTTGAACTTAGACAACGAAAGAGACCTTTTTGTCGTCCAAGTTCAAATTTTGAGTGGTTCCCAAAATAAATGATGGTGAAATTTGGACCACTCAAAATTTGAAATTAGACAACGGAGTTGGCCTTTGTCCGTCGTCTAAGTGCTCACTTGGACGACGGAAAGTCATACTCCTTCGTCATCTAATTACAAATTCTCTAATACTAATATTTAAAATTAATTTGTAAGGAAGTTTTTGATCTGTCATTCGATTTTTTTTTCGTAAACTGTCAATTAAAGAATCGTATATATAAAAAGTGGGATTTAAGACAACAAATTAATTTACGTCTTCAAACTTGTTAAGTATTTATTAATATGTATAACTTAAATGTTATTAAGTATAGACTCACTGCACATCAATATTAACGAAATTGAATTTGGACAAAAACAACCATTGGATACATTTACCATAAGACAATATAAAAGTAGAATAATTTTCAGTAAATCGTAAGTTCGTTAAGGGTTTCATCAGCACAGTCAACTGTAAAACAAAAACTTTACAAACTGAAAACGTGGATACACGAAAATCCATAACTCCTATTTTGGAACCGTCGATGCTCACAATCCTATAATTGTTTACTCTATGCTCTCGATGAAAAGAATATGCATTGGGACATGGTCTACATGGTCGTTGTCTTAGATGTGAAATTACGATAACATGACTTAGACGATGAAGTGGCCACATTTGCGTCGTCTAAGTGAATACTTGGACGACGAACACGTGTCATTTCATCGTCTAAGGTAAAAGGTTAGGGTTTAGGGTTTATGATTAAGGCTTAGGGTTTACTTAGACAATGAAATGACCCATTTTCGTCGTCTAAGATAAAGGTTTAGGATTTAGGGTTATATAATTGTGTTTACCTTGGATTACGAAAAGTCGTTATGTCGTGTAGATTTTAGGGTTTAGGGAAAATGTGACACTTGGTCGCGCACAGATATTTGTATTCCGTCGAAGCGACCTCTTTAATTAATTTCGAAGTTAATTATGTGAAAATTTTAAGAGTTATAATTAATTAATTAATTATAAAGTTCAGAATTAATAATTGTACCTACTCCTCCTCATAATATAATTAATCATACATCATTACGTCAAAGAAGTTTAATTATAATAATTAATTACCAATTAATATTCCTCATCGTGACATTGTACTCCTCGTCATAATCGTGATCATCCTCTTCACCACTGTTATTTGATTGCTCCTCCTCATCATCATACTCAACATCGTCTGACGAATATCCTGAGTCCTCGTAGTCATCCTGTGCCTCTTCTTCATCGACCTCATTAATTACATCTATAATCTCATCTTCAGTTAGATCCGTACAACCATCAGGCATGGGTAAGTGTTCACCAGCTTGAACCAGCTCCATTATGTCAGAGCGGATGACAGAAATATTAGGCTCTTGATATGCAATAATGTCTCTTTGCGGTTCAGCATTTTCAGTCCCTAGCATCTCTTCAGCTGTCGTGGTATTCCATCTTTCTCGATGAGAGATATGGTTCACTATTTTTAACCCTTCACCAACTTTCAAATCATCAAGATAAAACACCTGCCTAACTAAGGTGGCAAGAGCAAAAGGCTCATCCTCATACCAACTTGAGTTTGTATCAACATATAAAAGGCATAGGTCTTCCTTTGTACGCTTGAACAATTTGCACTTGAATAGGAAAACGTTGACATCATTCCCGTAACATAGCTAAACGACATATATAAGATCCCCGTAATATATATCATTGTCTTTCCCAACCTACACTATTTTGTGTTCTTCTTCCTTCATCTCAGGCCAATAAATAAAACTTTACTCCGTTCACAAAACATCAGGGGTAAATATAGTATCTAATCGGCTTCCTTGCTAGCAAGTGCTTTGGCCAGGACCACCACTCCCCATGGTTATCTGATTTTTATAGATCAATCATCTGTGAAAATGGGAAGAATATATATATATATATATATAATTAAAGGGTTTAATTTCTACAAAGATGTATATAAATTAAATAAGTAAACATACGTACCCATTGGAAGAAATAATTGGGGAACTTCTTCTTAACCACTTTTTCAAACCACACCGAACTCTTGTCTGGATTTAATGCCTAAAGCTTCTCCCTATACGCAATTATGTAAGGCTCAACTTCGTCACAGTCTCACAACACTACCCAATGCGCTTCAATAAGTTCTTCTTATGTTAACGATTCCTTTAATACTTCTCTAAATAGTCGTACGACAGAAAGATTGATGCGGGCACTGAGATCAGAGGTGGTGGATCCTTGAGGTACATATTGCAGTAAGTAACACACTCATGCATTAGGTATGTCTCTTCTATGGAGCCATCTGAAGCCGACCTATTTTTCACGAATCCTTTATATTGTCCAAGCTGTCTACAAAATCAAACATTCAATTAATTAATTGTAGAATAGGTAAATATAGCTAGTAATCTCAAGTGGAACAAATAATGGATCGGAAAACCTGTACAATTAATTAGTTGTACGTACCTTTCTTGAGGATACATCCAAGTGTACTGGACCGGACCAGAAATGAGCACCTGCTCGGGTAGGTGGATCATTAGGTGAATCATGATGTCAAAGAAAGCAGGGAAAAAATCCTCTCTAGTTTGCAAATGATATGCACAATTTGTTGTTACAATTCCACCACATCTGACTTCTTTAACTCTCTGGCGCATAACCTCTGCTACCATCTTCACAATGCCACTATTGGTTTTACAAGGTCACGAGGCAAGTATGGCCGAATTACCACTAGAATCAGACGTTGTAACATAACGTGATAGTCATGTATCTTTAGACCAACAAACTTGTGTTGCACCTCATCCACTGCTCCAATTATAGTAGCTGCATATGTAGCCGTACAACGAACGCTCTTAAACTAAAGGAATATAGAACCTCTAAGTGTCGGCTTCACTGTGTAAGGTGCAGCTGGTATCTTGTTGTACACTCCTCTTCTATCCCTCCTCAACCACAAGAGACGGCGTAT
Source organism: Geum urbanum (assembly GCA_946800695.1). Lineage (NCBI taxonomy): Eukaryota > Viridiplantae > Streptophyta > Magnoliopsida > Rosales > Rosaceae > Geum > Geum urbanum. Next base: position 35,883,724 of record OX326997.1, on the reverse strand, counting down.
ATTCATAGATTCCAGATCTTTGCACATTTTAGGAGTATCTTTAGTCTTGAACTTAATACCGAGAATTGTTCCGACCATGCTGTCGCACACATTCTTTTCTATGTTCCTCAGCTTCAACTTCGACCAGAAAGGAAGTTCAAATAATACACTCTTGTGATGCCAATACCTGAGATCATGTAGAGGTATTGGATTGTGTTTCTGTACATCCTTGTCATTGGTCAACACACCAAAGTTGAAATAGCTCAACCTCTCTAAAATCTCTTCGCCAAACCAACTACGGGGTTTAAGATTATTCTCTACCGTCTCATCGAAATGAGCTTCATCATGTCGCCATGGGTGATCGTCAGGAAGCCATCTACGGCGACCTAGATAACACACCTTCCCGCGTGCCAACTACAGTTCACGTCGTCCAAACATATAGGACATCCATTGTATCATTTCATCTTGCAGGCTGCCAACATCTCATACGCTAGAAAATCACTGATCGTCCACATTACGGCTACCCTCATCATGAACATCATGTCAGTAAATTTGTCATATGTTGGGACACCATTTTCTCACAATAGTTTCAGCTCGTCGATCAAAGGTTTGAGGTAGACATCTAAGCACTTTCCCAGAGATTTAGGACCTGGAATTAGCAGAGTAAGGAAATTAAATTCCTTGTTCATGCACATCCACGAAGGCAGGTTTGTACGACGTTAGAATAACTGCCCAAGTGCTGACGGCAGAGCTATTACTACCCTAAGAATTCAATCCGTCTGTAGATAGTCCGAATCTAATATTTCGAACCTCTACTGGAAAGTCTCCAAATTTGCTGTCGAAATATTTGAAAGCCTCTCCATCTGCGGCATATCTCAGCACATCGTCATCTATTCGCTTTTATGTGTACCATCGCATCGCCTCTGCTGTGTATATAAACATGTACAGACGCTGCAATCTGGGAATCAATGGAAAATATCGAAGAACCTTCACATGAATTTTCTTTTTTGAACTCCTCCTATTCTATTCATATCTACACTGGCCACATATGGGATAATAGTCCAAATCTGCATACTCTTTGTAAAACAGCACACAATCATTTGGACATGCGTCAATTATCCTGTACTTTAGGCCTAGGCTGTTCAAGATATTTGTAACCTTATAATGGGATTTAGGAAGATTGTGATCATCAAGAATCAACTTACATATTTGGTCCTGAATTTCGTCAAAAGCACTAACTGACATTTTTTTCTTCACTTTTATCTCCATTTGCTTCACCACATATTGCAACACATTCTCTCGACATGTAGGGTACATCGGGGTCTGGGCTTCAAGTAGCATTGTGTTGTACTTATCCATCTCAATGGTGTCAGTGACCAAGCTAGCAGCATGGAATGTGTCATCACACCCATGAGTGGCATTGTAACCTCCCTCTTATTGTTAGTTTCCACCATGACTAAATCCCAGAAATGCATCATGGACCAAATCCACAGTTGGGTTCCAAGCAGGGGGGCCAACACCATTAACGTTGGATGAGGCACCATGCTAACTATACCCTGAGCTGAAGTCTACTGAGCTGAAGTCTATTACTTCACCATGCTCGTTCCACATAGTGTAACTCCAGATCATAGCATTTTCGTACAAGTGTTGCATCATAACATTAACCTCCACATACTGATAGTTAAGACACTTTTTGCACGGACACCTGAAACGCTTCTTTCCCTGACCATATTCCATCGCACAATTCACAAATTCTCTGATTTCATCCATATACTGGACATCACTTCTATTCCGCAACTTTATCCAACTCTTGTCCATACTTCTACGAAATTTAATAATTATCATATTAGTCAACTATAATATATACATATTTTCAAGTAATTATTAAACTATTATTTATACAAATTTTCAACTACCTTATTAACGTATAATTAATTAAAATATTTATTAATTACATTTATTAATTAATAGTGAGTATACTATACATCAATTACTTTAATATATCTAACATGCATGTACGTTTTAACTAAATATTAAACAAATTTTTAAACATCCATGCATACTAGTTAATTAACTAATATATATCAATCAATTACCGAACTAAATTATAAATATTAGACGTACTGAAAGGACCCAATCCCGATTCAGTTACCTAAACCGGAATCGAACCCCTTCTGAAAATACGAACCAACAAAATTTTTCAAAATTTCGGCAGAGTTTCGTTACTATCGTGGAATTGCATAAACCTGCACCCTATAAACAACACTTCATCCTATGCCACAAAAGCCAAACCATGGGCACCAATCCCATCCGGATTTCTCAACATCAATATAATCAATAACAGTAAACAAACTGTACTATGTATATATGTATATATCCGAGAAAATCCGTATAAATATGTATCAGAGCGACCTCTAGTGTAAAACATATACAACATATACATCAGTAGGCGAAACAAGAACCTACTGGAAAACACAGGTAGCTCAGATCACTAGCCTCCAAACCGTGACGTGAAAACACCAAAACCTGAACTGCAAACTGGGCACGGAAACCGAAAAGCCCAGGGGAAAGACAATAAACACGTTAGAGTGAGTGGACGAAAATAAATGTCTTTCACCAAATAATATATGTTATAAAAACATATGCGAGTCGAATGAATAAATATAATAAAATACGCGAGGTAAACCATAACCCTCCAGCGTACAGAGCATGCAAGCAAAATCCCACGGAGCCACTCATGGACACGTCTGTGCTAGTACAGTCCGAATCACGGGATCCCAGACCCACACGTGATTCGAGCCAGAAAGGCCTCAGGTCAGGGTATCTGTCCCCCCCGGAGCGTACTCGGAGATCAGCCGAGAAGCCAATGTGTATCGATACCACAACATATACTGAGACTGTACTCTGTGTAAACCAAATCATAAATCCTTTCCATGCACATGCATAAAACATAATATATATATACATGTATACTCGTATACGTATATTCGTATATGCATAATCGTAAAACACATGCTCGTAAAATCATAATCATTCCGCATGCTCAAGTTCATAAATCATTAATAAAAGACTCGCAATCAATCCGTGAAAATAAACTGTCCACTCACAGACTCGCGTAACGCGCACTCGCGCTAAACTCGTGGTCCGGCGGAAGATCCCTCACCAGAAGCACGATCTCGGTCCCGATCTCGATCTCCTGAATGTTCACAAAACATACTGATCAATATCGTAATCCACAACACTGTACTGATGCACAGAAACCAACCGTTCCCGAAAATGTGAAATGCAATACAAAATGAATTACGGAAATCCCGAAATCTCCACTCGAAATATCGTCTGAAAATCGGCTAATCAAATCGACCCAAAAACCTTTGGACGATGATCAGGGCGCGATTACGAGAAAAATGACATTAAAAACGTCGAAATCTGAAAAGTCAACTCCTTCGCCGTTGACCACCGTTGACCGGCGGCGCGCCGTCAACGGCGAGATTCACCGGCGGAGGAACTCCAGTTCTCAAGGTCCCATCAAGGCGAATCACTTTCCCAACTAACACTCAAGCCAATTCCAACTCTAACCCTTCCAAAACTCAACAAATCCGAACGGAATTTCACACCGGAATCCCTAATCGGGTTCCTCCCCAAACACCTCCACGTCCAAAACCAAACCACAAGGAAGCACCACCAAGGTGTGGGGAGCAAAACCCCCAACAACTCGACCCTCAACCCTCGCCGGAACTACCTCCACCGTCACCGGCGATTCAACCCAACTCGGCCTTAATCGAACTCCCTCCAAACCTCACCAATTTCCATCAAACCAAAGCCAAACACACTCGAAATCATGAGAGGAAGCGAACTGTACCTGTCCCGTGGCCGGAGGTGGCCGGAATTTGGTCGCCGGAAGTTGAAACCGAAACGGAAAGTACTCCTCCAACGGTCAACGGTCAAAGTTTCCAAAATAGGAAAGTCAAAGCAAGTCAAACTCAATCTGAAATTTTCGACGATTTTACGACTATTTTCGATATTTATACTCACGCCTCGGGTCAATCGACGGTCCAAAATGAATATACGAAATGATTCGAATAAACACGAAACCATCGGATAAACTCGTCGGAACCTGAAACTTCAAATCATCATAAAATATTCCTCGGTAATCAAAAAAATCTTCTGGAACCGCCCACGAGCTCGAAATCACGTACTCTACAATTTCCGTGAAAACACTCAACTCAAATTCTCGACCAAAAATATAGTCGCGAATCGAATCGGCAAACCACATATACGATATAAAACTGCGACTAAACTCAATCTCGAGAATCGTGCCGAATACACAACAGATTCTGGTTCGGGTCGTCACACGTACTAACAATGCAATCACTCAAATGTACAATTAGTTATATATATAAACGTTAAGATTGTCGGAAATTAACTACGTACGTACCTAACCTTCACCAATATATGGCGAATCGATGGTCGGAGCTGGAGATATATATAGTGCTAGTTGTATGTGTAAGGAGAGTCTGATCGAGAGAGAATGAGAATAAAAATGAGAATGAGCGAGCGAAGAGGAAAATAATCTAGCACAAGATATAATTGTGTTTACTTAGACGACGGAAATGAGTATCTGTCATCTAAATGACTACTTAGACGACAGATTGCGTGTAGTTTTCGTCGTCCAAGTGAGAGATGAGACGACGCACCGACGCTGCATCATCTAGGTAGTCACATAGACGACGATGTGTCAATGTGTCGTCCCATCCCTCACTTGGATGAAAAAAACTCATTTCCTTCATCTAAGTGTGACTTAGACAACGGAAAAATATTTAAGACAACATTTATTGACGTCGTCTAAATTCTACTTAGACAACGAAACTTTCACTGTTTCGTTCGTCTAAGTTGCTTTTTCTCGTAGTATCTTAGAATATGAAACCTTTTAGTTAGGTATTCTGGTAGCGTCATAATAACCAAAAACTTCAAAACATATAAACAAAGAAAAACTTCAAAACATATTCCATAACTGGAGATAGAAATTAAGTCAAGAATAATCACATACTCTGTTATAATTGTAATTGTGAAGGTCTAGCCTACTTGGCCTTGGAGGATGGTTTAGGTGGCATTGAGACAGATTCCAACTTCTCTCAACCCTATATTCTCTTTATGCTTTTTCTTGTTCTAACATGCATAAAACAACACAATTAACACTTTCATATTTTATATAAATTGCATAAACAAGTAATTAATTTCATACCTCTATCTATTTCTTCCAACTAACAATATTCATCCAAAGTAGCTCATAAGCCAAGTTAGTGAAGTTATCCGATTTGAGCCAATTTTGCAAGCACATGAGAGCCTCTACAAATTTTGGAGTCAAATGGACTTTAGATTGGATCAATGACTCTTTCTAGTGCTAAAGCAAGATTTATTAGCCATAGTTGAAACTTGAATAACAAGCGATTATTTAGCTAAACTGTAGAGTATGGTACATAAAACCATTGATCTTCCACCATATCAATAACTTGAAATCAAATTTATTTGAAGGCTTTTCTATACCATCCAACAATTAACTATCCACTTTAGATGAGACCACCACTGTGTCTAAGGTCTCAAGTTGTTTATCCCAATCTTCCTCCAACTCAACAATTTTTTCAGTGTAGCCTGCTTTACTTGTCTCTGCAATCTTACTTCCAGTGTTTTGTGTGCTTTGAGTGAATAATTAACAACTAGAAGAGCTTAATGATGCATACATGTCAACAAGATCAATTATCAACTCCTTAAGTTCTGACATTGTTCTTTTGACATTCTCATCATCATAATTTAAAACCACTTACACACTACCATAACTAGAATGAGCTGGTTAATATCTTCTACTTTCCCAAAATACTTCTTAAACTTCCTCTTCATCTTCTTAGACATTTTTGGCAACACATAGTTTACTGCATATGATGTCGAGTTGAGTGAATTCTTTGAAAGTTTTTCAATCTCTCACTAAGTATTATTTTGGATTATAAAATTTTGATGTATCATGTCTGCATTATTAATAAAGACATTATTTTAATTTATTATTAACAAAATTGACTATATTTCTGTATTTGCGGTTGTTATAAGTCACTTTTTTTGCGTTTTTCCATAAATTAGGATTAAAATTATAGACATAAGTCCAATATTACATGTGATGTAAAATATATAAAATGATATCGAAAAATAAAAAGGCAATGTTGTAAAATTATTTCATATCAGACGAATTTCCAACCAATTTTAAAGCTGCAATGTCTAAGACATAGAAAACTACCATTTTTCTAACAGATTGTCGCCACGCCTGGGCTCGCTCCATCCGCCTTGAGTGCCGCCGCGCCTGGGCTCGCTTCCTCCACCTTGATCAAAGCGTTGCGTAGGCTCGCTCCGCCACGCCTCCTCCATTTGAGCTCGATTCGCCACTCACCAACTCCGACCTCAGTCTCAGGTACTCTCTCAGTCTCAACTCCGAATTACATTTTTGGCCAGTAGCAGTGATTCAACTAAATCGAGCATCGACGTCCATTGGGCCTTGAAGCACTCCTCCACGCTAGTCTATTGCCACTGGTCTCAGCCCCGAATTCGACTTGAGCAAGCCAGATCGACAAGTGAAGTTCAACCGCCCAAACTCTCTCTCTCTCTCTCTCTCAGCTGTGAGTCTTTTGAGGCCTTTTGGACTGTCTGTGAAGAAATTTGGATTTGCCTATTCTGTGACTCGATCACGGAGGATTTGTTCGGCGACAGTGGCTAGGGAGTTTTCTCTCGCCTGCCATTTCTCTTGCTCTGTAAAAGTCCAACTCACTCTCTATTGTCTGTTTTAGAACTTCAACAAAATCTGAGTCTCTGGAAACATCGGCTAGGATTATGTAGTACTGTTTGTTAAATTAGTTTCCAGTAAAGCTCCAATTCATTAGAAACATCTATCTTTCCAAGCATAATGAACAAGGATTTGGTTGATACTTGATAGTGTATGTATGTTTTTAGTAGCTCTACAAATTTTGGTGAATATATGATTATATGTTTAATCTGTTTTTCTTTGTGGTAGCTATTGTTTATGGTACCGGTGTTGTTTGTATATTGAGATTTTCGATAGAATAACTAGGAAGTTCTGTAGGATGCTTTATCACGTCAACAAGAGTAAATAGATTGGTATTTGACCCTCAGTTGTAATTGTCATCAAAAGAGCTTGCTGTGAAACCTTTATGTCTCTAGTAGACTTTGATTGGACACTTCAAAATTTAAACTTTAATCATCTTACGGCTGCAAATGCGGTTCATTTGTGCATGGTCTTCCATTATCCCTTGGAGTTATTTAGTTTTACTTTGGTATTGTCAGTGACTTCATGTATAAGTCATTCCTATGTGATACCATACTTTAATCAGTTCAAACCTAGTGAAATTTTCCTGATATGTATTAGTTATAAGACGCCTGCAATATTTTTTCTGCTGCAGGCAAGAGAGTTTCGTTGTGTGGCATTCATGGAGTAGCTGCTGGGTTTAAGGCTTCTGGAACCATGTCTCCAAGTTGAGAGGTGATAGCAGACCAAGACGTACAATATTTGGATATGATCTACATTCTCATGTCCCAGTATAGAACAGGCGCTAGATAGAATCCGTTATTTTTTTGCCTTCATCAATCAATGACATTATAGCCAGTATTGATTTGATGATGATAATTTGTTGTTTGGATGCATCTTTTGTACGGAACAAGGTTAAATGTTTAATGAAAGAACTTATGTGATGGTGATTTGATTGAAGATTTGTGCATATTGTAGTTACATTATTGTTATAGTTCTGTCATCCAAAGTCATCCAGAACGACATTTAACTACAACATATATGTCGTCCATGTGTGCTTTAGTTTTTTTGTCATTGTTATATGTCACGTGAAGGTATTTTAAGATGACATATGCCTCTCTTAAATTGGTCATCTAGAAGCCCTTTGGACGACATATGATATCTGTCTTTTATGTCGCCTGATATTTTTTCAGACGACGGGTAATAACTGTCGTTTGGTGACTTCTCAGACGGCACGACAATTCTCGACATGTATTGGAGGCATCAGACTTAACTGTCGTCTAATAGATATATTGTCATAGTGTTCACATCCCATGAAGTGTAACAATCTCCTTAGTAGATAACTCATCAGTGTAAGGGTGAGAGAGAGGCATGTAGTGACTGAATTTAGTAAATCTATCAACAACCACCATTTTGGAAATGATCTTTATGTGGATCAGAGAGATATTCAATATCATCAAAACTTGCCAACACATCACACGATTTGTTAGTGTAGTAGGGGGTGAAGAAAGAAGCGACGCCACTTTTATTGTGCGTCCTTACTTCCATCGACGGATTCATTCGGTCCAGCCTCTCTGTAGGGATAGAACAAGTCCATATATATATATATATATATATATATATATATATTTCGTACCCTTTAATACAGAAAGATTGACTTTAAGCCATTCCAATGACACCGTGGGCGCACAGCTAAATCTAGCTTACAAGTTTAATAAGAATGATGAGCCGAATCTTGTGTATTATGCTAAGTACAACGATACACTTATTGTACTTAAATTAGGCACTCTAGTTGTTAACAAGTCTTCGTCATCATCCCTTAGACGAAAATGGATCCCTCTAAGGATCAAAACTTCAGCAGATCATAGGAGTGCTCATAGATTTCACTTTATCATCATTATAGTGCCACTACCACAATAAACACTATAACCGACGAGATCTGTAAAACTATAACCGACGAGATAAAAATCTCGTCGGTTATAGTGGAAAAAATATTTTTTTTTTATTTTTTTTTTAAAAAAATAAAAAATCTCGTCGGTTATAGTACTATAACCGACGATAATGGCTAAAAATCTCGTCGGTTATACTATTACTGACCCCCTTTAACCAACGGACTATATCCGACGACCCTGAAACATCGTCGGTTATAGTCTGTTGGTTAAAGGGGGTCGGTAATAGTATAACCGACGAGATTTTTAGCCATTATCGTCGGTTATAGTACTATAACCGACGATATTTTTTATTTTTTTAAAAAAAAATTAAAAAAAAATATTTTTTCCACTATAACCGACGAGATTTTTATCTCGTCGGTTATAGTTTTACAGATCTCGTCGATTATAGTGTTTATTGTGGTAGTGTGCCAATATCTTAGAGTATAAACCAATTGATGGAAAACTTCACCATTACAGTGCTCGAGTTCTAGTTTGAGGCAAAACCGTGTCTTCCCAAAATCATTCATCTCAAATTTGGCTTTCAAATGCTTTGCAAATTTAGAACTTGTCTTTTGAATAAACATGCATATGCATAATTCATCACATCTCATCCTAATCAAGTAATCACTTAGTTTGCATTTCAATCTTATTGTTAATGCATTTTGTGGTCTAGAGCTACTTGATTAGGGTGAATGAAGTCGATCTTGTGATCTTCATGTATACCTCTTGATCTAGATCCACATAGAGATACGTCATGACCACATTCATGTACGTGCTGCATGTCAAGTTTTTCAGAAACTACCAAACTGATAAGGTAGTAGACTGCAATGACATCCATTACGAGAGAACATGTCTTTTCATAGTCGATTCCAGAGTGTTCTAAGAAGCCTTGCACCATGAGATGAGTCTATAATCTCTTTAGTCTCATCATACCTTCTAACAAAGACCCATTATGATAGGCTTCACACTTTGGTGTATTGGTCTCACCAACCCGACTACCTTTCCCTTTATTAGTGAATCTAATTTAACTTTCTTCTTTCTATGTAGGTCAATTGTTACTACGTTTGGGACTTTCAACATAGAGAGGTTTGATATGATTAGTTTCAATATTCCACATCCTCATGTATACTAGTGTAAGTTGTAGTTAGTAGAGATCTCTATATTCTCAGAAATTGGTTTTAACATTAAGGCGTCCCTAAATGATAACCACAATCCAGAAATATTCTCATGGGATAGAATTGATTATCAATGATTATTGGATCCTATTGTGGTAAAACTCGCATCCTACCTTAGACGAGTATTTAACGAACATATGAGTCTCCTACCCCCTAGCGGAACCCATGGCATGTGATGCCATGCATTATGTCACATTGTGATGTCACCATTCCACCTTTCGTTGTGGCAGCGCCGTAACCAACTCCTCTGGGTGACGCCATGTTCTCTTAAAGGGACATAAATCCTTATGGGCATGTTTGCAGCAAGTATACGTGATCTGGTCACTTTAACAATATTAAAAAATGCATCAGGTATCAAATATGCTGTGACGACCCGGAACAGAATCAGTAGTGTAATCGGCTTAATCCACGAGTTTGCGCGTAATCGTAGTTTTCCGTAAATTGATTGAATTCCCGGTTTTGATCACGACTTAATTATTGGCCTATAATTTGAGTTGAGTCTCTTCTCGAGAGTTGTTGTACGCGTGATTTCGAGTTCGTGGGCAGTTCCGGATTATTATTTCGACGACCGAGGAATATAATATGAATATTTGAAATTTTGGAATATCGTCGAGTTTATCCGTTCGTATTCGAGTTTATCCAAATCGTGATTGTGATCCGTTTTGGACCGTCGATCGACCCGAACCGAAATTGGAATGGTTATCGACTTGATTTCTGAGTTTCGCAATTAGTCCTGATTTTGACGTAATCGGTTAATATGGCGGCTTCGTTAGCGACTAAATTATCGGGCAAGAATTTGATTTGGGATCCTTCGCGGAAGTTGTAGAGAATTTAATTTCGAACTCGTGGGAACTTCCGGAGGATTTTTCCGAGTTACGAGGAATAACTTGTGAATATTTTCGGCCATCGATTATTGTCGTATTTATCCGTTTGGGATTCGATACGCGTACGATATAAATACGGAAGCGATATGTGACGATTTGGGAAATTTTCCAAATCAGGAAAGTCGGGTTGATCCGCGTTGACCACGGGCCATGGACGACCCGTTTTGCCTTGTTTTCGCCGTGACTTCGCGCCGCCGTGAAGGCCGATTCCGGCCACGGTTGGCCGGGGTCTCTTCACGGAACTTGTTGAGCTCGTGGCCCACTTCAACTTGGTAGGTGGATCGACCCGTGGGGTGGCCGGAGGAGGAAGAAAAGGCGCGGTGAAGTTCGGTGTTTCCGGCGAGTTTTTGACGGAATTGGGTGACGGCGTGGAAGCCGAGTTGGTGGTGGCTCTTTGAGGGGTTTTGTTAGCCATGAGGAGAGGAAGCTATTGGAAGTGGTTTGGGAGGTTGCCGTGGCCGGAGGAAGGAGATCGGTCAGTTTGAAATTCCGGTAAGGGTTAGAGACTTTGAGGTGAGTTTTGGAGGTTTTCCGATCAAAATTGGCCTTAACTTTGAACTGGAAATTTGTTGGACATGTCGAGATCTTCAAATCCATGTATAGGTTTCATTTTTCTGGGCCGGTAGGATTTTCCGGCGGCCGATGGCAGCGGCGACTTTTTCGGCGACGTGTTTTTCGATGAGTTATATGTCGTTTCGCTCGGAATTGCGCACCGATCGCAGTGGTGAGGTTTATTTTTTGAATTGAGCATCGGAAATTATAGCGAGATTTTATGGTGTGATTATCGGATTTTGACGATTTCGTTGATATTGAATTATATGTTTCCGGGAACGGTTGTTTCTCGTGATGTGATTCGAGGTTTTGTGTTATGATTTTGAGCAGTGGATTTTATGATTATTCAGGAGATCGTGATCATTCGTTTGGCGAGGGATTTTCCGCCAGATCACGGGATTAATGTGTATCGCGTTACGCTCATCTGTGAGTGGACACTTTTATAATTTCACAGTCGTTGCGAGTTCGTGATTTTTCATATTTATTTATATATGATGTTGAGATTATTTATTATTTTCGGAGGTATTATTTTATGTTTTATGGTGATGCTATACTTGCATCGATGCTTCGGCTACTCGGCTGATCACCGGCAGTCTAACCAGAGTTGAGAGATTCCTCTAGACCAGAGTTGAGAGATTCCTCTGGGAAGGGTTGAGAGATTCCCCTGTTATGCCGCTGGGGTTGAGTGATTCTTCTAGCCTATCACCGTCGGGCTTGAGAGATTCGTCTGGCACCTCCATATATATTTTCTGAACTCGCTATACTTTACATTGTTTATTGTATATGAAATTGGTGAAAGGCATATGTTTATTTTCGTCCACTCACTCTAACGATTTTATTTGCCTTTCCCCTGGGCTTTTCGGTTTCCGTGCCCAGTTTGCAGTTTGGATTATGGTGTCGCACGTCGCGGTCGGAGGCATAGTATTCGAGCGATATTTCTTTTATGGTAGGTTATTTGTTTGGCCTACTATTTGTATATATATACTAGAAGTCGCTCTGAGCATCCTTATGTTATACTTTTATACGATTTTTCCCCAGATTTCTGTAAAGTATAGTTTTGTTGATTACTTTACATTACTGTTATGATATTGAGAAATCCGGATGGATTGATGCCCACAGTTTGATTTTTGTGACATAGGATGAAGTGTATTTTTCGGGTGCAGGTTAATGGCAATTCCGCGTTAGTAGCGTTACTCTGCTGAAATTTTTATGGTTTTTGTTGGTTCGTGTTTTCAGAAGGGGTTTGATTCCGGTTTAGAAAACTAAATTGGGGTTGAGTCCTTTCATATACTACATTATGTCATTCAGGGATCACGATCAGACAAAGTGGAGACATGACAATTCATGTCGTTCCTATTGAATATGCTTGTTCTTGTATCCTGTAACGACGGGTAGAGTATCTCATCAAAGTAACATTCCACAAAACTAGCGGTAAAGAGATCGAATATAGTTAGAGACTCATGTCCAACATAAACTTGTTCATCTTGAATGACCCATCATGGTGTTCTATGGCAACACAATTGTGGCACATAAATGTGTAAGTGCGAGATATCATATTCGCACACGACCACTAGTTGTAATGCAAAATTAGATTGAATGATGGTAGGTCGTAGATGAATCATTATATATAGTAGATGAATCATTATATTTGCATGCAATATTGCATAATCTTAAGCAGAAAATATTGGCACACATTATCAATGTATATACTACCATCGTAGTCTCTTATAGTTATTTTCTGGGAGACCATTTGGTTTGTACATGGGAATATGATACCATATATCAAATCTTAATGATGTATAATAATCATCAAAAGTTTTTGATATAAACTTTATAACATTATTAAGTCGAATTGACTAAATGGGATGATCGAGTAGTGAGCCCATAGTCACATAATCTGGAGTAGGGCAAATGAACTCAGACAAGGAAATGAATTGCCCAAGGAAAACTAGTCATCCAAGGCCAATGAATTCATCCAAGGAGACGAAGCGCCCGAGGCAAACTTGTTGCCCAAGGAAAAATGTCACCCAAGGAAAACTAGTCGGTCGAGTTGGCTAACTTGACCAAGGAAAATGAGTCGCCCAAGGTAAATGAATTCGTCCAAGGAGACGAATAGCCAGAGGCAAACTAGTCAGCTGAGTTGGCAGACTCGGCCAAGGAAAACGAGTCGCCCAAGGCAAATGAACTCTGCCAAGAAAAATGAATCGCCTGAGGAAAACCAGTCTCCCGAGGAAAAATGTCGCCCAAGGCAAACTAGTCGGCCAAGTTGGCCGACTCGGGCAAGGAAAATGAGTCACCCAAGGAAAATGAACTCGACCAAGGAGACTAATCGCCTGAGGCAAACTAGTCGGCCAAGTTGGCCAACTCGGCCAAGGAAAACGAACTCGACTAAGGAAAACGAATAGCCCAAGGAAAACTAGTCACCTAAGGGAAAATGTCACCCAAGGCAAACTAGTCGGCTGAGTTGGCCAAGGAAAACGAGTCGCCCAAGGTAAATGAACTCGTCCAAAAAAAATGAATCGGCCGAGCAAAATGAACTTGTTCAAGCCAAATGAACTTGCCTCAGTAAAATGAACTCGGCCAAGGCAAACGAACTCGGCTGAGTCAAACGAGTCGGCCCAGTTGGCCTAGTACAACAAGTTAGCCGAGCAAAATGAACTAGACCGAGGCAAATGAACTCGACCAAGGCAAACGAGCTTAGCCAATGCAAACGAGCTCAGCTAAGTTTTCTGACACGGCCAAGCAAAACATGTTGGCCAAGTACAACAAGTTGGCCGAGGAAAATGAACTAGCCCAAGTAAAATAAACTCAGCCAAGCAGAACGAACCTTGCATAAGCAAATTGAATTGGACAACTAGAATGAGTTAGCTGAGAAAAAATGTTGCCCAAACTCGTCCAAGAAAAAAAAGTTCGGCTGAGCAAAATGAGTTGCTAAGTATAAAGGTTGGCCAAGCAATGAAAGTCGGCTAGTATAATATTCAGGGATAAGATCAAAGTTATATTAAGTAACACCTAGAAGAGTAAAGATATACAATTAACTGTCCGAATTCACAAACTTGTCATTCGGCCACTGAAACAATTTGATCATTACAACCGACTAAACATATTAGTCGAAAGACTCTCGCTCTCTCATCTTCCGAGTCACCGTGTAATATTTCTTGAGGAATTGGCCATTTAAAGGCATACTATGTAGTTTGTTGTCTTGATCTTTTAATTGATATGCACATTTACCCAAAATTTGGTGAATGACGTATGGACCTTCCCATCTTGGTGACCACTTTCCGAATCGCCTGCCTTTGGTTCCTATAGGTAGCACTACTTTCCACACCAAATCACATTCGACGAACGACTTGAATTTGACTCGTTTATTATATGCACGGGCCACGATTTTCTTCTAAGCCTCCATGCGATTGTGAGCATCCATTCTCTCTTTGTCGAGTTCTTCTAACTCTTGTATCATTGCTTGAGATTATTCATTTGCTCTCATTCCATACTGAGCCGCAACCCTAAGAGCTTGAAGTTTCACTTCGACTGGCATTATAGTGTCATGCCCAGATGTGAAGGCAAATGGCGTTGTACTGGTGGCTGTTTGTTTTGACGTTCTGAAGGCCCATAATGTTTCAGACAACAAATTGTGCCAGTCTCTTGGGTTGTCTTTTACCATCCTCTTAAGAATGTTGATGATTCCCTTGTTACTTGCTTCAGCTTGACCGTTTGCTTGAGCATAGTATGGTGTGGAATGTGTCAATTTGATGCCCAACTTTTCGGTCATATCATGTATGGCTTCGGCTATGAACACTGATCCTCGGTCAGCCGTTATGGTCTTCTGAATCCCAAACCTATGTATGATGTACTTCTCTATAAACTGGATCACCGTTGCGCTAGTAATTGTGACATATGCCTTTACTTTGACCCATTTGGTAAAGTAGTCTGTTGCAACTAGAATCCATACATGCTGCTTTGAGGATGGTGGTCTGATGGTTTCGATAATGTCCATTGCCCAACCTTGGAATGGCCAAGGTTTAACGATTGGGTGAAGGATGTCAGCTGACACTCTTTACATAGGGTTGTGAATTTGACACTTCTTGCAGCCTTTGGCAAACTCAATGCAATCTTTCAAAATTGAAGGCCAATAAAAACCATGTCGTCTGATCAACCACCTCATTTTGACTCTGGCTTGATGAGCTTCACATATCCCCTCATGAACATCACGCATGACTTCCAAAGTCTCTAGCCCCCCTATACAAAGGAGTAGTAGGTTGTCCAATCCCATGAGGTATACTACTTCTTTGTATATAATGAAATTCCTTGTAAGATATTGAATCTTTCGGTCGTGTTGTTCTTCTGGGTTATTAAGGAATTTGACAATCAGGTACCGCCAGTCATCATGCTCAAAGTCAATAGCAAAACCGTCATCGGACACTCCTCTGTGTTCTAGAGCGGTGAGGACCCGTCTCTCAATTTTGCCTACCCTACTAGTTTCATGGTCTGGAATGTGAATCCTGATTCCACTTGGGCCATCTCATTAGCCTCAGAGTTGGGTGACCTGGGCAGATGAGCAAAATATATCTGGTTGAATGTGTTTGCCAATTGGTTGGCCCTCACATGATAGGCCAATAATGCCAGCTTGTGCACTTGTACTCTTTATTCATTTAGTTGATAACTAGCTAGTTGTGAGTCACCATAAACCAATACTCTTTTAGCACCCATCTCTTGGAGGATCTCGAGTCCAATGATAAGCGCCTCATACTCGACTTGGTTATTTGTACATTGAAAATATAGTTGAGAGGCGAACTAGAATTTCTGGCCTTCAGGTGTCTCTATAACAACTCCAGCGCCTGTAGCGAATTCAGTGCTCGACCCATCAAAAAACATCGATCAATGGTTGTTAACCATCGAGGCCACATAAATGGCCCCAATATCAAAATCTTTAGTCCCTTCAATATCTGTAGACGGGTGGTGGGCATGAAAGTCGGCCAAAGCTTGTCCTTTGACCGCCTTTTGTGGCACATATTGGAATGTGAATTTTGATAACGCCATTGTCCATTTTCCTATTCGGCCTCAAATTATTGACCGAGTAAGAATGTATTTGATCAAATCAGTCTTTGATATAACCTGGACGATTGATAGTAGCATGTAATGTCGAAGCTTGGTCGCCAAAAAGAATAGAGTCAGGCAAAAAATTTCAACTGATGAATAACGAATCTCCACTTTGGTCAGAATCTGACTCAAATAATGGACAACACATTCCTTACATTTCTCATTGTCTTGGGAAAGTTAACTGCCAATTGAATTGTCCAAGGCTGAAAGGTATAACTCCAATGGACGACCTCGTACTGGGGGAACCAGCACTGGAGGATTGGACAAATATCTCTTGAGCTCATCAAAGGCTTTCTAGTGCTCCTCCTTCCACACAAAGTCGACTTCGCTTTTGAGCCACAGAAGTGATGAAAATGGTTGAAGCTTCCCAGCTGAGTTTGAGATGAACCGCCTTAGAAAATTAACCTTCCCTAAAATAGATTGGAGCTCTTTCTTATTTGTTGGTGGAGGTGCTTCTCTGATAGCTCTTGTTTTGACCTCTTCCACTTCAATACCTTTTTGGTGGACTACAAAACCCAAGAACTTCCCAGCCGACACACCAAAGTCACACTTCAATGGATTCATCTTGAGCTTATGAGCCCTCGTTCTTTCAAATTTTTGGCTGAGGTCAGCTATGTGATCTTGTCTTTTGGCTGACTTGACAACAACATCGTCAATGTATACTTCCACAATCCGGCCGATGAGATCATGAAAAATCATATTCATGGCATGTTGGTACGTTGCCCCAGCATTCTTAAGGCCAAAAGGCATGACCAACCATACGAATGTACTAATTGACCTAGGACAACGAAAAACCATTTTATGAACGTCTTCTTCGGCTATAAATATTTGGTTATACCTAGCATGTCCGTCTATGAAGGAAAAGATTTCGTGTATAGCCGATCCATCAATGAGTTGGTCGGCCATATGCATAGGGTATTCGTCCTTTGGTGTTGCCAAATTCATGTTTCTAAAGTCTACACAAATGCGTAGCTTTCCATTCTTCTTCCTAGCAGGCACAATGTTAGATAACCACTCAACATAGCGGGTCATTCGAATGAAACCGGCCTTCAATAATTGTTCCATTTCTTCTTTAATTTCTGGTAAGTCCTAGGCGTTAGATCGCCGAGGTGCTTGCCTATAAGGCATACAAGCTGGATCTAAGTTTAATCTATGCTCAACTACATTTCTATCCAAGCCTAGCATATCATGGTAACTCCAAGCAAAGCAGTCTTGAAACTCTGTTAGCAAAACTATTAGTTCCTTCTTCAGCACTGAGGATAAGAGCTTGTTGATCTTGACCATCCGTGGTTCATCAGTTGTTCCCAAATTTAATTCTTCCATTGGGTCAATTGCTTCAAATAAATCTTTCTCCAACTCGGCCAGTGCATGCCGATGTCCACGAACTCTAGTTGATCATCTTGCTTTCCTTCTATAATAAAATCTAATAAATTCATGGCCGAATCACTTGCAATTGAGTGTTCGGCCTAATAGGCCAGCAATCTCTTTGAAGTTGATTCGACTGGGGCCTCTCACACATCAATCTCCTAGTTGTAATCAATAGATGATTGGGTCAAACAGATCCACCAACAATAGCTGCACCGAGTCCTCGCGGACCACCTCGACGCCGAAGGCCAAACCCTTTCTCAGTGTGATCTCTGTGACCCGACCAATATCACTGTCACGTTGTAGCTGAGAACACCCAACATCAGCATAATAGTATTGAGCATCAACCTTGTTGGCCGATGCTTTCAAGGGTGTAGCATCAGCCTTTACCACTTGGACCGTGTCACCATGCCAAAGTATAAGAAGCTGATGCAATGATGATGGGATGCACATACTTTGGTGAATCTAATCTCGGCCCAAAATGGTGATATAGCATGGTTTCAAATTGATCAAGAAAAAATAAGTTATCATGCTTTTATTTTCAATTATGACCTCAATCGGTAGAATCCCACGAATCTGCTTCTTCTCACTCGAAAAGTTGCTGATTGTTAAGTCCAATGATAATATATCTCAGTCAGATTTCTTCAATTTCTCTACAACTGACTAGGGTATAACGTTACGACTGCTCCTCCATCTACAAAGACCTAAGAAATTGGATATCCCTCTAGCTGAGCCGTGATGTACAATGGCTTGATATGTTTGGACATAACCACAGTTGACTTGTCAAAACAAGCTTTGGTAGCCTTTATGACTTGAACCTGAGGAACACTCTCTTCTAGAACATCGCCCTCCATCATGCTTATTTGCCCTGGTTGAGCTTGGAATTCAAACAGGAGAATATATGTCATGTTGATGATCGTATCTTCTTGGATCACTGGAATTACAGAGTTGATAACCTCGATCTCATTTCCTTTCCATCTGACTAAGGGCTGGTGTAACGAGGATGAGACGTACATGTTCGTTCTGATGGATCCAATCACGACCAAGGAGAGCCTTGTGAGGAGTATTCACTATGAAGAAACGAGTTGTTGTATGGCAACTCCCAACACTTGTTTCGATAGGCAAGGCACGTTTCAGTTAAGAATCGTTTCCAGTATAGTCGAACAAATCTACATTAGAGGGGACAAAGTCTTATATGGTCTTCTGAAGTTGAGCCAAGACCGACAGAGAGGGGATGTTAATAGTTGAACCTCCATCAACTAAAATCGGTGAGACCTCATACTCTTCCAACATGCTACTGATGTATAGAGGGTTGCGTGACTCAGTGATATACTCGTTGGGTTTGCTGAAATAAACTCTAGCGGTGCTCTTGTCACTTGCAACTTGACCCACATGATTCTGACTACTCGGGCAGATACCGATCATGTTAATCATAAGGTCATCATCAGTTGGGGCAAGAACTGATGTATTACTAGCTTATCCCGGATGACGTTGCTCGGCCGAAGTGAAATCGGCCATGCTAGTATCTTCGTCTTCGTTGTGTTTTAGGTAATTGCCCTGGTATTCTTCATCAATTTGGTCACCATTTTGATCACCTTCACCATAATCCACCTCTTCTTCAAAGTATGTGTCGTCAATGGATCCTGGGGAAAAATCTTGATGGCCACCTTGGCCATTGTCATCTCCCCCACTGCCGTCTTGCTGGTTTCCCCGGCCATCTTAGCTGAGGTCTTCATTGATTACGGCGTTTGTCTGATCATTTCGGGCGTCAGGGCCTTTATCATCCATGTCTTCATCGCTAGATTGATCATCTTCTGAGGGCTTAACAAATCATTTCTCCCGACGTCTTCTTTTTTCACGAGCCAAATCATCAAATCGAGCTACCAAACCCTTTTCAAGTGGGGTTAACCCATAAGTTTCGATGGCAGAGAGGACTTTATGATATTTCCTTAGGAACCTTAGATCTTTGAAAGATAGCGAGAGCTCATCCATGTTAGCCTGAAGCTCGACACCTTCATATGCAGCTTGATGTAATACCTTTAGGCCCGGACTAGCATCTAAGTCCAAAAAATTTGAGGCTTTGGAGGGGTGGTCCTCGATCACCTTTAAGATTTTGGCCTTGTTTGTTGGTCTATAGATAGCCAAGGCTGAGTGAGTCTGGTGATATTTCATGACCCTGTCAAGCCCATTTGTTGAGAATGGTGGCTTCAAGTCTTTGTACACTTCGACAAGGAAATTATCCTTATTAGTTTCCTGAAGTGGGGTTTTATTGAGTGCACTACGTCTGCCATTCAACTTCTTCATTTCTCTTTCGAACTCGTTGGCCAACCTTTGCTCTTTTATCGTCAAACTGAAAACATCCTCAACCGGATGCTCCTTGAAATACTTTCTTAGAAATGTCGGATCATCCTTTGAGATCGGAAGGTTTTCAAAGTTGTCCGAGTAATATGACTCACGATATCTCTGAAACTCGGCTCTCGTCTCTCTGGTTACACTACGTAACATCAACTTGTATAACACATTATGCCCAACGCATATTTCCTCCAATTGGAATATTTGGTCATTTGTTAAACCATATAACACTATGGCTAAATGCAACAGGTGGTAGTCTCTCATGGTAACCAAACCTTCCTTTGTAAATGGAGGTTCACGTTTTCTGTCAATGATGATTAAGGAAGGAGGACTCGGCACTATGAATTCGGCCTTCAAAATTCCTGATGTGCTCGTGTCTACTTCCATAGCCTTGATCTCTTGGTCTTTAAACCCAGCCTTGTCGTTAAGTGACGTATATTTGGATGGCCTAGACATTCTATAACTTGTATCTAAGCCATTATACCTTGAGTGACCCGAGGGTTTGAGATCAGAAGGTCGGTCGAGCTTTGCTTTCTTTACACTCTGGATTTCCCTTTGATGTCTTCAATTTTGCATCTTGGTCAAAACATCTACTGACTGCTTATGATGGTTTTGACCATGGATAATTAGTGGCTTGTAAATTCTTGGTCGAATAAGGTTGCCATGGCGGTCATAGTTGTCACAGCTACTACCTTCCCCTTGCTGATAGCCCTCTGCCCTTAACTTATGTCGGCCGTGATATTCTTCATCGTAAAATGGTCTATCAAAGTTAAGTCTACGTCACATGGGTTCTCTCGTCATAGCTTTAGGGTCTGGTTTGTCAAGCCGATGGAAAACCCCCTTAGCAATATTTCTTGGGCTAAGAGAACTTGGGTTCATTGAGAAATCTGGGCAACAAGATGACTGTCTTTTCCATGATCCTGATTTATAGTTACCACCTAAGTAGTCTTTCTTATCATATCCTGCCTCTCACTCGGCGAAGTTGGCCAAGCGAGATTCATTGCTCCTTCCATCTGGGTGATCATAAGGACTTATGATTTTCCTTCGGTTGGCCACATTAACCGTCCTCCAAACCCTTTTGTCATCTTTATAGGCCATATTATTCTTCAAAGAACCTTGATTTGTTGTTTGGAATGGGTGTGCGACCCCTTTTCTAGCCTCAGGACCTGCATCATTATGTTTTGATATGCTTTGGTCGGTCGGCTCGACTGACTTGAGCTTCAAAGTGCCTTCAAATATCACTTCACCTTAAGACTTCCAATGGTCACATAACTGCCACCCTGGGTGACTCCAACTTACGACTTCCAATGGTGATCTCGGCTGCCTTGGGTACAACCGAGTCACCCTTGCTACCTTTACGCGGGTCCTTTTCCTCTGATAATCTCATATCCACCATGTTGACCTGGTTTTCAGGGAAAGGATTCACGTCCACCTTCATTGCGGAATTTGTTTCTAGAAACTTGAGTGTGCTGGTGTCGATAAGATCCTGTATCATATCACGAAAAACAACACAATTATTAGTTGCATGCTTCCACGAGTTATGATACTTACAATAAAAAATTTCTTTTATATCTTTGGCCTTAGGAAGTACATGGCCGAAGGGAAGCTTAATCATATTGTCAGCCAAGAGTTGATCAAAGATCAAATCGGCCTTGGTTATATTGAAAGTGTAAGTGCGTGTATTGATCATTGTTGTGCTCGTGCTTTGGTTTGGTGTTAGTTTAGTTTGTTTTGGGTCAACTTTTTCCAAAGTTTTGCACACCCGAGGTTGCTTGATGATCAACTCAGCTAAGTCTACTTCCATTGGGTTTTCATCCTCTAGAAGGTTTGAGGTATCAGCCGCATTAACGACCTTATTTTTAAAGTATGTACCCTTAGAAGCAGTACGTCTTTGCGCTTCTTCCTTCAATATGTTATCGTATCGATCGATCTTAGTTTCAAGTTCGAACAGGTCGCTAAACACCACTCCTTCGAAATGTTTTCTGAACTTGAAGGTCAGACCAGCATCCACCATATCCACAAACTCTGACTCAGGTAAATGGATTCTACATCTCGCCCTAGTGGACTTGAACCGAGTCAAATATTTTTGAGGTGTCTCATGGCTCATTTGAGAAATCTTAGCAAGATCTTCCAGCCGAATGTCTTGTTGAGCTCGATAGTAGTTGTCATGAAAGGCTCGCTCCAGTTCTCTCCAATTATAGATTGAGTTTGGCGGGAGATTCACAAACCACAAAAATGCTAGACCCGTTAGGTGGTAGATGAATAACCTCAGCTTCTGGTCATCAGAACTCACCTCACCACACTGGGCCGTAAATCGGCCAATATGCTCTATAGTGGACTGATATGCATCCCTAGAGAACAAGGTGAAATATAGAATACGATATCCCGTCGAATAAGGAACTTGGTCAGTGTGTGCTGGATATGGTTTTGCATAGATCGGCCTCTCTGTTTCCCTTAGCAATGCTCCCATAAGATCTTCGACCAAGGCTTGAAATTCATTAAGTTGAACGGGACGGTCTAGCTCTCCTTCATTGTGATGATTGTGATGTTGTACTGGACCTATATTATTGTTCAGGAATGGAAGACCACTTCCAAAATTGTTTTGGTTATTCACCATACCTCCTTGGTTATTAGGTTGATGGTGAATTCACACACTCTGGTTAAGTTGATTTGGTTGCTGCATATACCCTTGTTGACCGAACCCCATCTCTACGGGCATACCATAGAGCTGATACTGAATCCTTTGTAGTGGCTGATGATTCTGGGGTAATGGCAACTGATGGTTCTAGAGTAGTGGTAACCGATGGTTCAAGAGTTATATACAACGGCCATGTTGGTTGTTACCCAGCTGGTTCTGTAGTGAATTGGGTTGGCCGTTTACATGGTTGACTAACGCCGGGGCTGGTACTTGTGGTGGTTGTGCTGTATTCAGCTGAGCATTGTTAGCCACCAATTGCTCATAAATGAGCGTTAACATGTTGCTCATATTGCCAATATTATTGCTCATTTCTCCAATCCTAGTGTTGGTGTTCCTGGTCAATTGGTTCAAATTCTGCAAACCAACGTTCATGTCTCGACTCATGGTTCCGATCGTCTTTTCAGTCTGTTGAATCGTCCGTGTCGATTCAATGGCTATCATCCGAGCAAAACCCTCAGTCGAGAAACCTTGATTCCTAAGAAAAAAGTCTTGAACCTATTCTGCCTTTCGGTAAAAGTAAGGTCATCTCCCGCGACCTGATCTTGGTTGGGCATATTGTATTGATTTGATGATGTCGCGCCTATCGTTTCACTAACAAATGCTTCGGAATTATGAAATCCCGAACTATGGGTTGTAGTTGAAGCACTCATGGTGCTTTCTATAGCAGAGGTTGAGTTAACCGAGAGGCTCGAGTGCAACGAGTTGCCTGTCGCTCCGGTTAGATTCATGTTCGTCTCGGCTGTAGTTGCCGATGTATGGTCAGTTTGTCGGCACTTGGACAAGTTTCTCCTCTGTGTACTGAGTATGTGTTTGGTTGCATTCACCGACTATGCTTTAGTAGAGTAGTCCTACTGGGCGTGCCAAAAGATGTTTGCTCAAAAATCGTCACAGCCAAGATCACGACGGCCGATAGACTTTTGGTTCCAAGTGTCCTTCTGATTGACGCGGGGTGTGCCAACTCGCAGCCTGTAGGCCAAGCGAGGTTTTGATAGATTGCGCTGGATCTAACTCTTCAAGTGATTAATGGCCGAGGAAGGAACCCTCTTGGCCGTTTGATCTGAATTCCTTGTACGAAAAAACTTGACCAATGTTTTAATCTTGGTACTCGATCATGTCCAACCTCTGAGTGAACTCGAAAGTGCACGTGACCAATGAGAAATCAACTGTGTTGATGTACTCGCAAATCACAGTGAACGTGAAGGTGAAATGGATTCGGTCATCAAATTTTTGTGAGGTGATGTGTGTGTCAACGACGAATCACATCGATCCAATCCGGGCAGGCCAAAAGAGATCTATGAATAAAGAGTGCTAAGTTAACCAACTAGTCCTAGGTGCAAGGAATTGAAGTGCGAGAACTAAAGAACATAAATTAAATTGCAAGTAAAGAAAAAAAATGTAAATGACGAGAACTGAATCTATATTATTAAAGTAAATGATGAACAAGGTAAAGTACCTAAGAATACGAAAGATAGAAAAACTTGTATGTAAGTTTGTGTGTTTGGTGCAGGACCTTTTACAATGTGCTCTAAAGGTTCTATATATACAATTTGTACAAAACCCTAACATAACCGACTTGTTCATCCAGCCAACGAATCCCAATAGAACTCAAATTCCTTGATTTCAGCCAAATAAAACCTTTCTTATCTCGACCACCACTTAATGCATTCCTATTCGGACTCGATCACTCTTGATTCGATGGCGATTTGTCCATTAAAACTTGATCCGGCCAATCAATATAATCTTTGCATTAAAAGCATTCCTTATCCGAATGGTGCACTCCAATCAACCGACTCGAATCCAAATAATTCTTGATTGAATCCCAGAAAGTCACCCGAACTCGGCCCATGATAACCACCCGAACTCAGCCCATGATAGTCACCCGAGCCCGGCTCATGATAGTCACCCAAGCTCGGTCCATGATAGTCGCCCGTCGCTTTATCGGTTGTCTTGCATCAATACGCCCAAGTACTAAACTCTTGGTTCTTTGGGTCTGACATCCCACTTGGTCCGTATAATAGAATGTTACAACTGTCGGTCACGAGATGAACCGTCATTGCAAGCGACATGGCCCAACGCCGGTCACAACACTCATTAGTCGTCAAGGTACTTCATTTTATTGTTGGCCGACAAAAATTACATCGGCTGACGACAAATCTGGTACTTATAAAATCAGGTACAAACATCATCATATTATACTGATCCAACACTCCCCCACAATGCCCATTCTGCGCTTTTCCTGCAATCAGAGTATTCCAAGCAACCACATTACGAATTGGCATCGATTTAATCCCATTTTCTCCTTCAACAAAGCCGCCAGACTTCATATACATATGCGCCAAAGAACTCCCAACAACCAAATTGAACTCAAACCCACATTTCACCACATTGGCATGAACCTGACACCCGACACGTAACGCTCTCAAACCTGCGCATCCCCTAAGAACACTTCCCAACGTAAACTCATCAGGCAAAAAACCCAACTCACGCATCCCAAAAAACAAACCCAAACCTTCTTCATTGTATTCAAACTGCACTAAACCCGTGACCATGGCGTTCCACGTTGCCACATTTGTATCGGGCATTTCATCGAACACCTGCTGGGCACTCTCCAAATCACGTTTCTGCACAAACCCATTGATCAAAATGTTGCCAGACATTATGTTCCTTCTCGGAAGATGCCCAAACAGAGCCGAAGCCCAATCTAATTCTCCGATTTTGGAGTAGAAGTTGAGGAGGTGATTGCATACGAACTTGTCCGATGAGCACCCAGATGTGATTATCAAGCAATGGAGCTGTTTTGTCAATGAGAGTGACTTTCTGGGTATGCATGCTTTGAGGAGATGAGAGAAGAGAGATGGGTCTGACCATATCTGGGATTTGAAGCTCTCGAAGGCTTGTTTGATGAGTCCTTTGGAGCAGAGAGTGGTCAGTTGCTGTATACAAGAAGCACTTGAGTTGGAAATGTTCGTGGAGGAAAGGCCCATTATATTTGCCTTGTTTTTCTTTTTCAAATGTGCAGCTGATTCATGTGTCCAGTTATAGACTATAGTGCCGCATGCCCGCGTCAGTACAAGTTTTTCATTTCTGAAAGAAAAAAAAAATTAACTTGGGTTAAAGTGCAAGTAATGTTTTGGGTTTGGCTGAACCTCTAGGCAAGGGAGTCATTTCTCATCAGCAACTGCGTCAATAGGAAGTGTGTCATTTTCTGAAGATTTCATTATCATACTGTCGTCGATTACATCGAGCTCTTATGCATATAGGGAAGCCAACTTGGTTGCATCACTTGCATACAATCCGGCAGACTTTGAAAGTCATTCATGTACTGCTCCTAGGAGACTAGCTAGCTAGAATGCAATTCTTTGATTTGTTCGGTTCTAGGCTTCTAGCCTGCCTCTGAAGGCCTTTCTGTAGCTAGAAACCATTTTCGAAATGCCTACCAGCTTAGTTTACGTGGAGACTCGGAGAAAACGTATTGCCTTGCAGGTTTAGGCTAGCAATTAAGTGAAGGTAACAAGAATTATCACATAACCAAAGGCGCCGAGTATATTTGGTCATTCCACATTACAATACTTTACACATGATCAAAAAACAATTACAGCTTTTTTTTTATACATTTGATCAATTGTAGATATTCAACTAAGTGTCAATGAAAGTATGACTTACACTACCTAAACAGCGACTGGTGTAGGAACTGCAGCAGCCACTCGGTTTTCAACTGGGATTTCGGTGAATTCCGAGAGGATGGCCCGGAATTCATCACCAGTCATGGTTTCCTTCTCAAGAAGAACCTCCACGATCTTGTCCATGGCTTCACGGTTGTTTCTTATGTGGCCCAATGCAATCTCATAAGCTTCATCAGATAATCTCTTGATAGCAGAGTCAATGTCTTCAGCAAGCTTTTCAGACATTGAGTTCCTTGCCATCATTCTCATTATGACATCACCACTCTGAGCCGAATCCATCAACGACCATGGGCCAATATCAGACATTCCGAATGTGGTTACCATCTGCGATTGTGTCAAATAATTCCTCAGTCCAATTGATTTACATGCCAAATGAGCTAAAAACAGAGTACTCTACGCAATTTACTACAGGATAATTCGAAAAATGGTTCAAAAACTGTGTAGTAAAAGTACAGTATAGTTCGTTTATTCTATATTTTGACCAAAGAAGATGCAGACAAGGTCTTTAAATACAACACAAAGAACTAGTAAAGTATGACCAAGAGTTTTAAAATCATTCAGACAGTTTTAGTTCCAAGGAGCGTATAGAGTCATAGAGGATATTATCAATTACCTGTTTGGCCAAACCAGTGATCTGCTGCAAATCACCAGCTGCACCTGTTGTCACTTCAGGCTCACCAAATATCACTTCCTCTGCAGCTCTTCCACCGAGCCCACCAACAATTCTTGCAAACAGTTGCTGCTTGGAGATCAAGGTAGGATCATCAGCAGGGATGAACCATGTGAGACCACGAGCTTGACCACGAGGAACCAGAGTCACTTTCTGAACTGCATCATGCCCTGGAGTCAATGTCCTGTATTGAAGAGGAAATGAGAACATTAAGTAGATTACCTAACTGTCCTTGGAAGTTTTTAAAGCACAAGGGTACAACAGAATTTAAGAGGAACTAGTTACATTTTAAAGCCAGAAAATTTTTGTTGATACAATTTTGACTACTAACATGTGCTAACAAAGCACTTGGCAGTCCATCAGTTGAAAGTTTAGGCTCACCGGCTCAGGGATAGAATGAGTTCAAACTATCAAATCTTTTTCAATTTTCCAATGACTATAATAGTATATTCAACAAGTTCATACAGTTGAATCTAATTTACACCAACTTACTTGAACAGTAACATAATAAGACTACAGATTTACAAAATAATAAATAGTTGGTGCAATATGAAGAAACTAGTAAGAGAATGTGCCATGACTCGTGAAAACTAGCAGATAGTGAATATTGAATTTTTTTAATATAAAGAAAAGGTCACTTACCCACAGATGGCGTGCCCAACTTCGTGGTATGCTACCAGACTTTTGCTCTTTCCATCTGTCATTACAGTTCCTTCCATTCCAGCAACTATTCTATCAATCGAATCATCAATCTCTTTAGATGAAATTGCTGTCTTCCCACGCCTACCAGCCAATATAGCTGCTTCATTTAGGAGGTTGGCGAGATCTGCTCCACTAAAACCAGGTGTTCTCATTGCAACTACATCAAGGGAAACATTTCCTTCAAACTTCTTGTTGCTCGCATGAACCTTTAAGATATCTGTTCTTCCCCGTACATCTGGAACGTCAACAGACACCTGCCTGTCAAACCGGCCAGGCCTCAACAAGGCAGAGTCAAGGATATCTGCCCTGTTAGTTGCTGCAACCACAATGATACCAGTGTTTCCCTCAAAACCATCCATTTCTGTCAAAAGCTGGTTAAGGGTCTGTTCTCTTTCATCATTCCCTCCACCAATTCCAGTTCCTCTTTGCCGCCCAACTGCATCAATTTCATCGACAAATACAATGCAAGGTGCATTCTCCTTGGCCTTCTTAAACAGATCACGGACTCGAGATGCACCAACACCAACAAACATTTCAACAAACTCAGAACCTGAGATGGAGAAGAAAGGAACACCAGCTTCACCAGCAATTGCCTTTGCTAGCAGAGTCTTTCCAGTTCCTGGAGGGCCAACAAGAAGAACCCCTTTAGGAATGCGAGCTCCAACAGCAGTGAATCTCTCAGGCTTCTTCAAGAACTCCACCACCTCAACAAAATCCTGCTTTGCTTCATCCACCCCAGCAACATCATCAAATGTCACTCCAGTGTTTGGTTCCATTTGGAACTTGGCTTTAGACTGACCAAAGGAGAGGGGGAACCCAGGGCCACCAGGACCTCCCATGCCTCCGCCCGAACGCCTTGAGAGCAAGAACAAGCCCCCAATTAGAATTAGTGGGAAAGCCAAATTTCCAATCAGGTTAAAGAGAAGGTTGCCCGAGTCTTCTTGAGCATTATGTGCTGCAAAGTCGATGTTCTTTTCCCTGAATTTTTGAAGAAGCTCCTGGCTTAGCCCTGGGAGTTGTACACGAACACGCTGCAATCGGTTCCCTAACTCGGGAGAGACAGCTTCAACAATAGCTATGGTTCCATTCTCAAATAGATCAACTTTTGTCACCCTGTCATTGTCTAGATACTCCAAGAATCTAGAATAAGACATTCGTGAAGAAGAGGGCCCTTGATCATCAGCCTTAGCAATTCCTGCTCCAAGTAAAGCAGGTGTGCCAAGCAACTTGAGAAATCCTCTTCTTCCCTCGTTTTGCTTTTGGTCCAATGATGCCTTTACAAGAAGTGCTTTTGTCTCTTTACCCAATGATGGAAGTGTCAAAGAATTGACAAGATATCTTCCAAAGAAATCCTTGTTTAAAGTTGGTTTAGCACCATGAGTAGATAACCCATTCCCTACAAGGCAAGCTGATGACGCTGCCATCTGCTAGTACAACATGGGAACACTTATAGATTAATAGATGAATCAAGAAACAATAAACAAATGCATATGTATTTTAATCTTAACAACAACGCAGGACAGCAACGATTGAAATACAAAGTACAAATGAAGCACGCACTAAGGCTAATCCTTTGTCTGAATATCAATCAAGAATAGTGAAATCAAATGACTAATTTCTCGACAGTTACTCAGTAACTCTATGATACCACAACACTGACTTTCAGAAACAACAGTTGCCATGAACCAACATAATCAGAAAAGAAACCAAATAATTTCAACATGACCGAACAAAATGAATCAATGTCATTCATCAAGATCTAAAGCAGTTTCAAGTGAATGGATATAGGTAAAAGAAACATTTAATATTCCATTAAATGTGTAAAGAGACATAATTTGACAGTATGCAAGATACTACTTATATGGTTCAACAACAACAGCTTCCTTATAACTAAACTAAGATTTACCTTCAAGAAAGAAGCATCCAATTAACATTCAGACCAGACCCATCTAGATTTTTATCTTCAACAAGCCAATAACAGTACAGAGACATGAAAATACAAAGACTCAAATGGGGTGTACAAGACCAGTTTACGCACAGCTGCTCAGACTAAAACTAAAGTGAACAATTTGAAACAAACCCATTACGTATACCAAGCTGAAGATGACAAAGGAAGAGTGAAAGAAGTTTGTACCTTGGAAAATGATGAAGATTTAGTAGAAGAGAATTGGACCCTGAACAGACCGAGAGGAAGAAGAAGCAAAATGGGGTGTTTTGAAGGAGTGGATGTGGTTTGAGAAAGGCGTTACGTGGCCCAATATTAGTGGATGTTTTGGGTCCTTTTCACCTCTTAGATATTTTTTTTTTCTTTATGAATTGGCGCCTTTTGTGGAAATCCATTTTTGGTCAGAGGGATGAGAAATTTGTGTTTAATAGGATTTCTCAGTGCTGTCGACTGTCGATGATTTAGGACTTTGGGGAGATCAAGAGTGCACGTCATACATTCTAGTGATCTAAACACATATGGACAATTGGACATGGATCAAATTTCTCACTAGCAAATTCTCATGAACTCGGGTGAAATTGGTTTAACACCATATGGCAATTTCACTTTTCAAGAACTTCACAAGTTATTTGATTGGTTATCAAATTTTTAATTTTTTTTTTGTTTTGAACTATCAACGTTGTAGTATTGTTGTAGTATTTACCCATGGACAAAAACCACTTCACAAGTGACAACTATATTGTACCCACAAAAAATAGAAACCACACACCAAATGATGTGTATGCTAATTCAAAAATGAACCACGCTATTTTCGAATAAAACGGATGGTTATATATTGACTAACCAAATCGCCTAAATATACCGTATTGCACCACTTTGACAAAATAATTTTTTTTTGTTTTTCAATATATTATCCATATTTTATTGATTAATTCAATTGAGCTTATGTGTTTCTATCTAAACCTATAATATATGGATTTCTAGAGTTGTTTATTATTTCGAATTAATTAAATGTGGATCAAAGAGTATCTCTCTGCTCTGAAGATGTGATGCACTATATAAGTAAAATAGCAAAAGATATTTATCCACAGCACTGCACTGATTACGTGGTGCATACCTATTAGGTAGAAAAATAAACTGAGAAATGCAAGAAAATGGTTAAATTCTTGTTTTGCCCTCCTCCTCATGAGACGTAATTCTTGCTGGTTCATATTGTTGCTGGCGAGGGAGAACAACATCGTTTGGGCGGCGACATGATCTGCGGCAAAGGAAATGGAGAGGACAAGGCTGCCAAGTCAAAACTTGGAAGTTGTTGAGGACGATGACGATGACGATGACGATGGATCCGGTAATGAAGTTGAAGGTGAGGTTGTAGGTCCAAAGGCGTCGGGGCTGGGCCCCGATATCAATGGGCATGGGTCGGGTCGGGCTGCGCCAGGCCTAGGTGGGGAGGAGGCGCTAGAGTGTCAAAATCAACAGCGCCGGAGAGTTGATGTAAATCGCCGGCAGCGAGATGCATAGTGGTCTCTGTGGTGAGTAATGGAGGGCAAAATTGGAAAGTACTTTATTTTGTATTAACTCACAGTTTATTTTCAACCAATGGGTGTATACCATGTGTGCCAGTGCACTTGCACTGG
This sequence comes from Geum urbanum, assembly GCA_946800695.1. Taxonomy (NCBI): domain Eukaryota; kingdom Viridiplantae; phylum Streptophyta; class Magnoliopsida; order Rosales; family Rosaceae; genus Geum; species Geum urbanum. The sequence goes on along the minus strand of OX326997.1, from coordinate 35,852,249 downwards.
TGTACCCAATAATTTTCCGTAAAACAGTTGTTGAGCGTGTTTGCACTACGATGGGGGAAACTGCGACACGTGCTATGCAACCGTTGACTGAACATTAATTGAGATTAAATATTGTTAAAAAAGATTGTTTCCCTGTCCTACGGTCCTACCCTCCATCCTTTGACGACCCAAAATGCCCGTCGCCGTCGTCGGCCAATACGCAGAGGTTGCCCTCGTGCGCGCCTAGCTCTCGCTCACCTCAACCCCTGCGGTGCGCCGTTGCACTGTCCTCCTCCCTCTTCCTCTAGCCGTTGAAAACAACATCGATCTCTATTTGGGTCGTCTATCCCTTCTCCTTCGTGGGTCGTCTTCTTTGGCATACTATAGTGCAAATGGTGCCCAAAGGAGAAGAGATGGAAAGGGAGAGGGAAGAGCCGCATGGCGAGGGTGGGAAGGGCTGGGTACGCGAGGTGTGGCATCGTTGGGTGGGTCGGTGTGGGTGGCGCTGCTTCTGGGTTTCCAAAGCAGTTTGCATTAATTCAACCTGAAATCGATATTGCTGGGGAAGAAGGTGAGTGTGGTAAAACAAAGAATGCTCAGTTATTATTTATTTTTAGATCTAAAATATATTATACACACGACCAATTAAAATGTGTCACATACACAGTGTAAATACATTGCTGTGCACTAAATATCTTCTGTTACGATGGGAATCGATCACGAAATTTAGATAAAAATATAAAAATAAAAGTTATATCAAACTGTTAAAAAAAATATCACAAAAATATCAGAGATATTATAGTGAATATTATAGATTAAACTTTAGTTCCTGTGGAATTTTTTTTTTTAAAGTAAGTTCTTGTGAATTCCATATAATGTTAGATTGTCTCTATCTAGCTAGTGGACTAGTTTGGTCTACTACGGATCGGCTGGCCGCGTTCTACCGTTTTGAGTAGTTTTTTTTTAATAGATGTAATCATCTGATAGTCTGATACGTACTCAATAATAATGAAAGAATTTCGGACAACCATTATTAATTAATAATGATGTTTAATTTGAATTTTGGCAAGTCGAAGAACACAAAATAATAACGAGAAGCACACTTATTTTGGTCATACATGAGTCCAAATGACCAGAAACTCAGTCTATTTTGCTTCCAAGTATAAAGAAGTATGTGTCTTCCAAATTTGTTTGGTTACCAATAGCTTTGCGTGTAAGCTTCTTTTGCTAGCTTTGCTTGCTTGCTGCCTTAGAGCGTCCGCAGCGGGGATTCCTATTCGTAGGAATTCCTCCCAAAAACGGTGGTCCCCGCCAGTAAATAGGAATTTTGGACCTCTTTTTCCTCTTGTAATTCCTATTTGAGGAATTCCTTGTTCCCGCTGCGGATGCTCTTAATTTGCACCACAGCATCAGAGTGATACGTTGAAAGGGTGACCAATTTGAGCAGTGCCGGTTTGAACTTGTGAACACTTGTTTGGATTCATATACTTGACCGGTTGACCCTATTTTGCACGCAGTTTTCATTCCTCATGACTAATATGAGTTCAAAGAAAAGTTTCCAAAAGTTATATCAAAACGAAACTTAGCGGAGGGATCCCTCATATTCTTTGATATGAACTTTTGGAAACTCGGCCTGGTCCAGCTCGAATTAAGACCCGAAATGTGCGGTAATAAATTCTTTGATATTAACTTTTAGCTAAAATAACCGACTTGGTGATGGGTAATTGTGATATATATACATATAACATTACTCGATCAACAAGGAGAATTCCAACATTGGAACTTGGTGATCCATCCAAAAGACTAGAAACGCACTAGTCACTCGTATATCCCAAACCTACAAACCGGGCATCGACCGTTGCTCTTGACCCACGGCACAATGCAATCCTCATGAAACATATGGTTACATGGGGTGAGCGTAACTTGGTTTGTAGGCTCAAAATCTTCCAAGCAAACAGCGCACCTCTTACCATTTTCAGTATCATTCTCTTGCACCGTAGTGCCCCTGTAATACAAGTTGACCCTCGGCGATATTCGTCCTACAGGATTGTAAACTTCCTTTCTGAGCTTCTGCAATGCCCTCGTTTGCTCATTGTAGGTGAGCCTACTGGAATCGGCTTCCTGTCTAGGGGATGCTGGAGTCCATCGTCCACCTAGGATCTCTCTCATCCTTGGATTCTCGAGGAGCAAACCATGAATTCGTGAACCTGGTGCTGCTAGTGATGAGCTGCAAGATAGGGAATCGAAAAAAAAAGTGTCTCGAATCTTAAGATAGTGACAGATTCATACTAACAGATGAGAGAAAAGAACTGTGTCGATTTCGATTACCCTGCAAAAACCAGAAGGTCTTGCTACTACTATGGCTCCCTCATATGGCCGCCTTGAATCATATGCAACTGTTCTGGTAACCTGGTTATGTTACAAAAAAGACGTACTATAGTTAATCTCCTCATGTTTAAGAAGACATATAGCAAGCACTACCATATAGCTGAGAATGTATGTATACTATGTACTCACTCGAGTGACTTGAAAGGCATTTGGACCGAGAAGATTCTCGGAACGCCGGTGATCACCAATATCTTCATCATACATTGAAAAAAAGTAATCATATGGAGTAGTTATATGAGTGAGAGGGGAAGAAACTGGAGGAGCAAAGAAGTAGCCGTTTGGACTTTCATTGTTACGAAGAGGAACCGGAGGAGGATGAGTTGGAGGAGCAAGTCGCGGGTTGACGGGAGCCCAACTGCTGTTGTTGGTAGTCATGTCTATAGTCAGTTGGATTCTCCCTAGCAAGCACAGAGATGAAATTTTATGGACTTGGGACTTGTTTTAGACTTTATAGCAATTATTCCTTGCTTAGCTTCAAGGTCATTGCAATGGATATATTTGTAAGTACTTCTATCTCGATGCTTTTCACTTTTGTGTAATGCATTACAGGCACTTCTTTATTTTTCGTTGAAGCATTTGGCAAATGGTGGTTCGTGTGAAAAAATACATTGTTTCTAGGTGAAGTAAGGTAGGAAACTAGGAATCAATGCCGCCCTATAAATCTCAGCTGCTATCTTTTTCTTACTCCTCCGATGAGTGTGAGTGGGGTGCAATGCCAATGCATTCTAATTGACGATATAGATTTGTTAGCTAGGCAACGTCGACACACACTCAAACACAGAATAGAAACCATCTTCTTTTGAAGACATTATGTATATATTCTTTGGTAAAGGCTGAACGGCTCTAATGTCATGAAAGACCTGCTGGTGGTTAATGCAAGTTTAGGGCGAAATTGGACTGGAGATTTTTACTTCTGTTATGATTGTTTGATCTTGGTAGAAAGGGTAAAGCTAGAGGGGTTTCCTCCACCCAAACCAAAAGTTCCCACGACTCGATCAACCATTGATCAAGCTAGGACTGTAGGAGTGTCATCTGAGGCTATGACTTCTTGCTAGTTATATAAGAGAATGTTGCAGAGTGATCGTACCTGCAACAACAGGCTACGATGCCAAGAAATTGCATGCTACAATTGTGAAAATTTCTTGCCTTTCTTGCCTCCTGCAAACCATGTTATCAGTGTTCCTCCAACTTCAAACTCACCCACTGTTTCCATCAAACTTCGGTCCCATTCTGATACCACTCCTCTACACCCTTCCGGGCATACAGACAGTGGCTTGATGTAGGACTGAGGTAACAGCAACATTAACACAACAGACCAATGTTTAAGAGTTGCATTAGCTGATTTTAAGCAGTTGGAATACCAGATTGAGTATCTGGTCATATTTCAGGGGCCATTGCAGATACTACTACGATTTAAGGACCAACATGCCATATTACATCAAAAGCATTTACGGTACTTAACTAAATCTACCCAGAACTAATGAACATGAATTTGAATTGATTGATATTAATGCACGCAAATGCAAAATGAGTAACTCATTATCATCCAATAGGTAGTAGGACTTGAGCTAACGATAGCAAAGAGCTGATTTAGAATATTAATAGTATTTCTCCAACCTTTTAATCAGCAGTCGACAATAGCATTGATATCATTCTTACTTTCCAAACCCACTTCTACTTACTGGTTATCTAATCAATTACAGTTTACGCATCAGCTGGAGTGGAGAATATGAATGAATACATGAAAAAACTGATTATATGAAAGATCAAAGAACTGAAATGAGCAATTACCAGGAACAAGAAAAGTATTCTTTTCCAATCTTTCATATCCATATGCAGAATATTTTTGAGTCACTGCTCACAAGGCCTTAGATTTTACAATCACCGCTAGGCCCGATAAAATTGAAAAGTTGCATCTGTTCATGATTTTCTTCTGCACATGAAGTCTAGCAGATGCTGACCTGCCACAAAATGAAGTGAGATGAAATTGAGCAACAAAAATAGCTAACGAGCTAAAAGTAAGAGATTGAAGGGCAAACAGTACCTCACAGTCAAAGTTGGTAGCTGATAACAAGTGTCGATAAATGACCAGACATTACTTGCTCATTGTTGAAGACAAACAGAAGTTCCAGAATATTGAGCCCACACACATGAAAGCTACACGAGCTTGAAGAGGTACCACCCTGCATAAAGGCATTTAAATTCATCATAATGTATTACATCAACATATACACTATTATTACACAAAGTTAAAATAACTTCTTCACTTTCATATATACAGCATAACTTTTACCCCAAGATAAGTTGTGCACGTAATAGAATTTTCTCGTTATGTAATCAATCACCAGATATAATATCTCTTTGTCAAATTGGGTGATATAAGAAACTAAATGAATATCCCAGTGCCGAGCATTAAAAGCTTCACAGCGAGGCAAACCCATTTGCAGCATAAAGATATTTCACATCTTCAATTAGATATATATTCCATCCTTTATTTCTATCTAAAGCTCCAACTTGAAGCAATGTATGTTGATCCATGTATATATAAGAATTTCTTATTAGTTCAGTGAGCCAAGAGAGAACAAATTACAATGTTATGTTAGATCTATTGCAATTCCCAGGCCAACGAGAAAAGGAAAGGCAGGGCAAGAGAGAGGGTTTACCAGAAGTTTAATAAACTGACAGGTATCCAGAATTTAAATCCTGCACAAATTTTGATAATAGCAGCGATTGTAAGAAGTCTGTACATGAATTTGATTCGAGTATCACATGAGCACAGAGACTAGTTTGAAGTTGGAAGTTGGAACAGATTATTACCATAAAGTAATGTAGGAAGAGCATCTCTCTGGTACTTTTCTGGCAGCTGTGAGAGTTTCCCTTGCCATAAATTGTTCCATGCAAAAATAACAGCAATCACAGATGGACCAAGAATAACTTGGTTTAAGAAAACCTGCGAAGAAGAAGAAAAAAACAACCAATGAGCTAACTGGTTTGTGGGGTTTGTTCAATTTCCTTAACACTTAGAATTCATAACACCTCAACACTAATATTAAAGCATAATCAGGAGTGTACCTTCAGCAATAGGTTAACTGCCGTTTTTGCGGGTAAAGCACGATCGAGAAACTGGTACCAAGCATAAGAACCAGGACCATACAGCAGAAACCCATAAGAAGTCATCCGAAGTGCACGAAGCCAATCATGGTCAGACAAGAGAACTTGTGTCACATCCTAAGGAACAGCTTGTGGTCAGAAATCAAACTCAAATGAGCCTTATGTCAGATAAGTAACAAAGTTTTTTTCTGCATCAAACTGTACATTAAGATTAAATTCAAATAATTTATGATTGGGGGATAATTATCTAATTTTATTTGTAGATAATGCAATACATGAGTAAGAATACTCTCTCTGTCTTTTGGGACACAACACAAGTGAAGTGAAATTGGTCTTTAAATACATCAGAGAATGAAAATGAGAGAGAGAATACCTGAGGTGAGGTGGTTTGTTGGTCGAGAGTGTTATCGGCTTTTCTCCAGCGCTCTCTGAGCTGAGCAATTGTGTCTCCAGTGAGAGCCAGTGAGCCAGCCGTCACTGCTTGCTGCAAGGGAAATCGGAAACCATCGCCTCCTCCTCCTCCTCCGGTTGCCTCGACGGAGTTTGAGGAATGGGAATCGAATCGCTTCCTTTGTTGTTTGGGTTTCTTGTTGTTGGGTCGAGAGTTCCAGCCCCAGAGGCCGCCATGGCCACCACCACCTCCAAGAGCATGCATTCTCAAAACTGAAAAATTGAAACCAAAAAAATATCCGTGCTTTCCCGTCTAATGTTACGACTTACGAGTGTAAAACCCCAAGTTTAACGCACGTCTAGTGGACTGTGGATATGTCAAAACAGTATACTAGTAACTTTTGATAGTATACTTTAATATTTCCTCTCTGGCCGATATTTCATTTCTAATCAAGTCAAACTTGCTCTCGCTCTCTTTCTTTGACATTTGGGTCTCTCATTTTGAAATTTCTCAAACTTTCTAAATAATGGAAATCACAATTTCATTATTTAGACTATGTTAGAAGGATAAAAAATAAAATTATACTTTTATTAATTAATTGATATGGGGATTATATAGGCATTACAAAGAGTATCCCAAAGATCAAGGATTTCTAGATTCTCTATTCTAGTTTAATTAAGATAAGATACAAACCTAAAAGATACATAATATATTTTCTTTAAATACTCCCCCTTGTGTCGAACTCCTACTATAATACATAAATTGTTGTCTCACTAAAAACTTTATCAAGTGAATAAAAATCTCTTGGACAAAATAAAAGCTTGGTCGAATGAAAAAAAATAAGCATCGCATTCCAATGGTTTCACATGTTACTCAAAAATAGATTATAGAAGTGACTTAGTAAACAAGTCTGCAACATTAGTTTGGTTCACATGGATATTCATAACTATCGTTGTTGTTGATTGTAAAACTTTGGCGAAATGTGTTTTGTATTATATTGTCAACCTTAATGAAATCTAACCTTATATGTTCAATGCAAGCAGCATAATCTTCGAAGATGCATGTTGGTATAGTCGTAATAGATGTTAATCCACTACACCGAAGTCAGATGCACTTTTTAACTGCTTCATGTAGTGCTATGATTTCAGAATGATTTGAGAAAGTAGCAACAAAGGTTTGCTATGTAGATTTCTAAGACAATGCCATGTTCCAAATGGTGAAAACATAACCAGTTTGGGAATGTTCTTTATGCGGGTTAAAGAGATTAACTGCTTCAGAAAATTCTACCAACACATCATTCGGTATCTCAGAATAAGGGACTACACTGCAAGAAGGTGTCTCTGCAATACTGACAGCATTCTCTCATTAGAGGTCGAAAGATCTACCTCGGCACATGCTCACGGCTGGGAACCGAGAATTGTGCCTCCGGCATCCCATTCGAGATTTCCAACTTCTCTCTTGTTTCTTTGTAGGGAAATAATAAGACCAAGTCAATAGATCCCTTCAAATACCTGAAGATATGTTTCACTCTATTCCAATGATGTAGCGTAGGCGTAGAGCCGAATTTATCTAATAAGTCTATTGAGAAGGTAATGTCTGGGCGTGTGAACTGAGCTAAATATAAGAAAGCTCTAATCGCGCTAAGATATGGAATATCAACTCCCAAAACTTCCTCATCATCCTCTTTCAACAAAACATATTATTTTTGGGTTCTAGACTGCGTACAACCAATGGTGGGCAAACAAGGTGTGCTTTACCTATATAAAATTTCCTAAGCATGTTTTGGACATAAGCAGACCGATGAATGAGAATTTCACCAACTCGATATTCTAGCTCTAAATCAAGGCAAAATCAAGTCCTTCTAAGGTCTTTCATCTTAAACTCGGATTACAGGTAGCCAGTTGTCCCACTAATGTCATCAAGAGACCTGATGATATTCATGTCATCAACATAGACTACTATAATGGAAAATCCTGAACTTGTTCGTTTAATGAACATGCATGGGCATAACTCATCATTCTTGTATTCTTTCCCAATCAAATAGTCATTTAGGCATGTGTACCACATACAACTGGATTGCTTTAATCCATATAGTGAACGTCTCAATTTGATCACATGAGCAGTTTAGAGTTATTTGATTTGGGTAAAACTATGTCGTCTGATATCTCTAAATCAAGATCCCTATAGAGATATACCATAACCACATCTATAAGCTACATACTCAGCTTTTTGCACACTACCAAACTAACTAAGTAGCGAAAAGTAATAATATCCATAACAGGAGAATACGTCTCGTCATAATCAATTCCAGGGCATTGAGAAAATTCTTACACCAATAGTCTAGTTTTATATCACAAGACTTCATTCTTCTAATTGTGCTTCTGAACAAAAACCCATTTATGTTCAACTGTCTTAACATTCGGTAGGCATAACACTACCTAACCGAAAACTTACTTTTTTATAAGAGAGTCTAGTTCAGCCTGGATTGCATCTTTCCATTTCGGCCAATCTTCTCTACGTTGACAATCCGCAACGGAATAAGCAAATGCATCATCAACATACATGGAAGATCCATCAATAATAACGTGCCTAAATGGGTAACTTAGCGAGATTTCTTTATTTTTTGACATCACCATTGATACTCAAGTGTCCCATAGTATTGTCAATTATGATTGTAGAACATAACTGTAGTCATAAACAATTTCAAGTGATGGATTCACAGTGCTGATGACAAATTGATCGTTTTATGCCTAGATGGTCTTTAATTGGCGGCTCATCTGAACCTTTTCTTGGTCTTCTCCTTTTGCGAGTGGGAGCTGAGACCGACACTACACCCTTACTAAAGGCAAGAGGAACATTTACTTGCCCGGGTGTAGCGTTAGCTTGCCCACTTCTAGGGACTTCCAACTTTGAAGGAACATTTGCATCAAGTATATCTGATTTCGTCACTTTTGCGATAACAGTAAAGAAGTCAAGCATTGAATTTGCCGCATTCTGAAGATCAAGAGTATGTCGCACTTCTACCTCACTCTAATATGTTGTTGGAGAAAAATAGACCATTTACACTTATTGAATTAAGAACTAACTCATAAATGTAAAGTATCTCCCCACTCGCAAGTATACAGGGCAAGTTATAGTATTTGTAGGAAGTTGAGTGTCGAACCCGAGGATTAGCCACTATAACTCCCTAGCTCGAATGATTAACGCTTAGACTACAGACACAACTAGACACTAACTTGACACTAAACGAAAAGTAAAATGTGGATGTGTGTATCTCACCTTACTAAGTCCTTTGGAGACGTGACATTGTGAGGGGTGATTGAATTACGATGAGTGGTTATACGAGTTTGATTGGTTGGTTGATTACACTATAATGCGCAAACTAAAATAGCAAAAAAATTCAATATAAGGAAAGATGGCCGACTAGGGAAATCCCCACTAACCATATGATGCATCAAACATTGTCCTGGTTTATGTATTGAATTAGAGTTCGTTCACACAAGTTAATGTCCAAATCGTGACCTTGTGGGTCATGTTTGGTTTTGAACCCAAGTTCCTAGGTCATTTTGAATTCTAGATGACTTGAGCCCAACATTGAAGTATTTAGTGAACCAGAATCAAGACCCCAAGCCATTTCAGGCTTGCATCTCGATCGTATGTCACTTTGTGAAGTCAACAAGAATATCGTGTGATATATGTGGAAGGCTCCCCTTCTTAAATCTCTATTGGAGAATCCGAGAGAAAGTCTATGTGATTCTCCCAACTTGCACATATTGGGTTATGAGTCAAGAGAATCTACTAATAGTCACAATAATCTTTTGGATTTAATGTATGCTTGACTAGAGTCCCTCAAGTTTGTTGAGACTCAAAGGAGCTTTGATCCATGCTAGGTGCTAAGGCAACCAAGTCTCAAGGTAAACATCTTAGAAAATACCCTAATCATGTTTACATGCTCATCTAGTCTTAAGTGAGTAGCTAATTTAATTAAAGTCTATTTTTAGTCTCTTTACATATACATTAGCTTAGCTAGGTTCAACACATAGATAAGTGAAACTAAACGTAAAGCTCAAGCACAATAAACATGAAAGGACCCAACCCCGATTTAGTTTCCTAAACCGGAATCGAACCCCTTCTGAAAACATGAACTTGCAAAAACCATAGAAATTTCGGCAGAATTTCACTATAATGTGGAATTACCATTAACCTGCACCCGAAAAACACACCTCATCCTATGCCACAAAAGCCAAACCGTGGGCACCAATCCCATCCGGATTTCTCAATATCATAACAATAATGTAAAGTAATAAGCAAAACTGTACTTTACAAAAATCCGGAAAAAGTCATATGAAAGTATAACATTAGAGTAAACCGAGCGACCTCTAGTATATATATACATAAATATACAACAGTAGGCTAAACAAGAAACTTACTGGAAAAGAAAGGTAGCTTGAACACTAAGCCTCCGACTGAGACGTGTGACACCAGAATCCGAACTGTAAACTGGGCACGGAAACTGAAAAGCCCAGGGGAAAGGCAAATAAAATCGTTAGAGTGAGTGGACGAAAATAATCATATGCCTTTCACCATTTATATAATAAAAAAATAATGCGAGTTCTTAAAATAAATGGAGGTGTCAGGCGAATCTCTCAAGCTCGACGGTTAGGCGAATCTCTCAACCCCGACGGTGATAGACTAGGCGAATCTCTCAAGCCTAGTGGGCACATCAGGGGAATCTCTCAACCCTGGAACTGGACTACAGGTGATCAGCCGAGTAGCCAATGCATCGATGCTAAGTAAATGCCATCACCATAAAATATAAAACAATACCTCCAAAAAAAAAAAATAATCTCAATACTGTACTGAAAATAAATTATGAAATCAAGAACTCGCTACGACAGTGTAAATAAAGGTCCACTCACAGATAGCATAGCGTGCAAACGCACTAATCACGAGATCCGACGGAAGATCCCTCACCAAACGTACAATCTCGATCCCCTGAATAATCACAAAATATAACTGATCAAAATCACAATTCATTACACTGTACCACACCTCGGAAACCAACCATTTCCGGAAACATATAACTCAGATAAAAAATAATCGACGAAAACCCTCAAATTCTTCACATAAACCCTCGACTTAAAATTCGGTATCCAAATCATCCCGAAAACCTCAAGGCGATGATCGGGGTGCGATTACGAACAAAACAGCATAAAACTTGTCAAATTTCAAAGGTCAACTCCTCGCCGGAGTTCCTCCGTTGACCGTCGACGCCGTCTGCGGCGCGCCGTCACCGAAGAGATTTTCCAGCGAGGAAAGTCCAGAATTCCTCTCCTCCTTGAGCCCAACACATCTCTCAACTGTACCAACCACCCAATTCCACCGTGAACTACTGGAAATCAGCTCGGAAATCACAAAATCTCAAACTGGCCGGCGACTCTGTTCTCCGTCGAAACTCCGGCCACGGCGCACGGCAGCCCTCGAGGCTACTCCCAAAGGCATCGCCGTGGCCCCACGATCAATTCCCCCTAATCTCCGGCCACCACCGTGGCCGGACCACCGCCTTCCGTCGACCCCAATTCCATACCGATTCCCCTCCAAAATTCCACATCAAAAACTCCACCAAACACCACAAAACATATATCAAATGAAAGCCCAAGCATCAAGCTTCAAAGCCATACCTTCTTTTCCGGCAACCGCGCCGTATTCCGGCGACCACGGCGACGGTGAGTCGTGATTCACTGAGTCAGCCACGGGTTGACTCGGTCAACTCAGTCTAGAACAGTCAACTCGGTCAAACAACTCATTTTCGCACTTTTTCGACAATTTTACGACTATTCGGTATTTATACGTCGTGAATCGGCTCTATCCACAATTCGGATAACTCAAACTCGAACGAATAAACACGATTAACTCGGCGATAATTTCAAATATTCATTTTATATTCCTTGATTATCCAAAAAATCTTCGAAAAGTTCCCACAGACTCGAAATCAAATTCTCTACATTTTCCACGAACAAACCCAAATCAAATTCATGTCTTATAATTAAGTCGTGATCAAAACTGCCAATACGATTAATTACGATAAATCTCGATTACCCGCAAAACTCGCGGATTAAGCCGATTACTATACCAATTCTGGTTCGAGTCGTCACAAATCTACCCCCCTTAGAAAAATTTCGACCTCGAAATTTACATACCTGCTAGGTGAACAGATGAGAATACTGCTCCCGCATATGCTGCTCGGTCTCCCAGGTGGCTTTCTCAATTGAATGATTCTGCTATAAGACCTTCACAAGCGGTATGACTCTGTGTCTCAACTCCTGCTCACGCCGATCGAGAATCTGTACCGGCTCCTCCACATATGTCAAATCTTCCCGGATAGGAAGCTGATGTGGTGCTAACACATATGATGGATCTGGAATGTATTTCCGCAACATCGAGACATGAAAAATATCGTGTACTCGAGCCATCTCAGAAGGAAACTCTAACCTGTAAGCCATGGCACCAACTCTCTCGGTAATCTCGTACGGACCGATCTACCGTGGTCGAAGCTTGCCATGCTTCCCGAAACGCACAATTCCCCTCCATGCAGATAGTTTCAGGAAGACCCAGTCGCCCACCTCGAACTCGAGACTCTTTCTTCTCACGTCCGCTTTACTTTTCTAGCGATCCTGTGCAATCTTCAATCTGTCTCGGATAATCTGATTATCCTCTGTAGTGCTCTTCACCAAATCAGGACCAATAAGCCATCGCTTGCCTACTTCACTCCAACACAATGTAGTACGACACTGTTTCCCGCATAGGGCCTCATACGGTGCCATGTCAATACTGGCCTGATAGCTGTTGTTGTAAGCAAAGTCGATCAAATGCAGTTGCTGGTCCCAATTTCCTCTAAACTGCAAAACACAAGACCGTAACATATCCTCAAGGGTCTGAATAGTCCGCTCAGACTACCCATCAGTCTGGGGATGGAAAGTTGTACTGAAATGCAATCTGGTACCCAAGGCTCGCTGCAATGCCTGCCAGAACTCTGAAGTAAACTGACTATCTCGATCAGAAACAATGGATACAGGCACACCATGCAGACGAACGATCTCCGCCAAATATAGCTTTACCAATCTGCCCGCTGAAATCTTCCCCGGAAGTGCAAGGAAATGAGCGGATTTCGTCAATCGATCTACAATAACCCATATACCAGTATTACTAGCCAAAGTACGTAGTAACTGATACACGAAATCCATGGTAATGTGCTCCCACTTCCAAACCGGAATCTCCAAGGGCTGTAACTTTCCCGCAGGCTTCTGCCTCTCTGCTTTAACCTGCTGACAAATGAGACATCTACTCACATATGCAGCAATCTCTCTCTTCATGTTTCGCCACCAGTAATAAGCTCGGAGTGTACGAAACATCTTCGTACCACCGAGATGCATCGCATACGCCGAACAATGAGCTTCGTCTAAAATCTAATTTCTTCAAACCCTCGTCCCTGGGTACACATAATCTGCCTCTGAATAGCAATGTACCATCATCACTCAACCGAAACTCTGTTGGTACACCATTCTAGATCATGGTCTTCTTGTCCAACAGATAGGAATCCGCATCCTGAGCTTCCCGAACCGGATCAACCAGTACTGGTCGAACCTGGAAGCTAGCCAACAAGGCTCCATCATCATCCCACTCAAACTCAGCTCCCGTAGCTCGTAACTTGGCTAACATGGAAACTCTAGCTACGCACACATGAAACAATGAAACTACAGATTTCCGACTGAGTGCATCAGCAACGACATTAGCCTTCCCTGGATGATACTCAAAGGTGCACTCATAATCATTGATCAACTCCATCTATCTGCGCTGTCTCATATTCAAGTATGGCTGCGTGTGCAAATAGGTGAGACTCTTGTGATCTGTGTATATCTTGCATTAAGCTCCGTACAAGTAGTGTCCCCAACTTTTCAAGGCTAATACAATAGCAGCCAACTCCAAATCATGCGTAGGATAGTTGACTTCACGTGGCTTCAACTGCCTGGAACCGTAAGCCACCACTCTACCATGCTGCATCAAAACACAACCAAATCCTAATTTCAATGCATCGCTGTAAACCACAAACTCTCCACTGTCGTCAGGTAGAGTTAGAACCAGTGCAGTAGTCAACTTTTCCTTCAAGAGTAAGTAACTCTTCTCACATGCATCAGACCACTCGAACTTGACACCTTTCTTCGTCAATCTGGTAAGTGGAGTGGCAATCCGTGAAAAGTCCTGCACAAAGCACCGATAGTAACCTGCCAAACCCAAGAAACTCCTGATCTCTGGTATGGTGGTAGGTCTACTCCAATTCAACACGGCTTCAATCTTGTCAGGATCCACGCTGACTCCTTCAGCTGATATCACGTGACCCAAAAACTTCACGCTATCCAACCAAAACTCACACTTGCTAAACTTCGCAAACAGCGGATTGTCTCGCAAAGTCCGCAAACAGCTCACAAATGCTTCTAGTGTTAGCCCACACTCCTGGAGTAAATCAGGATGTCGTCGATGAACACGATCACAAATTTGTCCAGAAACCGTCTGAACACCCGATTCATCAAGTCCATGAAAGTTGCAGGGGCATTGGTAAACCCAAACGGCATAACCAAGAATTCATAATGCCCGTACCATAATCTGAAAGCCGTCCTGGCCACATCTGACTCTCTGATCCTCAACTGATGGTATCCGGACCTGAGATCAATCTTTGAAAAGACTGAAGCTCCTTTGAGCTGATCAAACAAGTCATCAATCTGTGGCAACGGATACTTGTTCTTCAAGGTGACTTGATTCAGCTTCCTGTAATCAATACACAACCGCATGGAACCATCCTTCTTCCGCACAAACAGTACAGGAGCACCCCACAGTGATACACTGGGTTGTATGAAACCTTTCTCCAGCAACTATTGAAGTTGAATCTGTAGCTCCTTCAACTCCGCTGGCGCCATATGATAAGGTGCCTGAGATATAGGTCCAGTGCCTGGTAAAAGCTCAATGGTGAAATCAATTTCCCGAACTGGAGGAATACCCGGTAACTCCTCCGGAAACACATCCGAAAACTCGGAAACCACCTCAATATCACCAATGTCTGGTACAACAGCAGTAGTATCCACCACATGAGCTATGCAACACAACCCTTCTTCATCATCCGCTCGGCCTTCATCGCTGAAATTACACATGGCAATGAAGTATTCTTCTCACCGCGAAACAGTATCTCTGGAAAACCTGGGCGTCGAAACGCAACCTCCTTCTTGTGACAATCGAACATAGCCCAATGTGTCTCCAAGAAGTCCATACCCAAAATCACATCAAAGTCGACAATATCCAGCAATAACAAATCCGCGGCTAAACCAGGACCTCCAACAAAGATCTCACAATCCCTATACACCCAATCAATACTCACAACCTCACCGGATGGATACAACACTCTCCATAACCTCGGAAGTGGAGATGCAGGCATAGTAGCTAAAGATGACAATCTATATGATATGAATGAATGCGTAGCACCTGGATCTAGCAAAGTAAGTACTGGATAGCCAAAAACATGCAACGTACCAATAACAACCTCTGGTGAAGCTCTGTCCTCACCCAAAGACATGGCATGAACCCTGGCCTGCCCAGCTGGTTGTCCACGCTGAGGATGACTCTGCTGTCCGCCTTGGCCAGAAGACTGTACTGGTCGAGCTCCAGAAGTGGTATCTCGCTCTCCTCCGGAACTCAGAGCTGCCTGTCTACCAACACCAGCAGGCTGGAAACATTCCCTCGCATAGTGACCCTCCTGGTCACAACGATAGCAAAAGATAGGGCCTCGCTGACAAGGACCAAAATAATGCCTGTTGCAGAGGTTGCACAATGGATACTCTCTCGGTACAGCAAAAGTGCCACCGGTACGTCGAGGATAGCTGGATCCGCTAGAACCCCCATTGGACTGTGGTTTCTATGGTCGATCCCTCCTCCATCTCTGTCTCTGTCTAGCTGTACTACCCGATGGTCTATATGGTCAACTGCCAGAGGATGATGCCGATCAGGAAGTGTTATAACTCAGCCTCTTGGAAGGTCCCTGACTCGGTCCACCCTCCTCAAATCGTCGAGACTGGAATCTCATCTTTCTTTCCTTCTCGATATCCTCGCCTCGAAGTGCTGCACTCACAAACTCGTCAAAGTTGTTCCGAGGCATCGTAGTCAGTGTCCCCTTGATGTTCAAGTTCAAGCCCAACTCAAATCTTCGGCACTTGGCTTCCTCTGTAGCCACCATGTCACGAGCAAATCGGGATAAGCGAGTAAATCTATCCCGGTACTCAAGTACTGACATGTTGCCCTGTCTCAAATTAGTGAACTCCTCATACTTCCACCGCTGTGTAGCCTGGTTGAAGTATCTCCGCATAAACAAATCTCTGAATAGTGTCCACGGAGTATCAACCGGAACTCTATTGATGCTAACCCACAAGAAGTATGCATCAGACTCAAGTAAACCAACTGCTGCCACTGTCATCTGCTCAGGAGTGAAACGTAGACGCTCACAAACTTGTTTAACTTGAACCAACCATGCCTCACAAATCTCTGGATCAGCTGAACCCGAGAAAACAGTAGCTCCAGCAGTTCGAGCTTTGACCACAGGGTCAAAACGCTCCTCCAAACGGAATACTCGCATAAGCAAGTCATGCGTCTGGTGATCCACATCAGGATCCACATCCCTATTAACACGGGGACCATGTCTAGGAGGCATCCTAATGATACAAGAAAAGCATTAGTCACAAAGAACAAGGAACGTAATCATGAAAGTTCGGACATTTGAGAACACACAACACCTGAAGCATTAATGAGTAATCGCTGGGCAGTCGAGTCATCACTCCAGACATGCTGTACACACTTAAATATCCTTAGTATCACAACTACAGAAGTCTACAGAACCTGAAACCTAATGCTCTGATACCAACCTGAAAGGACCCAACCCCGATTTAGTTTCCTAAACCAGAATCAAACCCCTTCTGAAAACATGAACTTGCAAAAACCATAGCAATTTCAGCAGAGTTTCACTATAACGTGGAATTACCATTAACCTGCACCAAAAAAACACACTTCATCCTATGCCACAAAAGCCAAACCGTGGGCACCAATCCCATCCGGATTTCTCAATATCATAACAATAATGTAAAGTAATAAGTAAAACTGTACTTTACAAAAATCCGGGAAAAATCGTATGAAAGTATAACATTAGAGTAATCAAAGCGACCTCTAGTGTGTATATACATAAATATACAGTAGTAGGCTAAACAAGAAACCTACTGGAAAAGAAAGGTAGCTTGAACACTAAGCCTCCGACTGAGACATGTGACACCAGAATCTGAACTGCAAACTGGGCACGGAAACCGAAGAGCCCAGGGGAAAGGCAAATAAAATTGTTAGAGTGAGTGGACGAAAATAATCATATGCCTTTCACCATTTATATAATATAAAAATAATGCGAGTTCTTAAAATAAATGGAGGTGTCAAGCGAATCTCTCAAGCCCGAAGAGATTTTCCGGCGAGGAAAGTCCAGAATTCCTCTCCTCCTCGAGCCCAACGTACACATCTCTCAACTGTACCAACCACCAATTCCGCCGTGAACTACCGAAAATCAACTCAAAAATCACAAAATCTCAAACAGGCCGGCGACTCTGTTCTCCGTCGAAACTCTGGCCACGGCGCACGGCAGCCCTCGAGGCTACTCCCAAAGGCATCGCCGTGGCCCCACGATCAATTCCCCCCTAATCTCCGGCCACCACCGTAGCCGGACCACCGCCTTCCGTCGACCCCGATTCCATACCGATTCCCCTCCAAAATTCCACATCAAAAACTCCACCAAACACCACAAAACATATATCAAATGAAAGCCCAAGCATCAAGCTTCAAAGCCATACCTTCCTTTCCGGCAACCGCGTCGTATTCCGGCGACCACCACGACGGTGAGTCATGATTCACTGAGTCAGCCACGGGTTGACTCGGTCAACTCAGTCTAGAACAGTCAACTCGGTCAAACAACTCATTTTCGCACTTTTTCGACAATTTTACTACTATTCGGTATTTATACGTCGTGACTCGGCTCTATCCACAATTCGGATAACTCAAACTCGAACGGATAAACACGACTAACTCGGCGATAATTTCAAATATTCATTTTATATTCCTCGATTATCCAAAAAATCTTTGGAAAGTTCCCACGGACTCGAAATCAAATTCTCTACATTTTCCACGAACAAACCCAGATCAAATTCGTGTCCGATAATTAAGTTGTGATCAAAACTGTCAATTCGATTAATTACGATAAATCTCGATTACCCGCAAAACTCGCGGATTAAGCCGATTACTATACCAATTCTGGTTCAGGTTGTTACAAAACATCCACAAACACATAATTGCTCATTCACAACACACAATCACATAACATACACTAAAATCACAAATCATACATAATTCAAGACATCATTTGTTCATCACATGGCTAGTGTTCAAACTCTAGCCTCCCAAATAAAACTACTCACTACACATAATTAAATATAAGAGTTGATACATGCTTAAAATGAGAACAGAGTAGAAAAAACTAAGGCTTCCCTAGTCAAAGCTTCACCAAGTGACTCCAAGCCTTCTAGCTTCACTTCTTCTCTTCAAAAGCACCAAGTCTTCAAGAGAAGGTAAGGTAAACCCTTAGGATTCCAAGAAGCAAGGGGAAGAGGGATTACTTCCCACTCCTTTGAACTCTAAAAGCTTAGCCAAACCTGAGGAGGTGAGGATGAGAGGAGGAATACCCCAACTAAGCAAAAGTGGTGGTGATATGGTGGTGGGATTCGGCTCTACCCAATAGAGGGGAGAGTTAGGTCTCTAATAGTGGTGGTTATGGAGATATTTTGGCCTAGAAAGGGAGGAGAAAAGGTAGAAGAGAGTTCTAGAGGGTTGGTATAAGGATAAGGGGTCTAGAGAGAGTGTAAAACTATGAAAAATCTAAAAATGAGGTGAGTTGTGTGAGTGGGGAGAGGGGAGCTCGAATTTGGATGAGTTGGGAGGCTCCATTTTGACCCTAGGATGATAATAAAAGAGGAGGTGGAAGATTTAAGGGTTAGCTTTGAATTAGGGAGACCATGATCCACTATTTTAGGCTATGGAAGGCTGAGCTCCAAATTAGTGGCATCATGTGGTTCAACTTCTTCTCTTTCTCTCCAAATCAAATTGGTCAGCATAAATGGGCTGAATGAGCCTCCATTGGGCTGGACTCCATGTGATTGGGCTGGCCAAGGTGGGCCTGCTGGCTGTGGCAAATTCAGGTGGGTTCCGGGCAACTTACGGAGACTTCCGGTGAAACTATTTTGTCATTTTTTCAAAGTTGCTCCAAATTCTCTCGTGACCTCGAAAATGTATAAGTCTTCTCCAATAAGTATCTAATTCTTCATATTTAATGCATTTCCGAGCCAACTCCACATTTCCTAGCAAGAACAGGAAACGTCATAAGAATAATATTTTATTCATAGAAAACAAGCTATCAGCATAAAGTTAGGAGCGTAATAAACACATAATTATGGTCCTAACAAATGTGTCAGGATCATGATGAGACATAGTGGGGACATACTATGTCAATTCTTGAAAATCAACTAGAATAAAACCATTTCTCTCTCTCCCTAATGGCGGGAAGTATGTCACATTAAAGTGACAATCTGTAAATCTTGCAGTAAAGAGATCTCCTGTCAAAGGTTCTAAATAACGGACAATTTTTGGAGCTTTATAGACAACTTACAAACCTAATCGTCTAAGGAAACATTTTTGTACGCAGTGGAGACAAACCACCCACCACCATCACCACCCACCATCATCACCACCACCAGCATCACCACCGCCATTACCACCACCTCATTACCATCACCATCACCATCACCACCATTGCCGCCGCCGCCACCACACCGCCGCCACCACACCGCCGCCACCACGCCGCCGCCGCCACCACCACCATCACCACTACCACCACTACATGCCAATATAATTAGTTAGGTATAGGTTTATTTAGTTTATTTAGGTTAGTTTTAGTTTATTAACTAATTAAATTATGAATTTTGTATTTAAATATAAAAGTATTTATTTATTCTGAATTTTGCATTATTATTAATAATTATTCTTTAATAAATTTTGCAATATTATGAATTTTATTTTACAAAAAATTAAATGAAAATTCATGAAATGCTAATTATTAACTATTATTAGCATTTCATGAATTTTTCATTTAATTTTTTATATTTTATTTACAGAATCAACCACTTAGACGACAAAAATACAATTTTGTTATCTAAGTTGCAATACCTAGCTGACAAAATTATAGTAGTTTCGTCGTCTAAGTAGTTCATTTAATTTTTTTATATATTTATTTTTTGACAAAATTAAGTAATTAGATGATGAAACTACTACAATTTCGTCGTCTACGTGTTGCATCTTAGACGACGAATACTTGGTTTTGTTGTCTAAGTGTTCACTAAGCTGACAAAATTATGTCATCGACTAAGATGTCACTTAGGCGATGAATTTTTTTTTTCATTGTCTAAGTACTTATACTACGACACTTAGAAAACGAACCTTAGGCGACAAAAATTTCGTCGCTTAAGTACTTAGGCGACGAAGCAACTTTGTCTCTTAAGTGCGTT
The DNA here is from genome assembly GCA_946800695.1 of Geum urbanum. Lineage (NCBI taxonomy): Eukaryota > Viridiplantae > Streptophyta > Magnoliopsida > Rosales > Rosaceae > Geum > Geum urbanum. The sequence continues at coordinate 35,831,696 of OX326997.1, read as the reverse complement.
TTTCTGGTAGAGATATAACAAAAATTGTATTATAATGTTGTGTCTTTATGATATTGCAATGGTATACTTACGACATTGTGATGGTATATTTATAACACTGAGATAGTATCTTAAAAATGCTATCATCGTATTTTTGGTATTCTTAAAACATTGTCATGATATTCTTATGAAGCTATGATGGTACATTTATAACACTGAGATGGTATCATTATAACACTTGGATGGTATCTTTAAAATGATGTCAAGGTATCCTTATGTTGTATCCTTAAAACACTTTCATGGTATCTTTATGACACTGTGATAGTATCTTTATAACTTTGTCGTGGTATCCTTAAAACGCAGTCCCTTAAAACACTGTTATGGTATCCTTATGACGCTATGATGGTTTCTTTATAACGCAGTGATTGTATTTTTTTGTAGTTGTGTTAGTATCCTTATTCAAGCCTTATCTTATACCCTAAACTCGATACTCTCGCTCTCTCTTACACCTTAAACCCTAAACTCTATGTAGTATTGGTATATTTCTGAACTTGTGTTGTTATCTTTTTGTTGTTAGGTTGGTAACTGTAAACACCTTAAACCCTAAACTCTAAACTCTAAACTCTACACCTTAAACCTTGAATCTCTATCTCTCTCTCTCTCTCTCTCTCTCTCTCTCTCTCTCTCTCTCATCATGGTATGTAATAAACGTGACACAATATCCTTGTTGATTGTGTTTGTGTTGAGTCGTGGGAAAAAAATGAAAATAAGTCATGGTATCTTTATGAACTCATGTTGGTATCTTTCCTTTCTCTCTCTCATATCATAAAATATAATAAACGTGACACAACATCCTTGTTGATTGAGTTTGTGTTGAGTTGTGAGAAAAAAATGAAAATAAGTCATAGTATCTTTACGAACTTGTGTTGGTATCTTTACGTATTGGAGTTTGTATCCTTATTTTTTTAGTTTATGCTGAGGAGTCCCGCTCCGGTGGTCAATTAAATATGTGGTCGGTGGTGGTCAGTTGACGTAGGACCAAGTTTGTTAGAATTTAACGGCTGATATAAATTGGAAAAATATTTAGGGATCTTTGTTTTTTCTTTTCCTTTCCCTTTTCTTATATCCTTTTCCTAAATTACAAAGAAAACATTAAAAACGTAAAATCTTTTCTTATTTAGATTTCAGAGAATTACAAACTATGATCTCAATGACAACATTTTCCCTTGAATCATTTTTTTGTTGGCTACATACTTAGCAGATCGTTCCTCACACCATGCCAGGATTTCCAGCCTCTTGTTACACAATTTTTTTTTCTTACTGCTAGTTGAGGAACATATCAATGAAATTATAATCCTGTGGAAGAGTAGACTTCGGTCTAGGAATAATGCGAACACAACAAATCCATCAAATAACCTCACTACATGAGAAACTTATCAACCATAGCTCGCCTCTATCAACCTAGTCTGCAATTGAAGATAAAAAAGATATAAACAAGCATCACTCCTTAATCAATAAGAAGAACCAAAATATTTGACATTTCGTATTAAACTAAACAACTGAAATCTACCTAATCTAGCAATTAATTTATCCATGATATAAATTGAATAAGCTAAAGCTGCTATCAATTGAACATGATCTTCTTCTCTCTTCCATGAACTTTATAGATGATCAATGACGCATGCTTCTCTCAATAATCATCTGTAAGCTCACAAGTTAAAGGCCAACATCAGAATTTTCTTCTTCCTCCACAGTTTGATAAACATTATTCTCGGTTCTACCAGACCTATGTCAATGCAAACAAGCAAAACACTTTATGTATCAGAAGAGCACTAACTAAAAAGTGGTATCAACAAAACCTAATATAGATCAAAGCATACATGCACTACAATAAAAAAATTCAATTTGCTACGCTTTTTTGCGACGGAAATGAATGCCGTGGCAAATACCTACCAATGGCGACGGCAAATTCACCGTCGCGAATGGGTAGACCTTTAGCGACGGCAAACCGACACCGTCGCAAAAGGTTTCACCAATTGCGACGGCATTTTTACGCCGTCGCAAAAAGTTTCATCAATTGCGACGGCATGGTTATGCCGTCGCAAAAAGGTTTTATCAATTGCGACGGCATGGTTACGCCGTCGCAAATTTTTTTATCAATTAAACTCCATTTGTCACTATGTAAAAAATTAATTTGAAACCAAGTTCCGCATAGGCTTTCTCGTGGGGTTCATATCTATCTTACCATGTAAAAAACAAGATAAAAATAGTCGATTTAGCTACTCCCCCCATAGAGGAATGAGATATATACTTCAAAAATGTTATTTTAGTCTTTTGGTCATATTTGACCTCATTGACCAGGCTCTATACTAAACGAATTTCGACAAAGCTTCTTTTTTCGCAAGATCTCATTTATTACGAGATTAACGTATGTATATGGACACATTTTTCAATTCTCATTAGACCATTTTAGTTTTCGTATTTCTTAAATTCCACATATGATTACTAGTGGTATGACATTAATTGTTTGTTGGTTGTATATATGGAAAAAAAAATCTTTTTGAAACTAAATTATTAACAAATAATCATTTTTAAAATGTGACAATATTGGATGATATAATCGGACTTATCTATGCATGTTGTAAAAAAATTAGAAGTTTTTAAGATGAATTTAACTTTGATCAGTGCACCCAACTATCGTGAGCATATTGCCCTAAAGAATAAAATGCGATTTTCCGTTTCATCAAAATAATTTCATCACAAGTACCTCACACGCGTTATCATGGGATTTATATCTATCTCACTATGTAAAAAAATGACCAAAACCCTAAACACTAAACCCTAAACCCTAAAAAAAATTAAACTAAAATTTAAAAATCATTTATTTACTTATTAGTTTACACTTGGGTCTTTTATTTAGTTTCCCTCTCTCACCAACACTCGCCACCTCTCTAAAAAAAAGAGAAAACTCATCCTCGAGCTCCGCAGCTCATCGACCTCATCGTACGCCTCTCTCTCTCTCTCTTTCGCCTTCTTCGACCATAAAAGCCGTCGACCTCGACCCGAGATGCGAGCCTGGACTTATCCTTGCTCTCGCGTATTCACCTCTCAGTCTCATCGTGTTCTCAGTTGTGGTGATAGGGCGATGGAGGCGGATGACATTCGCTGGAGTTGGCGCTGGGGGTTTTGTTTAGAGGCTCGTTGACGGACACGACAGTGTTGATAGTGACGACTTCAATTGCTTTGGTAATCGGAGTTTTGGTGGTGCTGTGAGGAGATCGTTGTATAGAGCTGGGAGGTGACGCCGCTCCTTTAGTTTTAAAATTTTCTAATTTCAGGGTCTTGGAATTGCTTGTGTTTATGTATATGTGTGGAAAATTTGAGTTGTAGGGTTCTGAAGAGGTTAAATTTCTGATTTTTATATGTTTATATAGCTGTTTTATGAAGTGAAACTTGAGATGAAACTGTATAGATAATGATGCTTGATTTCTTAGTTGGGTTATAATAAAATAAGGCTTAGAAGGAATAATGGAAATGTGGGCTGGTAGTAGAAATGAGAAAGTAGAAAGCTTATGCTTGTTTGATTGATTAGGGATGGTGTAGGTTAGTCGTATAATTTGTGTTATAACTCAGGAAAAACAGCTCTATATTTCTACTTATATCTGTAGTTCATCAAGACAACTCTTATGTGGGCTTGTATATGACTTTACAAGGATGGTGCAAGAGGAACTCATTTTAGACGTGCTGGACCCCGTCAGAAAGTTTTACAGTCTTAATACATTGTTGTTTCGTATGTTTGTGTTGCATCAAATGACATGTTATACTATGATTCTCAGGTATTTTTTGAACCAGATGATGTTCATGCATGTATTGTGACATGCGGTGGTCTATGTCCGGGTAAATACAGTAATAAGAGAAATTGTATGTGGATTGTACTATATGTATGGCATCCACTGCATATCTGGAATAGAGGTTAGTATTTTCCATATAGACCCATAGCTTGTATTTATGCTCCTCATGTTTACATACTTGGAGGAGATGACACTCAGAAAGGAGCTTCTGTGATTTTTGAGGTAATGCAGTTTGATCAGGATTGGCATATGTAGTTTCAATAAATTGATAATCTTAACAGTATGAGGCCACAATTGATCTCAGAAAACCTTTACTTATCTATATCTCACTATCAAATGTAGGAAATCAGGAGGCGTGGCCTCAAAGTTGCAGTGGCAGGAATTCCCAAAACTATTGATAATGATATTCCGGTACATATGAGACCAGGTTTGATTATTTCATGGAATTGTTCCTGGAACCATTCTTAATTTAGACTATACATACTTTTCTGTTCAGGTTATAGACAAGTCTTTTGGTTTTGACACTGCTGTTGAGGAGGCTCAACGAGCTATTAATGCAGCTCATGTGGAATCAGAAAGTGTTGAGAATGGTATTGGCGTCGTCAAGTTAATGGGTCGCTATAGTGGTAAATTTTCATTTCTCCATGTATCATTTCAAGTTATTTGGTTTAAAGAGTATTCGACCAAACATGATTCCAACAGAGTGACTTGATATACGATGAACAGAAAAAGCAAAACAAAAGTAAAAAGAACAGCAAGTCTACTTTTCATTTTGTTTCTGTATATATACTTTCAAGTTGTTTAATTTATGGTCTAGTTGCACAAGTGTTCAAGTCACCAACCAAAAGTAGCTTCCATTAACACTGTTCAGCGAAGTAATCTCCGATCTAGTGTCAATTAATTCATATTATCTGACTGTTCGTCATGCAGGATTCATAGCAATGTATGCTACTCTTGCCAGCCGAGATGTGGATTGTTGCCTGATTCCAGAGTCACCCTGTGGACTCTTTGAATACATTGAGAAAAGTCTGAAAGAGCACGGCCACATGGTTATAGCAATAGCAGAAGGTGCAGGACAAGAGCTTCTTGCTGAAAGCATGCTTGACATGAACCATAAGGATGCTTCTAGAAATAAACTTCTCCAAGACTCTGGTCTCTGGATATCACAGAAGATTAAGGTATAGTAGCTTTATGACTTACGCTAGGTTTGTAGCATCTCATGCTCCCATTCGTGTGATTCCTCGTTTGTTTTGCACTAGCTGGTGTGAGCATCTCAGTTCTGAATTGTCAATTGCCTAATAGTCCCTTTTCTTACTAAGCAATAAAGTAGTCCTAAAACAGCCAGAAATTTTGGTTGTTACCACTTAGTGGGATTTCAGAAATTCAAGGTCAATGTACCTTTTCTTTTTTCTTTATGATGTGAACACCATATGTGTATTTAATTGTTATATCAGCTGAGGCTTCTTACCATGCAAATTTTTTGTAAATCATTTTTACTGTATGCATCGCAGTTTTTAATCTTTCATTATATTTTTCTAGGACCACTTCTCAAAGCTGAACAAGATGGCTATAAATCTGAAATATATAGGTTAGTTTACTGAAACATTCCCTTGGTATTGTGTGATTGGATTGATTATTCATATTTCGTCTTTCGGTCGTGCAAAGACTCTCACCGTTAATGTTGTGTATCCTTGGCAGATCCCACTTACATGATCCGTGCTGTTCAGAGCAATGCATCTGACAATGTATACTGCACCCTTCTAGCTCATAGTGTCATTCACAGTGCAATGGCAGGATACACAGGCTTCACCGTTGGCTCTGTTAACGGAAGACATGCTTATATTCCATTCCATGTAAGTTTAGGGTATTTCTTCATTCTTCATTTTGAGCAGTGTTTCTCATTTGCATGAGGGAGCATATACTTCAGAAGTAGTGATAATAAACATCGCCTGTTCTAAAATTTGAATATCTGATTGTTCATTATAGGTGTAGATGATGGGCAGTTTTTGACATCTGTTCAGTATAAAGTTAACAAAAGTAGTTCACCATCTTATAATTTAGTGGTCACTGAAGAAGTACCAAATTGGATATTGGATAGCAAACATCACTTGTTAGTCTTCTTTTCTAGCAATCTATGAATCTTCGAATCTTAACTGTCTTTGCTGGACTCAACTGAACAATTCATATAACCCTTGTGGACATGTCTAATGTCGAGATGAATTATATTTCTTTTTTCTTTGATATTTAAGACTTCTCACCATTGTCATGAACAATATGTTCCAGGGACTTGTCTTACAACAATTTTATCGGATCACCTAAAGCTAGTTGTCAACAGTTACCTGTGTAAGTTTAATTAATTTAAAACTTTTTTTTCCATTCTATGATATATATATATACACACACACAAAATATAGGTCTTGACATGAACTTAGATCATCTACTAATTCCCTCTGCACAGGTATGCCTTTCATATCAAGAAGTTTACTTGCAGGTCATTAGTTGGTGATTATAATATGTCTCACGTGTGGTGCTAATCGTGCTATAAGGGATGAGAATCTGAACTCTTTATTTTATATAGTTTTGATTTTCTTTCTTGAACTGATAGGTTGCCTTATCTATGAGCTCTTCTCTGGTTCGAAGTTAAGCACCACAGAAGAGCTGAGAAACACTGGTTCTATTCCAAAGGTGAGCCTTTTAAAGTTTATTCCGAAGGTTTCCCTTCTATACTCATGTATATATGTATTTTGGATGTTGTCTAAAGTCTGTGTTAGTTTCATTTGACTTGATCTTTTGTGAAGATTCATTTTCATTTTCATCTCTCCATTTTCTTGTCTCACAGTCTTTGCTTCCAGATTACCAGCGGCTCCTAAGTTCCGTCCTAGCTTATAGAAAACAGTGGTGATATATCTTTCCCAACTTGAATTAGTTAACGGTTATATTTCTAACTAAACCTTAGTTTTCAGAATACTATGTTGCTTTGTATTGTGCTATTTCCCCTGTTTTTGTTATATAGGTGATTTTACGGCTTTTTTTATCTTTCACAGATTGCCTAATGTGTTTCACCCTATTATTAGCCAATTTTTTTTTATCCTACTGAGTGTTGCAACAAATTGATTGGCAGCCTATTTCCAAAATAAGTTGGTGGATACAATACACTTCATGGAAATTCTAAATCTAAAAGATAGTGTTGAGAAAGATACCTTCTTCCGCAAGCTTCCAAATTTGGCAGAGCAGCTACCTCGTCAGATTATGCTCAAAAAGGTGCGTTTTTGGAATTATCATGTGAATTTTTCACTTGAAGTATATAATACTCTTTCAGTATGATCTTTTGACTTCAACTCCTTGTTTTTACAGTTACTTCCTTTACTAGCTTCTGCCCTTGAATTTGGTTCAGCTGCTGCACCTGCTTTGACTGCACTGTTAAAAATGGGTTCCTGGCTTTCAACATAAGAATTTAGTGCAAAGGTTATTGTGTTCCAGTACTCTCTGCTTTAACTTTATACATTCTATTTTTGCATTTGACCTAAACTTCTCTTGAATAGTTGAATTGTTGCTCTTTGGATGTTCTCTGTTACGTATGATTCTTCTATTCATTATAGTTTGGGTAACCATCTCATTTGTATATATACTGCAATATAGGTACTGCCAACCATTGTGAAACTGTTTGCCTCCAATGATCGAGCTATTCGAGTTGGTCTCTTGCAACATGTTGATCAGTTTGGTGAATCATTATCATCACAAATTGTTGACGAGCAAGTATGAAATCAATGGTTTGTTTCATTGATCAAGCACATTCTTGTTTCATTTTGTTATTGTTCCCCGGTAGTCTACTGGTTCCAAAGTTCTGAATGTGCACGATATTTGGAATTAGGTTTATCCCCATGTTGCTACTGGTTTCACTGATACATTTGCTTTTCTGCGGGAACTGACATTAAAGTCGATGCTCGTACTCGCGCCTAAGGTCAGTGCAATTATGTGCTTCTAGAATACCTTTTCTTGTTTTTATTCTTCTAAGAGGTCATTGATTCACCCTCTTAATGTCAAACTATGAGTGCTATCTTCTGACAGGTTGTCTGTTTACTTTGTAGCTATCTCAACGTACCATTTCAGGGTCTTTGTTGAAGTACCTGTCAAAATTACAGGTATGACTCTAAATACTGAAATAACAGCCATCGCTAGAATTTCTCATACTGTATAATATATGTCTGTTGATAAATATCAACGCTAAAACTTTTTCCCTTTTATCTCGTATATTAAATCTGTTTGATGTCCATTTGGCAGAAGAACCAGCAATTAGAACAAACACCACTATACTGCTAGGGAATATTGCAAGCCATCTGAACGAAGGGGTTAAGATAATTGAGTGCCCCATCTACTTTTTCTTATCCATTATATTGTCTAGTAGTTGGGTGTTGATTACAGTTTGCGTCTCAATATATCATCTTATGCTTTCCATCTTGTAAGTGTACTACATAATCAAAATATCCTTGGGGTTATGGAGACATGCATATCATGAACCTCTGAGTTGGAAAACACAGGGTACTGTGAATAGACTGGTACTTATGAAATGGACTAATTAATGATCCATCATTTTTAAAGTATGACTAGCACACCATTTGTCATTACAGATTGATATACATGTTTCTTTGAGTCAACTCATGAAACACTTATATATGCTCATTTGCTCATTCGATCAATTCATTAAACATATTGATATACACTTATGATGCGTGTTATGTATTGTTGCATAGGTGATTATGGCAAAAAAATCTAGATTGGCCAGAAATGCGAGGGATACAGCAGAAAGTCGCAAAGAAAACTGAACTGCTGTAAGTTGGCCAGAAATCTGAAGTATACAGCACAAAGTTGCAAAAAAAATCTAGATTGGCCAGATTGCTCATCCAGTGTACTGTTATTTTGATCTATTTTGTGTACTTAGGTGAACTGATGTAAGTTGGGTAAGTTGCAGAGATTGGAACTGATGTAAGTTTGTGAATTAAGTGTAAGTTGGAACTCATGTAAGTTAAGAACAATATAGGTAGATTATTGATGCATCTAATGTGAATTGGATGTTGTATGACTTGAGAAATTCTTTTGAATTGGATGTTATATTCAGTTGTTGTTATAAGCAGTTTGAATTGACTTTGCATTACAGATTTGTGGATGAAGTAGCAGGTTATAAGTAGGGCAACTGTAGTTTTTTTTGCGACGACAATTTTAGTGTCGCAAATACTATCTCAAAATTAATTTTAGCGCGAAATGTTTTTACGACGGCATGCATACCGTTGCAAGTATTGGCGCCAAACTAATTTTGGAGGGAAAATATTTTGCGACGGCACTCTTACCATTGCAAAAAAACGATTTTACACTACGCCTTGTCAAATTTTTGCGACGGTGTTAGTCGTGGTAAACTACCGTCGCAAAATAAATCAATAGCTACGGCAAAGGTTTGCCGTCGCAAAAGAATAAGGACGACGGTAAAAACCGTTGCTAATATCAATTGCGTCGCCACCAATTGCGACGGACGGGTTGCCGTCACAAAAAACACATTTTGCCGTCGCAAAAGAGCATTTGCGACGGCATTTGACTCTTTTGCAACGGCAATGTGCCGTCGCAAAAGGCTTTTTTTTTGGTAGTGATGTATGGATATTTTCTCTTATTGTGTTGAGCCCTTTGACAAATGGAACAATGTCTAGTTTTTATTTTCTTGTCCCTCCATGTTGGAATACGATTTCCAAAGTATTTTGCTTTTACTTGAGAAGGATCTAAAAAGCGACTATCTTCCAAACATCTTACAGGGGAACTATTGATGGAAGAAGTTTCACCAACGGATATGTTTAGCTTCTTGATATGTTGAATAAGTGCTTCAATTGCTTTATATAAAAGTTCTGTCCCATCTGATGATATTGCAGCCTCATCAACCAAACATGATGCTAGTTTGAACAAATTATTGTGTGTCTTATTATCAGAACCCTCTTGCACCATGCACCTTTCTTTATGAATTCCTGAAAATCTTGTCTAGCTTCGTAGAATATATTCTTTTGGCAATTGCATGATCTGATTCATTCTAAAATAGCCAAAATATGTCTGCAAGGAATACCTATGAATTCAAACATCCTACAACTTCATTTCACTAAATTTGAGACCTTATCAAGCACCAATGTCCGCATTCTCGAGTTGTCCGCAGCTAACACCTTCGGAGGTTATAAACATAGACATTCTTCTCTTCCAATAAAACAGTAATAAGATAACTGTTACTGTCATGGAGCTCAGCTTGAAATTCGTCAAAGCATTTCCTTGTAAACAATTTAGCCATCTGGTTCTCCTTTAGCATGCCTAATTTCATATTAGGTGTCTCATTTAAATCCTTATGGTCCTTCATCAGTTCTTCATGCCTTTGATGTGCAAGCGCCCTATTAAAACGACTCACAAAATGCATCAAGGTGTTCTCTTTATCACAATAACGCTTAAAGAAAGAATGTGTAGACTACGCACGTTGACTGCTTGACATCCCCGCTGAGAAATGCATATTTACATATGCTGGAATCCATTTGCCACGTAGTTCATACATTGTTGAACCATTCATTATCCATTTGTTGTTTTTTTTCCAGATTTTCAGACCATGCCATTTCAAATTCTTCTGCATACTCAGAATTCCAAATACATTCCTTGAAAAGATGATAGTAGTCTTGCATAAAATCAACACTGGTCTTATCTTGAAATTTCTTTAAAATATGCCACACAATATCGATGTAAGGTATTTGGCAAAACATGAGCTATTGGCCTATTGCCTTACTTATTGCTTGATCTTGATCTATGATAATAACATTTGGAGCACCTTTAGGCATTACTGCAAGCCATGTGTTTAGCAACCAAACAAAATAATCAAAATTCTCACTGCTCAAAAACCCACATCAAAACAAGTGAAAGTGAATGATGACACAGATTATGAAAGTGAATAATGTTTTTCATTGTTCGCTTAAAGTCTTATTTTCGGTTGGATTTGTAATAATTCTAACTAATTAATATCATGATTTTGGATATATATATATATATTATGATTTATTTTTAGTAACTCACTTGTCAAGAATGAATGAGTGTTTCAAGCAATACATGAATGATTTGAAAAACCAAGTTATGTTTTCTTGTTTTAGATGGAAAGTTAGATGATGAAATATGATAGAATTTGTCCTCTAAGTAACTCCTTAGACAACAAAATTTTAATGTTTCATCGCCTAACCGTCTAAACTAAACCCTAACCCTAAACACCAATTTCCAAACCCTAAACCATGAACTGTTAGACGACGAAATCACATATAATTCGTCGTCTAAGATTATCTTACACTAGTATAAAAAGTGCTTCAGACAACGGCAGAAATAAGTTGTCTGAAGCACCTGAAAATCTGTTGTATATTCAACAGTTGTCTGAATTGAGCTCACACAACCGAAAAATCAGTTGTTTGATTCATGCCTTCTAACAACTCTAATTCAGTTGTTTAAAAAGTCCAAAAATGTGTCTATTAAGAACGTATCTGATGTTTCATACTATATCAAACAGCTGATATTTTGTTGTATGACATGATGGAAGACAACAAAATATTTGATGTTGCAATTTGTTCTAAACAACTGAATTTCATTAAGTATTTTGTTGTTTAAAGTAATTAGTAAGAACATATATTAAGTTGTTGGAAGTTTACTTTGACAACAAAGTTTAAAAATTTAGTTGTCAGATTGGTATGTATGTAGTTGTTTTTTTAGTGATATCTGTTGTTAGAGTTAGTAATATCTGTTGTTAGAGTTGGTGATATCTGTTATTAGATTGATCTTTAAACAATTTTGTTTGAGTGAGACAACGGTGATCATAAAATATTTTTTTGTGTGAATCCCTAACTAACAACTTCATTTCAATTGTTCGAATTGTCCTTGAATGAGTATGACTCAGAACACAAAAATTGATCTGTTTTAAGTTGTCTGTACATGAGTTATAAGGTAGACTTTGGTCTATTTTTAGTTACCCATACATGAGTTACAAGATAGACTTTAATTTGGTCTGTCTTTAGTTGCCTGTACACATATGTATCCAAACCACTTTCTACATAATCTCAACACAAAGCAGCCTATAGCTCAAACATTCAACATATGTACGTACTCATCATCAAACTTAAGTAGCTAACTAGGTAGCAAAATACATGTTGTCCATAGAAAAATATAAATTATCCAAAAGCATGACATTAAGTCCATAAATCCCAACTAACTGCCTAAACCCACGACATCATAATTGTTCTTCTTACGATTGAATAGATAACTACCTAAGATGTCCACATAAAATTAAACCACATAAATATACAAGCTAGTACTGAAGCTAATCCAAGTACACCATTGCCTGCTTTGCCCACTCTGTTCGCACGACGTCAATCTCCTTCATTATGTACTCTCTTCGCCCTCTTCGACGAAACATTTAAGAGTAAACAAAAGGAATGGCCAGATTAAAACAAGAATGCCAATGTACCAAAACAATCTTAAACGTGAAGATATAACAAAGATGAAGTTGAATGGAATGTGTAAGGAAACCCAACAAGGTCCACCTGGTCGACTTAAGACGATAGCTGATAACATTTAGACTAGTATTGGTGTACAGATTTATTTTGTTCTCGCCATGTCAGGGCCCCTGGAAATGTAAAACAGAAGATAAGCCGAAGTGGTATCAAAGCTCAAAGAAGCAAAGAATCAAACAATGTCTTTTGAAATTTGAAGAATATCATCCCAGAAGCTGCATTCTACATGGAATAATATTGTTTCTACTCAAGTGGAACGTTAAGAGATGAAAGATAAAGACCAAGAACATAAACGGGGACTATTGAATCCCACAATTTCAGACTGGAATCACATCAATTACACAGTGACACTACAATGGAAAACGTAAGAAACAGAAGATTGAACCAAGTTTAGTCTGGTTTTAGTCTTATACACATATCCAGGATAACATTTGCTGATATAAGAGTCCATCAACAACAAAGAAAAAATAATATAATGTTTATCTCCAAGATAACTTTAGCATAATTATTGAATGACTTACAAAGAATTTCATAACTTTTGTGATTCCTATCTGCACCAATGACAAACTAGTTTGGACCTTCTTAACAAATTATGTGTGGTCATACAAACTATTCAATATTCGCACATATTAAGTAGTTTGTTAATAATCAATTACCCATGGATCAAATTTGGATGGTGATATACTTGAGATAGCATATATGTTATTTTAACAGGAAATCCAATCAGCACAGAGGAAGACTCTATTAACACATAATATATGGAATCCTTCAAATGATTAAATGTGGGATACTCGAAGTATTAAGTGCTTTACCTCATCTTACATGTATAGAAATTCATAGCTACCAAGTTTGCTTTTTGAACAGTTAGAACAACAGCAACCATGTGTTTCTACAAAAGACACAAGTGCTTGATTAATATCCTTGCCTAGACACCAGAAAAAGATTTTGACATATAATGCAATGAAACTCGAGGAACAATTAGCTCAAGTAGTTGCATTGAGATGTCTGTAAAAAAAAAGACATAAAATGGGAGAAGAAATAGAATCTAGCACCTTACAAGGTACCATCCACATCCATCTTGCAGTGGTACTCCATGTATATACATATATATAGGACAACATATTTTGCCCAATGTGTTGTGAGTGAGAGAAAGAGAGAGGGAGAAACTTACAACTAGAAGTCCTTCCAGAAGTGGTGATTTGATTTGACAAACTTGATCACAACCTGTTGAATTGGCTGATGCATTTCCAGAGGCACCTTCAGCAAGAAACCTTTGTAATTCTCGATGAGAAGGATACAGTATTGACTTAATGGGGTCTGAAACATATAGGACAACATATATTGCCTTAGACTGATCCACCGAGCTGATAAGCTCACTGAAAATCTCACCTGCACACCCAATGAAAAATATTTCATGAATTTGTGTTCAAGGCCAAGTGGACAACGTTATACTATATATTCTAGACAAACATGATTTGAGTATAGACTACATTACAAACGTGATTTGAGTATATCCTAGACAACGTTATACCATATATCTAAAGGCTGATAATCTTCATTGCTAGGACACTACAGAAATGAAGAAACATGTATATTTATAAATGATCAAATAAAGAGTAGGGGAAAAAATTGCATAAGACGTAGTCTGCACTGACGCTTCTCTGGTGATTCCAGAAGCTGTAATTTCTCCACAAGCTCCCTCAGTGTATAATGTGTTCAAGGATTACCGAATAACATTTCATCAATATGCCAAAAAGTAATATCAAAAAGAGAGGACACAGACGTTCTAATGTTACGAGTAAGAGAGTGCAATTGGAATAACAGGAAGTTGCAAGAAATATAAAGAGACACACAAGAAGAGAGACAATAGAATAATAATAAAAAAGGATACTCCTTTTTGCATCCTTTTTCACTAGCAAGGTCACGAAGGTGACTCACTCGTAATGCCTCTGTTGCTAGCTCCTATATCGACTCATGTACTTCTTCTCCTTAGCAATGTAATAGCTAAAGGAGAATGCTCTCATTCTTCTTCCAAGGACATTAAAAATTTAGATAAACACTTGCATCACCTACATAAAAGTAGACTGCAGTCATTGAAGGCATATGTACAACATTGCATGTAAATCACAAAATAAATGCACTTCAAAGTTAGATCTTACAGTTATTCATTAAGTTGATAAGCTTACAGTATATTACAACAAGATGCTAATCTTATTGCATATACTATCAACAAAACCAACCCATATTCCTAATATATATGAATATGAGAAACTAGAACCGATTGACATTTCCTTCCTCATTTTACAGTAAATAGCTACCCTTTTAGACTAGGAAGAACACAAACATTGCAAACACAACCTCTCATAAGTATCATAAACGAAAGGAGAACACTTGGTACACATTTGTTAAACTTTATATATTAATTGCTTTATTTTGTACATGACATACCAATTAGCTAGGGACTAATAATCTATACCTTTAAGTGTCAAACCTTCTCTAATTTCATTAGCATCGAGTCCGCTCTCCACTTTCACAATCACACAACATACCCCAACCAAACTTTTTTGTTCCTTAAATTCAAAGTGTCCCCATCCATCTTTGAAATCAGGTCCCTTCCTGACCTTGTACTCACACTTAGCCGTGGAGCTCTGGGTTCCTTCTATGCAGCTCTTGAGCCTTCGTACTTGTTTACCTTTGATCAAAGTTATGAAATACAATCATCTTCACTATCACTAAGAAGAATGGGGTATACAGATGAAAAAGGAGTACCTGCCATAAAAAATTTAGACTGATTTAAACATCATCAATCCTAAGAAACAAGCACCACACTTGAGAACCAAACAGGAAGCAATTATCCGAGATCGATATATATGTTTAATATCTGAACAGGACGCAATCAACCTATCTTGTCACCACTTTCAATCCTGGAGAGAATTTCCTGGGCGCTTCTCTGCTTCAAGCAAAAAATTTAGAATATTACAAGATGTAAATTCACTAATCAACAGAGGAGGACTTGCCTTTGGATTGTTTACTCGAACCTAACAAAATGTAAATTCACTAATCAATATAAACTCAATTTCTTAACAGGACTGCACAAACTGAAGAGAATTCACAAGTTGCAAAACAACGCGAGCAAGAAATTATCAATCATACCTGCAATTCAGCAAGAGTTGCATATGCAAGTGCTAGTCTCAGTTTATAAGGACCATTATGATCTACATCGTCAAGCTTGAACTGAATTTGCCAAGTGATTCCCTGATACTTGTTACGATCCTTCTTCCTTTATATTAATTATAGAAACAGGGAAGAAGCTAATTTAACTCTGGATCACTAAAAATGCAATATATATATATATGAAATAAATTGGTACTGACCTAGGAACCTGAGCGAAGAACCAGTCTTTGCTATAATCACTAACACCAATTGTGTAAACCAAGTCTGTATCAGGACATACTCTGTGTATCTGTCCCATAGTCCATACTTGTGACAACCCGAACCGAAAATGGTAGTTAATCGGCTTAATTCGCGAGTTTCACGTATAATCGTAGTTTGTCGTAATTAATCGATTTGGCGGTCTTGTTTGTGACTAAATTATTGGGCGATAATTTGACATAGTTTCTTCACGAGAGTTGTAGAGTTTATGATTTCGAGCTCGTAGGATTTTTCTGAGGATTTTTCCGATGTCCGATAAATATGTTATGAATATTTCCGACCGTTGGATTTAATCGTGTTTATCCGTTTGGATTCGATCCATTTTTGACCGTTGATCGTTTTAGTCGCGAGTATAAATATCGAAATAGTCGTAAAATTGTCGAAAAGTCATATTTGGGCCGAGTTGACCAAAATTGGACCGTTGACCAAGTTTGACTCGCGTTGACCGAAGGATTTTGACACCGCTTTTGACCACCGATCGACTTTCCGATTCCGGCCACTTCAGAACTCAAGCTTGGTATGGTTAGCTTCCTCCAGTGATTTCCTATTGTTTTGAACTTGATTTGAGTTGTTTTGGTTGAGTTTTGAAGGAGAACCGATTCGGTTAAGTTATGGGTTTTTGCTGGGATCGGGTGGGCTATTCCGGCCACTTTTGGGGCAGATGGGGTTAGGGGTTTTGCTCCCCTCAACCCATAGATGCTTTTGGGTGAAAGAATTTCAGAATTAGAGGCCGTTTGAAACTCGCCGGAATAGGTCACCAAAATTAATGGAAGTTTGAATTTTCAAGCTTGATTCCGGCCGGTGTGTTTCGAATTGGAGGTTGGTGTAGAAGGAAAAATTGTTGGGTTTGAGGAGTAGATGTGGAAATTTTCACCGGATTTGGTCACCATTCACGCTGCGCCGCCGCCGCCGCTGGCAGCGGTCAACGGCGGATCTCCGGCGAGGTTAACTTTTTGGGAAGTTTTATACCGTTTTGCTCGTAATCGCGTTCCGAGCGTAGTCTTGAGGTTATTGAGTTGATTTCGGTAGTGGATTTTGTGTCGAGGAATAAGTAAAGTATTTATGGGATTTTCGACGATTTCGTTGTTATTCGAGTTATATGTTTCCGGAAATGGTTGGTTTTTTAAAAGGTGTGGTTCAGAGTTTTGAATTGTGATTTTGATCAGTGGTATTTGTGATTATTCAGGAGATCGAGATCGTACGGTTGGCGAGGAAACTTCCGCCGGATCATGGGATTAGCGCGTTTTCGCGTTGTGCTTGTCTGTGAGTGGACATTTCTTTTCACTGTTGGTTGCGAGTCTTTTATATACATTTTACGAGCTTTAGCATGCAATTATCATTACGAACTATACGAGCATGTGTTTTATGATTATGCATTTACGAATATGCTTTTATAATTATGCATTACGAGTATGCTTTTACATTACGCTTTATGCATTTGCATGGAAACCTTTATGATTTGGTTTACACAGAGTACAGTCTCAGTAGTAGTTGTATCGATACACTTAGCATCCCGGCATGATCCCCGAGGATGTTTACCCGGGGGGGGACTGTTACCCTGACCCGAGGCCCTTTCTGGCTGGATTCAGGTGAAGATCAGGGATCCCGTGATTCAAACTGTACTAGCGCGGATGTGTCGATGAGTGACCCCGCGGGATTTCTGATGCATGCTCTGTATGCATGAGGAGTTAGAGTCTCCCTCGTGTACCATATGATTTTTTTATGCATCTAGACTCGCATATGTTTTATAAACATATATAGTTATTCGGTGAAGCACATTTATTTTCGTCCACTCACTCTAACAGTTTATATGTCTTTCCCTGGGCTCTTTGTTTTCAATGCCCAGTTTGCAGTTTAGATTCAGGTGTCGCACGTCGAGGTTGGAGGCTTAGTATTCGAGCCACTTTTCCTTCTCAGTAGGTTTCTAGTTTAGCCTACTGTTCTGTATATATGTATATAGAGGTCGCTCTGAATACTATTATGTTTATATTTTCACATGATTTTCCCGGATTTCTGTAAACCTATAGTTTTTTTTATTGCTTTATGTTATGATATGTTTTTGAGAAATTCAGATGGGATTGATGCCCACGGTTTGGCTTTTGTGGCATAGGACGAAGTGTATTTTCCGCTGCAGGTTAATGGTAACTACGCGATATAGAGTAATTATGCCGAAATTTTGAAAGCTCATGTTTTCAGAAAGAGTCTGATTCTGGTTTTGGAAACTAAATCGGGTCGGGTCCTTTCAATACTTCTTAAACCTATCAAGTTAATTGAAACAAAATAAATCAATATCTCCGATGAAATTTATATGCCCAACTCTAATGATTCTGCAAAAACAAAAAAAGAATTTTGCAACAACTGTAGGCCGTTCTAAACATCACTGGCCAAAAAGCCTAAATGGCCAAGAATAAGTCGATAATGTATATGCAATGCTAAAATTCCTCATATATACTGCCTCTATCTCATCAACAAGACACGAGCAAACAGTAAAGGAGAGGGCCGATAATTATGCAATTAAAGTATTTAAACTAAACTTTAATACCACATACAAATCACAAATGTTAGACAACTGAAGTAAATTAAGGAGCTACATTAGAATAGCAGGAAGGCTAACCTGTCAGGATGATTTACAAAGAGTTTGTTAACGTAGTTAGCATTAGGATCAGGAACATAGAACTCTGCAGCTGATCGATCTGGTATGCCTATTTCCCATAAAGTTGGGCCATCTCTAGGAGGCTCATACACAAGATCACCCATATGAACTTCACAACCTGCATATATGTATGTTGCAATATAGTGATTCCATAACTATCAAACTAAGCATTATTTCATCAAAGTTTCTAGTTTTTCCAAAACAGAAGCTATTTGTAGAAGTTGCACCTGATGTTATAGTGATAACAAAATCACATTGGTAGTCACCAATAAAACCAGGGACCCATGCATTAAGGTTATAATCGCCCTTGCGTACATTGCTAATACAAAAGTAGCCATCCTCATCTGCTGTTGTGCAGAATTGATAGTCCTGATATGATAAGTAGCAGCCATGTATGATATTATGATCCAATTAATGTAAGTTTTGCTAATCCGAATTCACATTTCATTACACAAAAGTCACCAAACAAGACAAAAGAAAATCAATAGAAGTACGAGTGGTCACCTTGCATTCTCTTTGCCAAGATCCAACATCTCCAGGTGGAGCTAATCCAACATATGCGCCATTGGTCGATAAGTGTCTATTTCAAAATGTTAGTACCTTCAATTTTCTGCACAAAAGCAATTTGATAACAGCAACCAAATCAACATTCAACCAAACTAGAGGATTCCCCACGAGCAGGGAAAGAAATCACCACCATCGTCTTCGTCGCCCATGGACTTGAAGGAGGCGGACAAGTACTTAGAGTTGGTCAAGGCGCAGCAGCAGAGGGGGCTTCAAAAGCTCAAAGAAACAAGATCGAGCCGTCGGCGGAGTCGAAGGAAAAACCCCTAGCCTCGCATTAAGCGATGCCGTAGACTTCTTTACCATGCGTGGTGAGCTAGGTTTCTACGATGCCATTTTCGACGTCCTAGATCCACCGCGGCTCGATCTTGTTCCATTTGATTGACGTCAGAGGCACAGAACTACGAGGACGGAGATTGGCTTGACGGAGGAACCGATGACAGATTAAAGGTAGAGGTAGTCAGAGGAGGATATCAGGATGTCGTTAGCAGTAGCGGCCACGGCTGAGTTGTGGACCCTCGGATAGAGCTAAGCCTCCTCCTCTCTCAAATGAGTTAAAAATTGTAACTCCTCATGAGTTTACAAATGAAAAATCAGAGAGAATAGTTAAGGGACCAAATCAAAGTAGAATGAAAAATCGCTGAAACCCTAATATGTGGTGGCGATGGAATGTTGCAGAGGCCGACTGGCATGGGTTCGATCTTACCCATAAAATCAAACAAGATATTCAAACAATAAACCCTAAAATCAAACAAGATATTCATAGTAGTGATCAATTGAGCTTATGCATGTATAGAATCAACAAAATACTTGGTTGAGCTTGAAGAAATCCATGATTAAAACAGTTGGAGCTCAAACCCGATTGGACTCAAACCGCGATTCTGAGTGAAGATAGGTCGAGATAGAGGTAGGTGTAGATCAATATGAGAGAAAGAATTGATTTTGTAAAGTTTGATTGAAGAATTGAGTTGGTGAGAGAGATGATTGAGTTTGCATGTGAGAGAGAGGGCTCTTGGTAGGGGCTTTTTTTTCCCAAGTGTTCAAAGAATGAGATCGATGTGGGTTAATTAGGAGAGAGGAAAAAAGAGTGCAATAAGCTAGGGTTTTTTTTCAGTTTGAGTGCAATTCAGACAACTGACCGTTGTAACTGTTGTCTGAATAGCACAAATTTAAACCCCTATCAGACAACTGAAATGAATATTTGTCGTCTGAACGTTTTCCTAATAAGTTAAGACAACTAAATTTTTTATTTCAGTCATCTGAATTTTTCAAGAAATCTCAAATCTTTCTCAAAAATTCATCCACATGAAAAAATAATGTTTAAACAGCATTCCAACAATTGAACCACCTAAGGCGCAATTGTCTCCACTTTGGGACAACATACTCAAACCATTCAGTTATGTGAGTACAGTTGTCTGAGGTAGTTTTTGTACTAGTGTTAGATGACAAAAATGGAGATATTTCGTTCTCTAAGTTTCAGTTGACTGCTAATTATTTTAGGACACCACTATACGTATCATCTTATAATGCATATTTTTTTCATCGTGGGCATAGGCTAACCATTTCTTAGACTGTAAGTGTCTCTGGTTCTAAAAACGGAGTGGCAAAGCCTTACCAAACTTCGAATATCTCCAAATTACCGTTTGGAGATATTCGAAGTTTTTATGAACGTTTCCGTGTCATTAAAATTACCGTTATATGGTTGACTACTACGATCATAGCCTTACCAAACTTCGAATATCTCCAAATTTTTCTACGTACATATTATATTGTGATAAATATATCTAACAACTGTTTTGTCCAAATTTAGTTCCGTTAATATTGACGTGGAGTGAATATAGACATGTAAACACTTAAGCTATACAAACTTAGTAGATATAGAGTGCACAAGTATTTACAATGCGTATATTCTGGCAAATATATAGTTTCTGGTGGCCTTAGCTTAATTACTTGTTTTATTGCGTTGTTAATCTAATTGTAACCTAATTAGTTAGTTAGTATGTTTAATTTCATTAATTAGTTAAAAAATGTTAGATTAAGCTAATTTTAGGGGATTTTTCCCATCCACCCAAATTTTAGGAAAACCATTCCCATTAGCCAAGAAAATATTGCAATATTACCATCAATTAACTTACTCTAAGAACATGTTTGGCAACAAATTTTTAACACGGGATATAACCAAAACACGGAATTTTGAAATACGACGCTGCGAATTCTGTGTTTGGCAAAACTTGAATTAGAATTTGAAAAAACCTGGGATTTCATAGAGGATTTATATGAGTGAAAAGCATCGAGAAAACTGGAATCTCACAGTCCCACCTAAACAGGTGTCATTTCAAAATCTCGATATCACTGACCAAAACACTTGATTTCACCTCCGGCCATTGTCGATCTTGAGGTTTGTTATGAACTTTGGGTTCTCTCTCCACTCTGTAATCTAGGATTTTGTTGTAGCAATCTGTATTTTTGAATCTTCGATTTCGGGGAGTTGTTTTCTATGTATTTGAACTTCTGAGATTGAGATTTCATTTATTTGTTTCCTATGATTTGGGTTCCTAGATTTCAAATGCTTGCTTGCTATAAATTGGGTTTCTAGATTTCATATTATTGTTTGCTAAGAATTCGGTTTCTAGATTTTGATTTGGGTTGTTTGCTTTCTATTCATTGTTTGGTTTTGTGAGCTTGTCTTGATTATCTATGTTTCTACTTTGTAGAATAGTGTTTTTTTTTTTTTGAATTTCTGGTGTGGGTTTGTGCTTGAAGAACATTTGCTACATGGACTCAAAGTTAACCAATGAACAATGTTCAGTTCAGTTCATGACCAATGTTTGTTATTAAACCGGATTATTATGCCAATGTTCATGATTAATTAGTTTCCTGGTGTAACAGATGATGTAGTTTAAGTCCTAATTCATGTAGTTTAACTTGTTTGATTGGAAACTTTGGCTTAAAGGGTTCTACAATATAATCATGTTCTTCCCAATTGCTAGCATGTGAAGTAATGCAGTAGGACTTATATGAGTGCTTCTCTATTGATGCAGACTGCAAGTTTATAAAGTACATAAATTATTCATTCATGTGTTGTACAAATGTCAATTAATTATATATGATCATTTCTATAATATGTAGAGGTAGAAGCATATAGTAAAGGATTGCCTGAAACATAGAGGTGATGATAAATTCTTGTTATGAAACTCAGAGATATACAAAATTGATTTCGAGTGTGTTGGCTCATTGGGTTATGGGTTTAGCTTATATGGAGCTTTTGGGTTTGGGAAGGAGAGAGCTTTGTGGAGAAGCCATGGAAGATAGTGTTGTAAGTGTGGATCAGTTGTTGTTGTTGTTGTTGTTTGGGCTCGGAGGTCAGTGAGGAGAGTGAGGACTAGTACCAATGTTTATGAGTTGTGAAGATTGAGGGTTATGAGGCTGGTTGGACTCGGACTATGTAGGTCTTGTAATCTGAAGAAGCTAAAGGTAAGATGATGAACAAGAACAAGAGGAGGATATGGATGGATGTAGAGAGAGACATTGGTGAGATTGAGAGAAGAGTGAATGTGGTATGGTGTGTCGGAAAGTTTTATTACTTTTTAAAGTTGTTATATAAATCACTTTTAAGAAAAGTGAATGTGGTGGATGCACGTGGTTGACTTTAATCATATGTTGAGGAAATCTTATAAACATCTTATTTTTGTGTTGACGTTTGTGCGTGATTGCTATTTCATTTCTTAGCCCACAAACAGTTTATATACCATGGCTTCTATCTTTAGCTGCTGAAGATTCAGCATGACTTTGTTTTAGACATTTGTATCCGTTTGTGACGAAAGACACTTATGATCGAGTGCAGAGAAATCTGAAAGCATCTAAAAATTGAAATGGGTAATCTGAAAGTCATTTGTAGAATTTGTTTTTTGTTTATCCAATGATTTTAATCATAGGAGTCCTAATGTAACAAACTGAATCAGTAGAGTAACAATGCTTCTTGATTTTATGTTTTGAATAGTACTAGTATAGTAATCAATAAACATGTTGGTATGGTTTTGCCCTTAAAAGCCTTTACTTAATCCTTGTTAGTTTTGTTCTTATTTTTCAGGTTGGTGGGCCATTGAGATGTTCTTCTAGGAATAAAGGACACTACAATTGCTAGTTCCGAACTTGTTGAGGCGAATCTTCCTAGGGTTGTTAATATCGAACCGAAAATTGAAAAAAAAAATCAAACTAAAAAAGTCGAAATCGAACAAATACCGAACCGAAAAACAAAAAAACCGAACCGAAAAATTAAGTTCGGTTTCGGTTTTCGGCTAAAAAAAACTGAACCGAATTGTTTGAACCGATATGAATAAAACGACGTCGTTTTACAAGTGTCGATCAAGTTTGATGTTCTTGGGTATGTTGTTGAGTATCTCTCTTTGTCCCATATGAAAGTAGTATTTGGTATGTGCCATAGTTTGATACTTAACAATGATTATTGGAGTTCTGGTAGGTTTAAGAAAATGAATGCTAAGTTGCCAAAAAAAAATCCTCTAGCTGAGAAAATGAGAATGGTGGACAAGTTGAGTATAATTTGAGAATTGATTCAATTGAGTGTTTTTATGTGATATTTGGATTGTATTTTCATTTGGATGGATTGTGGATTGTTTTAAATTTGGATTATGGAATGTGGACTTTGGTTTATGTTTGTTGATGTTTGAAACTTTGAATTTGTGATGTAAACTTTCGGTAAACATTTGGTCATTTGCTATGGTTTGAAACTTTGAATGTCTGATTTGTGACTAATTATATTTGTTGTAGTTTGATTCGATTTGACATAAACAATGTTTCACACTTCACAAAGTTATTGAAAAAAGTAGCTAATGAAAATCTTCGAATTTTTGAAACTAAGAGAAAGAAACAGTATTTTTTTTAGAAAGTTTTTTTTTATTTAAAAAAAACCAAAAAAACCGAAAAAAAACGAATAGAACCATTCGGTTTTTTGTAAAAAAATCAGGAAAACCGAATCGAACAGAACCGATTAAAAAATACGATTCGATTTTCGATTCGGCCTAATAACCGAACAGTTTGTACCGATTAACAGCCCTAAATCTTCCTACTGCAGATGAGGGCCTGATATCTATCATTTCTAAATTTCTTTACCAATGCCTTTCGGTTACATACATGGTTGCTCATTCAGCTACTTGAGATCATAATGAAATTTCATAGTCATAACATCACTCTAGGCTTAAACTGAGTATAGGCACATGTATCAACCATTAGATCATGCTACGACTACCTGTTTGTGTTGACCATGTTCCATGCTGCATCTTGACGAGCTTCACCTTTCCCTAGTAGGAAATTGAACTGTTATCTTGTAATTAACATAATTTCATTAAATGCATGCTTGATTAGAATAGTGTTAGCAAAGACATACAAAACAAAACAGAACTTTAGGATACTAACCCTTTATCACTTCAGATTTACTTCTTATAACTTATATTACTTTCAATATTAATTAACTGCTATAATCACAGCTATACTGCTATATTTTGGGATTTGAGAACATAGATGTTGTATATACGAAGATAAAGTTTCTACTTTGAGTACTATTGCAGCCAACATAGTTTGCAGTATAGGATATCACCCAGTCAAAAGCGTAGGATACATGTGGGGGATATCTATCTTAAATGTCAATATGAGTAACATGTGAAGTAATTTGAATAAAAACACATTCTATGATTAAAACAAACTATGACTGAAAATCTGACTAGATTATAGAGAAACATTCTCAGTGAAGTCACTGAAGCGAATATGATAAAAGATATCTTTAACTTGAATCATTTGAAGGAAAATATATAAAAGATGAACTGAAGAAGTAATGAACCATTCAAAACAGTACTAATTTGTCTTTTATTCTTCACTCACGTAAACAGTCAATAGTCAAAATTAATGGTCAAAGTCAATAATTAACGGTCATCAGTTACAGAAATCCGACCAAAGTTGTCGGAATCCGGTCATCGCCGGTGATCAATGGTCAACGCCGCTGGTTAACTGTCAATTGATAAGTTATGAGAGAGTAGTGGTATTCGATAATTCATTAATTAAAATGAGAGTATGCTAGTATTTTTATCTAATTAGTTGACTAATGAGAATATTTGAATCTTTTGTAGGCTAGTGGAAATTAAGAATCGTATTCTTGGGATTTAGAAAACATCCCTATTTTAATGGTTAAGCTAATGATTTAAGCTAGCTAATTAAACTTAATTAATTACATGTATGTTTAATATATTATTAATTAAGCTAATTGTAAAGCTAATTGTTTAATTATGGTAATTGTACGTATGTTTAATTAATTGATAAGCTAGTTGTTTAATATATGTTAGAATACTTAGTTGAAAAATTATATATATATAATATGTAAATGCATTTATATTAAGTTAATAATATAATATAATATTAGCTAGATTAATTATAGTATAAGATTGGTTATAGCATATTAACTTAATTAATTGTGTTATGTAATTTGATAATATAGTATATTATATTTATTAATCATTGGTTGACATATATTATAATATAATAATTATTAAATTATGCAAAAACATGGATAAGAGTTGGATACAGTTCACAAATTGAAGTGATGAGATGTATATGGACGAAATCAGAGAGTTTATGTTGTTTGCGCTGGAATATGATCAGGGAAAGAAGCGTTACAGGTGTCCGTGCAAAAAATGCCTTGATCATCAGTTTGTGGTGCTTAATGTTATGTCTCAACACCTGTATGACTACGGTATGATGTGAAGTTACACTAAATGGAATGAGCATAGTGAAGTTGTAGACTTTAGCTCAGGGTACAATTACCAGGATGCCTCATCCAACAGTAGTGGTGCCCCTTCTTGGAACTCCTCTGTAGATTTGGTCCATGATCCTTTTCTGGAATTCAGTCATGGTGGATACCAACACGAAGATGGAGGTTACAATACTATCCATTATGACACAGTCCCTGTTGTCTTGGCCACTGACACTACTGAGATAGATAAGTATAACAAGATGCTACTTGAAGCCCAGACCCTGGTGTACCCTGGATGTCCAAAGAATGTGTTGTGATATGTTTGGAGGAAATTCAGATAAAAGTGAAGAACAAAATTTCAGACCTTGCTTTTGACGAAATGCAATAGCATATATGTAAGTTGTTTCCTAATCATCACAAACTTTCGAAAACCCATTATAAGGTTAGAAAGATCTTGAGCATAAATGATTGTGTGTTGTTTTACAAAGAGTATGCACATTTGAACTATTGTCTTGTATGCAACCATTGCAAATATTTGAACCAGGGGAATATGAGAAGTTCGAAGAAGCAAATTCCTGTGAAGGTGCTTCGCTATTTTTCGCTGATTCTCAGACTGCAGCATCTGTACATGTCTCTATACACAGCATGGGCGATGAGATGGTTGAAATGTTAAACAACTTCTATTTTGGTGTGTTGACCAATGACACCAATGTGAAGAAACTCAATCCACACCCTCCACACGATCTTAGTTATTGGCATCACATGAGTATTTTCTTTGAACTGCCTTACTGGTCAAAGTTGAAATTTAGGACAACCTAGATGTTATGCACATAGAAAAGAATGTGTGCGAAAATGTCATGGGAATAATTCTTGGTATTAAGTTCAAGATTAAAACTACTCCCAAAGCACGAAAAGATCTGGAATCTATAAATTTATGTTGTCCCTTGCGGTTAAGGAGGTATAGAAAATGAGTATACAACAAGAAGCCAGATGCGACTTACACAATGAAGCTAACACTTAGGGGTTCTATATTCAACTGGTTTAAAAATATTCATTATCCGTCTAATTATACAACGAATATATTTGGAGTAGTGAATGTTGAGCAACACAAGTTCATTGGTCTGAATACTCATGACTATCACATTACGCTGCAATGTCTGATTTCAATGATAATTCGGCCATATTTGCCTCATGACATCGTCGAACTAATAGTAGCTTAGTGTAGTTGGTGACAAAGGTTATGCGGTAGAGAGTTGAAGAAGTAAGATGTGGTTGAACTACAATACGAAATTGTACACATCCTCTACAAATTAGAGAGGATTTTTCTCTCTGCTTTCTTTGACATCATGATTCACTTTTTGATCTATCTTCCCAAATAAGTGTTGTTTTCTTGTCTGGTCTACTACACTTGGATGTATCCTCAAGAAAGGTACAATTATTTACACCGATTTTTCATCATTTACATATCTTTTTGTGTTTCTACTATTCATCAAATAATTAATTGTACAATTTTACAGACAACTCGGACAGTATAAAATATTCGTAAAAAATAAATCTGCCCTGGATGGCTTCATAGCAGAGATATACCTAATGTATGAGTGTGTTACCTATTATAATAGGTACCTCAAGAATCCAGTTCAGACCACCGCCTCCAATCCAAATACCCTCAACAATCTTTCAGTCTTCACAGATGTTGTACAACCATTTAGAGGAGTATTAAACGAAAGATTAACTAATAAAGAATTTCTTGAAATGCATTGGGTAGTGTTGCGAGATTATGACGAGGTCGACCCGTACATGAAAGCTTATAGGGAGAAAATTCAGAGAGCCAAACCGGACAAGTCATAACTGGGTTGAAAAGGTGCTTAATTAAGAAGAAGTTCTTTGATATTTCCTCCAATAGATACGTATGTTTAATTAATTTAAACCATGCATGCATATAGGTTTGTGATTAATTTTTTTAGAAATTGAGAAATCTGGATGGAAACAGGTGTCGACGGTAAATTCGAATGACGTTTTTTGTTTGCTTATGCGAACTTTTTTGCCTTAATTTGTGCATGCAAGTTTTTGGTATCCTTTATTTTTAGGGAAAACTATGTCAAATTTTTGGTAGAAATTAAGTACACATTCATATATATTCTTCATATTTTTGCAGATGGCTAATCTAGAAAAATCCGGTAACCACGAGGGATGGTGGTCATGGGAAAAACACTTGTTGGAGTACCACAACACTTGAATGGACGTCAGCGAATGACACTAAAACGCATAATGACAATGCATATCAAGAGCTTAATACTTCTATCATCTCCGATATAAGAGAACTGATTCGGTCTAACGAACACTTACTCATGCCTGATGGCGCCACAGATCTTACTCAAGAGGAGATTAGAGAGTTAGAGAAGAATGCCCCTGAAGAGGAACTAGAGGATGCCGATGACATCAGATACGATTTAGAAGATGGAGATTATGATGATGAGAATCATTCAGTTGATATACGAAATACTCAATCATAATTAGTTAATTATTTAATTATATGTATTTAATTTAATTAATTAAGGTGAAAGTTCAAAATTAATTAAAAGATGTTTATTAAGAGTGTACGTACGTACGTTTGCATTAGTTATGTGTCACAGGAATGATTTAGAATCGACAAATGCAATATCATTTTCTGGTATAAAGATGACATCTTAAACAATAAAATTACATAAATTCGTCGTCTAAGTAAAATAATTAGACGACGAAAATATAGTAATTTCGTCGTCTAAGCCCTAAACATGTGCAAACTCTAAACCCTAAAAAAATTTAGATGACGAAAGTGCTCATTTTCATTATCTAAGTCTAACTTAGATGACGGAAAGAGTAAACTTTGACGACGAAAATGACCACTTTCGTTTTCTACGGAGATTTTCACAATCTGACCTCCATGAAAACGATCGTATGTACCATATTAGATTGTGGATTATATTCGTCGAGGGCATAGAGTAAACAATTCTTGGACTTAAGGTGTTGAATATTCAAAAATCGGACTTACGAAAAATTTGTATTTAAATTTTTCTGTTTAGTTGCAATTTCAGTTTTATGGTTGACTACACCGATCAAACCCTTAACGAACTTCGTATTGAATGAAAATTCATCTACTTACATATTAAATGGTGATGAATATATCTAACGGTTGTTTTGTCCAAATTCAATTTCGATAATATGGATGTAGAGTATAGACCGACATATGAACACATAAGTTATTCAACATTAGTAAATGGATATATAAAGCTTTTAAGTCAAATGTCAATTAATTTATATGTAATTGATATATAAAGTTTCGATGTAAGTCGAAATGCCCGTTACATCCGAAATGGTTTTACGATTATTAATATGTACGATAGTTTCCATCTTTTAAACTTTAGTGGATATTCACAAAGATGTATCAATCGAATACCAAATTCTATGGAATTTGCGTCAATTTTTTCTAAAATATTATATAAACATATTGATTATATCTGATGGCTCATTTCTTCGGATTTTTAGGGAGGTAGTTCAATTTGTTTTAAAGAAAATTTATACATATTATTATTAATTATCACTTAGACGATGAAACTTGGGTATTTTGTCATCTAGGTGCATTTTTGGACGATGAAATCATGCAATTTCGTTGTCTATGACCAAAAATTTGGCGGGTTTTTTTTCCGCCAAATATTTTGGGAAATTTTTGTAAAAAGACTTAGGCGACGAAAGCATACCTTTTGTCGTCTAAATCATTAAATGAGATCGATATTTAGGGAGAAATTCCTACTCTCTCTCTCTCTCTCTCTCGCGCCACGTCGGAAACCCATCACCCGGTCGCCTATCTCTCTCTATTTTCTGGGACCGTCTCTCTCCACTCGTCAGTGCCCACCGGGATCTTTCTCTCTCTCCACGTCGCCTCCGCCATCCCCTCTACCGCCTCGTTGCCTCCCCGTCCCCTCCACCACCCCAGTCGATATTGCTCTCTCTCTCTCTCTCTCTCTCTCTCTCACTCCCTCCCTCTCCCTCCCTCTCCATCTCCCTCTCCCTCTCCCTCTCTCCCCGACCCGTATATATATAATGTGAATTTTTATATATATGAAATTGGATGAATTTCATGAAGATATGAAATTGGATGAATTTAATTTGTATATTATGTGAATATATATATGTATAGGAGTATAAACAATTTGTTGAATGAATGAATATTTTTTGAATTTGTGTTTTCGTGATTTTGTTGAATATGTCGATGAATATATGGATATGAATTTAGAAAATGACGTAATTTGTGAAATGAATATGCCGATGAAAATATTGGATAATTTTGTTAACTTTTTCAAATTCAAGATGTCTGGCGGTAGGAAGAATCGCACGCCAACAAAGAAGGTTGCCAAATTCCAATCCATTGCACAAAAAATGGGTAAGGTTCAAACCTCAGAGAAGACCGTTACGGCTCCGGTGGATGGCCAAGAAATCTCGAATGATCCAAATGAGGTGGCTACAACCTATACTGATGAGCTAGATATTTTAGCTTCAGCGGCGGCATCACAAGGTCCGCAATTATTTGTCGACGATTCTATGCGCTACAACGCCCGACGCATGACCAAGATGCAGCCCTTAAACCCGGTCCCTAAATGCGCTTAGGGACTTGGGAAGGGCACTAAAGGCGAGCGCATAGTCAAGTCAACGGGGAAGAAGATCGAGGTGTCGTTCGACGAGTTCACCCGAGGCCCTGCGTTCAAGGAGCTCGGCAGTCTGTGCTCGCACAGCATTGGCTCAATTATACGGAACAACATACGTATGATTGCTCCTACGTGGAACAAGCTGCCCGTTTCCGAAAAATTCAAGGTGTACTGTGAACTCTCAATAATAGGGTCTAATTAATTTTATTTTATTTCATAATTAATTACATAGAATAAAGGCATGATGAAATCTGGATTTTAATTTTTTTATTTATTTTCCTAGGTATATTTTGACTATAAAGGCAGACCGGAGATGTGGGAGCACATAGAGGATATGACTGCCCGCATTTACAAGGATTGAAAGTATGACCTTCATAAGTACTACCAGCAATACGGCGCCTCGTCTACCCCATAAGAGTTGCAGACAGAAAAGGAAGATGAGTGACAATGGTTGGTCACACATTTTGAGTCTGACAAGTATAAGGTTCGTCTTCATTTTCTTTAATGTAATGAAAATGAATAATTTCTTACTTTTAACTATTTTTTTGATTATTTAATATTCTTTGTTGTGAAATAGACAAGGTAGCACAAAAATAAGGCAAATCGTGAGAAGAAGACCAGCCACCATGTTTCAGGCTCGCGAGGATTCATCTACTTAGAAAAAGAGCACAGAGATGCGGGTTCGAAGCATTATTTCCTGGATGTCAGCGTCTCCGCTTATAACAAGCCCGAGCAAGTCAATGTCGCAAGTGAACGTGGCGTAAGTAACTATTTGTCTTAAATCAATTGAATTTAATCGTACTTGCAAAATTTATCAAAATTTAGTATAATGGTAATCGATTTGAAGAAATTGAATTATGATTAGAACATTTAATTAGGCTGTGATCTTCGAATTTGCTTTAATTAGGTTTTTATGCTTTTGGAATTTGCTCTTGGAATATACTTTAGTTGGTTAAATTATGATTCAGAATTTAAGAAATATGGATGGGAATCGGTGCCCACGGTGAATTGTTATGTTGGAATTGGTTATTCGAAGTGTCTTCTTTCCTGCAGGGTTTAGGTTTCCTCTAATTTTAGGGGAAATTATGGCAAATTTTTTTTAGAAATAAATATTTATGTATTGTTCACATGATTAATTTCAACAGAGGTTGATACAAATCGCCCAGGAGTAATTCGCGAACGCACATATAACACCCCGACCCGAGATTTACTTTTTTATTTTGATTAAACGTTAATAGTCGATGGTAATTAATTTTTACCGTCGGTAACTATCACTGGCATTTCATCGGAAATTTATCGATTAACATTTTCGAGGTATTTCTTTGAGAAAAGTCGTAGAGTTTATCGAGACGAATTCGTGGCCATGTCAAATATTAAAATTGGAGTTACGATGAAGAAGTTATGGTCAGCGAAAGTTATGCACGATTTTACGGATTTAATTTAGTCGCAACTTGCGAGTATAAGTATGAATTTCAAACAATGGAAAGTATTTCAGTAAGCAATTTTTTTTCTTCTTTTCTCTCTCCTCTCCCCCTTGTATCTCTGCTTTCTCATGCAAGGCGAAATTGCCAACAACGGAGGCTTGCTGGCTGTCCACCAAAACAGCCGAGCAAGGTGGAAAAATCTTCCTCTCGATCCCCTCTATCATGTCCCCATAATCTTTTCACCTATTAGTTCTTTATTTTGCTTGAATTGTAGGAGAATATCCGGGAATCCCATGAACCCTAGAATTTAGGGTCGGCATTTTCTTGGTAGATTCGACCAACAAGAAGCACTGGGATTTCTAGCCCTCATCACCATGAGTCTAGCCATACCAATAACTTGTTCCAATTCCAACCAAGGAGGAGGAATCGTCGATTTGAAGTTTTTGAGAATTTTTGGAGTTCTTGACTTCAAAGGTAAATTTGATGATTTGTGGACTGAATGGTTGATGTTGTAGAAGACAAAGTTGTTGTTGGATTGATTTTGAGCAAGTTAAGCTTCGGGTCACCGAAAAAATTCGTCGACGGTGGTCCACAGTAGCGCTCCGGCGATGAGATTTTCACCAAAAATTATATGTTGTTTTACTCGTAATTATGTACCGAATGTCATAAAGAGGTTATTGAATTGAATTGGACATTATAAATTAAGACGTGTGACTAATCAAATATTATTTAAATGATTTTATGATATTATTAAACTATTGAATCGATTGTCGATTCAACTTCAAGTCGCGTAACGTTTGACGAATATATTGCGACTATAAAAAAGGATTCAAGACTTTGAATTTGAAATATGATTAGCTCGTCATTAATTTGGGAAGCACATTGTTCGAGAATGCAAGGTTCTCTATGATAATGCTCGTTGGTATACGAGCTTAGCTATTCATTATAATTTTCTACGATTAGTTATTAAATAATAATCGTTGTTTCAGGACGACATATTAGTAGCCAGTGGCGGTTTTTTAGAAACTTCAACAGACATGCTTTGACTGGATGGGAATCACGACATTGTACTGTGAGTGGACCATTTTATTTTCATAGTCACTTGCGAGTTTTTTTATTTCAGCGTTACAGTATTACAGTACATTTTGCACTATATTTCATAGCATTTTAATTTGGACATTTACTTTGTGATGATTTTATTTAGTTGCATCGATGCTCTAGCTATTCAACTGATCACAGGATAGCTGGTCAAACCAGGTTAGGAGAAACACCCTGCTCGACCCAGATCGTCTCGGGTTAGGACAAACACCCTAGACACTTCCACCACCTTACTTTTCATACGTACAGTCATTCTGGGTGAGAACAAACAACTTGTACGACCACCTCCATTTGTAGTTTAGTTGATGATACTTGAACTCGTATTATTTCACAGAAATCAGCAGAAAGGCATATAGTTATAATTGTACAGATTTATATAGTTTATGATTTTTGTCCACTCACTCTAACATTTTATGTTTTTATGCCTTTCCCTGGGCCCTTTGTTTTGAACTAGTTTGCAGATTAGCCAGTTAAATTCGTGATTGTCAGTGTACGAGGCATGACAGTCCACAGCTTCTATTTTCTCAGTTGAAGTTCTGGGTTGCTCATGCTTGGGTAGCTAGTATCGAATAAGCTGTTCTAGATACTCTAATATGGGTTCCACAAGACTTGCCTTGGATTACTACTGTAATTTGGGGTAGGTCTTGTCAATTGGTATCAGAGCATTAGATTTTCATATCCTATCAATAATCTTATATCATTAGTGATGCTTAGAGTACGATGGTCCGGCTGCAACGGAATCATCGTATGTCCTCGGGTATTAGTGTTACTTAAGATATAGGGTAATCTTCTGAATCTGTTGTTCCTCAAGTGTGATGTCTCATGGACGTGATTGACGACTTCAGTGTCTGCAGTCATCAGTCAGTAGTTTCGACGGCGAGTAATCTTTTTCATCTTTATAGGGAGAGGTAGGCATCGCAGTTTGGACCTTGAGATTTTATTGTTTTCACATATTAGATTTTTGGAAGTGCAAAGGCATTTCCCATGTTATGCAGAATTGTGGAGTCAAGTTTTGGATAAGTTGCATTATGCCGATTGAGCAATATTTTGAACTCTTTGTTTTCACCGGGCACCTCATGTTTGTGTCCATTTAGCAATGGTACCAGTACGTCAGGTACCTTACCACTTTGATTGCATACCACGCATATTCATTCAGGCGTCAGATTTCTTCTGTGATAACTGGAACAGGAAATGGTAGTTAATCGGCTTAATTCGCGAGTTTCACGTATAATCATAGTTTGTCGTAATTAATTGAATTGACGGTCTGGTTCACGACTTAATTATCGGGCGAGAATTTGAGATGAGTCTCTTCACGAGAATTGTAGTATGCGTGATTTTGAGCTTGTAGGCGATTTCGGATAATTGTTTCGATAACCGAGGAATATGTTATGAATATTTGAAGTCGCGTGATTTAGTCGTGTTTATCCGATTAAGTTTGAGTTATCCGAAACGTGGATGTGATTCGATTTGGACCGTCGATTGTATCGAGCCGCGAGTATAAATATCGGAATAGTCGTAAAATTGTCGAAAACCACTGTTTTGGAAGTCTGACCGTCGTTTGATCGAAGGTTGACCAGTTGACTCGCATTGACCGAGGGAGAACAACACCGTTGTTGACTCACCATGGACTTTCCGTTTCCTGCCACCTCCGGCTACAATTTTGGTATGGTTAGAATCCTCTCTTGATTTCCTATGGTTTAGAACTTGGTTTGGTGAGATTTGATGAGGTATTGAGTTAGAACGAGCTCGGTGAATCCCGTGGATTTCGCTGTCGTCAGGGGCGACGCTCCTGCAACTTTTGGGGCTGGGGTGATGGGGGGAAAGGTTCCCCTCATCCTTGTGATTCTTTTGGGTGAAAAAATTTTAGGTTTGGTTGTCGTTTGAAGCTCGCCGGAAACATCGCAAGAATCCATGGATTCCGTGGGTTTCGGGCTCTATTCCGGCTGGTGGGCTTAGAATTAGAGCATGGTGTAGAAGAGGAATGTGTTGGGCTTGAGGTGTAGACCATTTCTGAAAATTTTGGCCGGAATCCGCCACAGTTGACGCCGCGGCGGCAGTCAACTGCAGAGCTCCGGCGAGGCGTTGACTTTTTGAATTGTGACAAGTTTTATGCCGTTTTGCTCGTAATCGCGCCCCGATCATCGCCTTGAGGTTTTCGAGTTGATATGAGTAGTGGATTTTAAGTCGAGGGTTTATGTGGAGTATTTTGGGATTTTCGGAGATTATTTTGTTATCCGAGTTATATGTTTCCGGAAATTGTTGGTTTCTGAGGTATGGTTCAGAGTAATGAATTGTGATTTTGATCAGTGATATTTTGTAATTATTCAGGGGATCGAGATCGTACGTTGGGCGATGGATCTTTCGCCGGATGTCTGGATTAGCGCGTCTGCGCGCTGTGTTTATCTGTGAGTCGACATTTATTTACACTGTCGTAGCGAGTTCTTGGTTTCACTATTTATTTTCAGTACAATATTGAGATTATTTATTGTTTTGGAGGTATTGTTTTATGTTTATAAGTGATGACATTTACTTAGCATCGATGCATTGACTACTCGGCTGATCACCGGTAGTCCAGTTCCAGGCTTGAGCGATTCGTCTGATGTGCCCACTAGGCTTGAGAGATTCTCCTAGTCTATCACCGTTAGGCTTAAGAGATTCGCCCGACACCTCCATTTATTTTAAGAACTCCCAATATTTTTATGCTGTGTAAATGGTGAAAGGCATATGTTTATTTTCGTCCACTCACTCTAACGATTTTATTTGCCTTTCCCCTGGGCTTTTCGGTTTCCGTGTCCAGTTTGCAGTTCGGATTCTGGTGTCGCATGTCGCAGTCGGAGGCTTAGTATTCGAGCTACTTTTATTTTTCAGTAGGTTTCTTGTTTAGCCTACTATTGTATATTTATGTATATATATACTAGAGGTCGCTTTGAATACTCTGATGTTCATATCTTCATATGATTTTCCTGGTTTTCTATAAAGTTACAGTTTTGCTTATTACTTTATATTATGATATATGATTTTGAGAAATCCGGATGAGATTGGTGCCCACGGTTTCACTTTTGTGGCATAGGTTGAAGTTTGTTTTCGGGTGCAGGTTAATGGTAATTCCGCGATATAGTGAAACTCTGCCGAAATTTCTATGGTTTTTGCAAGTTCTTGTTTTCAGAAGGGGTTTGATTCCGGTTTAGGAAACTAAATCGTGGTTGGGTCCTTTTAGCTTGGTATCAGAGCATTAGGTTTTAGGTTCTGTAGACTTCTGTAGTTCTGATACTAAGGATATTTGAGTATGTACAACATGTTTGGAGCGATGACCCGACTGGCTAGCGATAACTCATCAATGCTTTGGGTGTTGTATGTTTTCAAATGTCTGAAGTTTCATGATTACGTTCCTTGTGCTTTGTGACTAATGCTTTTCTCTTATCATTAGGATGCCTCCTAGACATGGTCCCTCTGTCAATAGGGATGTGGATCCTGATGAGGATCGCCAGACGCATGACTTGCCTATGCGAGTATTGCGTTTGGAGGAGCGTTTTGACCCTGAGGTCAAAGCTCGAACTGCTGGAGCGACTATTTTCTTGGGTTCAGCTGATCCAGAGATATGTGAGGCTTGGTTGGTTCAGGTTGAACAAGTTTGTGAGCGTCTGTGTTTCACTCCTGAGCAGATGATAGCGGCAACAGTTGGTTTACTTGAGTCTGATGCTTACTTTTGGTGGGTTAGCACTGATAGAGTTCCGGTTGATACTCCATGGACATTGTTCAGGGATTTGTTTATGCGGAGATATTTCAACCAGGCTATTCAGCAGCGGAAGTATGAGGAGTTCACCAACTTGAGACAGGGTAGTATGTCAGTACTTAAGTACCGGGACAGATTTACTCGTTTATCTCGGTTTTCTCGTGACATGGTGACTACGGAGGAAGCCAAGTGCCGGAGATTTGAGTTGGGCTTGAACCTGAACATCAAGGGAACATTGATTACGATGCCTCGGAACAACTTTGATGAGTTTGTGAGTGCTGCACTTCGAGGCGAGGACATATAGAAGGAAAGGCAGATGAGATTCCAATCTCGACGATTCGAGGAGGGAGGACAGAGTTAAGGACCTTCCAAGAGGTTGAGTTCAGGCACTTCCGGATCGGCATCATCATCTGGCAGTGGACCATTTAGACCATCAGTTAGTATGCCTAGTTAGAGACAGAGATGGAGGAGGGATCGGCTACAGAGACAACAGTCCAGTGGGAGTTCTAGCGGATCCAGCTATCCTCGACGTACCGGTGGCACTTTTGCTGTACCGAGGGAGTATCCATTGTGCAGTCTCTGCAATAGGCATCACTTTGGTCCTTGTCAGTGAGGCCCTATCATATGTTATCGTTGTAGCCAGGAGGGTCACTATGCGAGGGAATATTTCCAGTCTACTGGTGTTGGTTGACAGGTAGCTCAAAGTTTAGGAGGGGATCGAGGTACTACTTCTGGAGCTCGACCAGTGCAGTCTTCTGGTCAGGGTGGACAGCAGAGTCACCATCAGTGTGGACGACCAGCTGGGCAGGCCAGGGTTCATGCTATATCATTACGCGAGGGAATGCTATATCGTTGCATGTTTTTGGCTATCCAGTACTTACTTTGCTAGATCCAGGTACTACACATTCATTCATATCATATAGATTATGATCTTTAGCTACTATGCCTGCATCTCCACTTCCGGGGTTATGGAGGGTGTTGTATCCATTTGGTGAGGTTGTGAGTATTGGTTGGGTGTACAGGGATTGTGAGATTTTTTTTTGGAGGTTATGGTTTAGCCGTGGATTTGTTATTATTGGATATTGTCGATTTTGATGTGATTTTGGGTATGGACTTCTTGGAGACACATTGGGCTATGTTTGACTGGTACAAGAAGGAGGTAGTGTTTCAACGTCCAGGTTTCCCAGAGATATTGTTTCGCGGTGAGAAGAATACTTCATTGCCATGTGTGATCTCAGCGATGAAGGCCGAGCGGATGATGAAGAAGGGTTGTGTTGCATATTTAGCTCTTGTTGTGGAGACAACGGCTGCGGTACCAGACATTGGTGACATTGAGGTTGTTTCCGAGTTTTTAGATTTGTTTTCGGAGGAGTTGCCAAGTATTCCTCCAGTTCGAGAAATCGATTTTACCATTGAGCTTTTACCAGGCACTGGACTTATATCTCAGGCACCTTATCGTATGGCGCTGGTGGAGTTGAAAGAGTTACATATTCAACTTCAACAGTTGCTGGAGAAAGGTTTCATATGACCCAGTGTATCACCGTGGGGTGCTTCTGTATTGTTTATGAGAAAGAAGGATGGTTGCATTGTGATGACCCAGAACAGAATCAGCAGTGTGATCAGCTCACTTCATGTGTTACTGCGTAGTCGCAGAGTTCCGACAGTGTTTGAATCGCCAGATTTGATAACGACTAAATCATTGGTCGAGAATTGGAGCTGGGTCTCTTCTCAAGAGTCGTTGTACGCGAGATTTCGAGTTTGTGGGCAGTTCCGGATCGTTATTTGGACGACCGAGGAATACGTTATGAATATTTGAAGTTTCGATATAATCGGGTTTAAATGGTGGATATCTTAGCGACTAAATTACCGGTCGAGAATCTGGTTTTGATTTCTTCACGGAAGTTGTTGAGAATTTAATTTCGAGCTCGTGGGAACTTCCGGATCAATATTTTGAGTTACGGAGATTAAGTTATGAATATTTCCGATTGTTGATTATTTAGTCGGTTTAAATATGTGTTGGGTTGAACAGTTGACTTTTTATTGGTTTGGTCAATGTGTTTGACTTCGGGTGATAATTGAAGAGTATGTTGAGACGAGTTTGTTGCCGCGAGAATTATTGGAATCAGAATTACGACGAGGAAGTTACGTGTATTTGAAGTTTATCGAAAAGTGAATTGTGGAAAGTTTCTATTTTGGGAAAGCTATAAATAGTGGGTTGCCATAATGGGAAAGTCAAAACAGTAATTAAGTGTGTTGACCAAGTTGACCGAGTCAACTCGGTTGGAGATGGTGGAGTGCGACGGTGTGGAGCTCGCCGACGACGGAGCTCATTCCGGCCACCTCGGGGGGCGAGGCTGGTCTCGTTCGGTGCGCCTCGGTACCCTCATCTCCGTGCCGGCCTCCTCTCATGGTGGAGCTCACGGTGGAGAGAGAAAGTTTGGGTGAAAGTTTGGGAATTTTTGGGTGAATTCGGGTTGCTTGAATTCGATTGAATTGAGCTACAATTTGGAGTGGGCTTTGAAGCTCTCATCACCTAGAAGCTACCATGTAAGTTTGGTGATCTAATTTTGCTTGTGCTTGGAGAATTTTGGATTTGAAATTTTGGGGACAATTCGGTTTTGCTTGAAATTGACATGGTTCGAGTGAGAATTGGCCTTTGTTGCAGTTGACAAAGTTTCTCAGTGGATGATTTTGAGTGGAATAGAGGTTGCTCCGCCGAGAAATTTTCAGTTCGAGTGGTGGCGCCGCCGCCGGCGGTGGTCAACGGTCAACTTTGACTTTTTGGGATTTTCGACAAGTTGCATGTCATTTCACTCAAAACCGTGCCCCGATCGCAGTGGGGAGGTTCGTTTCTCAATTTGAGCATCCGAAAGTACAGCGAGGTATTGAGGTGTAAATATCGGATTTTCGACGATTCGTCGACTTTGAATTACATGTTTCCGAGAACGGTGGTTTCTCGTGATTTGTCTTGTATTGTCGAGTTATGATTTTGAGAAATGGACTTTGTGAATATTCCGGGGTTCGTGATCGTTCTTTTGGCGAGGGACTTTCCGCCGGATCACGGGTTAACGCGAACTGCGTTACGCTAGTCTGTGAGTGGACAATTTCTTTTCACGGATTATTTGCGAGTCTTATTACACGTTTGAAGAACTTGAGCATGCATACGAGATTTCGATTTTGCATGAGCATGTGTTATACGATTATGCCTATACCATTATATATTACGTATATGCACTTATATTGTTTCATGCATTTGCATCGAACTGTTTATGATTTGGTTTACACAGAGTACAGTCTCAGTTACGTTGTTGTATCGATACACTTGCCTCTCGGTTGATCCCCGATGGCAGACCTACCAGGAGGGGCGTTACCCCGACCTGACCGGCGAGGGGCGTTTCCCCGGAACCGAGGCCTTTCTGGCTTAGAATCACGTGTAGGTCTGGGATATCGTGATTCGGACTGTACTAGCATGGATGTGTCCATGAGTGACCCCGTGGGATTTTTACTTGCATGCTTAGTGCGCTGGAGGAGTATGAGTTTACCTCGTGTACTTTATTATTTCTATTTACCTGGACTCGCATATGTTATTTTAAACATATATATCAACTAGTGAAAGACATTTATTTTCGTCCACTCACTCTAACGATTTTCATGTCTTTCCCCTGGGCTTTTCGGTTTCCGTGCCCAGTTTGCAGTTCGGACTCTGGTGTCGCACGTCGTGGTCGGAGGCATAGTGCTCGAGCTAGGGATGTTTCTTCTAGTAGGTTTATTGTTCTACATACTGTGGTATACTTATATGATTATACAGTAGAGGTCGCTCTGAGTATTCTGTTGTATATTCTATACGATTTTACTTCGGATTTCAGTAAAGTACAGATATATATATTGTTTTACTTTATTGTTGATATATTGAGAAATCCGGATGGGATTGGTGCCCACGGTTTGCTTTTTGTGGCATAGGATGAAGTGTATTTTCCGCGTGCAGGTAATGGTAATTCCACGTTAGTAACGAAACTCTGCCGAAATTTTGTCGGTTTTTGTTGGTTCGTGTTTTCGAAGGGGTTCGATTCCGGTTTAGGCAGCTAAATCGGGGTTGGGTCCTTTCATGCATGTGATTGTGTATTGATTACTGGAAGCTGAATTAAGTCACCGTGAAGAACAAGTATCCTTTGCCGCGGATTGATGATTTGTTTGATCAGCTCAAGGGAGCTTCAGTCTTTTCGAAGATTGATCTCAGGTCTGGATACCATCAGTTGAGGATCAGAGAATCAGATGTGGCCAGGACAGTTTTCAGGTCACGGTATGGGCATTATAAGTTCTTGGTTATGTCGTTTGGGTTACCAATGCCCCTGTAGCTTTCATGGACTTGATGAACAGAGTGTTTAGACGATTCCTGGACAAGTTTGTGATCGTGTTTATCGACGATATTTTGATTTACTCCAGGAGTGTGGGCCAGCACAAGAAACATTTACGAGCTGTTTTGCGGACTTTGCGAGACAATCAGTTGTTTGCGAAGTTCAACAAGTGTGAGTTTTGGTTGAATAGCGTGAAGTTTTTGGGTCACGTGATATCTGCTGAGGGAGTCAGCGTGGATCCTGACAAGATTGAAGCCATGTTGAATTGGAGTAGACCTACCACCGTACCAGAGATTAGGAGTTTCTTGGGTTTGGCAAGTTATTATCTGCGCTTTGTGCAGAATTTTTCACGAATTGCCTCTCCGCTTACCAGATTGACGAAGAAATGCGCCAAGTTCGAGTGGTCCGATGCATGTGAGGAGAGTTACTTGCTCTTGAAGGAAAAGTTGACTACTGCACCGGTTCTAACTCTACCTGACGACAGTGGAGAGTTTGTGGTTTACATCGATGCATCGAAATTGGGACTTGGTTATGTTTTGATGCAGCATGGCAGAGTGGTGGCTTACGGTTCCAAACAGTTGAAACCACATGAAGTCAATTATCCTACGCATAATTTTGAGTTGGCTGCTATTGTATTAGCCTTGAAGAGTTGGAGACACTACTTATATAGAGCTCAGTGCAAGATATACACATATCACAAGAGTCTCACTCATTTGTGGTCGCAGCCAGACTTGAATATGAGACAGCGCAGATGGATGAAGTTGATCAATGACTATGATTGCACCTTTGAGTACCATCTAGGGAAGGCTAATGTCGTTGCTGATGCATTCAGTCGGAAATCTGGAGCCTCATTGTTTCATGTGTGTGTGGCCAAAGTTTCCATGTTAGCAGAGTTACGAGCTATAGGAGCTGAGTTAGAGTGGGATGATGATGGAGCCTTGTTGGCTAGCTTCCAGGTTCGACCGGTACTGGTTGATCAGGTTCGGGAAGCTCAGGATGCGGATTCTTATCTGTTGGACAAGAAGACCATGATTCGGAATGGTGTGCCAACCGAGTTTCGGTTGAGTGATG
Organism: Geum urbanum; assembly: GCA_946800695.1. Lineage (NCBI taxonomy): Eukaryota > Viridiplantae > Streptophyta > Magnoliopsida > Rosales > Rosaceae > Geum > Geum urbanum. The sequence goes on along the minus strand of OX326997.1, from coordinate 35,789,539 downwards.
ATGGTACATTGCTATTCAGAGGTAGATTATGTGTACCCAGAGACGAGAGTTTAAAGAAAGAGATCTTAGACGTAGCTCATTGCTCTGCTTATGTTATGCATCCCGGCGGTACGAAGATGTTTCGTACACTCAGAGCCTATTACTGGTGGCGAAATATGAAGAGGGAGATTGCAACATATGTGAGCAGATGTCTTATTTGTCAGCAGGTTAAAGCAGAGAGACAGAAGCTTGCAAGAAAGTTACATCCCTTGGAGATTCCGGTTTGGAAGTGGGAGCATATCACCATGGATTTTGTGTATTAGTTACCGAGTGCTTCAGCTGGTAATACTGGTATTTGGGTCATTGTGGACTGATTGACAAAATTCGCTCATTTCCTTGCACTTCCAAGGAAGATTTCTGTGGGAAGATTGGCAAAGCTGTATTTGACGGAGATCGTTCGTTTGCATGGAGTGCCTGTATCTATTGTTTCTGACCGAGACAGTCAGTTCACCTCAGAGTTTTGCCAGCATTGCAGCGAGCTTTGGGTACCAGATTGCATTTCAGTACAGCTTTCAATCCCCAGACTGATGGGCAGTCAGAGCGGACTATTCAGACCCTCGAGGATATGTTGCAATCATGTGTATTGCAATTTAGAGGAAATTGGGACCAGCAACTGCATTTGATCGAGTTTGCTTACAATAACAATTATCAGGCTAGTATTGATATGGCACCGTATGAGGCTCTATACGGGAGGCAGTGCCACACTCCATTGTGTTAGAGTGAGGTGGGAGAACGATGGCTTATTGGTCCTGGTTTGGTAAAGAGCACCACAAATGACATTCAAATTATCCGAGATAGATTGAAGATTGCCCAAGATCGCCAAAAAAGTTATGCAGAAGTGAGAAGAAAGAGTCTCGAGTTCGAGGTGGGCGACTGGGTCTTCCTGAAACTGTTTCCTTGGAGGGGAGTTGTTCGTTTCGGGAAGCATGGCAAGGTTCGACCACGGTATATTGGTCCGTACGAGATCATAAAGAGAGTTGGTGCTGTGGCTTACAAGTTGGAGTTGCCTTCCGAGATGGCTCAAGTACACGATGTTTTCCATGTCTCGATGTTACGGAAATACATTCCAAATCCATCACATGTTTTAGCGCCATATCAGCTTCCCATCTGGGAAGATTTGACATATGTGGAGGAGCCAGTACAGATTCTCGATCGGCGTGAGTAGGAGTTGAGACACAGAGTCATACGCCTTGTGAAGGTCTTATGGCAGAATCATTCAGTTGAGGAAGTCACTTGGGAGACCGAGCAGCATATGCGGGAGCAGTATCCTCATCTGTTCACTTAGCAGGTACGTAAATTTCGTGGTCGAAATTTTTCAAAGGGGAGTAGATTTGTGACAACTCGAACCGAAAATGGTAGTTAATCGGTTTAATTTGCGAGTTTCAAGTATAATCATAGTTTGTCGTAATTAATCGAATTGGCAGTCTGGTTCACGACTTAATTATCGGGCGAGAATTTGAGATGAATCTCTTCACGAGAATTGTAGTATGGGTGATTTTGAGCTCGTAGGCGATTTCGGATAATTGTTTCGATAACCGAGGAATATGTTATGAATATTTGAAGTCTCGTGATTTAGTCGTGTTTATCCGATTAAGTTTGAGTTATCCGAAATGTGGATGTGATTCGATTTGGACCGTCGATCGTATTGAGCCGCGAGTATAAATATCGGAATAGTCGTAAAATTGTCGAAAACCACTGTTTTGGAAGTTTAACCATCGTTTGACCGAAGGTTGACCAGTTGACTAGCGTTAACCTAGGGAGAACCGCACCGCCGTGGACTTTCCGTTTCTGGGCACCTCCAACTACAATTTTGGTATGGTTAGAGTCCTCTCTTGATTTCCTATGGTTTAGTGATTCGCGTCTTTTCAAGCACTTAATTAAACACTCAATCAAACACAAATACAATTAAAACCCTTCTTTGTTGATGTAGCATTGGTGAGTAGGGATCGTTCTTAACCGGAAATTGAGGGTGCATGCATAACTATGCTAGGTTTGTTTAGGGGGGTGCAGAGTTGGTTTGTTTTCTAAGTTCCTACGAAAATTAAACCCTAATCTAATATGTACATGTGATCATCACATCATGTCAACCTCCACCGGTTTCATACTTCAACCACTTACCATCTACGAAATTCTCACATTTCAACCTGCAAGTTATACATATGCTTTTAAGGTGGATGAAGCGCGCCAACACCTTATTTATTCTAAGGTTCATACAAAATATGCTAGGGAGGAACGAAGCGCGTATCACCCAACACATTAAGAAGCTTTAAGCATACAAGCATGCATACAAATCAAGATTAAAAACTAAGAACACATGGAAGATAAATAAATTAGTCAAAATGTATATCCTTAATTTAAACAAACTTCAATACAAAAACAAAGAATCCTTACAAAACCGAAGATGGGATAGAGAGTTTATGGTTACACTTTTAATTCCGTGAAGCGCACTGCGAACGCCAAGTGATGATTCTCAAGAACAAGACGAAGCGCGCCAATTATTCTTGATCCGAGGAAGATGGAAGCTTCGGCTTTGAAAGGGATTCGAAGTGTATGTAGGGAGGAGTGTTTAGGACAGCGTTTCGGCTTCTATGATGTGTGATCCTCCTTTCTTCCCCAGAGCTCTCTTTATATAGGAGATATTTTGGCCTGCATGCAATTAAGCTCCATTGCCAAAAAAACCGTTCAGCTATATCAAAATTGTTCTGTCATTTAGTCCATGCAATTACCATTCCGTTTGTAATGCAATTAAGCCTCCGTTATGCTCACATCAAAACCGTACCAGCCATTTTGAAAAACTGTTTCGGTGGACATATATGCACCACCACTTGCCATGCAATTAAATCATTCATGTCATTATATCATCCAAAACATTCCAGCCATGCAATTGCCTTGCTCTAATTATACATCCATGCGTTTGCATGGTAATTAAGCCATTATATCCATCCATCATGCCATGCCAAAAACCATTCAATTAAGCAAACCATTCCATGTCATGCCAATCCGTTCAGCCACTTGCTCTTCTTTACCTCCATGCAATTATGCCATGTTTCAATTATGTTTCAATTTATGTAGGCATCCATGTAATTAAGCCATTCACTAATCCATGCAATCCCATGCAAATAACCTTATTTAGTCTCTAATTATCCTACAATTAAAAATATAACAAAAATAAGTAAAAGCTAATAAAATTAACAAAATTAAGTAGATAACAAAGTAAAAATGTGGAGAAAATATATTAATTAATACGCCTAAAATGCGTAGATCAAATTCCCCCACACTTAGACTTTGCTAGTCCCTAGCAAATACTAAACAAAACTACGGACTCAATAAAAGAAAATATAAAGGGAAAACGTTTTACACAAAACACTTAGAAGTTTTTCTTTCGTTTCAAAGCCGCAAATTCTCATGTAATCATGTTTGAAAACGAAGGAAACACTAAGTAAACAAAAACTAAGCCCTTAGTCAAGATTGTCTCAGAAATTTCTTTAAGTATATGGCGATGGAATCACAATGGTTTGAGAATGAATGTTCATCGAATTCAAGTGATAATAGAGACATGATCATGTTATGAACAAGTAAGACATAGAGAAAACAATGGTGATTTTAAGTCTATGCATGCTTCGAAAGAAGTTCAAATCAACTCACATGGATGCTCTCATCATATTTCCACTCATGCAAAGGTTTCACTCAAAGTGTTTAAGTATGCAACGAAATGGAAGTCAACTACTTGCACAAATGAACCAAAACCATATGCTTACTCATGCAACTTACTCCACAGATTGAAGGCTACTCATCTTAAGGATCATGAAGGACTTTCGAGGGTTGTAATGGGGCTGAGGCTAAGGCATTCGAAATTTAGATATGTGGTGGTTAAAAGCATTCAAAAGACTTAGTCAAAGCACCAAAACATCAACAATTCGAGCTCCAACTTAACCAAAACGTCACCATGTGTTTCTTTTAAGTCCACGGGCCAGATTTCATCTTGTTGGGCCCTAATTTCATTCTAAACTCCCCTTGAGCTTTGTGAACAGGACAAAGGCCATGTTTTGCATTATTGGGCCTTCTATTCGAAACAAACTCCAAACTCACAAGTACGGGGGACATTAATCCAAACTTAGACACTTAGAACCTATTGCCGGAGAGCTTTTTGATCTTTCTTTTGTTCTTGCTCTCGAAAATTTTCTTCTTTTTCTTTGTTTTTTTCGGCAATAACTCTTTACAAAGCTGTTTGAACAAGTCTATCCCAATACACACATCATAGCAGTTAAGAAACATCACTAAAAACATCATCTTCTCCTCTTGTCGACATTACTTCACACCAAGTCTGCAGAACATAGGGCAAAGAAGTCCTACACTAGGCTAAGGTGTTTAGATATATATGGTGATGAAGGAAAAGCTAAATGTGGGCTCAAAATGGTTATCTAGGGGGGTCGCAACTCGTGCGCACATATGGGATACATGGTTGTTTGGCTAAGTGGTGGAAAATCCTAAGTGCCTTTAATCACATCCAGAATCAGAGTATGTATCAACTTTAAGCTTTGTAAATTGACATGAGTAAGTTCTAGTATTCTCTAGTTCATTAATATCTATGGCAAGTAACCAAATGATGCACATGCATAGTTTTGAGACTAATATGCATAAAATTCACTCAAAAGAAATGTATAGGCTCAAAACTCACGTTTAGGGTTCATATGACTTAAACTTATTCTCACATGCGAAATCTGTACCATGTTTAACTATCCATATCTACTACATGTCATGACACTCAAAATAACTCAATTAACACAAGAAATCATGAATGCAATGCCATATGTATGTTCAAATTCAGTCCATTTTCATCATAGACTAACTAAGGGCATCCTAAGACTCTGTAAAACACTAAATTAAACAAAAAGACTCAAAATACACTAAGTATGACTTAAATTTTTTTTTTTTTGACTCAAATAAGTTGTAAACCCCTTCCCCTACACTTAAACTCTACATTGTCCTCAATGTACCAAAGTAAAGTCATAGAAATCAAGCATGAAACAGAGATCTACGAAAATTCTATCTAAGAAAATTAAAAAGCAACGACAAAAATTAAAAAGAGAGGGAAGAGAATGTAAATCTGGTTTGTAGACTCCTCCATTGGGTTGCCTCCCAACAAGCGCTTGTTTTTTAAAGTCTTACAGCCTAGACGTGATGCTTCAATTTTGCTCTAAGAATGGCCTGAATTTTGAGGGCATCTCCTCCACGTTTAGGTCCTTCAATTTAGGGGTAGCCATCCATAATTACCGCGTCGGTTTTGTTCATCTAAACAACCTCCTTCTCTTGCGTTTGCCTCCTCGTTGTGCATAACTTTTTCATATTTTGGCACTTGTTTGATGCACTCAAGGGCATAAGAAATTTCTCCAAGTTGGACTCGTCAGACCTACCTGAAAACAGTTCACGAGCAAACGTAGAATTAGCAACAACCAAATTTGAAGGAATATGGTCATTACCTTTTGTTGGGGCAAGTTGTTCAAAAGAATGTGCCATTGTGGCCCTAGGTGACACATTTTCAACCGAAGATGTGGTTGAACCTCTCTCAAAAAGAATGTGCACAAGTTAGTCAATTCATGTTACAAGTTAGAAATCGCAGAAAATGAGCACAGCTGCAAGAACAATTTATATAGAATTATTAGCATGTCAAAATGCAACAAAATTTTACGAGCAAGAACTAGACACATATATACAATATTCCGTAAATTTTCAGATTTTTCCGACACCTGCAGCTATGTCAAACAATTTTCACAAAACAGAAGAATGATAAGTCTCGAAAATTTTATGAACAAGTATATGTGATTAATCCTTTACAAGTTTATATGCACAAACACACAATTTCGACATAGTATTATGTCCAAGCATGTCCAAATTGAGTGCGCCTAAGATTTAAAGAGAGTACACGAAATTGGCCTTTAGATCTTTCAATGGACGTGCGACCCGCGCGATAAAGTATGCATTCTCAATCAATCGGCCTTTGATCAATCGAAAAACATGGCCAGTAGGGATAGAGATAACGCGAGAGGTAGGACTAATTTCGAGAAAACACCCCGAGGCTACCGTGATCAAGGGATATTACTCCAATGATGTTTCTCTTTCTTAGATCCAAAACCTGTCACCAGTCATAACCCAACTAGACACCATGTCCGACGTTCAGCCAAAATTTCGAGAATGACACACTCCCTCAAGTCCATAGTAGACTCCGCCCACAACCTTGTATCTCGAATGAAATACAAAGGGTTAAGGAGATAAACTAGAAAAAGAGGCGCCATCTATTCCAAAGAGTGAGACTTAATCAACCAGCTCATGTACTCAATGTAAATCGAAGACTTCTCTTAACATTTAATTGGCTGCAAAAACAACAATATGAACAAGTGTTAGTCTAAATCTCGAAAATTTACAAGTATATATGAACAAAATTTCACAACTTTACAAAAAACACATGCAATTCCAGATTCTGCCAAACATGAGCACAGCAGCTTGTCGAACTTTTTTAGAATTATTGGCTCGGTCGACTGGGCTGAAATTTTTCAGGCACCAACTAGACACAAAACCAAACATTTCTGCAAAATTTCGGATTTTTGTGAGTCCTCTAGCTATGTCAAATAAGTTTTACAAAACCGGGAAGTGCACAGCTCCGAAAAACAGAAAACTATTAACATAATGTACAAGCATAATCACACAATTCTTTTCAATCCCCGGCAATGGCGCCAAAATTGATTCGCGTCTTTTCAAGCACTTAATTAAACACTCAATCAAACACGAATACAATTAAAATCCTTCTTTGTAGATGTAGCATTGGTGAGTAGGGATCGTTCTTAACCGGGGATTGAGGGTGCATGCATAACTATGCTAGGTTTGTTTAGGGGGGTGCAGAGTTGGTTTGTTTTCTAAGTTCCTACGAAAATTAAACCCTAATCTAATATGTACATGTGATCATCACATCATGTCAACCTCCACCGGTTTCATACTTCAACCACTTACCATCTACGAAATTCTCACCTTTCAACCTGCAAGTTATACATATGCTTTTAAGGTGGACGAAGCGCGCCAACACCTTATTTATTCTAAGGTTCATACAAAATATGCTAGGGAGGAACGAAGCGCGTATCACCCAACACATTAAGAAGCTTTAAGCATACAAGCATGCATACAAATCAAGATTAAAAACTAAGAACACATGGAAGATAAATAAATTAGTCAAAATGTATATCCTTAATTTAAACAAACTTCAATACAAAAACAAAGAATCCTTACAAAACCGAAGATGGGATAGAGAGTTTATAGTTACACTTTTAATTCCGTGAAGCGCACTGCGAACGCCAAGTGATGATTCTCAAGAACAAGACGAAGCGCGCCAATTATTCTTGATCCGAAGAAGATGGAAGCTTCGGCTTTGAGAGGGATTCGAAGTGTATGTAGGGAGGAGTGTTTAGGACAGCGTTTCGGCTTCTATGATGTGTGATCCTCCTTTCTTCCCCAGAGCTCTCTTTATATAGGAGATATTTTGGCCTGCATGCAATTAAGCTCCATTGCCAAAAAAACCGTTCAGCTATATCAAAATTGTTCTGTCATTTAGTCCATGCAATTACCATTCCGTTTGTAATGCAATTAAGCCTCCGTTATGCTCACATCAAAACCGTACCAGCCATTTTGAAAAACTGTTTCGGTGGACATATATGCACCACCACTTGCCATGCAATTAAATCATTCATGTCATTATATCATCCAAAACGTTCCAGCCATGCAATTGCCTTGCTCCAATTATACATCCATGCGTTTGCATGGTAATTAAGCCATTATATCCATCCATCATGCCATGCCAAAAACCATTCAATTAAGCAAACCATTCCATGTCATGCCAATCCGTTCAGCCACTTGCTCTTCTTTACCTCCATGCAATTATGCCATGTTTCAATTATGTTTCAATTTATGTAGGCATCCATGTAATTAAGCCATTCACTAATCCATGCAATCCCATGCAAATAACCTTATTTAGTCTCTAATTATCCTACAATTAAAAATATAACAAAAATAAGTAAAAGCTAATAAAATTAACAAAATTAAGTAGATAACAAAGTAAAAATGTGGAGAAAATATATTAATTAATACGCCTAAAATGCGTAGATCATTTAGAACTCGGTTTGGTGTGATTTGATGAGGTATTGAGTTAGAACGAGCTCGGTGAATCCCGTGGATTTCGCCGTCGTCGGGGGTTGCGCTCTGGCAACTTTTGGGGCCGGGGTGATGGGGGAAAAGGTTCACCTCATCCTTATGATGCTTTTGGGTGAAAAAATTTTGGGTTTGGTTGCCGTTTGAAGCTCGCCGGAATCCATGGATTCTGTGGGTTTCGGGGTCGATTCCGGCCGGTGGGCTTGGAATTGGAGTTTGGTGTAAAAGAGGAATGTGTTGGGCTTGAGGTGTAGACCATTTCTTGAAAGTTTGGCCGTAATCCGCCACTGTTGACGTCGTGCCGCCGCTGGCGGCTGTGGTCAACGACGGAGCTCCGGCGAGGCGTTGACTTTTTAAATTTTTATAAGTTTTATGCCGTTTTGCTCGTAATCGCGCCCCGATCATCGCCTTGAGGTTTTCGAGTTGATTTGAGTAGTCGATTTTAAGTTGAGGGTTTATGTGGAGTATTTTGGGATTTTCGGAGATTATTTTGTTATCCGAGTTATATGTTTCCGAAAATGGTTGGTTTCCGAGGTATGGTACAGAGTAATGAATTGTGATTTTGATCAGTGATATTTTGTTATTATTCAGAGGATAGAGATCATACGTTGGGCAAGGGATCTTCCGCCGGATCTCAGAATTAGCGCATCTATGCGCTGTGCTTATCTGTGAGTAGACATTTATTTACACTGTCGTAGCGAGTTCTTGGTTTCAGTATTTATTTTCAGTACAGTATTAAGATTATTTATTTTTTTGGAGGTATTGTTTTATGTTTTATTGGTGATGGCATTTACTCAGCATCGATGCATTGACTACTCGGCTGATCACCGGTAGTCCAGTTCTAGGCTTGAGAGATTTGCCTGATGTGCCCACTAGGCTTGAGAGATTCGCCTAGTCTATCATCATCAGGCTTGAGAGATTCGCCAGACACCTCCATTTATTTTAAGAACTCGCAATAATTTTATGTTGTGTAAATGGTGAAAGGCATATGTTTATTTTTGTCCACTCACTCTAACTATTTTATTTGCCTTTCCCCTAGGCTTTTCGGTTTCTTTGCCCAGTTTGCAGTTCGGATTTTGGTGTCGCACGTCGCAGTCAGAGGCTTAGTATTCGAGCTACTTTTCTTTTTCAGTAGGTTTCTTGTTTAGCCTACTGTTTTATATTTATGTATATATATACTAGATGTCGCTCTGAATACTCTGATGTTCATATCTTCATATGATTTTCCTAGATTTCTGTAAAGTTACAGTTTTGCTTATTACTTTATATTATGATGACATGATTTTGAGAAATCCGGATATGATTGGTGCCCACGGTTTGAATTTTGTGGCATAGGATGAAATGTGTTTTCGGGTGCAGGTTAATGGTAATTCTGCGATATAGTGAAACTCTGCCGAAATTTCTATGGTTTTTGCAAGTTCGTATTTTCAGAAGGGGTTTGATTCCGGTTTAGGAAACTAAATCGGGGTTGGGTCCTTTCATCTTCTTCGTCGCGTTTGTAGAAAACACGAAGGTGGTAACTATATGCGTTGCTTCTTAGTCTTACGATGACAATCTGAGCAACACTGCAGTAGATACATCGACCCCTAGTTTTTATTTGACGTCCAGCAATATTTGTTGGGAATTCTTTGAATTTTATATGCAACATTTGATTCTTGTTAAAATATTACTCCTTGCCTAAGATTCATTCAAGTTACTTTAACACATCGTTCGACTATAAATATGAGGCACTGGTAGGGTTTTAGGGACTTGATAATTAGTAATTGTGCCAAAACTTTGGAAGAGCATAGTGACATTTGGTGGCTATACATCGGATTCTCATTACTCTATTGGGTAATAGTAACTCTATTTCCAGTACTTTTTCTTCTTTTCCAATTTCAAAATTATTTGTCGATAAGAGTTATGGACATGTGCACAGATGTGGATAAAGAAGCCATGAGGACAACTACATGAAGAAAGGTTTATTAGTGAATAGCCTTGATGATTGGGTTGACCACGACGAACATACTTTGGGCCATTGATCCTCGAATGAGTAACTTCAATGATTTCTTTGGCTTTAACAAGTAGTCTTACATGTTAAAGTGTTTCCTTTTCTTTCGAGAAAAGGGTGTGGTCCCATAGGTGTGGACGATACGAATAGAGTATTAAATATAGGCTATGATCGTGATATTGAAGATGAAGTTATGTCAGTGATTTAGTTTATCCTCCGATATCTTGCAGAGTTTGTGATTTACCAAAAGTATGTTCTTTTGAGTCATATGTTTATTTTTTGACTCAACTTTTACGGCTTCGACTCAACCTAAGTATCTGATATACCACTATCATTTCTTGTTGGTAACTATTGTTAGTATTTAAAGTAATGTCTTGGAGCTTTCTTCCTCCAAATTTGTGTTCTGTTTGAGTTGTAGTGGAAGCGAGTAGATATTATCCAAGGAGCATTATTGTCAGGTTTATTTGTACTCCGGTTGAACATTGACGTCGGTGTCAAGGATAACTATATTTTTGTATGGTACTGAGAGACAGTTTCATATCTAAATTAAGTAGTTGGCGTTGTTGCTTATTAGGTAAGCAACCTTAAGTTATTTCTATAATAGGAACTTGTCATCCCTTTTCGAAAATTGTGTTATTTGTTAGGACTTCATGTTTCATTATATTAGCAATGTCTTCAGCTAAATTTAATACCACCGTGTGGCATATTAGTTACCCCCTTGTAGGCGATTTAAGTTCATTCATTCTCGTGTGAATTTATTTAATTCGACTCTTTGTTCAATTTTAAAGAATTGACCTTAAATTCTGATTCCAACTTCTTTTGTTACGTGGGATAAACATCGTTATTACTTACCAGAGAAACGCAACAGAAGTGTAATAGAAAAGGAAGGGGACACCTTAGTAGTCTTTACCATGACGTATAAATGATAGAACTCTTCTTGTGGTTACCTCATTATGTATATTTAAATTTGACTCCAGTAGTAGGGACTCATCCACTATTTTGGGATTCTAGTAATTCAATTTTTTTTTTAAATTTTGATTAACCTCAAATGTTTTCACTCTTATCTTTTCTTGAATTGCTCGTGTTCATTTTATATCGTGAACACATTTTCCTTTGCAAAGGTACCTTTTCTATTATATAATCACTTTGAAAGTGTAATCTTTCCAGTTTTATATTCCGAGAGTTCGCAAAGGGAAAGATTTTTATCTCAACATTGGATCAATGTGATATGTCGTGGAGATTGGACCGCTAATGCTTGATAATTGGGAAGAATTTGCAAGTATAACAAGTATGCGTAGAGATCTTTAACGGATGAGTGGGATATGAGACTAGTTTAGTGCACAATTTCTGGATTTTCGCTAGACTAAATATAGGCATCATGCGGATGACCTAGTGTTTAACACGCGCAGGTGTATATGAAAATTTTACATGCGCAAGTACAAGATCTGATTGGTGTGATTTGTCTGATCTTCTGATTATTTTTTGTAAGTTAATGATCCAGTGTCAAGGGAAATTACAATATCTATGGTTGTACAATGTGAAAAGTTGCAGCAATTCAATTACTCAATTCAAGATAGAGTCCTGATATGTAGATTAGCACCCTAGTGTTTTATTACCTTCAGTGGACAGATATTGTAGGCATACATGTATGTGTAGTTATAGTCTATGTCAATTTTCATTAAGTCTTTCGGCTCTAAATAATAGTAGTTTTATATTTGTTTGGGCCATATAAGTAAACCATTAATATTCATCTTTGGGTGCGGTTTAGTTTATAAATTCGTGTATTTGAGTCCCGGGAATGATCAAGCAAATTCATAGACTCAAATTACGCATTGACATAAATTTCCATTATTGTGGATATGGGGTTTAGTATGACTAGTTAGATGTTGATTTAAGTGGCTGAGTTGATGCCTTCTTATTTGAGTGAGTTGGGAGATAATAGTAAGACTTTTGGGAATATATCCACATTAATGGGAGCTACGCTGGTGAAAATCAGGTGAACACATGAGAATTTCAATACATTGTAGTTATTGTTGGTTAAGTTAATTGTTTAGTAAATTTGATGTTTTATTTTCAATTGGAATGCTAAGTCTATATCTCTATAGATCCGTAGTAAATTGAGATGACAGTTTGACTCCCTAGCATTCGCCCATAGTTTCAGGTTTATTAGAGGCATATTGCGGTTAATTTCTTACGAGCCTCTTTATGGTATAGTGGTTTTTAGTTAAGATAGTATGTTGAATGGGAGTTATGAATTGTGGAAATATTTGATTTTGCGATCATTATGATTTATAAATTCGGACAAGTAGCAGTGATTTATGTTCATAATGTTATTCTTTTGGATTATGAGAAATCTGGATGGGATACGGTACCCACAATTTGTTTTTGGACTGTGATTATTCGAAGTGTTCTCTTATACAAGTTTTTGGGTTTCTTTGAATTTTAAGGGAACTATGCAAAAAATTCCAGTAAAATTTCACGAATAGGAGAACTGAGTAAGATTAGAAGGTTTGCTTTTGATCGGCCTATTACCCACTTACAATGCGAATTTTGAATGGTCAGTTTTGGTCTTCAGTTTATTACCTCGATCTGTGACCTTAGGGGTTACTTTATATGTGAGTGTCCACGGAAGAACACTTCAGATAGACTGTCAGGGCATGGTTCTTTTGTTGATCAGGAGGCCACTTCAGGAGTTAAAATGGCACTGCTACTCATATAGCCATTTTATCATAACTGTAATAAGAAGTGGTGACTAGTAGACTGGCCCATTAAGCTCAATTACTAGTAGAACTGACCACTAGTATTGGCACGAATACCTGATATTTTTAAGTATTCACATTACAGAGTTCAGATTATGACGTCTTTTGTGTCAGGTTTATAAGGTGTAGTCGATTCTCATTCAACATTTGAAAAGCGAGACAAGATGTTAGCATGATAACAGTGTTACGGATAATTCTAATAGCTATAAATATTACTTACAAGCTGAAAGAATGCATGCAGAAGCAGTAACTTCTGGAATTTTTCTAGTATATGTGTATGTGTAAATTTCAAGGACAAAATTTCATAAGGGGGGTAGATTGTAACACCCCGACCCGAGATTTACTATTTTATTTTGATTAAACGTTAATTCTCGATGGTATTTAGTTTTAACCATCGATAACTATCGCTGGTGTTTCATCAAAAAATTATCGATTAAGTTTTTCAAGGTATTTCTTTGAGAAAAGTCATAGAGTTTATCGAGAAGAGTTTGTGGCTACATCAAATGTTAAAAACGAAGTTACAATGAAGAAGTTATGGCAGCGAAAGTTTTGCACTATTTTACGAATTTAATTTAGTTACAACTTGCGAGTATAAGTATGACTTTCCAAAAATGAAAAGTATTTCAGTCAGCAACATTTTTCTTTTTTTTTCTCTTTCCTCTCCCCCGTGTCTTTCTCCTCTCTCACAAGAGCCAAAATTGTCGGCGACGGAGGCTTGCCGACCGGCCACCAAAATGGCCGAGCAAGGAGGAAAAATCTTCCTCTCGATCCCCTCTATTATTTCTCCATAATCTTTGCACCTATTAGTTCTTGGTTTTGCTTGAAATTGTAGGAGAATGACCAGCAATCCCATGAACCATAGAATTTGGGGTTGGCCTTTTCTTGGCCAATCGACAAACAAAAAGCACTGGGCTTTGTAGCCCTCATCACTATGAGTCTAGCCATACCAAGAACTTATTCCAATTCCAATCGAGGAGGAGGAATCGTCGATTTGAAGTTTTTGAGATTTTTTGGAGTTCTTGACTTCAAAGGTAAATTTGATGATTTGTGGACTGCATTTGTTGATGTTGTAGAAGACAAAATTCTTGTTCGGTTGATTTTGAGCAAGTTGAGCTTTGGGTCACCGGAAAAAACTACCGATGGCGGTCCACAGCTGAAAGGACCCAACCCCGATTCAGTTGCCTAAACCGGAATCGAACCCCTTCTGAAAACACGAACCAACAAAAATCATTCAAAATTTCGGCAGAGTAACCTTACTAACGCGGAATTGCATAAACCTGCACCCTGAAAAAAATAACACTTCATCCTATGCCACAAAAGCCAAACCGTGGGCACCAATCTCATCCGGATTTCTCAATATCATAACAAAATCAAATAACAGAAAACATATCTGTATAATATAATATATCCGAGAAAATTCGTATAACACACGTATCAGAATGTATCAGAGCGACCTTTAGTGTAAATATATACAATATACACATCAGTAGGCGAAACAAGAACCTACTGAAAAGCACAGGTAGCTCAGATCACTAGCCTCCAACCGCGACGTGAAACACCAGAACCTGAACTGCAACTGGGCACGGAAACCGAAAAGCCCAGGGGAAAGACATAAAAACTCGTTAGAGTGAGTGGACGAAAATAAATGTCTTTCACCAAGTAATATATATACATGTAAAAACACATGCGAGTCAAATGCATGAAAATCAAATGGTACGTGAGGAGACGCTGACTCCAACCCACGTACAGAGCATGCATCGTAAATATATCGCGGAGTCTCTCGTGGACTACCACGCGATAGCACAGTCTGAATCACGGGATCCCAGACCCACACGTGATTCCTAGCCAGAAAGGCCTCAGGTCAGGATATCTGTCCCCCCCGGAGCGTACTCGGGGATCAGCCGAGAAGGCAACGTGTATCGATACAACCCTGATAACCGAGACTGTACTCTGTGTAAACCAAATCATAAATCTTTTCCATGCACATGCATAAAACATAATATGTACGTATGTATATTCGTATACGTATATTCATATATGCATAATCGTATAACACATGCTCGTAAAATCATAATCAAACTGCATGCTCAAGTTCGTAAATCATTTATAAAGGACTCGCAATCAATCCGTGAAAAGAAATGTCCACTCACAGACTCGCGTATCGCGCACTCGCGCTAATCTCGTGGCCCGGCAGAAGATCCCTCGCCTGAAACACGATCTCGATCTCGATCTCGTGAACATTCATAAACATAACTGATCAAAACCACAATCCACAACTCTGAACTTAACCATGGAAACCAACCGTTCCCGAAAATATACAATGCAGTACAAAATGATTAACGGAATTCCCGAAATCTCCACTCGAAACCCTCGACTGAAAATCCGCTACCCAAATCAATCTGAAAATCTCTGGACGATAATCAGGGCGCGATTACGAGAAAAACGACATTAAAAACGTCGAAAACCAAAAAGTCAACTCCTCGCCGGAGCTCCGCCGTTGACCGCTGCCGGCGGCGGCGGCACGCCGTCAACGGTGGAATTTCATGGCGAGACTCTCCAGAATTCAAGGTCTCCTCGAGTCCAAACCTTTCCTCAACTAGCACCAAGGCCAAATCTCACTGGAACTAGGCCAATTCACCTCAAAACAGATCGGAATTTCCAACTTTGGTGACCAAATCGGGTTCCACTAATTCCTCAACCAAACCCAAAACAAATCACATAGGGAGCATCCCTAGGCCAAGGGGAGGCGAACCCCCAACCTCCCAGCCACCGTGGCTCGCCGGAGAGCCTCCCCCCATCACGGCGAAACCCGATTCGGGTTCCATCGAAACCTCATCAAACTTCACAAAACCAAACACCAATCAACTCTAAATTGCAAGGGGAAGCGAACCATACCTTCAACAAGGTCGGAGGTGGCCGGAAAATGGACGTCGGACGGCGAAGACCAAACTGGAAAGTTCTCCCTCGGTCAACGGTCAACAGCTTCCTTTTTTGGAAAGTCAACGCAGGTCAAAACTCAAACAGTGTTTTTCGACGATTTTATGACTATTTCCGATATTTATACTCGCGCCTCGGGTCGATCGATGATTCGAATTGGATAACCATCACGATTCGGATAAACACGAAACAATCGGATAAACTCGTCGAAAACTGAAACTTTAAATAATCGTATTATATTCCTCGGTTATTGGAAAAATCATCCGAAACCGCCCTCGAGCTCGAAATCACGTACTCTACAACTTCCGTGAAGACACACAACTCAAATTCTCGGCTGAAAATATAGTCACGAATAGAATCGACAAACCACACACATCGTAAAACTGCGACTATGACCAATCTCATGAATCGTGCAGAATACACAACTGATTCTGGTTCGGGTCATCACAAATCTACCCCCTTAAAAAAATTTCGACCTCAAAATTTACATACTTGTCAAGTGAACAGATGAGGATACTTGTCAAGTGAACAGATCAGGGCCAATCAGCCAACGCTCGCCCACAACGGAGTGCGACACTGCTTCCCATACAGAGCCTCGTACGGTGCCATCTCGATACTGGCCTGATAGCTGTTGTTGTAGGCGAACTCAATCAAATGTAACTGCTGATCCCAATTCCCGCGGAACTGCAACACACATGAACAGAGCATATCCTCAAGAGTCTGGATGGTCCGCTCGGACTGCCCGTCAGTCTGAGGATGGAAAGCTGTACTAAATCGCAACCTCGTGCCCAAAGATCGCCGCAACGCCTGCCAAAACTCAGAGGTGAACTGACTATCTCGGTCAGAAACAATAGACACAGGCACACCGTGCAAGCGAACAATCTCGGATAAGTACATCTTGGCCAATCTGCCCACTGATATCTTCCCCGGAAGTGCAAGAAAGTGAGCGGATTTCGTCAATCTATCCACAATAACCCAAATGCCAGTGTTGCCAGCCGAAGTACGCGGCAACTGATACACGAAATCCATCGTAATGTGCTCCCACTCCCAAACCGAAATCTTAAGTGGCTGTAGTTTCCCTGCAGGTTTCTGCCTCTCCGCTTTCACCTGCTGACAGATCAAACATCGACTCACGTACGCGGCAATCTCCCGCTTCATGTTGCGCCACCAGTAATACGCTCGAAGTGTACGAAACATCTTCGTACCTCCGGGATGCTTCGTATACGCTGAACTGTGGGCCTCATCCAGAATCTCCTTCTTCAGGCTCTCGTCTCTGGGCACACATAATCTGCCTCTGAACAACAATGTACCGTCGTCTCTCAATCGGAACTCTGTAGGCACACCATTCCGTATCATGGTCTTCTTGCCCAATAAGTAGGAATCTGAATCTTGAGCCTCTCGTACCTGATCAACCAATACGGGTCGAACCTGGAAACTGGCTAACAAAGCTCCCTCATCATTCCACTCGAACTCGGCACCCGTAGCCCGAAGCTCGGCTAACATTGATACTCTGGCCACACACATATGAAACAACGAGGCTCCAGATTTCCGACTAAGTGCATCAGCTACAACATTGGCTTTCCCTGGATGGTACTCAAACGCGCAATCGTAATCATTGATCAACTCCATCCACCGGCGCTGCCTCATGTTCAGATCCGGCTGCGTCTGCAAGTAAGTAAGACTTTTGTGGTCGGTGAAGATCTTACACTGAGCTCCATACAAGTAATGTCTCCAACTCTTTAACGCTAACACAATAGCGGCTAACTCCAAATCATGCGTCGGATAGTTGACCTCGTGTGGTTTCAGCTGCCTGGAACCGTAGGCCACAACTCTACTATGCTGCATCAACACACAGCCAAGTCCCAACTTCGATGCATCACTGTACACTACGAACTCACCACTATCATCTGGCAATGTCAGAACCGGTGCAGTAGTCAATCTCTCCTTTAGGAGCAAATAACTCTCCTCGCATGCATCAGACCACTCAAACTTGACGCCTTTCTTCATCAATCTGGTCAGTGGTGTAGCAATCCGGGAGAAATCCTGTACAAACTGCCGGTAATAGCCTACCAACCCCAAGAAACTCCGGATCTCCGGTACAGTAGTAGGTCTACTCCAGTTCAACACGGCCTCGATCTTGTTAGGATCAACACTGACTCCCTCGGCCGAAATCACGTGGCCCAGAAACTTCACACTATCCAACCAGAACTCGCACTTGCTAAACTTCGCGAACAACTGATGGTCCCGCAAAGTCCGCAACACTACTCGCAAATACTTCTTGTGTTGGCCCACACTCCTGGAATAGATCAAAATATCGTCAATGAATACAATCACGAACTTGTCTAGGAACCTTCTGAACACCCGATTCATCAAGTCCATGAAAGCTGCGGGGGCGTTGGTCAACCCAAACGGCATAACCAAAAACTCATAATGCCCATACCGCGACCTGAAAGCTGTCCTGGCTACATCAGAGTCTCAGATCCTCAACTGGTGATATCTGGATCGAAGGTCAATCTTCGAAAAGACTGCGGCTCCCTTGAGCTGATCGAACAAATCATCAATCCGCGGTAACGGATACTTGTTTTTCACCATAACCTGATTCAGCTTCCGATAGTCGATGCACAAACGCATGGACCCATCCTTCTTCCGCACAAACAACACCGGAGCACCCCACGGAGAAACACTCGGTCGAATGAAACCCTTCTCTAGCAACTCCTGGAGCTGAATCTGCAACTCCATCAACTCCGTCGGCGCCATACGATACGGTGTCTGGGAAATTAGTCCTGTACCCGGTAACAACTCAATAGTGAAATCAATCTCCCGCACAGGGGGTATACCAGGTAACTCCGCTGGAAACACATCCGGAAACTCAGAAACAACCTCAATACTACCAAGGTCTGGCATAGTAGTGAAGCCGGTAGTGAAGTGTTCTTCTCCCCGAGTACGCTCCCGAAGTGGCACCTGGCTCTCTGCCGGAACTCTGAGCTGCCTGATCACCAGCACCAACCAACTGAGGACACGCCCTCGCATAGTGACCCACCTGGCCACAATGATAACAGTTGAGGGTGCCTCGCTGACACGAACCAAAATGATACCTATTGCACAAGTTGCACAACGGATACTCCCTCGGTGTAGCAAAAGTGCCAAAATGTCGTCGAGGATAACTGGAACCGCTGGAATCCCCACTAGCCTGTGGTCGCTGCGGTTGATCTCTCCTCCATCTCTGCCTCGGTCTGGGTACACTAGCTGGTGGTCGATAAGATCCACCGCCTGAAGATGAAGCTGAACCGGAAGTATCAGAACTCTGCCTCTTTGAAGGCCCCTGACTCGGTCCACCCTCCTCAAACCATCTCGGCTGATATCTCTGCTGCCTCTCTTTCTCTATGTCCTCACCTCGGAGTGCTGCACTGACAAACTCATCAAAGTTGTTCCGAGGCATCGTAGTCAGAGTCCCCTTGATGTTCAAGTTCAAACCCAGCTCAAACCTGCAACACTTGGCTTCCTCAGTAGCCACCATATCCCGCGCAAATCGAGATAAGCGGGTAAACCTGTCCCGGTACTCAAGTACAGACAAACTGCCCTGCCTCAAGTTCGTAAACTCCTCATACTTGCGCTGCTGGGTAGCCTGATTAAAGTACCTCCGCATGAACAGATCACGGAACAAAGTCCACGGAGTATCAGCTGGAACTCTGTCGGTGCTAACCCACCAAAAGTATGCATCACCCTCAAGTAATCCGACTGCTGCCACTGTCATCTGCTCAGGAGTAAACTGCAAACGCTCACATACACGTTCAACCTGAACCAACCATGCCTCGCATATCTCTAGATCAACTGAACCCGAAAACACAGTAGCACCAGCAGTACGAGCCTTGACCATAGGGTCAAAACGCTCTTCCAAACGCAGCATTCGCATCAGCAAGTCGCGCGTTTGGCGATCCTCATCAGGATCCGCTTCCCGATCAACACGGGGACCACGTCGAGGAGGCATCCTACTGATACAAGACAAGCATTAGGTACAAGAGGAAAGAACGTAATCATGAAACCGCAGATATTTGAGAACACATAACACCCGAAGTATTGATGAGTACCGCTGGCCAGTCGGGTCATCACTCCAGTTATGCTGTACAAACTCAAATACCCTAAGCGTCACATCTACAAGAGTCTACAGAATCTGACAACCTAATGCTCTGATACCAAGTTGAAAGGACCCAACCCCGATTCAGTTGCCTAAACCGGAATCGAACCCCTTCTGAAAACACGAACCAACAAAAATCATTCAAAATTTCGGCAGAGTAACGTTACTAACGCGGAATTGCATAAACCTGCACCCTGAAAAAAATAACACTTCGTCCTATACCACCAAAGCCAAACCGTGGGCACCAATCCCATCCGGATTTCTCAATATCATAACAAAATCAAATAACAGAAAACAGATATGTATAATATAATATATCCGAGAAAATCCGTATAACACACGTATCAGAATGTATCAAAGCGACATCTAGTGTAAATATATACAATATACACATCAGTAGGCGAAACAAGAACCTACTGGAAAGCACAGGTAGCTCAGATCACTAGCCTCCAACCGCGACGTGAAACACGAGAACCTGAACTGCAACTGGGCACGGAAACCGAAAAGCCCAGGGGAAAGACATAAATCTCGTTAGAGTGAGTGGACGAAAATAAATGTCTTTCACCAAGTAATATATATACATGTAAAAACACATGCGAGTCAAATGCATGAAAATCAAATGGTACGTGAGGAGACGCTAACTCCAACCCACGTACAGAGCATGCATCGTAAATATATCGCGGAGTCTCTCGTGGACTACCACGCGATAGCACAGTCTGAATCACGGGATCCCAGACCCACACGTGATTCGTAGCCAGAAAGGCCTCGGGTCAGGATATCTGTCCCCCCCGGAGCGTACTCGGGGATTAGCCGAGAATCCAACGTGTATCGATAGAACCCTGATAACCGAGACTGTACTCTGTGTAAACCAAATCATAAATCTTTTCCATGCACATGCATAAAACATAATATCTACGTATGTATATTCGTATACGTATATTCATATATGCATAATCGTAAAACACATGCTCGTAAAATCATAATCAAACTGCATGCTCAAGTTTGTAAATCATTTATAAAGGACTCGCAATCAATCCGTGAAAAGAAATGTACACTCACAGACTCGCGTATCGCGCACTCGCGCTAATCTCGTAGCCCGGCGGAAGATCCCTCGCCTGAAACACGATCTCGATCTCGATCTCCTAAACATTCATAAACATAACTGATCAAAAACATAATCCACAACTCTGAACTTAACCACGGAAACCAACCGTTCCCAGAAATATACAATGCAGTACAAAATGATTAACGGAATTCCCGAAATCTCCACTCGAAACCCTCGACTGAAAATCCGCTACCCAAATCAATCTGAAAACCTCTGGACGATAATCAGGGCGCGATTACGAAAAAAACGACATTAAAAACGTCGAAAACCAAAAAGTCAACTCCTCGCCGGAGCTCCGCTGTTGACCGCCGCCGGCGGCGGCGGCGCCCCGTCAACTGTGGAATTTCACGGCGAGACTCTCCAGAATTCAAGGTCTCCTCGAGCCCAAACCTTTCCTCAACTAGCACCAAGGCCAAATCTCACTGGAACTAGGCCAATTCACTTCAAAACAGATCGGAATTTCCAACTCCGGTGACCGAATCGGGTTCCACAAATTCCTCAACCAAACCCAAAACAAATCACATAGGGAGCATCCCTAGGCCAAAGGGAGGCGAACCCCCAACCTCCCAGCCACCGTGGCTCGCCGGAGAGCCTCCCCCCATCACGGCGAAACCCAGAATCCAAACCCGATTCGGGTTCCATCGAAACCTCATCAAACTTCACAAAACCACACACCAATCAACTCTAAATTGCAAGGGGAAGCGAACCATACCTTCAACAAGGTCGGAGGTGGCCGGAAAATGGACGTCGGATGGCGAAGACCAAACTGGAAAGTTCTCCCTCGGTCAATGGTCAACAGCTTCCTTTTTTGGAAAGTCAACGCAGGTCAAAATTCAAACAGTGTTTTTCGACGATTTTATGACTATTTTCGATATTTATACTCGCGCCTCAGGTCGATCGACGATTCGAAATGGATAACCATCACGATTCGGATAAACACGAAACAATCGGATAAACTCGTCGAAAACTGAAACTTCAAATAATCGTATTTTATTCCTTGGTTATCGGAAAAATCATCTGGAACCGCCCTCGAGCTCGAAATCAGATACTCTACAACTTCCGTGAAGACACACAACTCAAATTCTCGGCCGAAAATATAGTCGCGAATAGAATCGACAAACCACACATATATATCGTAAAACTGCGACTATGACCAATCTCATGAATCGTGCAGAATACACAACTGATTCTGGTTCGGGTCATCACAACGGCAGCGCTCCGGCAAGGAGATTTTCACCAAAAATTATATGTTGTTTTACTCATAATTACATACTGAATGTCATGAAGAAGTTCCTGAATTAAATTGGAAATAATAAATTAGGACGTGTGATTAATCAAATATTATTTAAACAATTTTATGATATTATTAAACTATTGAATCGATTGTCGATTCGACTTCAAGTCGTGTAATGTTTGAGGAATATGTTGCGACTATAAAAAAGGATTGAAGACTTTGAATTTGGAATATGATTAGCTTGTTATTAATTCAGGAAGCACATTGTTCGAGAATGCAAGGTTCTGTATGAATTCTCGTTGGTATACGAGCATAGCTATTGATTATGATTTTTGATGATTAGTTATTAAATAATAATCGTTGTTTCAGGATGACGCATTAGTAGCCAGTGGCGGATGTTTAGAAACGTCAACATATAGGCTTTGGCTAGATGGGAATCACGACACTGTACTGTAAGTGGACCTTTTTATAGCTTGCAGGTTCTTTTTATTTCAGCATTACAGTACATTTTGCACTATATTTTTCATAGCATTTTAATTTGGAGGTTTACTTTGTGATGGTTTTATTTAGTTGCATTGATGCTCTAGCTATTCGGTTGATCACTAGATAGCTGGTGAAACCGGGTTAGGACAAACACCCTGCTTGACCCAATCGTCTCAGATTATGACAAACACCCACGCTCCCATCACCTTACTTTTCATATATACAGTCGTTTCGATCGGGTTAGAACAAACACCTTTTAGTTCATATATACAGTCGTTCCAGGTTAGAACAAGCACCTTGTAGTTCATATATACAGTCGTTCCGTCTCGGGTTATCACCTTCATATGCAGTTCATTTTATGATACTTGGAACTCGCATTATTTCACAGAAATCAGCGGGCAAGCATATAGTTATAATTTTACAGATTTACATAGTTTATGATTTTCATCCACTTACTATAACGTTTGATGTTTTTATGCCTTTCCCTGGGCCATTTGTTTTAAATTGCCCAGTTTGTAGGTTCTTCACTTAAAGTCGTGATTGTCTAGAGTACGAGGCATGATAGCCCGTAGGTTCTGTTTTCTTTGTAGGTTCTCAGTTAAAGTTCAGGGTTACTTGTGCTAGGGTAGCTGGTACCAAATAAGCGGTTCTACATACTCTAATACTGGTCCTACAATACTTACATTGGATTACTACGGTAATCTAGGGTGGGTCTTGTCAATTGGTATCAGAGGATTAGGTTTTCAGATCCTGTCAAAAATCTTATATCATTAGTGATGCTTAGAGTGTGATGGTCCGATGGCAGTGGACTCATCGTATCCCCTCGGGTTTTAGTGTCACTGATGATATAGGGTACTCTTCTGAATCTATTGTTCCTCAAGTGTGATGCCTCATGGACATGATTAATGCCTCCAAATTTGTGTTCTGTTTGAGTTGTAGTGGAAGCGAGTAGATATTATCCAAGGAGCATTATTGTCAGGTTTATTTGTACTCCGGTTGAACATTGACGTCGGTGTCAAGGATAACTATATTTTTGTATGGTACTGAGAGACAGTTTCATATCTAAATTAAGTAGTTGGCGTTGTTGCTTATTAGGTAAGCAACCTTAAGTTATTTCTATAATAGGAACTTGTCATCCCTTTTCGAAAATTGTGTTATTTGTTAGGACTTCATGTTTCATTATATTAGCAATGTCTTCAGCTAAATTTAATACCACCGTGTGGCATATTAGTTACCCCCTTGTAGGCGATTTAAGTTCATTCATTCTCGTGTGAATTTATTTAATTCGACTCTTTGTTCAATTTTAAAGAATTGACCTTAAATTCTGATTCCAACTTCTTTTGTTACGTGGGATAAACATCGTTATTACTTACCAGAGAAACGCAACAGAAGTGTAATAGAAAAGGAAGGGGACACCTTAGTAGTCTTTACCATGACGTATAAATGATAGAACTCTTCTTGTGGTTACCTCATTATGTATATTTAAATTTGACTCCAGTAGTAGGGACTCATCCACTATTTTGGGATTCTAGTAATTCAATTTTTTTTTAAAATTTTGATTAACCTCAAATGTTTTCACTCTTATCTTTTCTTGAATTGCTCGTGTTCATTTTATATCGTGAACACATTTTCCTTTGC
The DNA here is from genome assembly GCA_946800695.1 of Geum urbanum. Lineage (NCBI taxonomy): Eukaryota > Viridiplantae > Streptophyta > Magnoliopsida > Rosales > Rosaceae > Geum > Geum urbanum. The sequence continues at coordinate 35,765,026 of OX326997.1, read as the reverse complement.
AAAGGTACCTTTTCTATTATATAATCACTTTGAAAGTGTAATCTTTCCAGTTTTATATTCCGAGAGTTCGCAAAGGGAAAGATTTTTATCTCAACATTGGATCAATGTGATATGTCGTGGAGATTGGACCGCTAATGCTTGATAATTGGGAAGAATTTGCAAGTATAACAAGTATGCGTAGAGATCTTTAACGGATGAGTGGGATATGAGACTAGTTTAGTGCACAATTTCTGGATTTTCGCTAGACTAAATATAGGCATCATGCGGATGACCTAGTGTTTAACACGCGCAGGTGTATATGAAAATTTTACATGCGCAAGTACAAGATCTGATTGGTGTGATTTGTCTGATCTTCTGATTATTTTTTGTAAGTTAATGATCCAGTGTCAAGGGAAATTACAATATCTATGGTTGTACAATGTGAAAAGTTGCAGCAATTCAATTACTCAATTCAAGATAGAGTCCTGATATGTAGATTAGCACCCTAGTGTTTTATTACCTTCAGTGGACAGATATTGTAGGCATACATGTATGTGTAGTTATAGTCTATGTCAATTTTCATTAAGTCTTTCGGCTCTAAATAATAGTAGTTTTATATTTGTTTGGGCCATATAAGTAAACCATTAATATTCATCTTTGGGTGCGGTTTAGTTTATAAATTCGTGTATTTGAGTCCCGGGAATGATCAAGCAAATTCATAGACTCAAATTACGCATTGACATAAATTTCCATTATTGTGGATATGGGGTTTAGTATGACTAGTTAGATGTTGATTTAAGTGGCTGAGTTGATGCCTTCTTATTTGAGTGAGTTGGGAGATAATAGTAAGACTTTTGGGAATATATCCACATTAATGGGAGCTACGCTGGTGAAAATCAGGTGAACACATGAGAATTTCAATACATTGTAGTTATTGTTGGTTAAGTTAATTGTTTAGTAAATTTGATGTTTTATTTTCAATTGGAATGCTAAGTCTATATCTCTATAGATCCGTAGTAAATTGAGATGACAGTTTGACTCCCTAGCATTCGCCCATAGTTTCAGGTTTATTAGAGGCATATTGCGGTTAATTTCTTACGAGCCTCTTTATGGTATAGTGGTTTTTAGTTAAGATAGTATGTTGAATGGGAGTTATGAATTGTGGAAATATTTGATTTTGCGATCATTATGATTTATAAATTCGGACAAGTAGCAGTGATTTATGTTCATAATGTTATTCTTTTGGATTATGAGAAATCTGGATGGGATACGGTACCCACAATTTGTTTTTGGACTGTGATTATTCGAAGTGTTCTCTTATACAAGTTTTTGGGTTTCTTTGAATTTTAAGGGAACTATGCAAAAAATTCCAGTAAAATTTCACGAATAGGAGAACTGAGTAAGATTAGAAGGTTTGCTTTTGATCGGCCTATTACCCACTTACAATGCGAATTTTGAATGGTCAGTTTTGGTCTTCAGTTTATTACCTCGATCTGTGACCTTAGGGGTTACTTTATATGTGAGTGTCCACGGAAGAACACTTCAGATAGACTGTCAGGGCATGGTTCTTTTGTTGATCAGGAGGCCACTTCAGGAGTTAAAATGGCACTGCTACTCATATAGCCATTTTATCATAACTGTAATAAGAAGTGGTGACTAGTAGACTGGCCCATTAAGCTCAATTACTAGTAGAACTGACCACTAGTATTGGCACGAATACCTGATATTTTTAAGTATTCACATTACAGAGTTCAGATTATGACGTCTTTTGTGTCAGGTTTATAAGGTGTAGTCGATTCTCATTCAACATTTGAAAAGCGAGACAAGATGTTAGCATGATAACAGTGTTACGGATAATTCTAATAGCTATAAATATTACTTACAAGCTGAAAGAATGCATGCAGAAGCAGTAACTTCTGGAATTTTTCTAGTATATGTGTATGTGTAAATTTCAAGGACAAAATTTCATAAGGGGGGTAGATTGTAACACCCCGACCCGAGATTTACTATTTTATTTTGATTAAACGTTAATTCTCGATGGTATTTAGTTTTAACCATCGATAACTATCGCTGGTGTTTCATCAAAAAATTATCGATTAAGTTTTTCAAGGTATTTCTTTGAGAAAAGTCATAGAGTTTATCGAGAAGAGTTTGTGGCTACATCAAATGTTAAAAACGAAGTTACAATGAAGAAGTTATGGCAGCGAAAGTTTTGCACTATTTTACGAATTTAATTTAGTTACAACTTGCGAGTATAAGTATGACTTTCCAAAAATGAAAAGTATTTCAGTCAGCAACATTTTTCTTTTTTTTTCTCTTTCCTCTCCCCCGTGTCTTTCTCCTCTCTCACAAGAGCCAAAATTGTCGGCGACGGAGGCTTGCCGACCGGCCACCAAAATGGCCGAGCAAGGAGGAAAAATCTTCCTCTCGATCCCCTCTATTATTTCTCCATAATCTTTGCACCTATTAGTTCTTGGTTTTGCTTGAAATTGTAGGAGAATGACCAGCAATCCCATGAACCATAGAATTTGGGGTTGGCCTTTTCTTGGCCAATCGACAAACAAAAAGCACTGGGCTTTGTAGCCCTCATCACTATGAGTCTAGCCATACCAAGAACTTATTCCAATTCCAATCGAGGAGGAGGAATCGTCGATTTGAAGTTTTTGAGATTTTTTGGAGTTCTTGACTTCAAAGGTAAATTTGATGATTTGTGGACTGCATTTGTTGATGTTGTAGAAGACAAAATTCTTGTTCGGTTGATTTTGAGCAAGTTGAGCTTTGGGTCACCGGAAAAAACTACCGATGGCGGTCCACAGCTGAAAGGACCCAACCCCGATTCAGTTGCCTAAACCGGAATCGAACCCCTTCTGAAAACACGAACCAACAAAAATCATTCAAAATTTCGGCAGAGTAACCTTACTAACGCGGAATTGCATAAACCTGCACCCTGAAAAAAATAACACTTCATCCTATGCCACAAAAGCCAAACCGTGGGCACCAATCTCATCCGGATTTCTCAATATCATAACAAAATCAAATAACAGAAAACATATCTGTATAATATAATATATCCGAGAAAATTCGTATAACACACGTATCAGAATGTATCAGAGCGACCTTTAGTGTAAATATATACAATATACACATCAGTAGGCGAAACAAGAACCTACTGAAAAGCACAGGTAGCTCAGATCACTAGCCTCCAACCGCGACGTGAAACACCAGAACCTGAACTGCAACTGGGCACGGAAACCGAAAAGCCCAGGGGAAAGACATAAAAACTCGTTAGAGTGAGTGGACGAAAATAAATGTCTTTCACCAAGTAATATATATACATGTAAAAACACATGCGAGTCAAATGCATGAAAATCAAATGGTACGTGAGGAGACGCTGACTCCAACCCACGTACAGAGCATGCATCGTAAATATATCGCGGAGTCTCTCGTGGACTACCACGCGATAGCACAGTCTGAATCACGGGATCCCAGACCCACACGTGATTCCTAGCCAGAAAGGCCTCAGGTCAGGATATCTGTCCCCCCCGGAGCGTACTCGGGGATCAGCCGAGAAGGCAACGTGTATCGATACAACCCTGATAACCGAGACTGTACTCTGTGTAAACCAAATCATAAATCTTTTCCATGCACATGCATAAAACATAATATGTACGTATGTATATTCGTATACGTATATTCATATATGCATAATCGTATAACACATGCTCGTAAAATCATAATCAAACTGCATGCTCAAGTTCGTAAATCATTTATAAAGGACTCGCAATCAATCCGTGAAAAGAAATGTCCACTCACAGACTCGCGTATCGCGCACTCGCGCTAATCTCGTGGCCCGGCAGAAGATCCCTCGCCTGAAACACGATCTCGATCTCGATCTCGTGAACATTCATAAACATAACTGATCAAAACCACAATCCACAACTCTGAACTTAACCATGGAAACCAACCGTTCCCGAAAATATACAATGCAGTACAAAATGATTAACGGAATTCCCGAAATCTCCACTCGAAACCCTCGACTGAAAATCCGCTACCCAAATCAATCTGAAAATCTCTGGACGATAATCAGGGCGCGATTACGAGAAAAACGACATTAAAAACGTCGAAAACCAAAAAGTCAACTCCTCGCCGGAGCTCCGCCGTTGACCGCTGCCGGCGGCGGCGGCACGCCGTCAACGGTGGAATTTCATGGCGAGACTCTCCAGAATTCAAGGTCTCCTCGAGTCCAAACCTTTCCTCAACTAGCACCAAGGCCAAATCTCACTGGAACTAGGCCAATTCACCTCAAAACAGATCGGAATTTCCAACTTTGGTGACCAAATCGGGTTCCACTAATTCCTCAACCAAACCCAAAACAAATCACATAGGGAGCATCCCTAGGCCAAGGGGAGGCGAACCCCCAACCTCCCAGCCACCGTGGCTCGCCGGAGAGCCTCCCCCCATCACGGCGAAACCCGATTCGGGTTCCATCGAAACCTCATCAAACTTCACAAAACCAAACACCAATCAACTCTAAATTGCAAGGGGAAGCGAACCATACCTTCAACAAGGTCGGAGGTGGCCGGAAAATGGACGTCGGACGGCGAAGACCAAACTGGAAAGTTCTCCCTCGGTCAACGGTCAACAGCTTCCTTTTTTGGAAAGTCAACGCAGGTCAAAACTCAAACAGTGTTTTTCGACGATTTTATGACTATTTCCGATATTTATACTCGCGCCTCGGGTCGATCGATGATTCGAATTGGATAACCATCACGATTCGGATAAACACGAAACAATCGGATAAACTCGTCGAAAACTGAAACTTTAAATAATCGTATTATATTCCTCGGTTATTGGAAAAATCATCCGAAACCGCCCTCGAGCTCGAAATCACGTACTCTACAACTTCCGTGAAGACACACAACTCAAATTCTCGGCTGAAAATATAGTCACGAATAGAATCGACAAACCACACACATCGTAAAACTGCGACTATGACCAATCTCATGAATCGTGCAGAATACACAACTGATTCTGGTTCGGGTCATCACAAATCTACCCCCTTAAAAAAATTTCGACCTCAAAATTTACATACTTGTCAAGTGAACAGATGAGGATACTTGTCAAGTGAACAGATCAGGGCCAATCAGCCAACGCTCGCCCACAACGGAGTGCGACACTGCTTCCCATACAGAGCCTCGTACGGTGCCATCTCGATACTGGCCTGATAGCTGTTGTTGTAGGCGAACTCAATCAAATGTAACTGCTGATCCCAATTCCCGCGGAACTGCAACACACATGAACAGAGCATATCCTCAAGAGTCTGGATGGTCCGCTCGGACTGCCCGTCAGTCTGAGGATGGAAAGCTGTACTAAATCGCAACCTCGTGCCCAAAGATCGCCGCAACGCCTGCCAAAACTCAGAGGTGAACTGACTATCTCGGTCAGAAACAATAGACACAGGCACACCGTGCAAGCGAACAATCTCGGATAAGTACATCTTGGCCAATCTGCCCACTGATATCTTCCCCGGAAGTGCAAGAAAGTGAGCGGATTTCGTCAATCTATCCACAATAACCCAAATGCCAGTGTTGCCAGCCGAAGTACGCGGCAACTGATACACGAAATCCATCGTAATGTGCTCCCACTCCCAAACCGAAATCTTAAGTGGCTGTAGTTTCCCTGCAGGTTTCTGCCTCTCCGCTTTCACCTGCTGACAGATCAAACATCGACTCACGTACGCGGCAATCTCCCGCTTCATGTTGCGCCACCAGTAATACGCTCGAAGTGTACGAAACATCTTCGTACCTCCGGGATGCTTCGTATACGCTGAACTGTGGGCCTCATCCAGAATCTCCTTCTTCAGGCTCTCGTCTCTGGGCACACATAATCTGCCTCTGAACAACAATGTACCGTCGTCTCTCAATCGGAACTCTGTAGGCACACCATTCCGTATCATGGTCTTCTTGCCCAATAAGTAGGAATCTGAATCTTGAGCCTCTCGTACCTGATCAACCAATACGGGTCGAACCTGGAAACTGGCTAACAAAGCTCCCTCATCATTCCACTCGAACTCGGCACCCGTAGCCCGAAGCTCGGCTAACATTGATACTCTGGCCACACACATATGAAACAACGAGGCTCCAGATTTCCGACTAAGTGCATCAGCTACAACATTGGCTTTCCCTGGATGGTACTCAAACGCGCAATCGTAATCATTGATCAACTCCATCCACCGGCGCTGCCTCATGTTCAGATCCGGCTGCGTCTGCAAGTAAGTAAGACTTTTGTGGTCGGTGAAGATCTTACACTGAGCTCCATACAAGTAATGTCTCCAACTCTTTAACGCTAACACAATAGCGGCTAACTCCAAATCATGCGTCGGATAGTTGACCTCGTGTGGTTTCAGCTGCCTGGAACCGTAGGCCACAACTCTACTATGCTGCATCAACACACAGCCAAGTCCCAACTTCGATGCATCACTGTACACTACGAACTCACCACTATCATCTGGCAATGTCAGAACCGGTGCAGTAGTCAATCTCTCCTTTAGGAGCAAATAACTCTCCTCGCATGCATCAGACCACTCAAACTTGACGCCTTTCTTCATCAATCTGGTCAGTGGTGTAGCAATCCGGGAGAAATCCTGTACAAACTGCCGGTAATAGCCTACCAACCCCAAGAAACTCCGGATCTCCGGTACAGTAGTAGGTCTACTCCAGTTCAACACGGCCTCGATCTTGTTAGGATCAACACTGACTCCCTCGGCCGAAATCACGTGGCCCAGAAACTTCACACTATCCAACCAGAACTCGCACTTGCTAAACTTCGCGAACAACTGATGGTCCCGCAAAGTCCGCAACACTACTCGCAAATACTTCTTGTGTTGGCCCACACTCCTGGAATAGATCAAAATATCGTCAATGAATACAATCACGAACTTGTCTAGGAACCTTCTGAACACCCGATTCATCAAGTCCATGAAAGCTGCGGGGGCGTTGGTCAACCCAAACGGCATAACCAAAAACTCATAATGCCCATACCGCGACCTGAAAGCTGTCCTGGCTACATCAGAGTCTCAGATCCTCAACTGGTGATATCTGGATCGAAGGTCAATCTTCGAAAAGACTGCGGCTCCCTTGAGCTGATCGAACAAATCATCAATCCGCGGTAACGGATACTTGTTTTTCACCATAACCTGATTCAGCTTCCGATAGTCGATGCACAAACGCATGGACCCATCCTTCTTCCGCACAAACAACACCGGAGCACCCCACGGAGAAACACTCGGTCGAATGAAACCCTTCTCTAGCAACTCCTGGAGCTGAATCTGCAACTCCATCAACTCCGTCGGCGCCATACGATACGGTGTCTGGGAAATTAGTCCTGTACCCGGTAACAACTCAATAGTGAAATCAATCTCCCGCACAGGGGGTATACCAGGTAACTCCGCTGGAAACACATCCGGAAACTCAGAAACAACCTCAATACTACCAAGGTCTGGCATAGTAGTGAAGCCGGTAGTGAAGTGTTCTTCTCCCCGAGTACGCTCCCGAAGTGGCACCTGGCTCTCTGCCGGAACTCTGAGCTGCCTGATCACCAGCACCAACCAACTGAGGACACGCCCTCGCATAGTGACCCACCTGGCCACAATGATAACAGTTGAGGGTGCCTCGCTGACACGAACCAAAATGATACCTATTGCACAAGTTGCACAACGGATACTCCCTCGGTGTAGCAAAAGTGCCAAAATGTCGTCGAGGATAACTGGAACCGCTGGAATCCCCACTAGCCTGTGGTCGCTGCGGTTGATCTCTCCTCCATCTCTGCCTCGGTCTGGGTACACTAGCTGGTGGTCGATAAGATCCACCGCCTGAAGATGAAGCTGAACCGGAAGTATCAGAACTCTGCCTCTTTGAAGGCCCCTGACTCGGTCCACCCTCCTCAAACCATCTCGGCTGATATCTCTGCTGCCTCTCTTTCTCTATGTCCTCACCTCGGAGTGCTGCACTGACAAACTCATCAAAGTTGTTCCGAGGCATCGTAGTCAGAGTCCCCTTGATGTTCAAGTTCAAACCCAGCTCAAACCTGCAACACTTGGCTTCCTCAGTAGCCACCATATCCCGCGCAAATCGAGATAAGCGGGTAAACCTGTCCCGGTACTCAAGTACAGACAAACTGCCCTGCCTCAAGTTCGTAAACTCCTCATACTTGCGCTGCTGGGTAGCCTGATTAAAGTACCTCCGCATGAACAGATCACGGAACAAAGTCCACGGAGTATCAGCTGGAACTCTGTCGGTGCTAACCCACCAAAAGTATGCATCACCCTCAAGTAATCCGACTGCTGCCACTGTCATCTGCTCAGGAGTAAACTGCAAACGCTCACATACACGTTCAACCTGAACCAACCATGCCTCGCATATCTCTAGATCAACTGAACCCGAAAACACAGTAGCACCAGCAGTACGAGCCTTGACCATAGGGTCAAAACGCTCTTCCAAACGCAGCATTCGCATCAGCAAGTCGCGCGTTTGGCGATCCTCATCAGGATCCGCTTCCCGATCAACACGGGGACCACGTCGAGGAGGCATCCTACTGATACAAGACAAGCATTAGGTACAAGAGGAAAGAACGTAATCATGAAACCGCAGATATTTGAGAACACATAACACCCGAAGTATTGATGAGTACCGCTGGCCAGTCGGGTCATCACTCCAGTTATGCTGTACAAACTCAAATACCCTAAGCGTCACATCTACAAGAGTCTACAGAATCTGACAACCTAATGCTCTGATACCAAGTTGAAAGGACCCAACCCCGATTCAGTTGCCTAAACCGGAATCGAACCCCTTCTGAAAACACGAACCAACAAAAATCATTCAAAATTTCGGCAGAGTAACGTTACTAACGCGGAATTGCATAAACCTGCACCCTGAAAAAAATAACACTTCGTCCTATACCACCAAAGCCAAACCGTGGGCACCAATCCCATCCGGATTTCTCAATATCATAACAAAATCAAATAACAGAAAACAGATATGTATAATATAATATATCCGAGAAAATCCGTATAACACACGTATCAGAATGTATCAAAGCGACATCTAGTGTAAATATATACAATATACACATCAGTAGGCGAAACAAGAACCTACTGGAAAGCACAGGTAGCTCAGATCACTAGCCTCCAACCGCGACGTGAAACACGAGAACCTGAACTGCAACTGGGCACGGAAACCGAAAAGCCCAGGGGAAAGACATAAATCTCGTTAGAGTGAGTGGACGAAAATAAATGTCTTTCACCAAGTAATATATATACATGTAAAAACACATGCGAGTCAAATGCATGAAAATCAAATGGTACGTGAGGAGACGCTAACTCCAACCCACGTACAGAGCATGCATCGTAAATATATCGCGGAGTCTCTCGTGGACTACCACGCGATAGCACAGTCTGAATCACGGGATCCCAGACCCACACGTGATTCGTAGCCAGAAAGGCCTCGGGTCAGGATATCTGTCCCCCCCGGAGCGTACTCGGGGATTAGCCGAGAATCCAACGTGTATCGATAGAACCCTGATAACCGAGACTGTACTCTGTGTAAACCAAATCATAAATCTTTTCCATGCACATGCATAAAACATAATATCTACGTATGTATATTCGTATACGTATATTCATATATGCATAATCGTAAAACACATGCTCGTAAAATCATAATCAAACTGCATGCTCAAGTTTGTAAATCATTTATAAAGGACTCGCAATCAATCCGTGAAAAGAAATGTACACTCACAGACTCGCGTATCGCGCACTCGCGCTAATCTCGTAGCCCGGCGGAAGATCCCTCGCCTGAAACACGATCTCGATCTCGATCTCCTAAACATTCATAAACATAACTGATCAAAAACATAATCCACAACTCTGAACTTAACCACGGAAACCAACCGTTCCCAGAAATATACAATGCAGTACAAAATGATTAACGGAATTCCCGAAATCTCCACTCGAAACCCTCGACTGAAAATCCGCTACCCAAATCAATCTGAAAACCTCTGGACGATAATCAGGGCGCGATTACGAAAAAAACGACATTAAAAACGTCGAAAACCAAAAAGTCAACTCCTCGCCGGAGCTCCGCTGTTGACCGCCGCCGGCGGCGGCGGCGCCCCGTCAACTGTGGAATTTCACGGCGAGACTCTCCAGAATTCAAGGTCTCCTCGAGCCCAAACCTTTCCTCAACTAGCACCAAGGCCAAATCTCACTGGAACTAGGCCAATTCACTTCAAAACAGATCGGAATTTCCAACTCCGGTGACCGAATCGGGTTCCACAAATTCCTCAACCAAACCCAAAACAAATCACATAGGGAGCATCCCTAGGCCAAAGGGAGGCGAACCCCCAACCTCCCAGCCACCGTGGCTCGCCGGAGAGCCTCCCCCCATCACGGCGAAACCCAGAATCCAAACCCGATTCGGGTTCCATCGAAACCTCATCAAACTTCACAAAACCACACACCAATCAACTCTAAATTGCAAGGGGAAGCGAACCATACCTTCAACAAGGTCGGAGGTGGCCGGAAAATGGACGTCGGATGGCGAAGACCAAACTGGAAAGTTCTCCCTCGGTCAATGGTCAACAGCTTCCTTTTTTGGAAAGTCAACGCAGGTCAAAATTCAAACAGTGTTTTTCGACGATTTTATGACTATTTTCGATATTTATACTCGCGCCTCAGGTCGATCGACGATTCGAAATGGATAACCATCACGATTCGGATAAACACGAAACAATCGGATAAACTCGTCGAAAACTGAAACTTCAAATAATCGTATTTTATTCCTTGGTTATCGGAAAAATCATCTGGAACCGCCCTCGAGCTCGAAATCAGATACTCTACAACTTCCGTGAAGACACACAACTCAAATTCTCGGCCGAAAATATAGTCGCGAATAGAATCGACAAACCACACATATATATCGTAAAACTGCGACTATGACCAATCTCATGAATCGTGCAGAATACACAACTGATTCTGGTTCGGGTCATCACAACGGCAGCGCTCCGGCAAGGAGATTTTCACCAAAAATTATATGTTGTTTTACTCATAATTACATACTGAATGTCATGAAGAAGTTCCTGAATTAAATTGGAAATAATAAATTAGGACGTGTGATTAATCAAATATTATTTAAACAATTTTATGATATTATTAAACTATTGAATCGATTGTCGATTCGACTTCAAGTCGTGTAATGTTTGAGGAATATGTTGCGACTATAAAAAAGGATTGAAGACTTTGAATTTGGAATATGATTAGCTTGTTATTAATTCAGGAAGCACATTGTTCGAGAATGCAAGGTTCTGTATGAATTCTCGTTGGTATACGAGCATAGCTATTGATTATGATTTTTGATGATTAGTTATTAAATAATAATCGTTGTTTCAGGATGACGCATTAGTAGCCAGTGGCGGATGTTTAGAAACGTCAACATATAGGCTTTGGCTAGATGGGAATCACGACACTGTACTGTAAGTGGACCTTTTTATAGCTTGCAGGTTCTTTTTATTTCAGCATTACAGTACATTTTGCACTATATTTTTCATAGCATTTTAATTTGGAGGTTTACTTTGTGATGGTTTTATTTAGTTGCATTGATGCTCTAGCTATTCGGTTGATCACTAGATAGCTGGTGAAACCGGGTTAGGACAAACACCCTGCTTGACCCAATCGTCTCAGATTATGACAAACACCCACGCTCCCATCACCTTACTTTTCATATATACAGTCGTTTCGATCGGGTTAGAACAAACACCTTTTAGTTCATATATACAGTCGTTCCAGGTTAGAACAAGCACCTTGTAGTTCATATATACAGTCGTTCCGTCTCGGGTTATCACCTTCATATGCAGTTCATTTTATGATACTTGGAACTCGCATTATTTCACAGAAATCAGCGGGCAAGCATATAGTTATAATTTTACAGATTTACATAGTTTATGATTTTCATCCACTTACTATAACGTTTGATGTTTTTATGCCTTTCCCTGGGCCATTTGTTTTAAATTGCCCAGTTTGTAGGTTCTTCACTTAAAGTCGTGATTGTCTAGAGTACGAGGCATGATAGCCCGTAGGTTCTGTTTTCTTTGTAGGTTCTCAGTTAAAGTTCAGGGTTACTTGTGCTAGGGTAGCTGGTACCAAATAAGCGGTTCTACATACTCTAATACTGGTCCTACAATACTTACATTGGATTACTACGGTAATCTAGGGTGGGTCTTGTCAATTGGTATCAGAGGATTAGGTTTTCAGATCCTGTCAAAAATCTTATATCATTAGTGATGCTTAGAGTGTGATGGTCCGATGGCAGTGGACTCATCGTATCCCCTCGGGTTTTAGTGTCACTGATGATATAGGGTACTCTTCTGAATCTATTGTTCCTCAAGTGTGATGCCTCATGGACATGATTAATGACTTCATCGTTTGCACTCTTTAGTCAGTAGTTTCGTCGGTGAGTTATCTTTTTCACCTTTATAGGGAGAGGTAGGCACCATAGTTTGGACCTTGTGATTTTATTATTTTCACATATCATATTTATGAAACTTCTTAGGCATTTCCCACGTTATGCGGAACTATGGAATCAAGTTTTGGATAAGTTGCATTATGTCAATTAAAGAATATTGTGATCTCTTTGTTTTCATCAGGCACCTCATGTTTGTGTTCATTCAGCAATGGTACCAGTACGTTGGGTACCTTAGCACCATGATTGCATACCACGCATATTCATTCAGACATTCGATTTCTTCTTCGACGTGTTAGTAGAAAACAAGAAGGTGGTAACTATATGCATTGCTTCTTAGTCTTACGATGGCAATCTGAGCAACACTATAGTATGTATATCGAAACAAGGACAATTTTTCATCTAGGTCAACCACCAAGATGACGAATGATTCGTCATCTAGGTTTTATACCTAAATGATGAATATCAATGTTTGTCTTCTAAGTGGTTGAATTAGTTCATCGTCTAAGTAGTTGAATTAGTTCGTCGAACAACAGTTTGTCGTCTACATGTTACGACTTAGATGACGAATATCTTTCGTCGTCTAAGTGTTAATACTTAAACGATGAATATCGTTATTCGTCGTCTAAGATGCATCTAGGACGACGAACACTTTCGTCGTTTAGAAGTACAATTTTTTGACATCTAAGTACTTAGGGGACAAAATATTTTTCGTCGCCTAAGTAGCACCTTAGACGGCGAAAAACACCACTAAGGCAACGAAATTACTTTGTCGCCTAAGTGTGTTTTTCTAATAGTGTATCCAAATGAAATATATAGTGTATAATTTCTACCGCAATGATATATATATATAGGTACCAAATTTTAATTTTTAATAAATAACTTGAAAAATAAAAATAAAATACTTTTTAGGCACAAAAAATCCTTGTGTTCAACTTGAAAGTGTCATTCGATCTATTGAGAAATTTCTTCGACCCATCGACCTATAGCATCCTTAGACGACAAAAATGTAACGTTTCGTCACCTAAGACATACTACAAATAATCCTACTGTTCAACATGAAAGTGTCCTTCGATATATCGAGAAATTCCTTCGACCCTTCAAACTCTACTTACATCCTTAGACGACGAAAATATGATGTTTCGTTGCCGAAGACATACTACAAAAAATCCTAATGTTCAACCTGAAAGTGTTATTCGATTCATCAAGGAATTTCTTTGACTCATCGAACTCTACATGAGTCCTTAGACGACGAAACGTTATCGTTTCATCGTCTAAGAAAAATACTATTTAGGAAAAATATTTACAATTTCGTCGCCTAATTCTCAGGAGCTAATTCTTAGACGATGAAATCATTTAGTTTCATTGTCTAACAACAAAATATTTGGCAATAAATATTTTGCACCATTTTTTCCCCAAATTTTAAATTCTTTTAATTGACGAATTTTATTCTTAGGCAATGAAATATATTTCTTTGGCTAAGAATTACTAAATAAGATTGATTAAATCGATCGATTCCTCATTTGAGCATCCCAAATCCCTAATCCCCAAAATCTCTCTCTCCCCCACCCCTCGACCTAAGCCAGACACCGACTTCATCACCGCCACCATACCGGCCACCACCGCCACCATACCCCGAGTTGATTTTTCTCACTTTCTCTCTCTCAAACTTCCCGAATATGCTCTGTCCCTCTCGAGCTCAATCACCTTCTCATGCCACCGAAAAAACTTACCAATCACCGCCTTCTCACCCCGACACCACTCTCTCACTGATCACCACCGATGAAACAGCCAATCACCGCTTCTTCTTGTTGGCTCAGTTAAAGGTTTATTATTTCTTCTGGGAATTTGGTTGTTTCTTTGTTTCATTTCAGTTTCAAACTAAATATGTAGTTGCATGGATTTGGCTATTAGTTTTAGTATGTATTTGATTGTTAAAGAAGAAATTTGTGTGTGTTGTGTTGTCTGAACTTGGATTCCAATAGTTACTTGTGTTGTTTGATTCTAGGCATAGGAGTTGTTTGGCTTAACTGTCTGTATATGGTGTTATTATATGCACAGACATATGAAATTACCTTGTTAGAAGGTATGATTGTTGTACTATGCTTGGTGTGCTTGAATTGATTTATATTATGGGAGTGACTTAAGACCCTCTTACTGCTCTTATTTTTGTTGAATTTGGGGATTAAGTAGACGATTATTTTTATTGTAAGGTTCTTCATATCTGATTGTTCTGAAATAATTTTTTTTTATGTAGTTGGATATCGTAAAAGATGTCAGGTAGGAATTCAAAGAGGAAATAACAGGAGGAAGCAAAACTTGAAACATTTCAATTGTTGTGTCAGAGGAATGGAAGTGGCACTTTAAATGACCAAACGATCAAAGAGCCACGGGAAGAAGAAGGGCCGCCTAGTGCCCTGCCAGTAAATATTTAAGCCATCACCATCTACTCCCTCAACGGATGAAATGTACATCATTGCCTGACGTAAAGGGCATAGCACCATGGGTAAACTCTTATGCAATATGTAGAATGTATCATGGTTTTAAAAATTGATTAAGCGTGTTAAAAAAATACTCATTAATTTTGTAATTTTTTTGTAGGTCCGACCCCAAAATGCACCCGTGGATTTTGTAAGGGCACCAAAGTTGGTCAAATGGTTAAGATGATGAGAAAGAAGATCGAAGTTTCATACCATGACTTTGCAAGAGGCCCTCCGAGAAAGTATTTGAGTAGCTTGATTGTTCACGAAATTGGGGCCGCCATACGCAGTAAGGTGGCGATGAAGGCGCGGGTATGGACGAAGCTCCCACAGGCTGAGAGAGACAAGGTGTACGTCTATCTTTTGGTAAGAGTCTTTCAATTTAAATAAATTTAATTAAATGTAAATAATTAGCAGTTATAATATATATTTAATGCCTCTTCATATTTTTTGTAGGTACAGTTTGATTTTCCAGACTGTCCAGAGATGTTTGAGTTCATTGAGGAACAAGCTAAAAAAAGGTATGCCGATTGGAAGTACACATTGTACTAGGTCTATAACGAGTTTGGGTCTAAGACACTTGACTAGTTCAAGAATCGGGAAGATGAATGACAATTGTTGGTCTAGCACTTTGAAAGCGGAAAGTTTAAGGTAATGTGTTAAATATCGAATAGAAAGTCTATTATTTGAATAAGTTATTAATATTCAATTGTTTATTCCTGTTTCCTATAACAGATAAGGTCAGACGCTAACACAATCAATCGAGATCAGAAGGATCTGAACCACCATACTTGTTCAACTTCGGTCTGCTACTTGGTCATGGAACATATGAAAAAGGGTTCGCATGTGCCATTATTAGACACTTTCAAAGATACGTATATGAGGCCAGGGAAAGAGAAGGCAATTCTGAATGTTGTAAGTAACCACTAAATTTGAAACAAACCAAAATTAACTCATTTGTGTGCATGTTTATGCTACAAAACCTTAAAGCATCTCCCGGTATGCACATAGGTTAGAGTAGATGGTGACAGGATGAATTTACTTTATGTGCATTGTCTGTTTGATTGAAATTTACGGTGTGTGCGTTGTTTGTTTGATTGTCACAATAGTGTTTACTGAGCATTGTAATACAATTATGGGGTTGTTTGTTTCTATATTGAGAATGCAGTTGTTTAGTGTGCTAAAATAGTTCAATTTTTTGTGTTTTCAAGTTTTTGGTAGCCTTTAATTTCAGGGAAAATTATGTCAAATTTTTGGGTGAATTATCCGAGATTTCCAAGTTTAACTAAATTTTCAATTGTTTATTTTATTGTAGGAGAATATGACGTAGTTTGCTGAGGAAGCATTGGCTGTGAAGGCAGCACAATACCTGGACACTCCGCAAGAAGAGCTCCCTCCACTGGATGTACCTACTCAAATTTAGATGTATTAGAACACACTAGGAATCCAACCTGGGAAGGAGATTCGAGGTCTTAGATGAGCTAGCGTTCGAGATTTAGCCAGTCATCAACGTCTACCTCGGGAGCTCGTTTTACTATGGTCAATGAGTGACTCCGAGAGGTCGAGGAGCGGGTGGAGGCGAGTCTTCAAGAGGTTGAGGAGCGTTCTCGTGCGGCTAAGGAGCGCCTTCAAGCAGCCATAGATCGACAAACCAGAGAGAGGTTCACAGCCACAGAGCGCATGATCTTACAGATGGGCATACAACATCCTTGTTACAGTTCACATGCGCCATCTCAACATCCACGAGACTGAGATGATGATGCCGACGGTAGTGGGACTGGGCTAGGGGCCAAACACTAGTGTAGATATCGGCTATTATGTAGATATTTTAAGAAGTATTATATTTATTAAATATATTCTGAAATTTGCAATTGTTTTAGTAATTTAATGTCTAAGACGACGAATAAAATTTATTTTTATTCTAATTGACACTATTAGTGTGATACCCTAACCTTTTTATATAATTTATATCATTTATGCATAATTCGAGTTTGATTTAGTAGCCGCGATAAATAATTTTTACCATCGGTAAATACTGTGAGGTCAAATGTTGAAATTTTATTTGGATTGACGAAGTCAGTTGACTTTGTGTATAAATCGTAGAATTTGACGACACGAGTTCGTAGACGCGTAGAATTTCGAAAGTGGAATTACGACGAGAAAGTTACGATTACCGGAAGTTTGTCGTAAACTAATTACCGATTATGATAAATGAAAATATATAAAATGAGACATTTCCTTTTTGGGAAGTACTCTGGGTTGACCCAGGGTCATCCATCTCTCTATGGGTCATCATAGGCTGGGCTGGGCCGGCCTCAGCCCTATATTTAAGGCTTAGGGCTGGGATTAGTCAACGGTCAACCATGACGAGGCTGGGTTAGGCTGGGCCAAGACCACAATTTTAAAGTGTTAGCCCACCTATTAAGGCTAGGCTAATGAGGCTAAAGAGGCCGGGTCGGGCCGGACCAAGATGGGCTTCAACTGAGAAAAATTAATATATAAAAAGTTTAATGTATTATTATTATCGATGTATGATATTTATTTTGAATATATATTTTTGTGTGAAGAGAACATTGAGGAAAATAAGAGGAGAAAATGAAAGTATCAAGAAAAAACATGATAATAATAATAAATTATATTCTGTTTTCTAATAAAAATGGCCAAAATGAGCTGGACTAGGCTCGGCATCAAGGTCTTTGAAGTGATAGAAATATATTCATATACTAACTATTTTATTTATTTAAAAAGTGTCTGGGCTTGACGAGGCTTATGAGGCCGAAGCTGGGCTAGGCTTAAAAGGCTCAAATGAGTTGGGCCGAGTGGTTGGGCTGGGCTTCGAATGTATAACCCAGACCCTACCCTAATTCAAAAGAGGTTAGGTTGGCCCGGCCTCGATTAAGGCTGGGCTGAGCTTTAGCCCTAAATGTTGGGTGGGCTAGAATGAGGCTCGAGGCCGAGGGCCAAATGATGAGACCTACATCTCTCCCGTGGAGAGAGAAAGTGTCTCGTGGCGGTGCGGCGGGACGCTGGCAAAGCGCCTACGTTTGACCCGTCTCTGGCCTCGATTCCAGTCAGAATCGAGAGCCTATCTTCCGCTTGTCTTATATTGATGTCCAATTTTGGGATTGGAGATATGTTGAAGAGGATTCAACGAGGGAGAGGTTTTAGGGTTCTCGGGTTCCCTCTGTCATCGTCGCTGACGACTTCTCCGACCTCAATTTAGGTATGAATCAAGAGCCTGTGAGCTCTTCTATGTGTTGTTGTATTGAGTTGTTTTGGTTGCAAGCATTATTCGATGGAATCAAATTGATTCTGATCAGTTTACTTTGTCATCTGTCGTGGGTGGTGGTTGCCGGTGGTTTGGGCCGGTGAGGGTAGAGGGGTTTTGCTCCCCTCTTCCTCTTGAGTCTTTTGGCCTATGCCTCAAGCCACGAGGTGGCTCGACAGTTGAGATATCTCTCCGTAAAGATTTTCTGGCCGAGATGTATCGGGGCCGATTTCGGCTAAATTAGCCAAAATTAGGTGAGGATCCTTTGAGCAAAGTTGTTGGGCTCTTCTCAAGCTTTCGATTGATGGGTCATTTGCCTTCATCGACGGTGGTCGTCGGTGGCACGTGGCCAAAAATTGATCGTGTTATATGTCGTTAGGTTCGTATCGACTATACAAACATAGTCGTGAGGTTAATTTTCCATTTAGGCTTTGTTGACTTAGTGGGTGGGCGGTGATGATGGGGTTTACCACCAGTGGCGATGCAGCCGATGAATTAATTAATTTTGTTTTATATCATTACAACCGTTTTGTCGTAACCAGTTGTTTGATATGTTCTTCGAATAAATTAGTCAATGTTGATTTTTTCTATAGAGTACTTTCTCGATTTACGTATTTATTTTTATTATTTTGACGATTTTCGACAAGGGTCAGGTCGTCACGATTAGACAATAAAAATTATATCAATTTCATCGTTTAAAAATGTACCCTAAACGAAGAATTTAAAATATTTCGTCGTCAAAGATGTGTATATTTAGATGACGAATTTTATATATTTGTCGTCTAAATTATTTTTTAGCGACAAAAAATTTCGTCGTTCAAGCTTGAAAATATTTGTAGTCTCCATGTTAGACGACGAAGCTATATTCGTTGTTTAAGAAACTTCTAAGGCGACGAATACTATTTTTTTTTGTCTAAATTCTATCGCGGCGACGCTTAAATAACGAATCTTAGACGATGAAAGCTTCGTTGTTTAAGTCTTTAGACGACGAAATTGAGTTCTTAGATGACGAATCCTTTTTGTCGTCTAAGTTAGTTATTCTTGTAGCTAGTGTGAGTAAGTTTGTAATATGGAAGTTGGGACGTATAGGTGCTACTGTTGTTCATTTATTTTTGTTGATAATTCCTTCTTATTCTCTTGTCTACCAAAATTTCATAGCTGCTGAGGACAAGTTTATAGTAGTGAATTTGCAAAGTATCTTAATATCTTAGAGTTATAGAATGAATACAATAGTTTCTACCTTTTCTTTCTTCTGCATTTACACATGTATTGAATCTATTCTATTATTACCTAAACTAACTTGTTAAGTTGTTGTTGTTGGATGTTGTTGTTGCAACTTGCTGTGAGATGTTGTTGCCTAACCATCGCTACTATTGTATTATTTTGCTGCTGCAAACTGCGATTTGTTTGCTAAAAATTGCTGCTGGAAAGATGATGTGCTACTATTTATCGCTTAAAACTTAAATTTGTATTTTGCTACGTTTATATTTCCTAATTTACTACAATGTAATTAGTGCTAAGATTATGGACAACTATGCATTGTTGATAAATTATAATCATTATTCTAAAAATCGTCCTATGTACCTAGGCAGTCGCACATCGTTGAATTTTGCCTCAAGACGGACAAAAAAATGGCATTCCCTTCTAGGCGGACCTTAAGGCTAGGATTGGTTCCACGAAGAACAAGAGAACCAGACCGAATCGATCCGAAACCGCTAGGTTTGATTTGGTTCCTTGAATTTTATAAAGTAGTATTGATAGTTCGATTCCAATTTCAAATGTTCTGGTTCCTAAGTGACGAAATTTCAGAGAACCGAAAAAATTGGAAATATGAAAAATACACATGTCAATATGTTATTAGTAGTCTTGTAAAGTCTATGTTATATACTATAGTCCAGTACATAAAAAATCATTACTTCTAAACTATAAATTCTATGTTAAAAACTCTCAAAAATCCTAAATTTATCTAGCCAACCAGCTTTTTATTGTTCAGAATATATTCAAGTATTCAAAAAGACACTCAAAGACTCAATGTTGATGATAACATTCATTCTCAGTTAATTAGTTGTAAGTTGTAAGTTGTAACTTATTTAGCTTGCAAGTTATAATATATTTGAACTTAAAAGACTTGCTGGTTGTAAGAATGCACTAGGACAAAAACTGCCTCAGACAACTGTGCTCACACAACTGAATGGTTTGAGTCTGTTGTCCCAAAGTGGAGACAACTGCGCCTTAGGTGGTTCAGTTATTGGAATGCTCTTTAAACATTGTTTTTTCGTGTGGATGAATTTTTGAGAAAAAGTTGAGATTTCTTGAAAAATCAAACGACAAATAGTCATTTCAGTTGTCTGATAAGGGTTTAAATTTGTGCTCTTCAAACAACAGTTACAACATTCAGTTGTCTAAATTGCATTCAAACTGAAAAAACCCTAGCTAATATTTTGGCAGAAATTATTGCACTCATTTTTCCTTTCTCCCAATTAACCCACATCGATCTCATTCATCGAACACTTAGAAAAAATAAAGCCCCCAACCAGAGCCCTCTCTCTCACATGCAAACCTAATCCTCTATCTCACAAACTCAATTCTTCAATCAAACTTCATAAAATCAATTCTTTCTCTCATATCTATCTACATCTACCTCTATCTCAACCTAGATTCACGCAGAATCGAGGTTTGAGGTCAATCGGGTTTGAGCTCCAACTGTTTTAATCATAGATTTCTTCAAGCTCAACCAAGTATTTTGTTGATTCTATACATGGATAAGCTCAATTGATCACTACTATGAATATCTTGTTTTATTTTAGGGTTTATTGTTTGAATATCTTGTTTGATTTTATGGGTAAACTCGAACCCAGTCAGCCTCCGCAACATTCCATCACCACCGCATATTAGGGTTTCACCGATTTTTCATTCTACTTTGATTTGGTCCCTTAACTATTCTCTCTGATTGGTCATTTGTAAACTCACAAGGAGTTACAATTTTTAACTCATTTGAGAGAGGAGGAGGCTTAGCTCCATCCGAGGGTCCACAACTCAGTCGTGGCCGCTACTGCCAACGACATCCTGACCTCCTCCTCCAACTACCTCCGCCTTTGGTCTATCATCGGCTCCTCCGTCGAGCCAATCTCCATCCTCAACAACTCCAAGTCTTCTTAGTTCTGTGCCGCTGACATCAATCAAATGGAACAAGATCGAGCCATGGTGGATCTGGGACGTCGAAAATGGCGTCGTAGAAACCAAGCTCTCCGCGCATGGTAAAGAAGTCTACGGCATCACTTAAGGCGAGGCTAGGGGTTTTGCGTTCGTCTTCGTCGATGGCTCAATCTAGTTTCTTTGAGCTTTTGAAGCCCATTCTGTTGTTGCGCCTTGACTAGCTCTAAGTACTTGTCCGCCTCCTTCAAGTCCATGGGCAACGAAGATGACGGTGGTGATTTCTTTCTCTACTCTCGGCGAATCCACTAGTTTGGTTGAATGTTGATTTGGTTGCTGTTATCAAATTGCTTTTGTGCAAAAAATTGAAGGTACTAATATTTTGAAATAGACACTTATCGTCCAATGGCGCATATGTCGGATTAGCTCCACCTAGAGATGTTGGATCTTGGCAAAGAGAATGCAAGGTGACCACACTCGTACTTCTATTGATTTTGTTTTGTCTTGTTTGGTGACTTTTGTGTAATGAAATGTGAATTCGGATTAACAAAACTTACATTAATTGGATTATAATATCATACATGGCTGCTACTTATCATATCAGGACTACCAATTTTGGACAACAACAGATGAGGATGGCTACTATTGTATTAGCAATATACGCACGGGCGATTATAACATTAATGCATGGGTCCCTGGTTTTATTGGTGACTATCAATGTGATTTTGTTATCACTATAACTTCAGGTGCAACTTCTACAAATAGCTTTTGTTTTGGAAATAATGCTTAGTTTGATAGTATGGAATCACTGTATTGCAACATACATATATGCAGGTTGTGAAATTGATATGGATGACCTTGTGTATGAGCCTCCTAGAGATGGCCCAACTTTATGGGAAATAGGCATACCAGATCGATCAGCTGCAGAGTTCTATGTTCCTGATCGGTGAAAGGACACAACCCTGATTTAGTTGTCTAAACCAAAATTAGGTCCTAACGACACCATAACTTACAAAAAATTTGCCAAAGTTTACTCTATAAAACGAACAAACCAAAAACCTGCAAGAAGATTACACTTCACTGATAAATTCTCAGACATACCGTGGACCACCATTGTCAATCCGGATTTCTCAAAATCCATATATAATAAAACTCAAGGTTTACAAGAAATCCAGAAAATATTTAGGAGTATAACTCAAACTGAACAACACTACACAAGTATTCAGAGCGACCTCTAATTACAAAATATACAAGACTAGCAGGTTACATCAGGAACCTACTAGAAGGAAAGTGTGATTTGAACTCTAAGCCTCCTGTGATGACGTGCAACCACGGGAAAGATACTGTAATCTGGACGGCGAAAACCAAAAACCCCAGAGAAAAGCATATAAATAATAAAACCGTTAGAGTGAGTGGACGTAAATCATAATATGCCTGCATAAATAAATCCAACATGCTTTTCACAATAAATGCACATAAAATCATGCGAGTCAAACAAACAAGCCCAGGTCAAGTGCTCATAAAGACGTAACTCTCCTGGGTACTGTGTGTGTGGAGGCAGTAACTTGAGTACATTTTCCTCAAAGTTACAACATGCCCGGGTCAAGTGCTCATAAAGACGTAACTCTCCCGAGTACTGTGAATCACGGGTCAGGTGCTCATATAGACGTAACCCTCCCGGAGCATCTCGGGGGAGCCGAGAGGCCACAGCATCGATACATCATATATCCATACTCAGTGTAAAAACAAATCACATGTGCCTCCAAACCAATGTATGCTCATAAAATGCATAATAATAAATGCATACTCGTAAATGCATAATCGTAAAGCATAGTCATAGACTCGCAAATCCACTGTGGAAATCAAAGTATGAAAATTAACGTGGGATAAAATGTCCACTCACAGATAACAGTTAGCTCTGAGGCCCGGCGGAAGATCCCTCGCCAAACACTCGCTCACGATCACCTAAATAACAGGGATACGATCAATACATAATGAATTTCGACATATGGAGCAAATACATCAAGAACCTCGCGTTCTCGAAAAGCGTATCGCTCGAAATATCGACGAGGATAACAAAATTCTCAAAATACACCCAAACAACCCTCGTCCCAAATTAACACACTCAATTCAACTCGAAAATATTACGACTACGATTGGGGCGCGATTACGAGCAAAAAAACATAAAAATCTCTGAAATCCTCAAAAGTCAACCCCTCGCCGGAGCTCCACTGTTGACTGCCGCCGCGCCAACGGTGACCAACTCCGGTGAACCATACACCAAAATGATCATCTCCTCAAACCCAACCAAACCCCTAAAACCATAACTCCAAATAACCATCACCGCGGTAGGAATTTCCCTCGAAATTCCAAGGCCAAAACCAATTCCGGCAACCACCACGGGTTACCCCAAAACTTTCTCCTTGTCCCTAATTAATCACCCAGAAAGCTTCAAGGGGTTGAGGGGAACCAAACCCCCCCCCCCCCCCTCCCCACCCGCGATGCCAAAACTCGCCGGAAACCGCCCCCCGTCACCGACGAAATCCACGAACTTCACTGAGTTCGAATTCCCTCAAAACATAACCAATTCATCCCAAATCAAGCATAAACCAATAGAGAATCACAAGAGGATTCTAACCATACCAAGGATGTGGCCGGAGATCGCCGGAAAAATTGGGTTGGACGGCGGCAACGAAACGGGCATGGTCGAGCTCCGGTCAACCCGAGTCAACGCGGTCAAAGCTGGTCAAATCTGGTCAAACGGCTCAAATGTGTGATTTTCCAATTTTTACGACTATTCGATTTTTATACGTTGTGAACCGACCAAACCAACGGCTCGGATAACTCCACCACAATCGGATAAGTACGACTAACTCGACGACAATTTCAAATATTCATTTTATGTTCTCCGATCATCCGAAAAATCCTTCGAAACCTCCTATGAGCTCAAAATCAAACCCTCTACAATTTCTGCGAAGGAACTCAAACCAAATTCTTGTCCGATAATTTAGTTGTTAACAAGCCACATATGTGCAACCAACTCGCGATAATCACATGTCGTGCCGATAATCATATACTCAAAATTTGGGTCGTTACAAATCTACCCCCCTAACAAAAATTTCGTCCTCGAAATTTACATACCTACTAACTGAAGAGATAGTGATACTGCTCTCGCATGTGTTGCTCAGTCTCTCATGTAGCCTTTTCCACTGAATGGTTCCGCCATAAAACTTTCACAAGAGGAATAGTTCTGTGCCGCAACTCATGAACCTTCCAATCAAGAATCTGAATTGGTTCTTCCACAGAAGTCAAATCATCCCGAATAGGAAGCTGATACGGTGCTAACACATGAAATGGATTGGAAATGTATTTCCGCAACATAGACACATGGAACACATCATGTACCCTGGCCATCTCAGAAGGTAATGCCAACCTCTACGCCATAGCACCAACTCGGTCAATGATCTCATATGAGCCAACGTAACGTGGACGGAGTTTACCGCGCTTCCGAAGCGAACAACACCCTTCCAAGGAGAAAGTTTCAGGAAAACCCAATCACCAACCTCAAACTCAAGATCTTTCCGTCTTACATCAGCATAACTCTTCTGTCGATCCCGTGCAGCCTTCAATCTGTCTCGAATAACTTGAACATCTTCTGTGGTGCTTTTCACCAAATCAGGACCAAGAAGCCATTTCTCTCCAACTTCACTCCAACAAAATGGAGTTCGACACTGTTTGCCATACAAAGCTTCATAAGGTGCCATACCAATGCTGGCCTGACAGCTGTTATTATACGCAAACTCAATCAAATGAAGTTGTTGATCCCAATTCCCTTTGAACTGCAACACACAAGATCGTAACATATCCTCGAGAGTCTGAATAATCATCTCTGACTGACCATCTGCCTGAAGATGAAAAGCTGTGCTAAAGTGTAGTCTAGTCCATAATGCTCTCTGTAATGCCTGCCAAAATTCTGAAGTAAACTGATTATCCCGATCAGAAACTATGGACACAGGCACACCATGTAATCTCACAACCTCTCTCTGGTACAGCTTCACCAATCTACTCACAGAAAGCTTTCCTGGAAGTGTAAGGAAATAAGATGACTTCGTAAGGCGATCCACGATCACCCAAATACCAGTATTACCACAAGACGTACGAGGTAACTGATACATAAAATCCATAGTGATATGCTCCTACTTCCACACTGGAATCTCCAAAGGTTGTAGTTTACCGGTAGGCTTCTGACGTTCTGCCTTCACTTGCTGACAAATCAGGCATTTGCTCACATACATTGTTATTTCCCGCTTCATGTTACGCCACCAATAATGAGCTTTAAGTGTCTGAAACATCTTCGTACTACCAGGATGCATAACATACGCGGAACAATAAGCTTCATCAAGTATTTCCTTCTTCAAATCATCATCTCTAGGCACACATAATCTTCCTCTGAACATCAAAGTGCCATCACTTCTCATCCGAAACTCTATTGGTACACTATTCTGAATCAAATTCTTCTTGCTCAGCAGATAGGCATCCGAATCTTGAGCTTTACGAACTTGATCAAGTAATACCGGACGAACTTGAAAACTGGCTAATAATGCTCCATCATTATTCCATTCCAACTCTGCTCCCGTTGCGCGTAATTCAGTCAAAAGTGACATTTTTGCAACACGTACATGAAAAAGAGAAGCACCATATTTTTGACTAAGGGATTCAGTAACCATATTAGCTTTCCTGGATGATACTCAAAAGTGCATTCATAATCATTAATCTGCTCCATCCATCTCTGCTGTCTCATATTCAAATCTGGCTGCGTATGCAAATAGGTAAGACTCTTGTGATCGGTGTAAATCTTGCACTGCGCTCCGTACAAGTAGTGTCTCCAACTCTTCAATGCTAACACAATGGTAGCTAACTCTAGATCATAAGTAGGATAATTAACTTCATGAGGTTTCAACTGTCTAGAACCATATGCCACCACCTTACCATGCTGAATCAAAACACAACCCAGACCTAACTTCGAAGCATCACTGTACACAACATACTCACCACTATCGTCAGGTAAAGTCAACAATAGTGCAGTGGTCAACCTTTCCTTCAAAGTCAAGTAGCTTTCCTTACAAGCATCAGACCATTGAAACTTGACTCCTTTCTTCGTCAAACCGGTAAGCAGAGTCGCAATTCGTGAAAAATCTTGCACAAATCGGCGATAGCAACTTGCTAAACCCAAGAAACTTCGTATCTCTGTCACATTTGTAGGTCTGCTCCAATTCAACATTACTTCAATCTTATCTGGATCCACGCTGACTCCCTCAGCTGATATCACGTGACCCAAAAACTTCACATTGTTCAACCAAAACTCACACTTGCTAAACTTGGCATACAACTTAGCGTCTTGCAAAGTCTGCAAAATGGCATGCAAATGCTTCTTGTGTTGCCCCACACTCCTAGAATATATCAAGATATCGTCGATGAATACAATGACAAACTTGTCCAGATAACGCCTGAAAATCCGATTCATCAAGTCCATGAAAGCGGCCGGCGCATTGGTCAACCCAAAAGGCATAACAAGGAACTCATAATGCCCATAGCGTGACCGAAACGCCGTCTTATCAACATCAGACTCTTGAATCCGTAGCTGATGGTACCCAGATCTGAGATCAATCTTCGAAAAGACTAAAGCTCCCTTCAATTGATCGAACAAATCATCATTCTGTGGAAGCGGATACTTGTTCTTCATTGTAACCTGATTCAATTTTCGATAGTCAATGCATAGCCTCATCGAACCATCCTTCTTCCTCACAAAAAACACTGGAGCACCCCAAGGTGAAACACTAGGTCGAATGAAGCATTTTTTTAATCAATTCTTGAAGTTGAATCTGCAACTCCCTCAACTCTTCTGGTGCCATACGATAGGGTGTTTGCGAAATAGGTCCAGTACCTGGTAGTAACTCAATAGTGAAGTCAATCTCCCTAACTGGAGGAACACCAGGTAAATCCTTGGGAAATACATCCGGATACTCACAAACCACCGATATATCCCTAATATCTAGTACACGAACCTCTGTATCAATCACATGTGCTAGATACGCCACTCAACCCTTTTTCAACATCTGCTCAGCCTTCATTGCCGAAATCAGACAAGGTAAAGAAGTATTCTTTTCACCCCGAAACAAAATTTCTGATACACCTGAACTCCTGAAAACAACCTCTTTCTTGTGACAGTTAAAAATAGCCCAATGGTTCTCCAAGAAATCCATGCCCAAAATCACATCAAAATCCACAATATCCAGCAGCATCAAATCCACGGCTAACCCATAACCTCCTATAAAAATCTCACAACCCCGATACACCCACTCGACACACACTACCTCGCCGGATGGATATAACACTCGCCACAAACTAGGGAGTGAAGATGCAGGTATAGTAGCCAATGATGCTAATCTATATGACATGAATGAATGCGTAGCTCCTGGATCTAGTAAAGTAAGAACTAGATGACCAAAAATGTACAACGTACCGATGATAACCTCAGGGGAAGCTCTGCCCTCTCCCACGAACATGGCATGAACTCGAGCTTGTCCAGTTGGTCGTCCACGCTGACTACGGTTCTACTGATTATCATGTCCAGAAGATTATGTTGAACGATCACCAGAAGCAGTACCCTGACCATGACTGCTACCCTGAGCTGCAACACCCCCAAAAGTGCCACCCTGCGGACACTCCCTCGCAAAGTGACCCACTTGGCCACAACGGTAACAACTGGTGGTGCCTCGATAACATGAACCATAATGCCACCTATTACAAGTGTTGCACAATAGATAGTCTCTAGGTGCAGCTGGTAGATCATATGCACGTCGAGGATAACTCGATCCACTGGAACTCCCACTCTATGGTTGCCTCTAAGGTCGATTCCTCCCCTATCTCTGACTTTCACTCTGGGTCGATGAACCACGAGGATATCTAAAAGTGTTACCACCTGAAGAAGATGTTAAACTCAAAGTACCAGAACTCATCCTCTTCGAGTCCTGGCTGGGTCCACCCTCCTCAATGCAGCGAGACTGAAACCGCATCTGTTTCTCTTTCTCAATATCCTCACCCCTGAGTGCAGCACTAACAAATTCATCAAAATTGTCCCAAGGAATAGTGGTCAAGGTTCCCTTGATATTCAAATTCAGACCCACCTCAAACCTTCTACACTTTGCTTCCTCTGATGCCACCCTATCACGAGCAAACCGAGACAAAGGGGTAAACTTATCTCGATACTCAAGCACTGACATATTCCCCTGCCTCAAATTGGTAAATTCTTCATATTTCCTCTACTGGGTGGCTTGGTTGAAATATCGACGCATAAACAAATCTCTGACTGTAGGTCATGGAGTATCAATAGGAACTCTCTCGGTGCTAATGTGACGACCCGAACCAAAATCAGTAGTGTTGTCGGCACGATCACGAGTTAGCGTATTGTCGCGGTTTCACGTTATATGTGTGGTTTGTCGATTTAGTTTGCAAATTTATTATCGGCCGAGAATTTGAATTGGGTTTCTTCACGGAAGTTGTAGAGCACGTGATTTCGAGCTTGAAGGCGGTTCCGGATAATTTTTCCGATAACCGAGGAATATAATATGATTATTTGAAGTTTTGGTTTATCGACGAGTTTATCCGTTTGTTTCGTGTATATCCGATTCATTTTGGTTATTCGTTTTGGACCGTCGATCGACCCGAGGCGCGAGTATAAATATCGAAAATAGTCAAGAAATAGTCGTAAATCACTGTTTGGGAGTTGACCAGAGTTGACTTTCCGTTTTTGGAAGTTTGACCGTTGACCGTGGGAGGAAAACTTTCCCGTTTGGTTTCGCCGGCCGACTTGGGTTTTCCGGCCACCTCCGGCTACGTTAAGGGTATGGATCTCTTCCTCTTGTGATTTTGAGTTGTTTGGTATTTGAAATTGTGAGAATTGATGAGGTTTGGAGAAAACCCGAATCGGGTTAGGTTGCCGGAGTTTGGGGGTGGACTTCCGGCCAGCTTTGGTGGCGGGGAGGTGGGGGTTTCGCCTTCCCTTGGCCTAGGGATTCTTCCCATAGGTTTTAATTGGGCTGAAATGGAGTTTTCCGGTGAACTCGAATGGGTTGCCGGAGTTTGAATTTCCGTTCGGTTTCGAGCTTAATTAGTGAGGTTCCGGTGAGATTTGGACCTTGGTGTAGTTGGAAATTGTGTTGGGCTTGAGGAGATCTTCAAACCTGGAGCTTCCTTGCCGGAGAAAGTCTCTGTTGACGGCGCGGCGGCGGCGGCGCTCCGGCGAGACCGTTGACTTTTCAGATTTTGGTGTTTTTAATGTCATTTTTCTCGTAATCGCGCCCTGATTATTGTCTTGAGGTTTTCGTATTGATTTGGGTATCGGATTTTCAGTCAAAGGTTTCGAGTAGAGATTTCAGAAATTCAGTCGATTATTTAATACAGTTTATATGTTTCCGGGAACGGTTGGTTTCCGTGGTTAAGTACAATGTCGTGGGCTATGGTTTTGATCAGATGTGTTTATGATTATTCAGGGGATCGAGATCGTGCTTCGGGAGAGGGATCTTCCGCTGGACCACGAGATTAGCGCGAGTGCGCGCTTGCTGATCTGTGAGTGGACATTTTTTTTTATATATTTTCACAGTTGTTTGCGAGTTCGTGATTTTACGTGAATTTCCGTATTTACTTTATACGATGTTGAGATATATGTTATTTTCGGAGGTATTATTTTATATTTATTGGTGATGGCATTACTGCATCGATGCTTCGGCTACTCGGCTGATCACCGGTAGTCCGCCAGAGTTGGAAGATTCCTCTGGACCAGAGTTGAGAGATTCCTCTGGGTAGGGTTGAGAGATTCCCATGTATGCCGCCGGGGTTGAGAGATTCCCATGGCCTATCACCGTCGGGTTTGAGCGATTCACCTGACGTCGGGGTTGAGAGATTCGCCTGACAACCTCCATATATATATGCTTTCCGAACTCGCACTGTTTTACATTGATTATGTATATAACTGGTGAAAGACATATGTTTATTTTCGTCCACTCACTCTAACGTTTTTACTTGCCTTTCCCCTGGACTTTTCGGTTTCCGTGCCCAGTTTACAGTTCGGATTCTGGTGTCTCACGTCACGGTTGAAGGCTAGTGATTCGAGTTACCTGTGTTTTCCAGTAGGTTCTTGTTTCGCCTACTGATGTATATATTGTATATTTTTACACTAGAGGTCGCTCTGATACATTCTGATATATGTTTTATACAGATTTTCTCGGATATATTATATATTACAGTCTTGTTTACTGTTTATTGATTATGATATGATATTGAGAAATCCAGATGAGATTGGTGCCCACGGTTTGGCTTTTGTGGCATAGGATGAAGTGTTATTTTCTGGGTGCAGGTTAATGCCATTCCGCGTTAGTAGCGTTACTCTGCCGAAATTTTTAATGGTTTTTGTTGGTTCGTGTTTTCAGAAGGGGTTCGATTCAGGTTTAGGCAACTGAATCGGGGTTGGGTCCTTTCAGCTTGGTATCAGAGAATTAGGTTGTCAGATTCTGTAGACTCTTGTAGTTGTGACGCTTAGGGTATTTGAGTTTGTACAGCATGACTAGAGTGATAACCCGACTGGCCAACGGTACTCATCAATACTTCGAGTGTTGTGTGTTCTCAAATATCTGCGGTCTCATGATTACGTTCTTTTTGCTTGTACCTAATGCTTGTCATGTATCAGTAGGATGCCTCCTCGACGTGGTCCCTGTGTTGATCGGGAAGCGGATCCCGATGAGGATCGCCAGATGCACGACTTGCTGATGCGAGTGCTGCGTTTGGAAGAGCGTTTTGACCCTGTGGTCAAAGCTCGTACTACTGGTGCTACTGTGTTTTCGGGTTCAGCTGATCCAGAGATATGTGAGGCATGGGTGGTTCAGGTTGAATGTGTATGTGAGCGTCTGCGGTTTACTCCTGAGCAGATGACAGTGGCAGTAGTCGGATTACTTGAGTCTGATACATACTTTTGGTGGGTTAGCACCGACAGAGTTCCAGTTAATACTCCGTGGACTTTGTTTCGAGATTTGTTTATGCGGAGGTATTTCAACCAGGCTACCCAGCAGCGCAAGTATGAGGAGTTTACGAACTTGAGACAGGGCAGTATGTCTGTGCTTGAGTATCGGGACAGGTTTACCCACTTATCTCGTTTTGCGCGTGATATGGTGGCTACTGAGGAAGCCAAGTGTCGCAGGTTTGAGCTGGGTTTGAATTTGAACATTAAGGGGACTCTGACTACGATGCCTCGGAATAACTTTGATGAGTTTGTCAGTGCAGCACTCCGAGGTGAGGACATCGAGAAGGAGAGGCAGCATAGGTACTAGCCGAGATGGTTTGAGGAGGGTGGACCGAGTCAGGGGCCTTCAAAGAGGCAGAGTTCTGATACTTCCGGTTCGGCTTCATCCTCTGGCGGTAGATCTTATCGCCCACCAGTTGGTTTACCGAGATGGAGGAGAGATCGACCGCAGCGACCACAGGCTAGTGGGGGTTCCAGCGGTTCCAGTTATCCTGGCTCATTTGCTGTACCGAGGGAGTACCCATTGTGTAGTCTTTGCAGAAGACATCATGTGGGTCCATGTCAGTGAGGTCCTGTCACTTGTTTCCGCTGTGGCCAGGTGGGTCACTACGCGAGGGAGTGTTACCAGTTTGATGGTGTTGATGGACAGGCGGCCCAGAGTTCTGGAGCTGAGCGAGGTGCCACTTCGGGAGCTCGACCAGCATAGTTTATGGGCCAGGGTAGGCAACAGGGATAGCCTCAGCGTGGACGACCAGCCGGACAGGCGAGGGTTCATGCCATGACTCTACGTAAGGGCAGAGCTTTACCGGAGGTCGTTATCGGTACGTTGCATGTCTTTCGTATTCCAGTACTTACATTGTTAGATCCAGGTGCCACGCATTCATTTATGTCGTATAGACTATCATCATTGGCTACGGTACCTGCATCTCCACTTCCGGGGTTGTGGAGAGTGTTGTATCCGTCAGGGGAGATTGTGAGTATCGGTTGGGTATACAGAGACTGTGAGGTGTTTATTGGAGGCCATGGTTTAGCCGCAGACTGGCTGTTGCTTGATATCGTTGATTTTGATCTGATCTTGGGTATGGACTTCTTGGAGACGCACTGGGCCATGTTTGACTGTCACAAGAAGGAGGTCGCATTTCGACGACCAGGTTTACCCGAGATACTGTTTCGCGGCGAGAAGAACACTTCACTACCGTGTTTGATTTCCGCGATGAGGGCGGATCGGTTGATGAAGAAGGGTTGTGTTGCTTATTTAGCTCATGTGGTCGACACTACAGTAGCTGTGCCGGATCTTGGTAGTAATGAGGTTGTTTCTGAGTTCCCGGATGTGTTTCCAGCAGAGTTACCTGGTATACCCCCTGTGCGGGAGATTGACTTCACTATTGAGCTATTGCCAGGTACAGGACCGATTTCACAGACCCCGTATCGTATGGCGCCAGCGGAGTTGAAAGAGTTGCAGGTTCAGCTCTAGGAGTTACTAGAGAAGGGTTTTATTCGACCTAGTGTATCTCCTTGGGGTGCCCCGGTTTTGTTTGTACGGAAGAAGGATGGATCTATGCGGTTGTGCATCAACTACCGGAAGCTGAATCAGGTTACAGTGAAGAACAAGTATTCGTTCCCATGGATTGATGATTTGTTTGATCAGTTCAAGGGAGCATCAGTCTTTTCGAAGATTGACCTTCGATCCGGATATCACTAGTTGAGGATCGGAGACTCTAATGTGGCCAAGATAGCTTTCAGGTCGCGGTATGGGCATTACGAGTTTTTGGTTATGCCGTTTGGGTTGACCAACGCCCCCGCAGCTTTCATGGACTTGATGAATCGGGTGTTCAGACGGTTTCTGGACAAGTTTGTGATTGTATTTATCGATGATATTTTGATCTATTCCAGGAGTGTGGGCCAGTATAAGATGCACTTGCGAACAGTGTTGCAGACTTTGCGGGACCATCAGTTGTTTGTGAAGTTTAGCAAGTGCGAGTTCTGGTTGGATAGTGTGAAGTTTCTGGGCCACGTGATATCGGCTGATGGAGTCAGTGTTAATCCTGACAAGATTGAGGCCGTGCTGAACTGGAGCAGACCTACCACTGTACCGGAGATCCGGAGTTTCTTGGGTTTAGCAGGCTATTACCGGCGGAAATAGTCGATAAATAGTCGTAAATCACTGTTTGGGAGTTGACCAGAGTTGACTTTCTGTTTTTGGAAGTTTGACCGTTGACCGAGGGAGGAAAACTTTCCCGTTTGGTTTCGCCGGCCGACTTGGGTTTTCCGGCCACCTCCGGCTACGTTAAGGGTATGGATCTCTTCCTCTTGTGATTTTGAGTTGTTTGGTATTTGAAATTGTGAGAATTGATGAGGTTTGGAGAGAACCCGAATCAGGTTAGGTTGCCGGAGTTCGTCGGAGTTTGGGGGTGGACTTCCGGCCAGCTTTGGTGGCGGGGAGGTGGGGGTTTCGCCTCCCCTTGGCCTAGGGATGCTTCCCATAGGTTTTAATTGGGCTGAAATGTAGTTTTCCGGTGAACCCGAATGGGTTGCCAGAGTTTGAATTTCCGTTCGGTTTCGAGCTTAGTTGGTGAGGTTCCGGTGAGATTTGGACCTTGGTTTAGTTGGAAATTGTGTTGGGATTGAGGAGATCTTCAAACCTGGAGCTTCCTCGCCGGGGAAAGTCTCCGTTGACGGCGCGCCGCCGGCGGCGGCAGCTGTCAACGGCGGCGCTCCAACGAGACCGTTGACTTTTCAGATTTTGGTGTTTTTAATGTCATTTTTCTCGTAATCGCGCCCTGATTATCGTCTTGAGGTTTTCGTATTGATTTGGGTATCGGATTTTCAGTCGAAGGTTTCGAGTAGAGATTTCGGAAATTCAATCGATTATTTAATACAGTTTATATGTTTCCGGGAACGGTTGGTTTCCGTTGTTAAATACAGAGTTGTGGGCTATGGTTTTGATCAGATGTGTTTATTATTATTCAGGGGATCGAGATCGTGCTTCGGGCGAGGGATCTTCTGCTGGACCACGAGATTAGCGCGAGTGCGCGCTTGCTGATCTGTGAGTGGACATTTTTTTTTATGTTTTCACAGTTGTTTGCGAGTTCGTGATTTTACGTGAATTTCCGTATTTACTTTATACGATGTTTTGATATATGTTATTTTCGGAGGTATTATTTTATATTTATTGGTGATGGCATTACTGCATCGATGCTTCGACTACTCGGCTGATCACCGGTAGTCCGCCAGAGTTGAGAGATTCCTGTGGACCAGAGTTGAGAGATTCCTCTGGGCAGGGTTGAGAGATTCCCCTATATGCCGCCGGGGTTGAGAGATTCCCCTGGCCTATAACCGTCGGGTTTGAGCGGTTCACCTGACGTCGAGCTTGAGAGATTCGCCTGACAACCTCCATATATATATGTTTTCCGAACTCCCACTGTTTTACATTGATTATGTATATAACTGGTAAAAGGCATATGTTTATTTTCGTCCACTCACTCTAACGTTTTTACTTGCCTTTCCCCTGGGCTTTTCGGTTTCCGTGCCCAGTTTACAGTTCGGATTCTGGTGTCTCACGTCGCGGTTGGAGGCTAGTGATTCGAGGTACCTGTGTTTTCCAGTAGGTTCTTGTTTCGCCTACTGATGTATATATTGTATATATTTACACTAGAGGTCGCTCTGATACATTCTGATACATGTTTTATACGGATTTTCTCGGATATATTATATCTTACAGTCTTGTTTACTGTTTATTGATTATGATATGATATTGAGAAATCCGGATGGGATTGGTGCCCACGGTTTGGCTTTTGTGGCATAGGATGAAGTGTTATTTTCTGGGTGCAGGTTAATGCCATTCCGCGTTAGTAGCATTACTCTGCCGAAATTTTTAATGGTTTTTGTTAGTTCGTGTTTTCAGAAGGGGTTCGATTCTGGTTTAGGCAACTGAATCGAGGTTGGGTCCTTTCAGCTAACCCACCAGAAATAAGCATCTAAGTCCAATAACCCAATAGCAGCCACAGTCCTCTGCTCAAGAGTAAAATGTAGACGTTCACAAACCCGCTCCATCTGGACTAACCAAGCCTCACATATTTCAAGATCAGAGGAGCCAGAAAAGGTAGTTGCTCCAATTGTCCTAGCGTTAACCACAGGGTCAAAACGCTCTTCCACACGTAATATTCGCATAAGCAAGTCGTGTGTACGCTGATCCTCCACAAGATCCCCAGCCCCGTTAGCACGGGTTCCACGTCGGAGAGGCATCCTAAAATGAAAGGACATTAGTCACACAACACAAGGAACGTAATCAGGAAACTTCAAACATTTGAAAGCATACAACACTCTAGAGCATTGCTGATTATCCGCTGGCCAGTCGGGTCATCACTCCTGATATGTTGTACATTGTCAAATACCCTTAGTAGTAGGGGTGGGACATTGGAACCGAAAACCAAAAAAAAGAACCGATCCAAACCAAGCCGCGACCGAAAAAAACTACACCCGATAAAAACCAAACCGAAAAATACCGAAATATTTGGTTCACTTATGGTTTTTAATTTACAAAAACCGAACCGAACCGAAAAATCGAAGTATGTATAAAAAGATATCGTTTTGGAAATTTTGTAATATATTATATAAATATATGCAAAACAAAAACCTTAAAATCCTAAAATCCTAACTTCTTTATGCACAATTCTTCTCAATTTCTCTCATAGAATCTAATTAAAATGTTAGACAACTCAAAAAAAGAAATTTTATGGACAATCTTTTAGGTATTTATTCAAAAGTTGTTTTTTATGCATTATGTAAAAAACTGAAAAAAATAGAAAAAATCCGAAAAACAAATCCGAACCAAACCAAACCGAATAATCACGGTTTTTTCTTTTAAAAATTAAAAAATCTAACCGAACCGAACCGAACCGAAAAAAATATTTCGGTTTGGTTATGGTTTTTAGCAAAAACTGAACCAAACTGCCTGAATCCCACCCCTAATTAGTAACACAACTACAAGAGTCTACAGAACCTCAAACCTAATGCTCTGATACCAACTGAAAGGACCTAACCCCGATTTAGTTACCTAAACTAAAATTAGGCCCTAACGACACCATAACTTACAAAAAAATTGCCAGAGTTTACTCTATAAAACGAACAAACCAAAAACCAGCAAGAAGATTACACTTCACATATAAACTCCCAGACACACCGTGGACCACTATTGTCCATCCGGATTTCTCAAAATTCATATATATAATAACACTCAAGGTTTACAAAAAATCCAGAAAATATTCAGGAGTATAACTCAAACTGAACAACACTACACAAGTATTCAGAATGACCTCTAATTACAAAATATACAAGACTAGTAGGTTACATCAGGAACCTACTAGAAGGAAAGTGTGATTTGATCTCTAGGCCTCATACGATGACGTGCAACCATGGGAAAAATACTGCAACCTGGGCAGTGAAAACCGAAAAACCCATAGAAAAGCATATAAATAATAAAACCGTTAGAGTGAGTGGATGTAAATCATAAGATGCCTGCATAAATAAATCCAACATGCTTTTCACAATAAATGCACATAAAATCATGCGAGTCAAACAAACAAGCCCAGGTTAAGTGCTCATAAAGACGTAACTCTCTTGGGTACTGTCTGTGTGGAGGTAGTAACTTGAGTACATTTTCCTCAAAGTTACAACACGCTCGGGTCAAGTTCTCATAAAGACGTAACTCTCCCGGGTACTGTGAATCACGGGTCAGGTGCTCATATAGACGTAACCCTCCCAGAACATCTCGGGGATTAGCCGAGAGGCCATAGCATCGATGCATCATATATCCATACTCAGTGTAAAAACAAATCACATGTGCCTCCAAACCAATGTATGCTCATAAAATGCATAATCATAAATGCATACTCGTTAATGCATAATCGTAAAGCGTACTCATAGACTCGCAAATCCACTGTGGAAATCAAAGTATGAAAATCAACGTGGATAAAATGTCCACTCACAAATAACAGCTAGCCCTGAGGCCCGATGAAAGATTCCTCACCAAACACTCGATCACGATCACCTGATTAACAGGGATACGATCAATACATAATGAATTTTATAATATGGAGCAAATACGACAAGAACCCCGCGTTCTCGAAAAGCGTATCGCTCGAAATATCAACGAGGATAACAAAATTCCCAAAATACACCTAAACAACCCTCGTCCCAAATTAACACACTCAATTCAACTCGAAAACCTCACGACTATGATCGGGGTGCGATTACGAGCAATACAACATAAAAATCTCTGAAAACGTCAAAAGTCAACCCCTTGCCGAAGCTCCGCAGATAACCACCGCCGCGGCTGCTGCCGCTGCCGCTGCCGTGGCGCCAACAGTGACCAACTCTGGTGAACCATACACCAAAATTATCATCTTCTCATGCCCAACCAAACCCCCAAAACCACAACTCCAAACAACCATCACCGTGGCCGAAATTTCCCTCGAAATTCCAAGGCCGAAACCAATTCCGGCAACCACCACGGGCTACCCCAAAACCTCCTCCTTGTCCCTAATTAATCACCCAGAAAGCTTCAAGGGGTTGAGGGGAACCAAACCCACCTCACCCGCGACGCCAAAACTCGCCGAAAATCACCCCCCCCCCCCCCCCCCCCCGTCACCGGCGAAATCCACAAACTTCACCGAGTTCGAACTCCCTTAAAACACAACCAATTCATCCCAAATCAAGCATAAACCAATAAAGAATCACAAGAGGATTCTATCCATACCAAGGGCGTACCCAGAGATGGCCAGAAAAACTGGGTCGAACGGCGGCAACGA
Organism: Geum urbanum; assembly: GCA_946800695.1. NCBI lineage: Eukaryota > Viridiplantae > Streptophyta > Magnoliopsida > Rosales > Rosaceae > Geum > Geum urbanum. Next base: position 35,726,750 of record OX326997.1, on the reverse strand, counting down.
AACGGGCATGATGGAGCTCCGATCAACCCGAGTCAACGCGGTCAAAGCTGGTCAAATCTGGTCAAACGGCTCAAATGTGTGATTTTCCAATTTTTACGACTATTCGATATTTATACGTCCCGATCCGACCAAACCAACGGGGCCGATAACTTCAACACAATCGGATAAGTACGACTAACTTAACGACAATTTCAAATATTCATTTTATATTCTCCGATTATCCGAAAAATTCTCCGAAACCTCCTACGAGCTCAAAATCAAACCCTCTACAATTTCCACGAAGGAACTCAAACCAAATTCTTGTCCGATAATTTAATCGTTAACAAACCACATGTGCAACCAACTCGCGATAATCACATGTCGTGCCGATAATCATATACATAAAGTTCGGGTCGTTACAATCGGCCCTCTCCTTTACAGTTTGCTCGTGTCTTGTTGATCAAATAGAAGCAGCATTTATGAGGAATTTTAGCATTGCATATACATTATCGACTTATTCTTGGCCATTTAGGCTTTTTGGCCAGTGATGTTTAGAACGGCCTAAAGTTGTTGCAAAATTCTTTTTTCTTTTGCAGAATCATCTGAGTTGGGCATATAAATTTCATCGGAGATATTGATTTATTTTGTTTCAATTAACTTGATAGGTTTAGGCAGTATGGACAATGGGACAGATACACATAGCTATATCCTTATACAGACTTGGTTTACACAATTCGTGTTAGTGATTATAGCAAAGACTTGTTCTTCGCTCAGGTTCCTAGGTCAGTACCAATTTATTCTCATATATATATATATTGCATTTTTAGTGATCCAGAGTTAAATTGACTTCTTCCCTGTTTCTTTAATTAATATAAAGGAAGAAGGATGGTAACAAGTATCAGGGAACCACTTGGCAAATTCAGTTCAAGCTTGACGATGTAAACCAGAATGGTCCTTATAAACTGAGACTAGCACTTGCATCTGCAACTCTTGCTGAATTGCAGGTATGATTGATAATTTCTTGATAGCGTTGTTTTGCAACTTGTGGATTCTCTTCAGTTTGTGCAGTCCTGTTAAGAAATTGAGTTTATATATTGATTAGTGAATTTACATTTTGTTAGGTTCGAGTAAACAATCCAAAGGCAAGTCCTCCTCTATTGATTAGTGAATTTACATCTTGTAATCTTCTAAAAATTTTGCTTGAAGTAGAGAAGCGCCCAGGAAATTCTCTCCAGGATTGAAAGTGGTGACAAGATAGGTTGATTGCGTCCTGTTCAGATATTAAACATATATATTGATCTCGGATAATTGCGTCCTGTTTGGTTCTCAAGTGTGGTGCTTGTTTCTTAGGATTGATGATGTTTAAATCAGTCTAAATTTTTTATGGCAGGTACTCCTTTTTCATCTGTATACCCCATTCTTCTTAGTGATAGTGAAGATGATTGTATTTCGTAACTTTGATCAAAGGTAAACAAGTACGAAGGCTCAAGAGCTGCATAGAAGGAACCCGGAGCTCCACGGCTAAGTGTGAGTACAAGGTCAGGAAGGGACCTAATTTCAAAGCTGGATGGGGACACTTTGAATTTAAAGAACAAAAAAGTTTGGCTGGGGTATGTTGTGTGATTGTGAGAGTGGAGAGCGGACTCGATGCTAATGAAATTAGAGAAGGTTTGACACTTAAAGGTATAGATTATTAGTCCCTAGCTAATATGTATGTTATGTACAAAATAAAGCAATTAATATATGAAGTTTAACAAATGTGTGCCAAGTGTTCTCCTTTGGTTTATGATACTTATGAGAGGTTGTGTTTGCAATGTTTGTGTTCTTCCTAGTCTAAAAGAGTAGCTATTTACTATAAAATGAGGAAGGAAATGTCAATCGGTTCTAGTTTCTAATATTCATATATATTAGGATCTTGTTGTAATATACTGTAAGCTTATCAACTTAATGAATAACCGTAAGATCTAACTTTGAAGTGCATTTATTTTGTGATTTACATGCAATGTTGTACATATACCTTCAGTGACTAGAGTCTACTTTTATGTAGGTGATGCAAGTGTTTATCTAAATTTTGAATGTCCTTGGAAGAAGATCTCTTTTAGCAATGTACATGAGTCGATATAGGAGCTGGTAGCATAGGTATTACGAGTGAGTCACCTTCGTGATCTTTCTAGTGAAAAAGGACGCAAAAAGGAATATCCTTTTTTTTATTATTCTATTGTCTCTTTTCTTGTGTGTCTCTTTATATTTCTTGCAACTTCTTGTTATTCCAATTGCACTCTCTTACTCGTAATATTAGAATGTTTGTGTCCTCTCTTCTTGATAATACTTTCCGGCATATTGATGAAATGTTATTCGGTAATCCTTGACCACACTGTACACTAAGGGAGCTTGTGGAGAAATTACAGCTTCTGGAATCACCAGAGGACCGTCAGCGCAGACTACGTCTTATGCAGTTTTTTTTTTCCTACTCTTTATTTGATCATGTATAAATATACATGTTTCTTCATTTCTGTAGTGTCCTAGCAATGAAGATTATCAGCCTTTAGATATATAGTATAATGTTGTCTAGGATATACTCAAATCACGTTTGTAGTGTAGTCTATACTCAAATCATGTTTTTCTAGGATATATAGTATAACGTTGTCCCCTTGGCCTTGAACACAATTTCATGACGTATTTTTCATTGGGTGTGCAGGTGAGATTTTCAGTGAGCTTATCAGCTCGGTGAATCGGTCTAGACAAAATATGTTGTCCTATATGTTTCAGACCCCATTAAGTCAATATTGTATCCTTCTCATCGAGAATTACAAAGGTTTCTTGCTGAAGGTGCCTCTGGAATGCATCAGCCAATTCAACAGGCTATGATCAAGTTTGTCAAATCAAATCATCACTTCTGGAAGGACTTCTAGTTGTAAGTTTCTCCCTCTTTCTTTCTCTCACTCACAACACATATTGGGCAAAATATGTTGTCCTATATATATGTATATACATGGAGTACCACTGCAAGATGGATGTATTAGGGTATCAGTGGATGGTACCTTGTAAGGTGCTAGATTTTGTTTCTTCTCCCATTTTATGTCTTTTTTTTACAAACATCACAATGCAACTACTTGAGCTAATTGTTCCTAGAGTTTCATTGCATTATATGTCAAAAGCTCTTCCTGGTGTCTAGGCAAGGATATTAATCAAGCACTTGTGTCTTTTGTAGAACCACACGGTTTCTATTGTTCTAACTGTTCAAAAAGAAAACCTGGTAGCTATGAATTTCTATACAAGTAAGATGAGGTAAACCCCTTAATACTTCGAGTATACCACATTTAATCATTTGAAGAACTCCATATATTATGTATTAATAGAGTCTTCCTCTATGCTGATTGGATTTCCTGTTAAAATAACAGATATGTTATCTCCAGTATATCACCATCCAAATTTGATCTATGGGTAATTGATTATTAACAAACTACTTACTATGTGTGAATACTGAATAGTTTGTATGACCACACATAATTTGTTAAGAAGGTCCAAACTAGTTCGTCATTGGTGCAGATAGGAATTCAGAAAAGTTATGAAATTCTTTGCAAGTCATTCAATAATTATGCTAAAGCTATCTTCGAGATAAACGTTATATTATTTTTTATTTGCTATTGGTGAACTCTTATATCAACAACTGTTATCTTGGATATGTTCATAAGACTAAAACCAGACTAAACTTGGTTCAATCTTCTATTTCTTACGTTTTCCAGAGTAGTGTGTAATGATCCGAACTAAAAGTTACACTAAACTCTAAGATTTAGGTTTTCCGCGAATTATGCACCTCGTAAAATTTTGTTAACGACTTTCCTTTCGGGCAAGAATTTGATCCGAATTTCTTTGCGAAAGTCATAGAGTAATTAATTTCGTGCACATGAGAATTTTCGGAGAATTTTTCGGGTTATCGAGCTATTTCTTTCGATTTTTGGAAGTTCGTATGTGAAATTATGTATTTTAAAATATTTTCCTTGGCGGTTTACTTTGGGCCGTTGGATCTTGATCAGATCGAATTGTGATAGTTGATATGATCAGAAATTTTAGTATGTATAGTAGAAATACAGTGTAAATACAAAATAAATCAAAAAAATACGAAATTTTGTACGTACGCTATCCATATACTCATTTCGACCCGTTTTGGATTTCGATCTCGACCCACCAGAAAACACAACGGTTGCCAGCGTTCTTGGTATGGATTTGAAGCCCTTCATCTCCTCTTTTCATTCATGTATTTGTTTGTAAAATTTAGTGACGTTTTTTGACCGAAAAATGGCTGGGAACCCGTGGGTTTTTGAGGTAGTTCGTCGGCGGTGCTCCGGCCGACATCCGGCATGGTATGGGGGTGGGTTCAACTGGGCTTGGTCCAAGGACCAAAACCCCTAAGGTTTGGTAGGCCAAGGTGCGTCTCCGGCATCAGAATAGACCGGAAAAATTTTCCGGCAATTTTCGACCCAGGCCTTTCGGGGTAAATTCCAGCGAATCGACGACGATTTGGACTTTGGTCTAGTTGGGAAAGATGTTGGGCTCATTGAGATCTTTCCAACGAGTGGTCAAACACTCCCATTAGAGCAGTTTGGATCGGGAGTGCGTGTGGTTCACGCACCACCGCCAGTGGTGGTGTGTGACGGCCACGCGCCGCCGCAAGCGGCGGAGCTCCGGCGAGCTAAAAATGCTATTTTTCCCGTGGGGTTTCCGGGATGGTTTCTGAGTTGTTTTTAGCCTTTTTTATCGAATTCTGGATTTAAATGGATTGTTATTTATTCAGGAAATCGCGAGAAAGATTTTGGTGAGGGAACTTCCGCCGGGCCTCAGGGCTAGCTGTTTACTGTGAGTGGACACTTTGATTTTCACAATTGATTTGTGAGTCTATGATTATGTTTTTACGATTATGCATTTATGGGTATGCATTTATGATTACACATTCTATGAGCATATATTGTTTCGGAGGCACGTATGATTTGTTTTTACACAGAGTATGGTTATTATGGATGCATCGATGCTATGGGCTCTCGGCTGATTGCCGATATGCTCCGGGAGGGTTATGACATACACCTGACCCGTGACTATACAGTACCCAGGAGGGTTAGGACAAACACTTGATCTAGACATGTTTGTAACTTGAGGGAAACGTACTCAAGTTATTGCCTCCACATATTACACTGCACCCAGGAGGGTTAGGACAAACACCTGACCTGGGCTTGATTTTTTTGACTCGCATGATTTTGATATGTATTTATTGTCAAAAGCATGTTGGATTTATATCCCCTATTTATGTGATATATTATTATTTTCGTCCACTCACTCTAACGGTTTTACTATTTATATTCTTTTCGCTGGGTTTTTCGGTTTCCTTCTTGGCCAGTTTGCAGTTTCTATCCTGTGGTTGCGCGTCGTCGTCGGAAGCCTAAAGTTCAAGTCACCGTTCTTTTCTAGTAGATTCTTAGTTTAACCTACTAGCTTTGTATATTTGTAAATTAGGAGTCGCTCTGAGTACTATGTTAGTTTATTTTCTTTTGTAATACTTTCCGAGTATTTACTGGATTTCGAATAATAAGTGTAAGAAATACTTTTATTGTTATTCAGTAGTTTGTGAATTTGAGAAATCCGGTTGGGAATTGGCGTCCCACGGTTTGGCTTTTGTGAACTATCTGGAAGTGTGTTTTCATTGTAGATTTTTGGTTTACTTATTTTATTAAGTAAACTCTGGCAAAAAATTTTAAAAAGTTGTAGTGTTGTTAGAATCTAATTTCGGTTTAGGCAACTGAATCGGAGTTGGGTTCTTTCAAGTGTCACTGTGTAATTAATGTGATTCCAATTTGATATTGTGGGATTCAATAGTCCATGTTTCCGTTCTTGGTCTTTATCTTTCATCTCTTAAAGTTCCACTTGAGTAGAAACAATATCATTCCATGTAGAATGCAGCTGCTGGGATGATATTCTTCAAATTTTAAAGGACATTATTTGATTCTTTGCTTCTTTGCTTCTTTGAGCTTTGACACCACTTCGGCTTATCTTCTGTTTGTATACATTTCCAGGGGACCTGACATGGTGAGAACAGAATAAATCTCGACACCATTACTAGTCTAAATGCTATCAGCCATTATCTTAAGTCGACCAGGTGGACCTTGTTGGGTTTTCTTACACATTCCATTCAACTTCATCTTTGTTATATCTTCACATTTAAGATTGTTTTGGTACATTGGCATTCTTGTTTCAATCTGGCCATTCCTTTTGTTTACTCCTAAATGTTTCATCGAAGAGGGCGAAGAGAGTACACAATGAAGGAGATTGACGTTGTGCGAGCAGAATGGGCAAAGCAGGCAATGGTGTACTTAGATTAGCTTCAGTACTAGCTTGTATATTTATGTGGTTTAATTTTATGTGGACATCTTAGGTAGTTATCTATTCCATCGTAGGAAGAACAATTATGATGTCGTGGGTTTAGGCAGTTAGTTAGGGTTTATGGACTTAATGTCATGCTTTTGGACAATTTATATTTTTCTATGGACAACGTGTATTTTGCTACCTAGCTAGCTACTTAAGTTTGATGATGAGTACGTACGTATGTTGAATGTTTGAGCTATAGGCTTCTTTGAGTTGAGATTGTGTAGAAAGTGGTTTGGATACATATGTGTACAAGCAACTAAAGATAGACCAAATTAAAGTCTGTCTTGTAACTCATGTATAGCTAGGCAACTAAAAACAGACCAAAGTCTACCCTGTAACTCATGTACAGATAACTTAAAACAAATCAATTTTTGTCTTCTGAGTCATACTCATTCAAGGACAATTCAAACAACTGAAATGAAGTTGTTAGTTAGGCATTCACACAACAAAATATTTTATGATCACCGTTGTCTCACTCAAACAAAATTGTTTAAAGATCAATCTAACAACAGATATCATTAACTCTAACAACAGATATCACTAAAAAAGCAACTACATACATACCAATCTGACAACTAAATGTTTTAAACTTTGTTGTCAAAGTAAACTTCCAACAACTTAATATATGTTCTTACTAATTACTTTAAACAACAAAATACTTGATGAAATTCAGTTGTTTAGAACAAACTGCAACATTAGATATTTTGTTGTCTTCCATCATGTCACACAACAAAATATCAGTTGTTTGATATAGTACGAAACATTAGATGCGCTCTTAAATAGACACATTTTTGGACTTTTTAAACAATTGAATTAGAGTTGTTAGAAGGCATGAATCAAACAACCGATTTTTCGGTTGTGTGAGCTCGATCTAGACAACTGCTGGATATACAATAGATTTTCAAATGCTTCAGACAACTCATTTCCACCGTTGTCTAAAGCAGTTTTTGCACTAGTGATGTATGATATTTGAACTTAAAAGACTTCACTACAACATTTCTTCCCATTGCCGGCGACTTTTATGTCGCCGGCAATGTTTTTGGACATTACCGGCGATTTTTGCCGGAAAAATCGCCGGTAATGTCTTTTTTTTTTTTTTTTAACATTACCGGCGACATAAATGTAAGTCGCCGGTAATGTCTTGCCGGAAAAGACATTGCCGGCGACATACATTTTTGTCGCCGGTAATGTAAAAAAAAAAAAAAAAAAAAGACATTACCGGCGACATAAATTAAGTCGCCGGCAATGTCATTACCATCGAGACATTGCCGGCGACATACATTTATGTCGCCGGCAATGTCTAAAAAAAAAAAAAAAGACATTACCGGCGACTTAAGTCGCCGGCAATGTTAAAAAATCGTTGGTAATGTTAAAAAACATTGCCGGCGACTTAAAAGTCGCCGGCAATGAGTCATTATGTGGTAGTGCTTGTTAGATGCATTTAGTTTTTTTTTTTCGTTATTTTTCTTTCGGACTAGACTATTTATTGATTTTCTTCTATGTGGTTAGGAACCGTTAGAATCGTAGAACGTAACCGGTTTGTAGCGGTTTGGTTCCTCATAGGTTCCTTGTATAAAACTACAAGAACCAAACTGAAAAGAAATTAAAATTTTATCATTTGGTTCCAACAATTTTAACCAAGAACCGAACTGAAAGGACCCGACTCTGATTTAGTTGCCTAAACCGAAATCAATCTCCTTCGAAAACATGACCTTAAAAAAATTTGCCAGAGTTTACTTTGAAATACGTGAGCCAAAATTAGAACCTGCAAAGAGATTCACACTTCGAATATTCCACAAAAGCCAAACCGTGGGGCTCCGTTCCCCATTCGGATTTCTCAACATCATATATATAATAAACCACATGATTTACAAGAAATCCAGAAAACATTTAGGAGTAAACCCAACCGAAAACAAACATAAGTATTCAGAGCGACTCCTATATACATCATATACAAGCAGTAGGTCGAACAAAGAACCTATACAAAATAAAGTGTAACTTAAACTCTACGCCTTCACCGTCGACGTACAACCCTGGAAACTCAAACTACAAATTGGGCAAAGGAAACCGAAAAGTCCAGGGGAAGACAAACGAAATCGTTAGAGTGAGTGGACGAAAATAATAATATGCCTTTCCTAATATATAAGTATATATGCTCATAAAAGCATAATGCGAGTCAATGCATATGAAAATCCCAACCAGGTACATTTTTCCTGATCCATAAATATGCACATAAAATCCTGCAGGGTCACTCATGGACTCCTCCGCACAGTACAGTCTAATCAAGGGATCCCAGACCCACACATGATTATAAGTCTGAAAGACCTCGAGTCAGGATATCTGTCCTTCCCAGAGCATCTCGTGGATCAGCCGAGAAGCCAAAGCATCGATGCTACCTCTATATCTAAGATTGTACTCTGTGTAAACCAAATCATAAATATTTTCCATGCACATGCAATAATCGTAAAGTGCATAATCATAAATGCATAACGTAAATGCATAATCATAAATGTATACTCATAAAATGTATAAATCAAGACTCGCAGTTCAACTGTGAAAAGAAAATGTCCACTCACAGTATGAAGCTAACTCTGAGGTCTGGCGCAAAATCTCTCGCCAAACACTCGATCACGATCACCTGAATAACAGGGATATGATCAATACATATTGAAACACAACATACAGAGCTAATACATCAAGAACCCCGCATTCTCGAAAGATGAATCGCTCGTAATATCGACGAGGATAGCAAAATTCTAAAAATACACCCAAACAACCCTCGTCCCAAAATAGAATACTTAAATCAACTAAAAAACCTCACAATTGCGTTCGGCATGTGAAAACAAGCGAAACGACATAAAACTTTTAGAAAATTCTATCTCGCCGGAATCCGCCGCGAACGGCAGCGCGTAGGGCCGCCGCCGTCATTGCCGGTTGCCGAAAAATTCACCAACCCAGAAATCTTTGACCTATACATCAGTTTGAAGATCTTGACATTTCCAACAACTTTGTAGTTCAAAGCTAAGCCCAATTTTAACCGGAAAAGGTCCAAAACTCACCGTGAAGCTCGAAAACCTCGCCGGAATTCAATTTCTCTGGTCGGCCTCCACCAGGCACGGCAAAGGCTGAAACCACTTAGGTTCAACTTACCTCTCCATGGGCTACAAAACCCTCCATAACCTCAAGCCTCATCACCGCCGTCGCCGGTGAAATTTGCCGAAACTCTCCAAACTTAACCGCGTCATATCTTCTGCATCCGATAACCAAAATGAGTGATCCACCTATCAAAAGAAATAGGAGCTCAAGCCCAACAAATTTCATGAAGGAACCATGGCCAAAAGATGCCGGAATAAGGCACACCGACGCCGAGAAGGTCACGGCCCAAACGGCTATTTCCAAAAATAGAAAGTTTCCCAATTTGTTTCATATTTATACCGTATACATACCGTACACATACCATCCCCAAATCAACGGCTATATTTTAATCTGATCCAAATCGGACGGTCACGATTAAATCCACATTCACTAACCGACTTCAAAACTCGATAAAACATTGCTCACTTATCCGAAAAATTCTCCAAAAATTCCCACGATCTCGAAATTAAATCCTCTACAATTCCCGTGAAGGAACTCAAACCAAATTCTTGCCCGATAATTTAGTCGTGAATAAACCCACGAGTACGATTAATTCACAATAATCACGGCTCGAACCAATATGTGCACATTACACGGTTCGGGTCATTACAAATCTACCCCCCTAACAAAAATTTCGTTCTTGAAATTTACATACCGGCTAGGAGAACAAAGCTACTGCTCATACAAACTGTTCTAGTTGCTACTTGACTACCTTTACTGTATCATTCCTGTACAAACACAAACGCTGACACTAACAGAATATTCCTGTTCCAGAGAATCTACTCTCGACAATTAAGAACATTCAACGGTTCCACAACCTGAACTGAACTGCAATTGAAACTGTCTACAACAGAAATTTCTGAGGCAGGCTAACATCAGGGAATTAGGAATATACGTTCATAACCACAATGCATAACATACGTCATACCATATGCCAGCCCTGATAATACTTTTCAAACAATAAACCATAACGCTTATATCTTTACTAACGTGCATAACTTACCACGCTAACAACTGTTCATAACTCATTTCCATGGCAATAGCTAGAAGAATACTCAATTACCACAGTATAATCTAACTGATTTACGCGCAATCTTTTCTGATAATCTGACAACTTTAATCTGTTAAGAAAAATTTGCATGTTATCTGTCATCTCTAGCAACACATAACCTCTTTTCTAAACACCAAAGTGCCATTACTCCTCATCCGAAACTCGGTCGATACATTATTCTGAATCAAATTCTTCTTGTTCAGCAGATAGGCATCTGAATCTTGAGCTTCACGAACTTGATCAAGTAACACCAGACGAACTTGGAAGCTGGCTAACAATGCTCCATCTTCGTTCCACTCCAACTCTGCTCCCATTGCTCGCAACTCAAAAGTGACATTCTTGCAACACAAACATGGAAAAGAGAAGCACCATACTCCGACTAAGAGCATCAGCAACCACGTTAGCTTTTCCTAGATGATACTTGAAAGTGTAGTCATAATCATTAATCAGCTACATCCATCTCCGTTGCCTCATATTCAAATCTGGCTGTGTATGCAAGTATGTAAGACTTTTGTGATCGGTGTAAATCTTGCACTGCGCTCTGTACAAGTAGTGTCTCCAACTTTCGATGCTAACACAACGGCAGCTAACTCCAAATCATGAGTAGGATAGTTAACTTTATGTGGTTTCAACTGTTCAGAACCATATGCCACCACATTTCAATGTTGCATCAAGACACAACTCAGACCTAGCTTCGAAGCATCACTGTACACGACATACTCACCGCTATCGTCAGGTAAAGTCAGCACTGGTGCTGTAGTCAACCTATCCTTCAAGGTCAAGTAGCTTTCCTCGCAAGCATCAAACCATTCAAACTTCACTCATTTCTTCGTCAGACGGGTAAGCGGTGTCCCTATCCGTGAAAAGTCCTGTACGAATCGACGATAATAGCATGCTAAGCCCAAGAAACTCTGTATCTCTGCCACGTTGGTAGGTCTACTCCAATTCAGCACTGCATCAATCTTATTAGGATCCACGCTGACTCCCTCAGCTGATATCACGTGACCCAAAAACTTAACACTATTTAGCCAAAACTCACATTTGCTGAACTTGGCGTATAACTGAGCGGCTCGCAAAGTCTGCAAAACTGCATGCAAATGCTTCTTATGCTGCCCCACACTCCTGGAATAGATCAGGATGTCGTTGATGAACACAATGACCAACTTGTCCAGATAACGTCTGAAAATCTGATTCATCAAGTCCATGAAAGCAGCTGACGCATTGGTCAACCCAAACGGCATAACAAGGAACTCATAGTGTCCATAGCGTGGCCGAAATTCCGTCTTGTCCACATCGGACTCCCGAATCCGTAGCTGATCGATGGTACCCAGACCTGAGATTAATCTTCGAGAAAATTGAAGTTCCCTTCAGCTTATCGAACAAATCATTAATCTGTGCGAGTGGATACTTGTTCTTCACAGTAACCTGATTCAACTTCCGATAATCGATGCATAGCCTCATCGAACCATCCTTCTTCCTCACAAACAACACTAGAGCACCCTAAGGTGAAACACTAGGTCGAATGAAGCCTTTCTCAATCAATTCCTGAAGTTTGAATCTGCAACTCCCTCAACTCTGCGGGTTCCATACGATAGGGTGTCTGCGAAATAGGTCCAGTACCTGGAAGTAACTTGATGGTGAAATCAATCTCCCTGATTAGAGGAACACCGGGTAAGTCCTCGGGAAACACATCTGGATACTCACAAACCACAACAATATCACCAATGTCTGGTACACGAACACTCGTATCAATCACATGTGCTAGGTATGCCACACAACCCTTCCTCAACATCTGCTCAGCCTTCATTGCTGAAATCAAACAAGGCAAAGAAGTATTCTTTTCACCCTCAAACAAGATTTTCGACGTGCCTGGACTCCTGAAAACAACCTCCTTCTTGTGACAGTCAAGAACAACCCAATGGTTCTCCAAGAAATCCATACCCAAAATCACATCAAAATCCACAATTTCCAGCAGCATCAAATCCGGGGCTAACCCATAACCTCCAATTAAAATCTCAATCTCTATATACCGACCCGACACACACTACCTCACCAAATGGATACAACACTCGCCACAAACTAGAGAGTGGAGATGCAGATACAGTAGCCAATGATGCTAATCTATATGACATGAATGAATGTGAAGCCCCTGGATCTGGTAAAGTAAGAACTGGATGAACAAAAATGTACAACGTACCGATGATAACCTCAAGGGAAGCTTTGCCCTTACATAGAGACATGGCATGAACTCGAGCCTGTCCCGCTGGTCGTCCACGTTGGCTGTAATTTTGCTGACCAGCCTGTCTAGAAGACTGTGTTGCACGATCACCAAAAGTAGTACCCTGATCTCGTCTAGTACTCTGATCTGCAATACCTCCAGAAGTGCCAAGCTGAGGACACTCCCTCACAAAGTGACCCTCCTAGCCACAATGGTAACAACTCATAGTACGACGGTAACATGAACCATGATGTCACCTGTTACAAAGATTACATAATGGAATATCCCTTGGTTCAGCTGGTGTGCTGAAGAAAGGTTGAGGATAACTCGATCCACTAGAACTCCCACTCGACTGCTGCATCTGCGGTCGACTCCTCCTCCATCTATGATTCTGCCTAACAGTGCTAGTAGGATATCTGTAAGGTCCACTACCCGAAGATTATGCTGATCCAAAAGTACCTGAACTCAGCCTCTTCGAAGCACCCTGACTAGGTCCACCCTCTTCGAATCGACGCGTCTGAAACCGCATCTGTCTCTCCCTCTCGACGTCCTCACCCTTGAGTGCAGCACCGAAATGACCCAACCCCGATTTAGTTTCCTAAACCGGAATCAAACCCCTTCTGAAAAAATGAACCAACAAAAACCATAAAAATTTCGGCACAGTAACGCTACTAACGCGGAATTGCCATTAACCTGCACCCTGAAAATACATTTCATCCTATGCCACAAAAGCCAAACCGTGGGCACCAATCCCATCCGGATTTCTCAATATCATATCAATAACATAAAGAAGTAAACATAACTGTACTTTATAGAAAATCCGGGGAAAACCACATAAAAACATATATCAATATCGTATCAGAGCGACCTCTAGTGTATATATATATATATATACAAAATATACAACAGTAGGCAAAATAAGAAACCTACTGGAAAAGAAAAGTAGCTCGAACGACTAGCCTCCGACCGCGACATGAGACACCAAAATCCGAACTGCAAACTAGGCACGGAAACTAAAAAGCCAAGGGGAAAAGCAATAAAATTGTTAGAGTGAGTGGACGAAAATAATCATATATATGCCTTTCACCAATTTCATATACAATAAACAATGTAAAGTATAGCGAGTTCGAAAAATATATATGGAGGTGCCAGGCGAATCTCTCAAGCCCGACGGTCAGGCGAATCTCTCAAGCCCGACGGTGATAGGCTAGGGGAATCTCTCAACCCCAGCGGCATAACGGGGGAATCTCTCAACCCTGCCCAGAGAAATCTCTCAACTCTGGTCAGACTACCGGTGATCAACCGAGTAGCCGAAGCATCGATGCAAGTAATGCCATCACCATAAAAATATAAAATAATACCTCCAAAAATAATAAATAATCTCAACATCGTATAAAAATAAATACGGAAATCACGAACTCGCAACGACAGTGAAAATATAAAAGTCCACTCAAAGGTGAGCAAAGCGCGCACTCGTGCTAATCACATGGTCCGGCGGAAGATCCCTCGCCCGAAGCATGATCTCGATCCCCTGAATAATCACAAAATATACCTAATCAAAATCACAATTCACAACACTGTACCACACCTCGGAAATCAACCATTCCCGGAAATATATAACTGATACAAAAATAATCGACGAAATTCTCGAAATCTCCACTCAAACCCTCGAATGAAAATCCAGTACCCAAATCAACTCAAAAACCTCAAGGCGATGATCGGGGCGCGAATACGAGTAAAATGACACTAAAATCATCAAATTCTAAAAAGTCAACGGGTCGCCAGAGCTCCGCTGTTTACCGCCGCCGCCGCTGGCGGCGCGCTGTTAACTAGAGAGATTTTGATGCGGCCAAGCTCCCACAAGATTCTCCTCCTCAAGCCAAGCAACTTTCCCAACTAAGCCAAGTTCCAATTCCATCGAGGTTGGCCGGAAATCAGCTCGAAACCTCCATGAACACAACCGGCCGGAAAACTTCCCGGCCCGATTCTAGCGCCGTCGCGCCACCTCGTCCCTCCAAACCAAAGGGGAAATGATCCCCTTCCAAAACCCAACAATACCCACCAAAAATCCACACCGGAAAGTCACCGAAGCTCCGTCCCCAAGCAAGGCCGATTCCGGCGAAAAATCCCAAACTTCCAACCCTCCGTTCTACCTCAAATCGACACTGATTTACAAAATTCCAAGTTCTAAATAGTTGCAAATTGAAAGAGGAATCGATCCATACCAAGGTCTAAGCTGGAGGTGGCCGGAATCACGAAATCTGACGACGACAGTTCAAAGCCCGCGGTGGTTCTCCGGTCAGCTCAAAGTCAACGGTCAACAACAAAAGTCAACGCCGGTCAAACTTCCAACAGTGTTTTCGACAATTTTTTGACTATTTTTGATATTTATACTCTCGGCTCGGGACGATCGACGGTCCAAAACGAATAACAATCACGATTCGGATAACTCAACACGAACGGATAAACTCGACGAGATTCCATAATTTCATATATTCATATTATATTCCTCGGTCGTCGAAATAATAATCCGGAACCGCCCACGAACTCGAAATCACGCGTACAACAACTCTCGAGAAGAGACTCAACTCAAATTCTCGGCCGATAATTAAGTCGTAATCAAAACCGGCAAATCAATCAATTATCGGAAAACTGCGATTACGTGCTAAGTCGAGAATTAAACCGATTACTCTACTGTTTCTGTTCCGGGTCGTCACAAGCACTAACAAACTCATCAAAGTTATCTCGAGGCATAGTGGTCAAAGTCCCCTTAATATTCAGATTCAGACCCAACTCAAACCTCCTACACTTTGCTTCCTCTGATGCCACCATATCACGTGCAAACCGAGACAAATGGGCGAACTTATCCCGATACTCAAGCACTAACATATTTCTCTGCCTCAGATTGGTAAACTCTTCATATTTTTGCTGTTGAGTAGATGGATTGAAATACCAACGCATGAACATCTCTTTGAACATCGGCTAAAGAGTATCAATAGAAACTCTGTCTGTACCAACCCACCAAAAGTAGGCATATGACTCAAGCAAACCCACTGCTGCTACAGTTTTCTGTTCAGGAGTAAAATGCAGGCGCTCACAAACGCTCCATCGGGACTAACTAAGCTTCACATATTTCAGGATCAGGGGAACAAGAGAAAACAGTTGCTCTCACTATCCTAGCCTTAGCCATAGGGTCAATACGCTGTTCCAAACGCAACACTCGCATAAGCAAGTCACGCGTACGTTGATCCTCAATAGGATCCCCTACCCCGTTAGCATAGACTCCATGTCGAGGAGGCATCCTAAAGATGAAAGGACATAAGTCCCACAACACAAGAAATGTAATCATGAAACTTTAAATATTTGAAAGAATACAACACTCTAGAGAATTGATGATTGTCCGCTGCAGTCGGGTCATCGCTTCTGATATGCTATACATTCTCAAATACCCTTAGTAACACAACTACAAGAGTCTACAAAACTTAAAACCTAATGCTCTGATACCAACTGAAAGGACCCGACTCCGATTTAGTTGCCTAAACCGAAATCAAACCCCTTCGAAAACATGACCTTAAAAAAATTTGCTAGAGTTTACTTTGAAATACGTGAGCCAAAATTAGAACCTGCAAAGAGATTCACACATCGAATATTCCAAAAAATCCAAACCGTGGGGCTCCATTCCCCATCCGAATTTCTCAACATCATATATATAATAAACCACATGGTTTACAAGAAATCCAAAAAACATTCAGGAGTAAACTCAACTGAAAATAAACATAAGTATTCAGAGCGACTCCTATATACATCATATACAAGCAGTAGGTCGAACAAAGAACCTACACAAACTGAAGTGTGACTTAAACTCTACGCCTCCACCGTTGACATGCAAACCTGAAAACTCAAACTCCAAACTGGGCAAAGGAAACCGAAAAGCCCAGGGGAAGACAAACGAAATCGTTAGAGTGAGTGGACGAAAATAATAATAAGTCTTTCCTAATATATAAGTATATGTGCTCATAAAAGCATAATGCCAGTCAATACACATGAAAATCCCAACCAGGTACATTTTTCCTGATCCATAAATATGCACGTAAAATCCTGCGGGGTCACTCATGGACTCCTCCGCACAGTACAGTCTAATCACGGAATCCCAAACCCACACGTGATTATATATCTAAAAGACCTCGGGTCAAGATATCTGTCCTTCCCGGAGCATCACGGGGATCAGCCGAGAAGCCAAAGTATCGATGCTACCTCTATATCTGAGACTATACTCTGTGTAAACCAAATCATAAATACTTTCCAGGCACATGCAATAATCGTAAAATGCATAATCATAAATGCATAATGTAAATGCATAATCATAAATGTATACTCATAAAATGTATAAATCAAGACTCGCAATTCAACTGTGAAAATAAAATATCCACTCACAGTACGAAGCTAACTCTGAGGTCCAACGGAAGATTTCTCACCAAACACTCGATCACGATCACCTGAATAAAAGGGATACGATCAATACATATTGAAACACAACATACGGAGCTAATACGTCAAGAATCCCGCGTTCTCGAAAGACGTATTGCTCGAAACATCGACGAGGATAGCAAAATTCCAAAAATACACCCAAACAACCCTCGTCCCAAAATATAATACTCAAATAAACTCAAAAACCTCACCATTGCGTTTGGCATGCGAAAGCAAGCGAAACGACATAAAACTTTTTGAAAATTCCATCTCGCCGGAATTCGCCGCGCACAACGGCGCGTGGGGCCGCCGCCGCCGGTCGCCGGAAAATTCACCAACCCAGAAATCTTCGACCTATACATCAATTTGAAGATCTAGACATTTCCAACAACTTTGTAGTTCAAAGCTAAGCCCAATTTTAACCGGAAAATGTCCAAAACTCACCGTGAAGTTCGAAAACCTCACCGGAATTCAATTTCTCCGATCGGCCTCCACCGGGCACGGCAAGGGCTAAAACTACTTGGGTTCAACTCACCTCTCCATGGGCTACAAAACCCTTCATAACCTCAAACCTCATCGTCGTCGTCTCTGTCGCCGGTGAAATTTACCGGAACTCTCCAAACTTCACCGCGTCGTATCTTCTGCATCCGTTAACCAAAATGAGTGGTCCACCTATCAAAAGAAAGAGGAGCTCAAGCCCAACAAATTTCATGAAGGAACCATGGCCAAAAGATTCCGGAATAAGGCACACCAATGCCGAGAAGGTCACGGCCCAAAAAGGAGTCAGTTTTGACTCGTGGGTCAACACGGGTCAACGAGTATTTCCAAAAATAGAAAGTTTCCCAATTTGTTTCGTATTTATACTATATACATACCGTACATATACCATCCCCAAATCAACGATTATATTTTAATCTGATTCAAATCAGACGGTCATGATTAAATCCACATTCACCAACCGACTTCAAAACTCGATAAAACATTGCTCACATATCCGAAAAATTCTCCTAAAATTCTCACGATCTCGAAATTAAATCCTCTACAATTCCCGCGAAGGAATTCAAACCAAATTCTTGCCCGATAATTTAATCGTGAACAAACCCACGAGTACGATTAATTCACAATAATCACGGCTCGGATCAATATGTGCACATTCCATGGTTCGGGTCATTACACGAACCGATCCCAGGCCTAGTGGATCTAATCAGTCCTAGGTAGGTTAGTTTTTTTCTTTTTTTTCCCAGAAATATAAAAGTTTAAAATTTATGGTTCTAACCCTATATTCCCAAATTGACTCGTGACACAGCACCTCTGTAGTTTTGCCTTACTACAGTCCATTGCGACTAAGCTCGATCTCCTCACTTTGCAGCTTTTCATTGTGTTATGGTTTTGTATTGTGTGGATATATGGATTGTAAAGACTATAAAGTCTTAACATTGTTTCATGTAACTTATAATAAAGGCTCGATGATATATTTTTTATTTAGATATTGTGACTATAATTATGTCTTATTTAGCTTTATAGAAAATTTTATTATTATATATATATATCAATTATTCATATATATTTAATACAAATCGCCTCAAAATCGCCTAGAATCCGATTAATCCCTGCCTAGCCGCTAGAAGGTACCCTCATCGTCTAGGGTTGCCTAGCACTTTTTAGAACCTTGATTATAATGGCATTGTGTCATATAACTTACAATAAATACTCGATGATATGATTTTTATTTAGTTATTATGACTATAATTTTGTCTAATTTTTCTTTATAAAAATCTTTATTATTATTATTATTATTATATATATCAATTCATATATATTTAATACAAACTGCCTCGAAAACACTTAGAATCCGAATTTTTCCCACCTAGGCGCTAGAAAGTACCCTCACCGTCTAGGGTACCTAGCATTTTTTAGAACCTTGATTATAATAGAAGGTGAAATTGATACCCCTTTATTTACAAATCACAGCCTCTGTCTCATTTTTCATGTATTCAATACACCTTTGCAAAGAATGTGAACAAAGGTTGTGACTTGTAGATTACAAGGTGCCAATTTCACCTCCCATTATAATTTGCAAACCATATATCATATATGCAGCCATGTGTGGCACAAAATTAAAGGTTGTGAATTTGGATATGCATATTGTCATTGATTTTACTCATTATGTCAAACGGTTCTCCGGTTATGTTCAACAAAAGGTTCTTCAAAACAAGACCCGAAAATCTTCAAAACCGAATGGTTCATGTCATCCAAGTGACAGAATTGAACCGAATGATAGTTAGTAGTTATGGATCTGGATCCTAATTTTTTTTTACGAGAACCAAACCGAACTTAGTCCTAAAATCTTTAAGTGATTTGTTATTGACACATTTTACAAAACAGTAATTTTGTATCAAGTAAAATTCACAAACTCTTCAAAAGACCTATAATTTTTGACACTAAATTTAAATTTGAGTTAAAATATAATAATATAGGATGGGATGGGTCAAGATTTTTGAGATTTCAAAATTTGAGCCCGATCCGAGTTGCGTAAACATATGGATGGCAAAACTAATTGAACTCGCAGGTATCAGCTCAAACCGAATCCGATCTAGTTGGATTTTTAAGACATATGATGGGTCTCGAGTATTTACTGAACCTGAACGAACCATATGGTGGCGGGTCTGGGTCAAGTACAGATATGCCTACAACAACCAAATTTAAACACGACCCGCCTATTTTTATAAGAATTTTGTTATATTTTATAATTTATACCTAATTTTATATGTTATTTTATATAGAATGGGAAACATTTATAATTTTTTTTATTTTATATATTTTTAGTTCAGATAAACGAGTTTAGTTCTGATATTAAATATCTAACAGGTTCGGGTCGTGTAAAAACTGAAATCAAAATTTTCAAGTTCGCTTGACCGGATTGATTTTAGATTCGAATTTAGGTGCCCAAAATACGTCTCCGACTAGATTCATTGTCATCTCGTTTACGATAAACGAGATGAAACGTGGGAACACGATAGTGAAAATTCAAATTTCAATCTACTCCGTTCTTCACGGTTTCGAAAAAACTGAATCGGTTCAGAATTTACGGGATTTATACCAGGCCTAGCACTAAACGGACCAAACCCATTTTTAGTTTGTTTGTAAATATTTTTCCATAAAACACTGATTTTATCTCTCACAATTATAAAAGCCCAAGAAACCCTAAAACCATACTCAGTGCAGCCGCGAAAAGAGACTCCATCACCTCCATAGCCTCCGTCTCTCTCGTTTTCAGGTACTCCATCTCTCTTTACAAAACCAGTCACTAATCTCCGTTTCGTCGCCATATATGTTTTCCGTAATCCAAAACCGAAATGAACGCCGTAGCTCAACTTCTATGCCGGAAAGCCTGTAGTTAATTTTCATGCGTTTTCTGGATTCGCAAACTGAAATTTGTGTTGTTTGAACTAGATATATAGCTTAGATCTGTAGGATTTTAATATCTAAATGTGTTGCTGTTCTGTTCTGTGTATGGTTTGGATACTGATGAACTTTCAGATTTGTATATCAATGGTGTCGAACTTGGCTATGTGTTCGCCGATGATGATATAATCCTAATTATTTTGATATAATTCTAAGTATTTT
Organism: Geum urbanum; assembly: GCA_946800695.1. Lineage (NCBI taxonomy): Eukaryota > Viridiplantae > Streptophyta > Magnoliopsida > Rosales > Rosaceae > Geum > Geum urbanum. The sequence continues at coordinate 35,705,856 of OX326997.1, read as the reverse complement.
GAAATTGGATACATTTTGATATGACATCGATGGATTTGACTGAGGTTCATTTGCGCTTTCAAATCAGCGCATTGTTTCTGTTATGTATTAATGGATTGTAACCGAGGAAGTATGTAGGAGTTAACTTCATTCAATTTGTATGGAGTGGTTTGTTATTTAGTCCTCTCTGTTTATTCGGTGTCACTGGAGTTTTATACTGATTTGACGAATTTTATAGGTAAGCCATGGTGAAGCACAACAATGTTATCCCCGGGGAGCACTTCAGGAAGCACTGGCAAAACTATGTCAAGACGTGGTTTAATCAGCCAGCAAGGAAGACCAGGAGAAGAAATGGTGAGTAACAAGTATTTGCTGTATTGGGCATTTTTGTTTTACTATGGGATTTGTTAATTGGCTGAATTTGATATATGAAATCTTTATGATACCAGCATTTGCTGTATTGGGCATTTGTGTTTTACTATGGGATTTGTTAATTGGCTGAATTTGATATATGAAATCATTATGATACCAGCTCGTCAGGCTAAAGCTGTAAAGATTTTTCCAAGGCCTACTTCTGGACCTCTTCGCCCAGTTGTCCGTGGACAGACCTTGAAGTATAACATGAAGGTCAGGGCTGGCCGCGGCTTCACTCTTGAAGAGTTGAAGGTTTGTTTCTGTGACCTTTTTACGCATTTGTGAACATATGTGGAGCTGTTTTGGGAATGGCTTACACAATCTGGTTTGATCTCTATATTTTCGTAGTTGGTTTAAACTAATAATTCTTTTATCAGTCTGCTGGGGTTCCAAGGAAACTTGCTCCAACAATTGGGATCTCAGTTGATCATCGCAGGAGGAACCGTTCTCTTGAGGGATTCCAGACCAATATTCTTCGTCTGAAGACATACTTGCAGAAATTGGTTGTCTTCCCAAGGCGCTCTGGCAAGTTTAAGGTAATTGAAAGAGTTTGTGTTATAATTAGAAATTATCTCAGAAGTGCATGATATCTCACCTATATTTATGTGTCATGCTACAGGCTGGTGATTCTGCAGCAGAGGAGCTTGCAAATGCAACCCAGCTGCAAGGTCCTCTTATGCCTATTGAACAGGCTAGACCATCTACTGAGCTTGTTAAGGTCACCAGTGAAATGACAAGTTTCAAGGCATTCAACAAGCTACGTGTGGAGCGTGTCAATGTCCGTCATGTTGGGGCCAGGGCCAAGAGGGCAGCCGAAGCTGAGAAGGAAGAAAAGAAGTAGAATGTTTGTGTTTAATGTTTCCCAGGGATTGCTCATGTCTTGCAAGATTTTGAGATTTAGCTTGGACATTTTTCCTGAAACTTCTTTTGGATCCATAATATTAGATTCAGTAATATCAGTTCAGTACTTGAGGTTGAAGATCTAATGCTTTACTGTTATTTTGCTGAAGTTCTCATTGCAAATGATCTGCACTCCCTTCTAGTTTGGGCCAGATATGATGAGAAACATTGCATTGATTTGGTTGTGAATTGGTTCTAAGCTTTTGCACAAAAGTTGAGGAAGTCCATCCCATTCAGGCAGGGATGTGAATTTAAATTACTACTATCACGTTACACATCATAACACATGCATCGTACTATCACAATGTTTAAGAACACAAACTTCCAAGGATGTTCCTTCTGAATTGTTGTATCAAGAAATATAAACTAGCTCGGTAGTTAGCATTGGCATCGAATTGCATAGATATGTACGTGAAACTTCTGTTGGTAACTTAAGGTCCCAATATATGTACAACACAACTACCATATTAACAATAGGCTGTTACTGTCATCAAGTTTTAATTCAGATCAATATATGGACTACGAACCAAAACTTCCTCCAGAACAGAAAAATGGCTCGGTTTATTCTTGATGATAAGGTGTGTATTTATTAACTTAGTGTTTTTAGCGTTTTAAACATGTTAACATGATTATTTGTGATTTTGAAACGTTGAAGTGTAGTGTTTGAGTTTTTAATTTTTGTAGAGTTCCAACGTGAAGATTAGCTCCAACGTTGGGTTTGTGTGTTTTCTTTATTTTGAGTCTTCTTTTGTTTTTGTATTTGCCAAGGGACTAACAAAGTCTAAGTGTGGGGGAATTTGATCTACGCATTTTATACTCGATTTTTAACGTATTTCTCTCTACATTTAGCTATGTTATGACCTTAATATTGTTCTTTCTAACTTCGTTATTTTTAGGTTCAAATAAAGAAGATGGAATAAAGAGGCAGATTTAAGCTGAAAATGCGCTAAGTGGAGGTTTCCTATTTTGATTAGGAAAAATGGTATTTTCCTACTTTGATTAGAATTCGTACTCGGATTAGCAGCGCAATTCGGCCGAAATTCCAGAAATTCGCGGAACTAAAAAAATGAAGTTTCCTAAATTGACAAGGAAAAACTTTCCTACGCCAACTAGGAATGACATGGCAAAAGCTTTCAGAGGACAACAAAAATGATCTGATAAATGGTGTGCAAAATGGTTTCCCAAATGATATCGAGAAATAGCAACCAAAAGGACAAATGAAAATGATGCAAATGAAAATTGAAAGCATTTCTCCTGCTTGAAATAGAAAAGTTGGTGGATGAGTCAAGCATTTGGGCTGGCCCAAATTGAAGATCAATTCAGCCAAAATTAAAGCACAAATCAGAAGTCCAAAACATGGTAATTCGGCCTATATATTCCTTGGAGAAGAAGGAAACCAAATCTGGAAAGAGAAGATATTTATACTCCTAGTATGAAGAGGAAAATCAAGGTACATGTCTGTAAACTTCAAAGGAGCACCGAGATTGATTTTGAAACCCAAATATATGCATATGATACATCTCTGGAAAGCTCTTGAAGTCTTTTTTTCAACAAGCCCAAGATCATAACTTTTTGAGAGCTACAACTCCGGGATAGTTTTATTTTTTGAAGACTGCCAAGTTTACCCAGGTGGACTAGGTATACCTTGTTTTGAGAGGAAAACCCATACTCTTCGCCTATATAAAGGAGGGCTCGGCCTCTCATTCATTATCTCTCATCCTCTACGCCTAAGCTCTGCCCAAATCACTTCCTTGCACCCAAAAGCCGAAGCTCTTTCTCTCCAGGCTGAAACACCACCAAACCTCACCTCCTCAAAATACTTCCTCCATCCACAAGGGTTCTTAGCTCGATTTGACTTTGAATTCTTGTCCTCCACACCACCAAAGGAGTCTCTACACCTAGATTTGTAGTGTGACTGAAAGGACCCAACCCCGATTTAGCTTCCTAAATCGGAATCAAACCCCTTCGAAAACACGAACCAACAAAAACTTTTCGAAATTTCGGCAGAGTTTCGTTACTAACGTGGAATTACCATTACCTGCACGCGGAAAATACACTTCATCCTATGCCACAAAAAGCAAACCGTGGGCACCAATCCCATCCGGATTTCTCATTATATCAACAGTAAAGTAAATCAATAAATATATCTATACTTTACGGAAATCCGGTACAAAATCGTATAACATATTCAATAGGAAACTCAGAGCGACTTCTAATACATAATCATATATGCATACCACAGTAGGTAGAACAATAAACCTACTGGATGAAACAAAGTAGCTCGAGTACTATGCCTCCGACCACGACGTGCGACACCAGAGCCTGAACTGCAAACTGGGCACGGAAACCGAAAAACCCAGGGGAAAGACATGAAACACGTTAGAGTGAGTGGACGAAAATAAATGTCTTTCACCAAGTAATATATATACATATAAAATCATATGCGAGTCAAATGCATGAAAATCATATGAAACGTGAGGAGACTCTGGCTACCACTCACGTACAGAGCATGCAACGTAAAACATATCGCGGAGACTCTCGCGGGCTTCCACGCGATAGCACAGTCTGAATCACGGGATCTCAGACCCACACGTGATTCCTAGCCAGAAAGGCCTCGGGTCAGGATATCTGTCCCCCCCAGAGCGTACTCGGGGATCAGCCGAGAAGCCAATGTGTATCGATACCACAACATATACTGAGACTGTACTCTGTGTAAACCAAATCATAAATCTTTTCTATGCACATGCTTAAAACATAATATATATACATGTATACTCGTATACGTATATTCGTATATGCATAATCGTGAAACACATGCTCGTAAAATCGTAATCAATCTGCATGCTCAAGTTCGTAAATCATAAATAAAAGACTCGCAATCAATCCGTGAAAATAAATGTCCACTCTCAGACTGGCGTAACGCGTATCGCGTTAACCCATGATCCGGCGGAAAGTCCCTCGCCAAACGAACGATCACGAACACCTGAATATTCACAAAATCCATATCTCAAAATCATATCTCGACAATGCAAGACAAATCACGAGAAACCACCATTCCCGGAAACACATAACTCAAAGCCGACGAATCGTCGAAAATCCACATATATAACACCTCAATACCTCGCTTTACTTTCGGATGCTCAAATCGAGAAACAAACCTCCCCACTGCGATCGGAGCGCGATTTCGAGTCAAACGACATGCAACTTGCCGAAAGTCCAAAAAGTCAAACCTGTTGACCGTTGACGCCGCCGCCGGACATGAAATTTCATGGCGGAGACACCCCTATTCCACTCTAAATCATCCACTGAGCAACTTCCATAACTGCACCGAAGTCTAATTCTCACTCTAACTAGGTCAATTTCATGAAAACCCGAATTGAAACACAAATTTCAAATCCAAAATTCTCCTTCCACAAATCGAATTAGAACTTCATATTTACATGGTTAGAATCCTTGAGTGGAGAGCTACAAAACCCAGTCCATGATTGAGTTCAACTCGGCTGAAATCACAAACCACCATTAAACCCCAAAACTTCAAAACTTTGGCCGGAAAATTGAGCTCCTCCGGCGAGCCACGCCGTGGAGGGAGGTCGGCATCCACACGGGGCAGCCAAGCCGAGCAGAACTAGCCCTAGGCCGAGGCCTAGGGTGGCCGGAAGCCGTCGCGCCGTGAAGCCACCGTGAACCACCGTCGAATTCTCTCTCCACCATGGTCAACCCGAGTTGACCAGGTCAACTCTGAAAATGGCAGGTCTTCCCTTTCCCAAAATAGTAGGTTTCTATTTATAGCATTTCCCAAAATGGAAACTTGTAATTATCCTTTTCGACGAACTTCAAACGTGCGTAACTTTCTCGTCGTAATTCCGATTCCGATAATTCTCGCGGCCGCAAATTCGTCTCGACATATACTTCCAATATCACTCAAAGTCAAACACATCGGCCAAACGGATAAAAAGTCAACCCTTCAAACCAACACATATTTAATCGACAAAATAACCAACAAACAGAAATATTCGCAACTAATTCTTCGTAACTCAAAATCATGCTCCGAAAGTTCCCACAAACTCGAAATTAAATTACGAACAACTTCCGTGAAGGAATTGAAACAAAATTCTCGTCCGGTAATTTAGTCGCGAACAAACCTGCCATTTAAATCCGTTTCCATCGAAACTTAAAATATTCATAACTAATTCCTCGATCGTCCAAATAACGATCCGGAACCACCCATGAACTCATAATTACACATACAACGACTCTCGAGAAGAGACCCAGCTCCAATTCTCGGCCAATAATTTAGTCGTTAACGAGCCTGGCGATTCAAATAACTGCCGACAAACTGCGACTATGCAGTAACTCATCAATCAAGCTGATCATACTATTGATTCTGGTCCGGGTCGTCACAGCGACTTCACGAGATCAAAAGTGTAACATGACCCATTTACTTTTGTATTTGATTTTGTATTAGTTTCTTTTCTTTTGTATGACAAGAACAAGTTTTGATAAAAGACTTTATTTTTGGTTTCTCTAAGTCTCTTCCATGTGTTCATAACTTTTATTCGAATGCATATTCTAGCTTAAGATCTTAACGCTTTGAAACTTGTTTTAGATGACACTTGATTTAGTCCCTCACTTTAGCATGTTTCAATGAACTAATTAAAGATAAAATCGGACTAGGTGGTTAATTAACTCGATTTGGTTTCTTTCTTGTTCAATATAAGCATGTGTGTGTGTTTGATTAAAGTTATGAATTTCGTACTCTTAGAGTAATTTGATATAATCGGCTAGGTTGATGAGTATGAGATGATCACATGTAAATATGTTAGTTAGGTTTTATTTTCGGTTTACAAGTATGTTTAGAGTTCTAGATTTCTTGATTGTTTTTTTTTATGAGTTAAGCATGTTAAAATTATAGGGTTTCTGAATGTGTTTGCTGCCATGTTTTTGTCTCTAATTTCGTCGATTAATAACCAAACTTTTATACCCCCTAAACTTAGAACGGAGTCATGCATGCACCCTCAATCTCCTGTTAGAACGATCTCTACTTGTCAATGATATATCATTAGAAAAAGGTTTTAAATTGTGATGTTAAGTATTAATTTGATGTTTAGTTTTAGCGTTATGAGAAAAACCACTTCATCATTTGTAATCAGTTGGAGAACAAATTGCGTCATTTGCAAGAAACTGATTTCTATTGAATTTTTATTTGATTTCATTTTTCTTTGAACTCTTCTTTTGTTTTTTTTTTGTTTTGCTAAGAAAACTCGTCTTTAATTTGTTGTATGGTTGCTATCGGGCTCCATTTTATTTATTTATTTATGGTTGCTAAACCATTTCAGTTTTATATATGTCATTGCATTCAGTGACGTCAAAATTAGAGCTGGCCATTGGCAATGGAATAGAGCACATTGTTAACTCAATTTACTAATTACCTGGAAAAATAGATTATATGAAGGTTATCACTGGGCATCGATCATATCATACGGTTCTGGATGTTAAAGTTATAACTCGATCACGCGATCCAATTGGCATGAACTACAAGTTCTATAGAGCGTTAAAAAATTTACGAAGTACTATGATACATAAATACATACGTACCGACTTTTACTAGAATTTAGAAAAACATTGTGAAAGCTTGTATTAACCGCTTTAACTTATTAATTAAGTCGAAGTTAATTTATTCCCCCTTTCAGCAACTTTTTCTTCTAATCTTCATTAATTCAGTCCTGATTGGTGAAAGGACCCTTAGGAATTCTACTTGTGGAATTCTTACTCCCTTACAAAACTTTCAAACTATGAAATAATAGTATATGCACAAGGATCGAGTTGTTGTTGGCTTGTTTCTCCCCGGTGGAAGGAATCAACAAATACTTGATCCTAATATGAGAGATTTGACTAAAGCTTTTCTCCAAAAATATGGTTAATTATTCCTATATGAATGACAAGCTAGACAATGTAACTCGTAAGGAGTGCGATATATAACACTTTAGTCGATACTATATCCAAACTCTTCTTCATACATATCTCGAAAAGCGCTGTAAAATATGGTTGCATGCAGAGATAAGATATGCAGAGCACAATAGAACGCTTCTTGTTAATGTTCTAGATCACAAAAGTGCCTCGATCGCCTGCAGGTTGCACCAACATTTCTCATGCTGCGCGCAGCCAACAAGTAGAACTGTAGAAGTACGTAATGACATGTATTTTAGGGAGAGTTGTGGTAGGAGAAGCTTCCTAATCTGTTTTTGCTTAATTGTCAAGTCTGCACTTAAATCATAAACTAGTGTTTTAAAAAACTCTGACCGACTTCATCCAATCTCGAGAGAGCCGCCTCCTAGTTTTCTAGGGTTTACTCAAGCACTAACCTGATGACTTCAGTGATGAATATCCTTGCTTGGAATTATCGTGAGATCTGCAATGATTCAACGGTGGAAATCCTAAAACCTCTTATTAGGCAAAATCAACCCGCTATGATTTTCTTGTCGAAGACTAAAGTGTCAAACCCTAGTTACATGAATTCATTGAGGCTAAAGCTAAGTTTTTTGAATTGTGAGGCAGTTTACAGTGTTACGAGCGACAGCAGTGGTGATGAGCAGTCTAGTGGAGTGGCTTTGTTTTGGAGAGACGAGGTACGAGTGGAATTCTTAACCAAATCTCAACTACATTGATGTTATTGTAGCAACGAATGATGGCACTGAGCGGTGGCATTTTACTGGTTTCTATGGGCATCCAAGCATGGCAGAGAGACATAGAACATGGGATATGCTCAAGGAATTAGTATACCGGTGTACAATTCCTTGGATGATAGTAGGAGATTTCAATGAAATCGTTCACAATGGAGAGAAATACGGGGGCTCGTGGAGAGGAGAGGGACAGAAGCAGTTATTTCGGTCTACTCTCGATTACTGTGAGACCTATGACTTAGGGTTTCATGGTATACAGTATACTTGACAAGGTAGTGGAGTAAGATATTGTCTTGATAGGCTATGGCTTCTCGATCTTGGATGGATTTGTTCCTTGCAACAAAAGTAACCAACCTGAAACCTATAAAAGGGGATCATATGGCTATTCTGGTCGAGGTTAGGGCGGAGACTATGCAGTGACTTCCTAGGCAACATAAGAGGTTCCAATTCGAGTCATTGTGGGTTTCTCATTCTCAGTGTGCCAAGATTGTAAAGCAAGATGGAAATGATCACGTAATGGAACTCCCATGCATAAAGCATTATAGTGCATAACAAATGCTATAATGGAACTTAATAAGTGGCAGAAGTCGACTTTTGGAAATTGAGGAAAGGAGATTGACGAGATTCGCAATAGAATAGAGGCATTAAGGGCTTTACCTTTGAGTGACGCCAATATAGATGAACATGTTGCTCTTACCGGGCGTTTGGAGATATTGCTACTTGAAGAACACGAGTATTGGAAGCAGAGAGCTAAGTTACAGTGGCTAACAGAAGGTGATCATAACACCAAAATTTTTCATCATAAAGATTCCAACCGTTAAGCAAAGAATAGGATCAGTGGATTGTTCGATGTAGATGGCACCTTGCATGAAATGGAGCCAGAGATAGAGAGGATCATGTTGGAATATTTTGAGACAGTGTACTCACTACAAGAAAAACGCACTTAGACTGCGGAGCATTTCTGTCGTCTAAGTGCGTTTTTCCGTCGTCTAAGTACTTAGACGACGGAGGCTCCGTCCTCCAGGTTCCGTGCTCCAAGTGCTGTCGTCCAGGCACCTGGATGACGGAGAATTTCATATCCGTCGTCCAAGTGTTTACTTGGGTCACGGAAAATGTCACATTCTCCGCGGTCCAGGTAACCACTTGGACGACGGAGATGAAATTCTCCGGGGCCCTAGTAAACACTTGGACGACGGAGAATTTCATCTCCGTCGTTCAAGTGGTTATTTAATTTTTTTTTTAAAATTAAATTGTTATTAAATATCAATAATTTAATTTATTATTAAATAATGAAAAATGTTAAAATTAATTAAATAAACTAAATTTGTAATTACTTAATTAAATAATAAAATTAAATTGTACATACATAATCGAAAAACGCATAAAAATTAAAATATTGTTCGGAATGCGGAAAGAAACGATATAATAAACTACAGGCTAAAACACTGGAGGAGCAGATGCGCCGCCGAGTCCCCCGCCTCCAGCCGGGTCGTCGTCGTCGGGGTATGGGTTCGGAGGAGGTTGACATTCTCCTCGAGCTTGTTGCATGAGGGCGATGAGTTGGGTTATTTGTGCTTGTTGCTCATCAAGTCTTTGACGCATGGATTGATTTTCCTCTCGTGCGAGTCGAGCCTCTTGAATGGCTGCTTCGACGGCCGCAGCCTGAGTACTTCTCCGCCCCGAACCTCCCGTAGATGATGAGTCGGAGGTCGTCGAAAAATCTCGAACCACCTTAGGTCCGAACCCCCTAACCTCCTTGCCAGCTCTACGACCGTAGACCTCATCCGCGATTGCAATTTGGCTCTCCATTGATAGAGGAGGCAGGTCTTCCGGCGGCAAATCTGGGAACGCAAGCTGAGTGTTAGCCAATTCTTCCTGCGCACGCTCTACCACCCTTGCCTACAAAAGAATAATTAAAAAATTATAATGAAATAATATTTAAATAATAATTACTACAATTAAAAGCACATAGATATATATCACTTACGCCGTATTGACTCGCTTCATTATCGAGCCCAGGCGTCACGTACGCGTTTATGCTAGGATCGAGATAAGGGTGTTTGGAGCCCTTATTCTTGTGATCCTTGGCTATTTGAATGAGTTGCTTGGCGCCGGAAGTATGGTGCTTGTCCTTCTTCCCCCGGTTGGCTTTGTTGAGTACCGAAAGTTCTTTAAAGAGTTTCGCCTTCTCATCATCCGGCACCTCCTTCCAAGTAGGGGCAGTGAGACGAACCCGGCTACGAAGGATTGACCCTATGCTATGCGCCGAGAGACTTGCTAGCTGAGCTGTGGGAGGGCTACCGGTGAATTCGTCGTAGGGCAAGTCGATCTTTTTCCCGGTCGCCTTGCAAATTTTCTCCGCTTTACCGCATTTAACGAGACCGCGAGTCCTTTTCGGTTTTGGGTCAGTCGGGGCCCTCCTTTGCATACGCCGGGCGCTGTAGAGGATAGATTCAGAGGTCGAGGACATCTGAGTACTTGATGTTGAATCGGTACCGGGCGTCGGAGTTGAATAGGGGTCGTCATCACCGCTGGAGATAAATGGGGGAGCGGGAATTTTCCCAGAGGGCGCTGCCGACGGACCAGATGAAGGGTCCGGATTGAGGGCGTTGTTGCCCTCCTGTTAGGGGTCGGCAAAAAGCCCGGCCCGGCCCATGTATAGCCGGCACGGGCCGGGCCTCAACAACATTTTAATATTTGCGGGCCGGGCCGGGCCGGGCTTTATCTTTTATATAAGGATCCGGGCCCGGCCCATTCAAGCGGGCTTTGCGCACTTTTACGGGCCGGGCCTATCAGGCTTTAATTATTAAAAAATTAAGACATTTCAAAATAAACGTAACCTTCATCCATGCACCGGGGTTTAAACGTACTCCGACGAGTCTAAATTTTACGTACGATGTTTATCACTATAAGATGGAGTTTTCTACATGTCCTCGTTTATTATTAAAACATATTTAATTCTTATATTGCTTGAATTCTCCATATGTATATTAATGTTCTTACGTTTGTTCATTTGTTATATGGAATGAAATACTTTTGTGAAACTTAATCGGACATGTTTAATTATTTTATAAAATTGACTGTTAGATTGATTGGTTAGAATATTATAACCATGCCTTTAAAATTTTATAAATTTTGGACTTGATTTAGACATTGATCCATGTATTTCGCCAAATGTGACCATAGTACTCTTACAACTAAAACGGAAATTACCCCTCCCGAAAATAATTTTTTAACATCAAATTTTGGACACATATTCTTATGGAATACATATCTATCTCATAGTGTCAAAAAAATTGACATAAAAAATTGATTTATCTACTCCCCCCATAGGAAAATAAAGAAAATAAGATGAGTGTATTTTAGTGTTTTCACAAATTTTGTTTAATTGTATTGACTGGGATCTAAACGTACTTCTATTAGGCTAATTTTTACGTACGGTGTCTTTTATTACAAGGTGAACTATTATATATGGCCTTCTTTATTGTTAAAACATTTTTAATTCTTATATTGCTTGAATTCTCTACATGCACACTAATGTTCTTACCTTTATTCCTTGGTTATATGGGTTGAAAGACCTTTGTGAAACGTAATCGATCATGTATCATCATTTTACAAAACTGACTGTCAGATTGGTTTTTCATAATATTCTACGCATGACGTTAAAAATTTATAAATTTTGGACTTGATTTAGACCTACATCTATGAGTTTCGCTAAATGTGACCGTAGTACCCTTACAACTAAAACGTAAATTACCCATCCCTAAAAGAATTTTTTAAGATCAAAATTTTAACACACATTCTAGTAAATTACATATCTATCTCATAGTGTCAAAAAAATTGACATAAAAATTTAATTTATCTAGTTTCTCCATGGAAAAATAAGCAATATATAAGAGAAGGGTATTGATGTCATTTCACACACTCTCAATTAAACTCTCACCATTGAAAAATTACAAGATCTAATCTGAACCATCTATTATATTTACTGTTTTACTGTGTAAATCGATAAAAAAAATTACAATGAAACCCTAAACCCTAACTTACTCTAAACCTCAAAATTCTTAAAACCTAAAATCTAACTTACTCTAAACCTCAAAATTCCTAAACCTTAACTTACCATAAATCTCAATCCCCTAAATCCTAACTTACCTTAAACCTAAACCCTAACTTATCTAAACTCTAAACAATGATTTAATAGTAAAATAGATACACAAATATAACTATATATGGAATTCCAATATTTGATCAATATATGTATATGTAATATATTAATATAGACATACACAAATATAAAAAAAAAATATATAGTACTAGTCACTATATTATATATATATAAGTGTAGGTATAATGATATATGTACTACTATCTTATATATATAAAAAAATTGACTGTCGGATTGGTTGTTCATAATATTCTAAGTAGGCCGTCCCTAATTTTTATAAATTTTGGATCTAAACCCTAAACCCTAAAAAAATTACAATAAAATCCTAGAACCGGAACCCTAACTTACCCTAAACCTCAAATTCCTAAACCTTAACTTACCATAAATCTTAATCTCCTAAACCCTAATTTACCCTAAACCTAAACCCTAACTTATGCTAAACTTTAAATAATGACTTAATAGTAAAATAGATACACAAATTTAATTATATATATATGGAATTCGAATATTCAATCTATACATGTATATGTAATATATTAATATACACAAATATAAAATATATATCTATATAGTATTAGTCTATTAGACTACTAGTCACTATATCATATATATATATATGTCAATATGTGTGTAGGTAAACTTTAACTAGGTATAAATTGTATAATGATTAAAATTCATTAAATGATTTAATGATATATGTCAATATGTGTGCGGGATTTGACGGGCCGGGCCTAACGAGCTTTGACGGGCCGGGTCTAACGGGTCTTGCCGGGCTTTTGGCGGGCCGGGCCCTCGGGCCGGGCCGGGCTTTAGATCTCTAAACCATGGTCGGCCCACCAACCACCTTGGCGAGCTTTTGCGGGCTTTTTTGCGGGCCGGGCCGGGCTTTTAGCCCACGGGCTTGCGGGCCTCCACCGGCCCACGAGGCCCACGGGCCAAATGATGACCCCTACCTCCTGTTCAACCCAACCAACTTGGTCCGCCAAGCGGCGGAGCATAGCATCTTCTGCCTCCTATTGGGCTTTTTTCTTGCCGGACGGAACCATTTAAACCTAGAAGTTCGTTGTTAAAATATCTGATTACTATAATAATTATATAAAAAAATTTACGCTAATTAAGTGCGGCTAAGATTTAAATAGAGTACACTAGCTTGGCTTTTTGAGTCGTTCAATGGACGTGCGACCCGCGCGATAAAGTGTAAATTTTCAATTAATCAGCCTTGGTTCAATCGAAAAACATGGCCAATTAGGGATAGAGATAACGCGAGAGGCAGGACTAATTTCGACAAAACACCCCGAGGCTAACCAAATGAATGGTATATACTCTATTGGTGTCGTCTTTCTTAGATCCAAAACCTGTCACCAGTCATAACCCGTTTCTAGACACCATGTCCGACATTCGGCCAATCTTTCGAAAATTTACACTCCCTCAAGTCCTTTGCAAACTCCGCCCTCAACCTCGTGTCCATAACTTCACTTAGGTTATGGTGTGTGGTGATGAAATCCACACATCACGAGGGGTTAGGGAGATAAGCTAGGAAAATAGGCGCCATCTATTCCAAAGAGTGCGACTTAATAAACCAAGCTTATGTACTAAATTTAAATCAAAGACGTACTACCATGCAATTTACTAGAAAATACACATAATTATCAATTAATAATTTTTAATTACATGCAATAATAATCACAAATTATACTATTAATTAAAACAATAAATAATGAAAATAATGAATTATTATTTATCATGCATTTAATAATAATTATTCATTTACGAATATAATTAATTATTATTAACAATAATTCAAAATTCAAAATTACTAATAATTATTATTATTAATTACTAATTATTATAATTACTAATTATTTAAAACTATTATAATTACTAATTATTAATAATAACAACTAAATAATTATTATAATTACTAATTATTTAAAACTATTTACCAATTAAATAATGACTTAAATAAAAATAATGGTAATTAATTAAAAAATAGAATTATTACCTTGCCGGATAACAGCCGGAATATCGTCGGAGTAGAGTCGTCGGAGAGGGGGAACCACGCCGAAATTTGAGTCGTCGGAGCGTTGCCGGAGGAGGAAGGCCGAAGGAGAGGAGAGGAGAGGAGAGGAGATGAAATGAGAAAATGAGGGGGGGACTGTTCTATATATAGGCATTCACCTAGACGACGGAGCGCTGTTTTCCGTCGTCTAAGTGGACTTGGACGACGGAAACGCGCTTTTCTATCGTCTAGGTGACCGTTTCAAAATTTTGAAACGGCGCCCAATTAATCGGCGGGACGTTTCGCACCGCCATAAATTTGAACTTAGACGACTGAGAATTGATTCTCCGTCGTCTAAGTGAAATTTGAAGCGGCGCCGAAAATTAAGGCGGCACATCGAACCGCCATATATTTTCAACTTGGACGACGGAGAATGGTCATCTCCGTCGTCCAAGTGCAATTTACATGAAAAAAAAAATTAAAAATTATAATGAACCGCCATGTTTTTTGGACCTGGACGACGGAGATGGTCATTCTACGTCGTCTAGGTGAAAATTACGTTAAAAAAAATTTAAAAGTTAATTCGCAAGGAATTTGGCGATCTGTCATTCGAATGAAATAGTCGTAAAATATCGATGAACGCATCGTATATATAAAAAGTTAAATTTGAAACGACGAATAATTTTACGTCTTTAAACTTGTTAAGTATCTACTAATCTTTACGACTTAAGTGTTATTAAGTATAGGCTCATTTGCACCAGAGTATTAACGAAATTGAATTTGGACAAAACAACCGTTGGATACGTTCGCCGTAACATAATATATAATTACAATAATTTTCAGAAAATAATAAGTTCGTGAAGGGTTTCATCGGCACAGTCAACCGCAAAATCGAGAATTTCACAAACCGGAAATGTGGATACAAGACATTTCGCAACTCCGATTTTCGAACCATCGAATCTCACACACCAAGAATTGTTTACTCTAAAGTCTTGACGAAAAGAATATGCATTGGAAGATGGTCTAGATGGTCGTTGTCTTAGAAAAAATTACGAAATCTACACCTAGACGACAGAGTAGATCATCTCCGTCGTCCAGGTGCAAAGACCTTGAATTCAGGGGTTAGGGGCCTTACTGTTTAGGGTATAGGGTCTCTGAACCTGGACGACGGACATGAGCTTCTTCGTCGTCCAGGTTCAGAGACCCTGAATTCAGGGGTTAGGGGGCCTTACTGTTTAGGGTATAGGGTTTTACACTTGGACGACGCAAATGACCTTCTCCGTCGTCCTAGTTAGTACCTGGACGATGGAGAAGCTCATATCCGTCGTCCAAGTGTGAAAACCCTGAATTCAGGGGTTAGGGCCTTAGGGTTTAGGGTTTAGGGTGTCCAAGGTCATTTGTGTGTCCGTTCAATTATTCTGATTCAAGTCGATAATTAAAAAAATTATCGATCGATCCGATCTGCGACGTTTAGAGTTTAGGGTTTAGGGAGATAGCTCAAGGTATTTATGTATGAACTTTCCTTCTGGCATGATATATAGATTTAACGCCGTAATTAAAACAACATATACGTAGTTCGTGTTCACAATAATACTATCACATGACATAATCAATCATAGAATAATATAGTATAATTTTTGAAACATTTATTTCATTCAACTCTCGCAATAATCATAGGGACCCATAATCCAATTTACACATAAATATTATTTAAAAACAATTAAACGAACGAAAGTTTCTTGAGGAAGCTTCTTGGACATAATAGAAAGCTTTCACCTTTTTGACTATCCAAAGCCCAAAATACCCAAAAGGCGAAACCTGGAATTAATTTCTCCGTTGTCCAGGATATATACATAATTTGGATTAATTAATTAATTAATTAAATTTAATTTACGTACGTCGGTCGATCCGATCTAATCGAGCATGGACGCGTGTAATTAATTAATTAAGTACAAAAATATTAAGATCTACGTACATATATACATTCTCCTCCTTATAATATTTATATTAATTATTGATCGATGATGCATCATATATTACAATAAATACATAAATTATTTACCAATTAATTTTTCTCGTCTTAGTTAAGTAGTCTTCATCATAATCGTCATCATCCTCGTCCCCGGTATCCGATTGCTCATCCTCCTCATCATACTCAACATCGTCCGATGAATAACCTGAGTCCTCGTCCGCGTCCTCATCCTGCTCGTCTTCTTCATCTACCTCATTAATGGCATCGATAATCTCATCTTCAGTTAGATCTGTACAACCATCAGGCATGGGTAACCGTTCACCATCTTGAACCAGGTCCATTATATCGGAGCGGATGACAGAAATATTAGGCTCTTGATAGGCAGGAATGTCTCTTTCTGGTTCAGCAACATCTTCAGTCGCCGATGTCCCTTCAATTGTCTCTGTATTCCATATTCCTCGATGAGAGATATGGTTCACTATTTTCCACCCTTCATCGGCTTTCGGATCGTTGAGATAGAATACCTGCCTAACTAAGGTGGCGAGAGCAAAAGGCTCATCCTCATACCAGCTTGAGTTTGTATCGACTGATAATAGTCTCAGGTCTTCCTTTGTACGCTTGAACTATCTGCACTTGAATAGGAAAACGTTGACATCATTCCCGTAACATAGCTGAACCAAATTTACAATAGCCCCGTAATATAGATCATTGTCTTTCCCAACCGCTACCCCACTGTTTTGTGTTCTTCTTCCTTCATCTCGGGCCAATGAATGGAACTTTACACCGTTCACAAAACATCCGGGATAAATATAGTGTTTAATCGGCTTCCCTGCTAGCAAGTGCTTTGGCCATGACCACTACCCCCCGTGGTTTTCAGATTTTTGCAGATCAATCATCTGCGAAAATGGGCAAATATAAGGGTTTACTTTCTACAAACATGATCAATATGTATATAAATTACTAAATACCGAGACGTATGTACGTACCCATTGGAAGAAATAATCGGGAAACTTCTTCTTATCAATTTTCTCAATCCACGTCGAACTCTTGTTTTGATTTAACGCCTGAAGCCTCTCCCTGTATGACATCATGTACGGCTTAACTTCATCACAGTCTCGCAACACTACCCAATGTGCCTCAATAAGTTCTTCCCGTGTTAACGATTCCTTTAATACTCCTCTAAATGGTCGGACGACATTGGTGACGACAGAAAGATTGATGCGGGCACTGGGATCGAAGGCAGTGGGAGCTGGTGGATCTTTGAGGTATCTGTTGCAGTAAGTAACACACTCATGCATTAGGTATGTCTTTGCTATGGAGCCATCCGGGGCCGACCAGTTTTTGACGAATGACTTATACTGTCCAAGCTGTCTACAAAATCAAACGTACAATAAGAATAAGTACATATAGCTAGCTAGTAATCTCCAGTGGAACAAATTATGAATCGAAAAACCTGTATAATTAATTAGTTGTACGTACCTTTCTTGAGGATACATCCAAGTGTACTGAACCGGACCAGAAATGAGCACCTGCTCGGGCAGGTGGATCATTAGGTGAATCATGATGTCAAAGAAAGAAGGGGGGAAAATCCTCTCTAGTTTGCAAATGATGTGCACAATTTGTTGTTGCAATTCCACCACATCTGATTTCTTTAATTCTCTGGCGCATAACCTCTGCCACCATCTGCACAATGACACTATTGGTTCTACGACGTCGCGAGGCAAATATGGTTGAATTACCACTGGAATCAGACGTTGCAGCATAACGTGATAGTCATGTATCTTTAGACCAACAAACTTATATTGCACCTCGTCCACTGCTCCAGTTATAGTAGTTGCATACATAGCCGGATAACGAACGCCCTTAAACCAGTGAAATACATAACGTCTAAGTGTCAGCTTCACTGTGTAAGATGCAGCTGGCATCTTGTTGTACACTCATTTCCTATCCTTCCTCAACCACAAGGGACGACGTAGATTCATTGATTCCAGATCTTTGCGCGCTTTGGGAATATCTTTAGTCTTGAACTTAATACCGAGAATTGTTCCCACCACGCTGTCGCACACATTCTTTTCTATGTGCATCGCGTCCAAGTTGTTCCTCAGCTTCAACTTCGACCAGTAAGGGAGTTCAAAGAATATACTCTTGTGATGCCAATAGCTGAGATCATGTGGAGGAATTGGGTTGCATTTCTTTACATCCGCGTCATTGGTCAACACACCAAAGTCGAAATAGCTCAACCTCTCTAAAATCTCTTCGCCCGACCAACTATGGGGTTTATGATTGTTCTCTACCGTCCCGTCAAAATGAGCTTCATCCTGTCACCAGGGGTGGTCGTGAGGAAGCCATCTACGGTGACCCAAGTAACACACCTTCCCCGTGTGCCAACTAGAGTTCACGTCGTCCAAACATATATGACATCCATTATATCCTTTTTCTTGCAGGCTGCCAACATCCCATACGCTGGAAAATCGCTGATTGTCCACATTACGGCAGCCCTCATCGTGAACATCGTGTCAGTGAATTTGTCATAAGTTGGGACTCCATTTTCCCACAACAGTTTCAGCTCGTCGATCAAAGGTCTGAGGTAGACATCTAAGCACTTCCCTGGAGATTTAGGACCTGGAATTAGTACAGTAAGGAAATTAAATTCCTTGTTCATGCACATCCACGGAGGCAAGTTGTACGGCATCAGAATAACTGGCCAAGTGCTGACGGCGGAGCTATTACTTCCCCAATGATTGAATCCGTCTGTAGATAGGCCGAGTCTAACATTTCCAACCTCTGCAGCAAAGTCTCCAAATTCTCTGTCGAAATGTTTGAGCCCTCCCCATCCGCGGCGTGTCGCAGGACATCGTCATCTATTCGCTTTTCTGCGTACCATCGCATCGCCTCTGCTGTGTGTAGAGACATGTACAGGCGCTACAATCTGGGAATCAAGGGAAAATATCGAACAACTTTCACAGGAATTCTCTTTTTCGAACTCTTCCTATTCACCTGGAATCTGCACTGGCCACATACGAGACAATAGTCCAAATCTTTATACTCTTTGTAAAATAGCACACAATCATTCGGACATGCGTCAATTACCTGTACTTTAGGCCGAGGCTGCTGAAGATATTTCTAACCTTATAATGAGATTTAGGAAGATTGTGATCATCAGGAAGCAACTTACATATTTGCTCCTGAATTTCTTCAAAAGCACTCACTGACATTTTGTGCTTCACTTTTATCTTCATTTGCTCCATCACATATTGCAACACATTCTCTCGACATCCAGGGAACACCGGGGTCTGCGCTTCAAGTAGCATCCGGTTGTACTTATCCATCTCACTAGTGTCAGTGGCCAAGCTAGCAGCAGGAAATGTGTCATCATGCTCATGAGTGGTACTCTAACCTCCGTCTTGGTGTTGGTGTCCACCATGACTAAATCTCGGAAACGCATCATGGACCAAATCTGCAGTTGGGTTGCAAGCTGGGGGTCCGGCACCACTGCCGCTGGATGAGGCACCCTGGTAACTGTACCCTGAGCTGAAGTCTGCTGAGCTGAACTCTACTGCTTCACCATGCTCGCTCCACGTAGTGTAACTCCACATCATACCATTTTCGTACAGGTGTTGCACCATAACATTAACCTCCACATACTGACAATTAAGACATTTCTGGCACGGACACCTGAAACGCTTCTTTCCCTGACCATGTTCTATCGCAAAATTCACAAATTCGCTAATTCCATCCATATACCGAACATCACATCTATTCTTCAACTTCATCCAACTCTTGTCCATACTGCTACAAAATATTATAATTAATTAATTATTACATATATATTAGTCCATTAATTTACGCTTAATTATACGTACTCGATCTACATCCATCAATTACGTAATTTAATATGTGTAGCTAACATCCATGCATGTATGTACGTTTTAACTAAATATATATTAAGCAAATTTTAACTGCGTACGTACCTAGCTAGCTGCTGGCCTTCTCGATATCAGTTAAGCTAGCTAGCTAGTCAGCGGAGATCCTTCTCCTTCTTCTTCAATCTTTAAACTTTCCCGGGAGAGGAAGAGAGTTTGGCATCGGGCTTATATAATGCTTCACTTAGACGACGGACGTGTCAGTACGTCGTCTAAGTGGACGTTACTCGGACCACGGCGTGTCGGTCCGTTGTCCAGGTGAGCACCTGGACGACGGAGAATACAATATCCGTCGTCCAAGTTCTCACCTAGATGACGGAGAAGTCTCCGGACAGAGATGGTATTTTCCGTCGTCCAGGTGGGAACCTGGACCTCGGAGACTTCTCCGTTGTCCAGGTGCTCACCTGGGCCTCGGAGAAGTCTCCGTTGTCCAGGTGGGAACCTGGACGACAGAGAATACCATCTCCGTCGTCCAGGTGTTACTTGGACGACGGATAGGTCTCCGTCGTCCAAGTGTCACTTGGACCACGGAACAATTACATTTCCGTGGTCTCAGTGATGGTTTCTTGTAGTGACTTGGCAAGTGATATTGATCAGGAGCACATGAGGAATATGGTTAACTTGATTCAACCAAAAGTCACTGATGGTATGAATAAGGAGTTGATGAAAGAAGCAACAATAGAAGAAATCAAGCAGGCCCTCTTCCAAATGTACCCCACTAAAAGTCCGGGACCGGATGGTATGCCACCATTATTTTTTCAAACCTACTGGGAGACTATATGGGCTGGGGTAGTGAAGGCGGTGACAGACTTTCTCCTTATGGGTAAGCTATTGGGAGAGATAAATTACACTCATGCTTTTTTTAAAACCTAAAGTTCCAAGGCCTAGAAGAATGATTGATCTGCGACCTATTACACTCTGTAATGTCATCTACAAGTTATGCTCAAAGATTATTGCTAATAGGTTGAAGAAGATACTTGACAAGGTGATCTCGCAATTCCAAAGTGCGCACTTTTGTTCTAGGAAGATTAATCTCGGATAATATCCTGGTGACGAATGAGGTTTCACATTTTATTCACACTAATATTTCCAAAATAGAAGGTGCTTTACATTAAACTTGGATTGAGTAAAGCATATGATCGCTTGGAATGGTCGTTTTTGGAGGCTGTTTTGACAAGATTAAGGTTTGCGGAAGCTGATGCAATGTGTGACTACAATGCTTTATTCTTTCCATTTGAATGGGAAATAAAAATGATAAATTTCTCCGACGAGAGGCATACGTCAAGGAGATCCACTATCCCCCTTCCTCTTCCTTCTTGGCACCGAAACCTTCACGGTTATTCTGGAGGATAGAGCAGCTGTTGGCCTTCTACGAGGTATTAGGGTTTGTGAAGATGCTCCTATAATTCATCATCTTTTATTTGTTGATGATAGTATGTTGTTTGGTTGTGCATATATAGAGGAATGCATGAGTATATATAAGGCACTGGTGGACTATGAATTAGCTTCTGGATTGAAGATAAACTTCGAGAAGAGTAGCATTACTTTTAGCAAAGGAGTTTCAGAATCGAGGAGGATGGAGTTAGCAACAATTCTAGGAGTGAGTGTGGTTGAAAAACATAAAAAATACTACAGTTTACCAATATATGTAGGGAGAAAGAGAATGGAAACCTTTGCATACATAAAAGAGAAGCTTCTGAAAAAGCTAGAAGGATGGCAAGGTAAGCTCTTAAGCATTGCGTGCAAGGAAATCCTCATTTGTGCAAGTGTTGTTGCATAAGCGTTACCGGCGTATACAATGAGCTAGTTCTTGTTGCCTAAGGAGCTATGTGATTCTCTCAATCAATTATGTGCTAATTTTTGGTGGGGTTCGATGCAAGATAAGAAAAAAAAATTCACTGGATGTCGTGGGAGAAGTTGTGTTTGCCAAAAGAAGGTGGAGGTATGGGTTTTAATGAAAGGACCCAACCCCGATTTAGCTTCCTAAATCGGAATCAAACCCCTTCAAAAACACGAACCAATAAAAACTTTTCGAAATTTGGGCAGAGTTTCGTTATTAACGTGGAATTACCATTACCTGCACGCGGAAAATACACTTCATCCTATGCCACAAAAAAGCAAACCGTGGGCACCAATCCCATCCGGATTTCTCAATATCTCAACAGTAAAGTAAACAATACATATAATATATACTTTACTGAAATCCGGGTAAAATCGTATAACATATTCAATAGGAAACTCAGAGCGACTTCTAATACATAGTCATATACGCATACCACAGTAGGTAGAACAATAAACCTACTGGATGAAACAAAGTAGCTCGAGTACTATGCCTCCGACCACGACGTGCGACACCAGAGCCTGAACTGCAAACTGGGCACGGAAACCGAAAAGCCCAGGGGAAAGACATGAAAACCGTTAGAGTGAGTGGACGAAAATAAATGTTTTTCACCAGATAATATATATGTTTAAAACAACATATGCGAGTCCAGGTAATAAAAACAATAAGTACACGAGGTAAAACCACAATCCTCCAGCGTACTGAGCATGCAAGTAGAAATCCCACGGGGTCACTCATGGACACACCCGTGCTAGTACAGTCAGAACCACGGGGTCCCTGGCCCACACGTGATTCTAGCCAGAAATGGCCTCAGGTCAAAGGTCTGCCTCCCCCCGGTAAAGACCTCGGGTCAGGAGTCACAGCCTCCCCTGGCAATAAGGCCTACCATCGGGGGTCAGCCGAGAGGCAAGTGTATCGATACAATAACGTAACCACGACTGTACTCTGTGTAAACCAAATCATAAACATTTCGATGCAAATGCATGAAACAGCATATAAGTGTGTGTATATTCGTATACGTATATCCGTATAAATATAATCGTATAATCGTAAATCATATGCTCATGCAAATACGAAATCTCATACGCATGCTCAAGTTCATAAATCCAATAAAAGACTCGCAAACATTTCCGTGAAAAGAGATTGTCCACTCACAGACTAGAGTAACGCGTATCGCGTTAACCCGTGATCCGGCGGAAAGTCCCTCGCCAAAAGAACGATCACGAACCCCTGAATATTCACAAAATCCATATCTCATAATCATACCTCGACATTTCAAAACAAATCACGAGAAACCACCGTTCTCGGAAACACGTAATTCAAATACGACGAATCGTCGAAAATCCATATAACACACCTCAATACCTCGCTTTACTTTCGGATGCTCAAATCGAGAAACGAACCTCCCCACTGCGATCGGAGCGCGATTTCGAGTCAAATGACATGCAACTTGTCGAAAGTCAAAAAGTCAACCTGTTGACCGTTGACCGCCGTCCACGGCGGCGCCGCCGCCGACCGAAGAATTTCACGGCGGAGCAACCCCTATTCCACTCAAAATCACCCACTGAGCAACTTCCATAACTGCACTGAAGTCCAATTCTCACTCTAACTAGGTCAATTTCATGTAAAACCGAATTGTCTCACAAATTTCAAATCCAAAATTCTCCATGTACAAATCGAATTAGAACACCATACTTACATGGTTAGAATCCTTGAGAGGAGAGCTTCAAAGCCCACTCAAAGTTGTAGTTCAATACAGCCTGAAAAATGGAACCCGATTCACCCAAAATTCCTCCCTTTTTTGATCGGAATTTCCCTCCATTCCGGCGAGCCTTGCCGTCGACGGTGACTAGGAACAGACTCGGGAGGCCGAGACGCACCATATGGGACAAGTCCCGAGCCAAGAGGTGGCCGGAATCGATCACCGCCGTGGAACCACCATACGCCGACGTGAAATCCTCCTCCACCGAGTTGACTCGGTCAACTCGGTCAAACCCCAAAATGGCAGGTCTTCCACTTGCCCAAAATAGCAGGTTTCTATTTATAGCCTTTCCCAAAACGGAAACGTCATGTTTATCCATTTCGACGAACTTTAAACACGCGTAACTTTCTCGTCGTATATCTGATTCCGATAATTCTCGCAGCCACGAATTCGACTCGACATAATCTTCCATAATCACCCAAAGTCAAACACATCGGCCAATCGGATAAAAAGTCAACCCTTTGAACCAACACACATTTAAATCGACTAAACAGTCCACAATCGGAAATAATCATAACTAAATCTTTGTAACTCAACATCATGCTCCGGAAGTTCCCACAAGGTCGAAATTAAATTCTGAACAACTTCCGTGAAGAAGTCGAAACCAAATTCTCGTCCGATAATTTAGTCACAAACAAACCTGCCATTAAAATCCGTTTTCGTCGAAACTTCAAATATTCATAACTAATTCCTCGATCGTCCAAATAGCGATCTGGAACCGCCCACGAACTCATAATCACACGTACAACAACTCTCGAGAAGAGACTCAGCTCCAATTCTCGGCCAATAATTTAGTCGTTAACAAGTTCGGCGATTCGAATAACTGTCGGACAGCTGCGACTATGCAGTAACTCACGTATATAGCTGATCAAACTGCTGATTCTGGTCCGGGTTGTCACATTTAAACACTTTTATACGCATAACTTAGCTCTTCTTGCTAAACAAGGGTGGAGATTGTTAAAAAAAACCCCCTCTCTCATTGCTCAACTATATAGGATAAAGTACCTTCCTAGTGCCAACTTGTGGGAGGCTTCGTTATCTAATTCTCCTTCTAAATGTTGGCATGGTATTTATGAAGCTATTTCATTGTTGAAAAAAGGAGTTATTTGGAGGATAGGGACTGGAGAAGAGGTAAAGATATGGTCTGACTCTTAGATTCCTAAAGCAAGCAGATTTTGGCCTGCCTCTCCGAGTTGAAGGATTCAATTGGTGTCAGATTTATTCACGGGTTCGGAGACTTGGAATAGAGACTTGATTTAGAGGAGTTTCAATGAGGAGGAGGCTGAGATAATCTGTCAAATTCCCTCAAGTTGCAGACCAGGTACGGACAAACTAGTATGGTATTATACACCCTCGGGGAGGTTCACAACGGTGAGTGCTTACAAGGTCATGGTGAAATGTTTGTTGGCTGGAATGGAGTAACCGAGCAGTTCAAGTGGACCACCCATGCAGTGGAGGAAGCTGTGGAACTTGACTTTGCAGTAGAAGATAAAAATCCATTACCAGAAGGTTTATAACTTTATCTCACCTAATGCATCTTCTTTACATTCAAATAGAGTAACTGTCCCATTGGAATGCTATCTGTGTGAGGGTGGAGAATATGAAACTATGGAGTATATTAACAGAAATTGTAGCTATGTAAAGGAAGTGATCGGTGTGATTCCGAATTTAAACTTCAAATTGTCCAGTTTAGAGGTTGGTAATATTCGGGATTGGTGGACAGATATTTTACAACTTCTTAGTGCTTCTGAATGTGCTACCATGGCCTATTTGATTTGGTCAGTATGAAAAGAGAGAAATTGGAGACGTTGGAATGATGAGTTTAATTATGCCTACTTCTAGAATTATTTTTGTTGCAATGACAACCTACACTAATTATCTTCAAGTGCAGTCGGTGAAAGTTGGCAAACTAGTGCGAGTCCAGCAAGTGTGGAGTAATCCGGAATTGGGATGGATCAAAGCAGCCTATGATTGGAATACAAACAAGGGTGCAACTTGGGTTATATTTCGAGATCACTTGGGAAAGGTTAAAGCTGGTCTCGATATGTATATGGAGATGAGATCATTCCTTGTGTATGTAAAAGCTGAAGTGGCTCGTAATGCTTGTCAACATGCTATTGCGAATGGTTATCACCGTTTGATTTTAGAGGTAGATAGTTTGGGTCTAGCCAGAGCCATAGAGGCAGAGGAAGAAGATGATTCCCCTACTAGTCAAGTGATTGAAGACATCAAGGTCCTCATATCTCAAAATACTTTTGTGAAGGTCACTCATATTTTCCGTGAGACCAATATTACAGTACACCGCCTAGTTAGATTTTCTTTGCTCTCAAAGCTAGCTATTTTTTGTATGGTTAAGCTTACTGCCTCATCAAATCCAAGGTGTAGCCCTGGAATTCTTTACTTGATTTCTGTTGAAATAAAACTCTAACGTACTCCTTTAAAAAAAAGTGCATTTAAATAGACTTTTAATTAATTAGGTCAAACACTTATGATTGGATGAATGAAGCGCTGTGATCAAACAGCTATATATATATTTCCCCCAGACGTATATACTTGATAGAAATGAAACTTGACCTCCACTCAAGTGTCACTACTGGAGGAAGGAATCGGGGCGACGTAGTTACATTTCTACGTCGCTCCGATTTTCAACGAAGCGACGTAAAATTCCTTTGATAAAAAGTACGTCGCTTCAAAAATTGAGGCGACGTATATTGAAGTACGTCGCTTCAAAAAACTGAGGCGACTAGTTTTTCTTTCCAAGTGACCAAACTAATCTACGTCGCTTCGATTCAAAACGAGGCGACGTAGATTGATCAATCTACGTCGCCTAGTTTTGAATCGAAGCGACGTAGATTAGGTTGGTCACTTGGAAAGAAAACGGGGCGACGTAGATTGATCAATCTACGTCGCCTCGTGTTTTTTAAATCTGGATCTACTCTTCTTCTTAAAGTCAACCCGTTCATAAAGTGAGAAGTTTAGAAAAACAGTGTCATTTCGTTCTGCAGCTGTTTTGGGCGATTTTGGGGAGAAATTAGAGGAAATTGAGAAAGAAGGTTGTTCCTGCCATTGATTTGATTCTTGAGTAAGGTTAGTTTGATTTGTATCTCTTTAACCCTCTTTATGACCATAATATGTTAAATTAGAAGTGAAATTGAAGTTTTGGTGAAATGTTTGAAGTTGAATTGAATTTGGTGTTATGTTGTAGTTTTAGTGTGTTAAGCATTGAATTGTGATAAATCATGTTATGGGTTCATGATTAATGTTTGAAATTTGGTTAAATTTAGTGAAATTAATTGATGATTAGTGTAGATTATGTGTATTCGAGCCTTAATTAGTAGTGTTATTAGTATTATGGCTATATATAATTGTGGTGTTTATCAACTTAGAACTCCCGTTTGAGAATCAACAACTCATCTAGTTGATCGAGTTGAGTTGTTGATTCTCGAATTGTCCCATTTTTGGACACTTTAGGTGAACATGACTTTGTTGATCCTTTTGTTATTCGTGTGATTTCAGTTTCAGTTTTGGGATATGGTTTCGACAGTGTCTCCTTTAAATGTTCCCCGAGTGCAAATTAGGTTGTTTAGATATGTGTGCACTCGGGGAACTGTAGGGAGATGCTGCCGAAATTTCCTTAAACTGGAGCTGAAACGCATGGGTGCAAAAGCGTTGACAAATGTCGTGTTCCCCTGAAGGGGATAGGACCCAACCCGGAGGCATAAGGCGAAGAAGTGTGGGGTTTTGGTTGAATCGCAACTGTGGCGTGGTAACTTTGTTCATATTGATTGTTTATGTTGACAGGAAACATGGACGGACTCCCAGACAAAACTTGGATGACATATCATCGTGCTGATCCAAGGTACATCAACGGCATATTCGAGTTCATGAATTTTGCCCGGCTACATAGTAACGGAGCCGATTATTACTTCTGCCCGTGCAAACGTTGTAAGAACGGTCCGTTTAAGGTTACTATGGATGTCATGTATCATCACTTATCACACAGTGGTATGAGTCCTACTTATACAATCTGGCACCTTCACGGGGAAGTTTCTGGTGAACCGGCAATGCTCAGTCAACGAAGACAGTGGCTTCAAGACAGAGTCGGTCCTTCTAGTGGTGCCGGTCCTTCAGTGAACCCGCAGTTGGAGATTCTACATGATGCATATCCCTATTATCCTGGATACCATGCAGATGCACCCCAACAATTTGTGGAAGATAATTCGGGCATGAACTTCAATGACATGGTAGACGATGATTATGAAAAGTACGATAGATTATTGAAGGAGTCACAGACTCCATTATATGAAGGCAGTGAGGAAACTGTTTTGAGTGCCATATTAGATGCAATGGAAATGAAAAATGAAAATGGATGGTCGGACACAAGTGTTGACTCTTTATGTATTTACATTAATAAACTTCTTCCTAAAGGGCACACATTCCCCTGTTCATACTCGAGAATAAAAAAAATCTTGAGTGATCTTTCACTGGGTTACGAAAGAATTGATGCGTGTGAGTTTAACTGTGTGTTGTTCAGGGGGGCGCTTGTAAACGAGAGGATTTGTCCAGTGTGTTATTCAGAAAGATATAAGCCAAATACGAATGATATTCCCAAAAAAATAATTCGTAACTTCCCTCTAACACCAAGGTTGAAGCGCTTGTTTATGTCCCCACACACTGCCAAACATATGCGATGGCTGGGGGAGCGGATATGCGTGGCTGGTAGCCTCAGCCACCCAGCTGACGGAGAAGCGTTTCAACATTTTGACAGAACTTTTCCAGGTTTTGCACGGGACTGCAGGAATGTGCGCCTTGGAGTAGCAACAGACGGTTTCAATCCATTCGGAACAATGGGAACTTTGCATAGTACATGGCCCGTTGTTGTGATGCCGTACAATCTACCACCATCAATGTGCATGAAGAAGGAATATAACATGTTATCAGTGTTGATTCCAGGCCCTAAATCTCCCGGAAAGTGCCTTAGTGTACTCATTGAGCCGATGATCGAGGAGCTAATACATTTATGGGTCGTTGGAGTCCATACTTTTGATCGAGTAGACAATGAGGTATTCTTGATGAAGGCAGCGGTAATGTGGACTATTAGCGACTTTCCAGGTTTAGGGATGCTTGCGGGGTCAACTGTGAAAGGGTACAAGGCATGTCCAATCTGTCTAGATGAGCTAACTTCAGAGCATATATGTGGGAGGATAGTTTATGAAGGTCATCGAAAATGGCTCCACCAGGATCACCCTTGGAGATTGAGCAAGGCATTTAACGGGAAGGAGGAGTTTGGCGGAAGACCCTATCGTAAGAGTGGAGATGAAATTTTGGAGGACGTTAGGTCAAACGTTTACCCTATTCTTAGCCAACATGAAGACTTGAAGGTGCCGTACAATCCGAATAACAGACAGTGTTGGACTCACGAAAGCATATTTTGGAAGCTGCCGTATTGGTCATCATTGAAGATCAGACATTGCCTAGATGTCATGCACATTGAAAAAAATGTGTGTGACAACATCCTTGGAACCATTTTTTCGATTGAATCGAAGTCTAAGGATGGTCCAAAAGCTCGCGCTGCTTTGAAGAAGAGGAATGTGCGAAAAAACCAGTGGCAAAGAGCAGGTGACTTGGCTACGGGGAAAGTTCCTCATGCACCTTTTTTAGTTAAAAAGGATGATCTAGAAGATGTGTTCCAGTGGTTCAGGGATGTTAAGTATCCTCTTGGTTATGCAGGTAGTTTGAGAAGTAAGGTGAAAATAAGTTCCCAGTCACAGTTTTACGGATTGAAGACGCATGATTGCCATGTCTTGCTTCAACGTCTTCTTCCTGTGGTTATAAGAGGGTTCCTGCCAGAAAACGTTGTCAAGCCATTGATAGCACTGTCAAATTGGTTTCGTCAACTATGCAGTAGGGAGCTTAAGAAGGAGGTTGTGCGTGACATGGAAACTGAGATAGTGATGATTCTCTGCAATTTGGAGCTCATATTTCCTCCACATTTTTTTACATCTATGGTTCATCTCATGGTTCATCTGCCCGAACAAGTATTCCTTACAGGTCCAGTACACTATACATGGATGTATCCAATTGAAAGGTAAAATTTTTTGTTATTGCTAATATTAGGAAAATATGTTTGTACTAATATTGATTCCTACTAATCTTGTGTAATATGTCGGCAATTATGAAAATATTGTACTAATCTTGAGTGGTGTTTTTGCAGGCAATTAGGAAAATATAAAAAGTCAATGAGGAATACACGTTACCCGGAAGGTAGTATTGCTGAACAGTACCTCGTACATGAGTCGGTGACGTATTGTAAGGCTTATCTCAGACGGATGGACAACGAAGATATCGACACTTCCATATCTGGGTGGAATGTCAGCTGTGTTTCACTCTTAGTAAGACCAGATATTATCGAGACTCGTCGCCAGTTCAGGTTGACTGAGTCAGAGACTGCTGAGGCTCACTGGCAAGTCTTGGTGGAAACAGACGAAGTCAAACCTTACCTAGAAGAACATCTCAGAAGGTTCGAGGCTAAAAATGGTGAAGATTTCGACGACCGGCAGCGGAGGATGAGTTTTCTTCGATGGTTCTTAACATGGGTACATATGCCTATTAATTCTTGTAAGGTTCTTTGCAGGTTTTATAACACTTATCTTTAACTCCTCTTAACACTTATCTCTCAGGTGTCACTTAAAGAAAAAAACTCGGACCCGAGCTTGGTTGCAGGAATAAAGTCATTAGCTCAAGGACCTCAGCAATGTCGGGTTTATAAGTCGTGTTATGTGAACGGTGTCAAGTTCACATCGTTTGATAGAGATCAAAGAACCGTGACTCAAAACAGCGGTGTCATGATAGACATGGGTTCATCCAAGTTCTACGGCCATGTTAACTACGTGGTCGAAGTATTATATGCAGGCCGTATGCCAGTGGTGTTGTTTAAGTGCACATGGCACAACTCCGAGGACCCTGAAGATCTTGACACCCTTATAAAAGATCATGGACTGATATCAGTGAATACAAACAACAGTTACTATGAGGATTCACCCTTCATAATTGCAACCAAAGCAATACAGGTATTCTACATAGACGATCCAAAGGCTGGTGGTACTTGGAAGGTAGTACAAGAGATGTCGCACCGCAATGTCTACAGCGCCGAAGTTCTGGCCATAGATGAAAACATATCGCGTACAGGAGATCATATCTTCGAGCCTTACCAAGAGGACACTCCCACGGTGATACAATTTTACCCAGATTTTCAACTACTTTTGGACGAAGAAGGAGACGATGACGAGGTCGAGGAGGAGGAGGACGACGACGACGAAGACGAGGACGAGGACGAGGACGAGGACGAGGACGAGGACGAGGACGAAGACGAGGACGAGGAGGAGGAGGAGGAGGAGGAGGACGAAGACGAGGACTAAACTAATATTATTATGAATTTGAAACCTAAATTCGTATTTTCTTTAAAGCATTACTAACTTTACGTATTCGAGAAAATATTACTAACTTTATATTACTAAACCTAATATGTATTCGAGAAAATATTACTAATTAACTTTATAATTATAAACTTCATTTATTCTAAAAATCAAAATTAAATATTAACTACAACTAAGCGACGTAGATTGATAAATCTACGTCGCCTCGTTTATTTAAATAAACATAACTTTTAATATAAAAATTAAATATTAAAAACAAGAGATCGAGGCGACGTAGATTTATCAATACACGTCGCCTCGTTTATTCCAGGAAAAAAAATTAAATATTTAACAAAATTAAATATTAATTACAACGAGGCGACGTAGATTGATCCATTTACGTCACCTCGTTTATTCAAAAAAAACAAAATTAAATATTAAACAAAATTAAATATTAACTACAACGAAGCGACGTAGATTGAGAAATCTACGTCGCCTTGTTCATACACAATTGAGGCGACGTAGATTGCAATATACGTCGCGTAGATTGATTAAATGAAACGAAGCGACGTAGAATGCAATCTACGTCGCCTCGTTTCCTTTATATTCCCAGAATCACAGATTGCTTTCTTCTTCTCACTTCTTCTTCTTCCTCGCGCCGTCGCCCCCAAATCCCTAACCCCCAAACAGCCCTAAACTTCTTCTTCTTAACCTAATCGCCCACAAACTTCTTCTCACTTCTTCTTCTTCCTAACCCAAACTGCCCTAACCCTCACTTCTTCTTCTTCCTAACCCGAACTTCATCTTCTTCCTAACCCGAATTTCTTCTTCTTCTTTATCTCCCAATCAATCTCCTCTTGTTATTCTTCTTCAATCTTCATATATGTAAGTGTTTTGTTTTCATCTTCTTCAATCTTCATATAGGCTTGTAATATTTGATTATGTAGAACTTATCTGTTTTTGAATTTGTTTATGTAGAACGTGAGGCTTTTGTGGTAGACTCCGTCGAGAAGGGCTGTCCTCAAATCCCAGTGAGAAAGGTAAGTAGTAGGCTTTTGTGGTTTTCATTGAAATCTGTTTTGGTAATTTGTTTTGAATGTGTTTCCAATCTGTGAGGGTTTAGTTTGATTTAGAAGTTTCCAATCTGTGAAGGACTTGAGGGTATGGATTGATTTATGCAGAGGATTGAGTTGGTTTATGTTTGATGAATTAGTGTCAAATTGACCATGTTCCAATCTGTGGAAAGAACGTTTTGTTAATATGTTTTGGCGTTGTAGTTTTTTTAGTGAAATTTGTTGTTGTTGGATGCTGAAATGATAGTTTTAGTTTCATTTGTGGTTTTGTGTGAAGAACAGATGAGGTGAAATTTGTTTTGAATGTGTTTCCAATCTTGAATTGTACATATGTACTCTTATACTTTTATAAATAATGTGTTCATATATGTAATAAGAGTAATGGATGATGGATTTACCCGTTAGTATGTAGTTGTTATGAGTCTGTTTTTCAGCAGATTGTGATTGAGCAGGTAGAATCAGTGTTGTGATAATCTTTGAATTGCATTTACCATTGGTATGAATGTAAATTAAATGGTATACATTTTCATTTTCGAAAAGACTTGGTAACAAAACGTTCTTTCCACTGACAAAGTCGTCGTACAAATTTGCTAATAGCTAATCTGTTTTCAAGCAGCATATCAATTGCATCAACTGTTCTGTTCAACATGTTTAGGTTAATGAATTACAGAATAATAATCCATCCCTTTTTTGTCATGGTTTGTTTTGACTAATTCAATTTTGAACTGCAAATGGTAAATAGATGTGGATGGAACTTCAATTCGAAATCATTACTAATCTATCAATACTTGTGATTTCAGAAAGAAGAAGCATTCCGGGTCCGTGTAGCTAAAGCAAACGATCTGAGTCTATCAATCGAGAAGGTAAGGTGCGACATTCCGTGTAATCTATCAATGTGTCCATGTGTAGTTGCTGTCCATGTGTAGAAGTTGCTGTCCATCTATCATTTTGATTGTTTAGTTGCTGAATGTTCATGTTTAGTTGCTTTTCATGTTTAGGCTTTCATGTCTATAATCATTTTAGAGAGTTTATCCCATATCTAGTTGTTGTTCATGTGTAGTTGATAAGCTATATGCGATAAATGACGAGTATGTAGAAGTTGCTATATGCGTTTTGTGTGTTGATAAGCTATATTGCTTTGTGTTTTATACTGTGCCGAATGTGTATTGTGATAATGATTCCGAATGTGTTTTCAATCTAGCTTCATGTAAGTATTGTGTTTTGTGATGATGATGATT
This sequence comes from Geum urbanum, assembly GCA_946800695.1. Lineage (NCBI taxonomy): Eukaryota > Viridiplantae > Streptophyta > Magnoliopsida > Rosales > Rosaceae > Geum > Geum urbanum. The sequence continues at coordinate 35,672,496 of OX326997.1, read as the reverse complement.
TCGAATGTGTTTTGTGATAATGAAAACATATGCGTAATGATTGAATGAAAACATATGCGTAATGATTGAATGCGTAAGGGTTTGGTTAAATGAAAACATATGCGTAATGATTAAGGGTTTGGTTAAATGAAAACATATGCGTAATGATTGTAGTATTCTCGGGATTAAGGATTAAGGGTGATGATAAGCATGAATGTTTATATGTGATGATAAGCATTATAGAAGTACAAACGAGTTTAACATCTAATTAAAAATAACAGTTTAGTAATAAAAGAATGGCTCCCGGAGATACTGCATACAAGAGGAGGAAAGCGTTGATGCAGCGTCGTGAAGCGGAAGCGGCGGCCGCGGCGGCAGCTGCGCAGGCGGCGGAGGCGGGGTGGCGAGCATTCAGCCGAGATGGGGCTTCCGGGTCTGGTTGCCCCACGGGACAATCGGCGACCCCGTCGATTGCAGGAGCTCCCATTTTAACGCCCGCCCCTCCACTTGAGGATGCGATTCCGCAAGGAGCAGATGACAGCAGCGACGCCACTACGGCGTCACAGCACCCTCCCGCCCTCAGCATCCGGTGCAAGAAGACCAAACTCCCCGACATGGTCGACATGGCAACCGGAGACCCGACGACGGAACAGCGCGGAGTCGTTGTCGGGACGAAGACGGAGTACCTCGTCCGGATGAACAACAATAGGCGACTACAAGTCGCTTACTCTACGAGGCATGCGGGGCCGGCGACGAGGGAAATGCGGAGTCTGATGTGCCGAGACATCGGTAGCATCATCCGCGGAAAAGTTCCAATGCTTGCATCTAGCTTCTTGGGACTTAGCGATTTGCATCGCGATATCGTCGGCCGGAGTCTTGAGGTATACTTGCTGGACTCCGAGCTTACTTACATACCTGTAGTAAATGTAAATATAATTTTTACATAACGGAATTTAAATGTGTTGTGCTAGACGAACTACGACATCCCGGCGACTGATGTGGAGATGTGGAACTTCATTGATAGGACGGCGCAAACAATCTATAAGGATTGGAAGTACGATTGCCATCAACATTATCTCCACGTCAGCCAGGAGACTCCGGCCGAGTTTCTCGGGAGGGAAGACCAATGGGCGTGGTTAAAAGCCCACTTCGAAGACCCTGCTTATTTGGTGAGTTTCATAAACGAACCTACAGTTTTGGTCAAACGTTCGAACAATATGCATGTTTATCTGTTCTTATTTTAAAATGATTTTTGTGTGTGTGTGGCAGCGATTGTGCGAACGGAACCGAGGGAACCGAAACAAGAACAAGGAGCAGCAGATCAACCACCATTCGGGATCCCTCGCCCTCTCGTACCGAAGCGAGGTGTTGGAGAAGGAGGGTCATCCAGCGCCCGCCGTCCAGACGTGGATTAACGTATACCAGCCGGAGAGGAATGCGGCTGAGAAAGTGGTAAGCTCAAATAGGTTCACGTTACGTTATTTCAATTATTGTTGTATACTAAATTGTAATATTATTTATTTTATCTATTTTAATTGAGCAGGCGGCAGTGAAGCGTCGACTCGATGAAGTCTTGTCGCAACAAGATAGTGCTGCGGGCCCAGTTGACGGCGAAGAGGTTTCCCAACCCCAGCCTCTTCCTCTTGATACACAAATAAATATCATAGAGGAAGAGGTAGGTTCAAGGCACGGGACCTCTATAAGAGGTAATAAATCTCCAAAACGATTCCGTCGATGCATATCTCGATTTACGTTTTGCTTCATTTTGGTTTACGATATAGTTTACTAATATTTGTTCTTGTTCGACGTTACAGGGGTGGGGCGCGCTCTCACACGCGACCCCAAACCGAGAGGAGGGGCCCGGGTAAACCAGGAACGCCAAATTCAAATGCAAAAGGAGATCGATGAAGCCAAAGAGGCGGCGCGCAGATCGAGCGAGGTGGCGCAGAAGGCTATAGCGGAAGCGAGTGCGATCGCCCAAAGGATGCAAGAAATGGAGGCCATGATGCGATCATTCCAGGCTGCGAATCAACAACCGCAAGCTCCTCCACCACCTCCCGGCTCGTAAACTGTATATAGGATTTGTATAAACTTGATTTGTGTAAACTTGATTTGTATAAACTTTTAACGTTTTGATTTGTGATTGAATGCATTTTTTTGGTTGAATGCGTATCTGCAATTTGAATACGTTTTTGTGTTTGTAAATTGCGATAGGTCGTGACTTGGTACAATAATATTTTATTTTTATTTTTTTTAATTTTTTAATAAATGAGGCGACGTATATTGTTCTATCTACGTCGCCTCATTTATTAAAAAAATAAAAAAAATGAAAATTTTTAATAAATAAGGCGACGTAAATTGATCAATCTACGTCGCCTAATTTATTAAAAAATAAAATAAACTCAATATTAAATAAATTGAGGCGACGTACATTGATCAATATACGTCGCCTCAATTTATTAAAAAATAAAATAAAATAAATTATTAAATAAATGAGGCGACGTACATTGATCAATGTACGTCGCCTCAATTTATTAAAAAATAAAATAAAATAAATTATTAAATAAATGCAGCGACGTACATTGATCAATGTACGTCGCCTCATTTATTAAAAAATAAAATAAAATAAATTGAGGCGACGTACATTGAGCAATATACGTCGCCTAATTTATTAAAAAATAAAATAAAATAAATATTAAATAAATTTAGGCGACGTACATTGATCAATGTACGTCGCCTCATTTATTAAAAAATAAAATAAAATAAATTTAAAATAAATTTACGCGACGTAAATTGATCAATGTACGTCGCCTTAATGGTTTAAAAAAAGAAAAATAAATTAAAAATAAATAAAATTAAGCGACGTAGATTGATCAATCTACGTCGCCTAAGTTGAAGCGACGTGATCAATCTACGTCGCTTCAATTGAAGCGACGTAGTATTATTTACGTCACGTGATCTGAAACGAAGCGACGTATATTGTATCTACGTCGCCCCAATGGTGGCGTGATGAATCTGAAGCGACAAGACGAGGCGACGTAGTTTTGGTCACAAGAAATCGAGGCGACGTAAAATTCATACGAGGCGACCACCTTTCTACGTCGCCCCGATTTCCTCCTCCAAGAAATCGAGAATTTCACAAACCGGAAATGTGGATACAAGACATTTCGCAACTCCGATTTTCGAACCATCGAATCTCACACACCAAGAATTGTTTACTCTAAAGTCTTGACGAAAAGAATATGCATTGGAAGATGGTCTAGATGGTCGTTGTCTTAGAAAAAATTACGAAATCTACACCTAGACGACAGAGTAGATCATCTCCGTCGTCCAGGTGCAAAGACCTTGAATTCAGGGGTTAGGGGCCTTACTGTTTAGGGTATAGGGTCTCTGAACCTGGACGACGGACATGAGCTTCTTCGTCGTCCAGGTTCAGAGACCCTGAATTCAGGGGTTAGGGGGCCTTACTGTTTAGGGTATAGGGTTTTACACTTGGACGACGCAAATGACCTTCTCCGTCGTCCTAGTTAGTACCTGGACGATGGAGAAGCTCATATCCGTCGTCCAAGTGTGAAAACCCTGAATTCAGGGGTTAGGGCCTTAGGGTTTAGGGTTTAGGGTGTCCAAGGTCATTTGTGTGTCCGTTCAATTATTCTGATTCAAGTCGATAATTAAAAAAATTATCGATCGATCCGATCTGCGACGTTTAGAGTTTAGGGTTTAGGGAGATAGCTCAAGGTATTTATGTATGAACTTTCCTTCTGGCATGATATATAGATTTAACGCCGTAATTAAAACAACATATACGTAGTTCGTGTTCACAATAATACTATCACATGACATAATCAATCATAGAATAATATAGTATAATTTTTGAAACATTTATTTCATTCAACTCTCGCAATAATCATAGGGACCCATAATCCAATTTACACATAAATATTATTTAAAAACAATTAAACGAACGAAAGTTTCTTGAGGAAGCTTCTTGGACATAATAGAAAGCTTTCACCTTTTTGACTATCCAAAGCCCAAAATACCCAAAAGGCGAAACCTGGAATTAATTTCTCCGTTGTCCAGGATATATACATAATTTGGATTAATTAATTAATTAAATTTAATTTACGTACGTCGGTCGATCCGATCTAATCGAGCATGGACGCGTGTAATTAATTAATTAAGTACAAAAATATTAAGATCTACGTACATATATACATTCTCCTCCTTATAATATTTATATTAATTATTGATCGATGATGCATCATATATTACAATAAATACATAAATTATTTACCAATTAATTTTTCTCGTCTTAGTTAAGTAGTCTTCATCATAATCGTCATCATCCTCGTCCCCGGTATCCGATTGCTCATCCTCCTCATCATACTCAACATCGTCCGATGAATAACCTGAGTCCTCGTCCGCGTCCTCATCCTGCTCGTCTTCTTCATCTACCTCATTAATGGCATCGATAATCTCATCTTCAGTTAGATCTGTACAACCATCAGGCATGGGTAACCGTTCACCATCTTGAACCAGGTCCATTATATCGGAGCGGATGACAGAAATATTAGGCTCTTGATAGGCAGGAATGTCTCTTTCTGGTTCAGCAGCATCTTCAGTCGCCGATGTCCCTTCAATTGTCTCTGTATTCCATATTCCTCGATGAGAGATATGGTTCACTATTTTCCACCCTTCATCGGCTTTCGGATCGTCGAGATAGAATACCTGCCTAACTAAGGTGGCGAGAGCAAAAGGCTCATCCTCATACCAGCTTGAGTTTGTATCGACTGATAATAGTCTCAGGTCTTCCTTTGTACGCTTGAACCATTTGCACTTGAATAGGAAAACGTTGACATCATTCCCGTAACATAGCTGAACCACATTTACAATAGCCCCGTAATATAGATCATTGTCTTTCCCAACCGCTACCCCACTGTTTTGTGTTCTTCTTCCTTCATCTCGGGCCAATGAATGGAACTTTACACCGTTCACAAAACATCCGGGATAAATATAGTGTTTAATCGGCTTCCCTGCTAGCAAGTGCTTTGGCCATGACCACTACCCCCCGTGGTTTTCAGATTTTTGCAGATCAATCATCTGCGAAAATGGGCAAATATAAGGGTTTACTTTCTACAAACATGATCAATATGTATATAAATTACTAAATACCGAGACGTATGTACGTACCCATTGGAAGAAATAATCGGGAAACTTCTTCTTATCAATTTTCTCAATCCACGTCGAACTCTTGTTTTGATTTAACGCCTGAAGCCTCTCCCTGTATAACATCATGTACGGCTTAACTTCATCACAGTCTCGCAACACTACCCAATGTGCCTCAATAAGTTCTTCCCGTGTTAACGATTCCTTTAATACTCCTCTAAATGGTCGGACGACATTGGTGACGACAGAAAGATTGATGCGGGCACTGGGATCGAAGGCAGTGGGAGCTGGTGGATCTTTGAGGTATCTGTTGCAGTAAGTAACACACTCATGCATTAGGTATGTCTTTGCTATGGAGCCATCCGGGGCCGACCAGTTTTTGACGAATGACTTATACTGTCCAAGCTGTCTACAAAATCAAACGTACAATAAGAATAAGTACATATAGCTAGCTAGTAATCTCCAGTGGAACAAATTATGAATCGAAAAACCTGTATAATTAATTAGTTGTACGTACCTTTCTTGAGGATACATCCAAGTGTACTGAACCGGACCAGAAATGAGCACCTGCTCGGGCAGGTGGATCATTAGGTGAATCATGATGTCAAAGAAAGAAGGGGGGAAAATCCTCTCTAGTTTGCAAATGATGTGCACAATTTGTTGTTGCAATTCCACCACATCTGATTTCTTTAATTCTCTGGCGCATAACCTCTGCCACCATCTGCACAATGACACTATTGGTTCTACGACGTCGCGAGGCAAATATGGTTGAATTACCACTGGAATCAGACGTTGCAGCATAACGTGATAGTCATGTATCTTTAGACCAACAAACTTATATTGCACCTCGTCCACTGCTCCAGTTATAGTAGTTGCATACATAGCCGGATAACGAACGCCCTTAAACCAGTGAAATACATAACGTCTAAGTGTCAGCTTCACTGTGTAAGATGCAGCTGGCATCTTGTTGTACACTCATTTCCTATCCTTCCTCAACCACAAGGGACGACGTAGATTCATTGATTCCAGATCTTTGCGCGCTTTGGGAATATCTTTAGTCTTGAACTTAATACCGAGAATTGTTCCCACCACGCTGTCGCACACATTCTTTTCTATGTGCATCGCGTCCAAGTTGTTCCTCAGCTTCAACTTCGACCAGTAAGGGAGTTCAAAGAATATACTCTTGTGATGCCAATAGCTGAGATCATGTGGAGGAATTGGGTTGCATTTCTTTACATCCGCGTCATTGGTCAACACACCAAAGTCGAAATAGCTCAACCTCTCTAAAATCTCTTCGCCCGACCAACTATGGGGTTTATGATTGTTCTCTACCGTCCCGTCAAAATGAGCTTCATCCTGTCACCAGGGGTGGTCGTGAGGAAGCCATCTACGGTGACCCAAGTAACACACCTTCCCCGTGTGCCAACTAGAGTTCACGTCGTCCAAACATATATGACATCCATTATATCCTTTTTCTTGCAGGCTGCCAACATCCCATACGCTGGAAAATCGCTGATTGTCCACATTACGGCAGCCCTCATCGTGAACATCGTGTCAGTGAATTTGTCATAAGTTGGGACTCCATTTTCCCACAACAGTTTCAGCTCGTCGATCAAAGGTCTGAGGTAGACATCTAAGCACTTCCCTGGAGATTTAGGACCTGGAATTAGTACAGTAAGGAAATTAAATTCCTTGTTCATGCACATCCACGGAGGCAAGTTGTACGGCATCAGAATAACTGGCCAAGTGCTGACGGCGGAGCTATTACTTCCCCAATGATTGAATCCGTCTGTAGATAGGCCGAGTCTAACATTTCCAACCTCTGCAGCAAAGTCTCCAAATTCTCTGTCGAAATGTTTGAGCCCTCCCCATCCGCGGCGTATCGCAGGACATCGTCATCTATTCGCTTTTCTGCGTACCATCGCATCGCCTCTGCTGTGTGTAGAGACATGTACAGGCGCTACAATCTGGGAATCAAGGGAAAATATCGAACAACTTTCACAGGAATTCTCTTTTTCGAACTCTTCCTATTCACCTGGAATCTGCACTGGCCACATACGAGACAATAGTCCAAATCTTTATACTCTTTGTAAAATAGCACACAATCATTCGGACATGCGTCAATTACCTGTACTTTAGGCCGAGGCTGCTGAAGATATTTCTAACCTTATAATGAGATTTAGGAAGATTGTGATCATCAGGAAGCAACTTACATATTTGCTCCTGAATTTCTTCAAAAGCACTCACTGACATTTTGTGCTTCACTTTTATCTTCATTTGCTCCATCACATATTGCAACACATTCTCTCGACATCCAGGGAACACCGGGGTCTGCGCTTCAAGTAGCATCCGGTTGTACTTATCCATCTCACTAGTGTCAGTGGCCAAGCTAGCAGCAGGAAATGTGTCATCATGCTCATGAGTGGTACTCTAACCTCCGTCTTGGTGTTGGTGTCCACCATGACTAAATCTCGGAAACGCATCATGGACCAAATCTGCAGTTGGGTTGCAAGCTGGGGGTCCGGCACCACTGCCGCTGGATGAGGCACCCTGGTAACTGTACCCTGAGCTGAAGTCTGCTGAGCTGAACTCTACTGCTTCACCATGCTCGCTCCACGTAGTGTAACTCCACATCATACCATTTTCGTACAGGTGTTGCACCATAACATTAACCTCCACATACTGACAATTAAGACATTTCTGGCACGGACACCTGAAACGCTTCTTTCCCTGACCATGTTCTATCGCAAAATTCACAAATTCGCTAATTCCATCCATATACCGAACATCACATCTATTCTTCAACTTCATCCAACTCTTGTCCATACTGCTACAAAATATTATAATTAATTAATTATTACATATATATTAGTCCATTAATTTACGCTTAATTATACGTACTCGATCTACATCCATCAATTACGTAATTTAATATGTGTAGCTAACATCCATGCATGTATGTACGTTTTAACTAAATATATATTAAGCAAATTTTAACTGCGTACGTACCTAGCTAGCTGCTGGCCTTCTCGATATCAGTTAAGCTAGCTAGCTAGTCAGCGGAGATCCTTCTCCTTCTTCTTCAATCTTTAAACTTTCCCGGGAGAGGAAGAGAGTTTGGCATCGGGCTTATATAATGCTTCACTTAGACGACGGACGTGTCAGTACGTCGTCTAAGTGGACGTTACTCGGACCACGGCATGTCGGTCCGTTGTCCAGGTGAGCACCTGGACGACGGAGAATACAATATCCGTCGTCCAAGTTCTCACCTAGATGACGGAGAAGTCTCCGGACAGAGATGGTATTTTCCGTCGTCCAGGTGGGAACCTGGACCTCGGAGACTTCTCCGTTGTCCAGGTGCTCACCTGGGCCTCGGAGAAGTCTCCGTTGTCCAGGTGGGAACCTGGACGACAGAGAATACCATCTCCGTCGTCCAGGTGTTACTTGGACGACGGATAGGTCTCCGTCGTCCAAGTGTCACTTGGACCACGGAACAATTACATTTCCGTGGTCTCAGTGATGGTTTCTTGTAGTGACTTGGCAAGTGATATTGATCAGGAGCACATGAGGAATATGGTTAACTTGATTCAACCAAAAGTCACTGATGGTATGAATAAGGAGTTGATGAAAGAAGCAACAATAGAAGAAATCAAGCAGGCCCTCTTCCAAATGTACCCCACTAAAAGTCCGGGACCGGATGGTATGCCACCATTATTTTTTCAAACCTACTGGGAGACTATATGGGCTGGGGTAGTGAAGGCGGTGACAGACTTTCTCCTTATGGGTAAGCTATTGGGAGAGATAAATTACACTCATGCTTTTTTTAAAACCTAAAGTTCCAAGGCCTAGAAGAATGATTGATCTGCGACCTATTACACTCTGTAATGTCATCTACAAGTTATGCTCAAAGATTATTGCTAATAGGTTGAAGAAGATATTTGACAAGGTGATCTCGCAATTCCAAAGTGCGCACTTTTGTTCTAGGAAGATTAATCTCGGATAATATCCTGGTGACGAATGAGGTTTCACATTTTATTCACACTAATATTTCCAAAATAGAAGGTGCTTTACATTAAACTTGGATTGAGTAAAGCATATGATCGCTTGGAATGGTCGTTTTTGGAGGCTGTTTTGACAAGATTAAGGTTTGCGGAAGCTGATGCAATGTGTGACTACAATGCTTTATTCTTTCCATTTGAGTGGGAAATAAAAATGATAAATTTCTCCGACGAGAGGCATACGTCAAGGAGATCCACTATCCCCCTTCCTCTTCCTTCTTGGCACCGAAACCTTCACGGTTATTCTGGAGGATAGAGCAGCTGTTGGCCTTCTACGAGGTATTAGGGTTTGTGAAGATGCTCCTATAATTCATCATCTTTTATTTGTTGATGATAGTATGTTGTTTGGTTGTGCATATATAGAGGAATGCATGAGTATATATAAGGCACTGGTGGACTATGAATTAGCTTCTGGATTGAAGATAAACTTCGAGAAGAGTAGCATTACTTTTAGCAAAGGAGTTTCAGAATCGAGGAGGATGGAGTTAGCAACAATTCTAGGAGTGAGTGTGGTTGAAAAACATAAAAAATACTACAGTTTACCAATATATGTAGGGAGAAAGAGAATGGAAACCTTTGCATACATAAAAGAGAAGCTTCTGAAAAAGCTAGAAGGATGGCAAGGTAAGCTCTTAAGCATTGCGTGCAAGGAAATCCTCATTTGTGCAAGTGTTGTTGCATAAGCGTTACCGGCGTATACAATGAGCTAGTTCTTGTTGCCTAAGGAGCTATGTGATTCTCTCAATCAATTATGTGCTAATTTTTGGTGGGGTTCGATGCAAGATAAGAAAAAAAAATTCACTGGATGTCGTGGGAGAAGTTGTGTTTGCCAAAAGAAGGTGGAGGTATGGGTTTTAATGAAAGGACCCAACCCCGATTTAGCTTCCTAAATCGGAATCAAACCCCTTCAAAAACACGAACCAATAAAAACTTTTCGAAATTTGGGCAGAGTTTCGTTATTAACGTGGAATTACCATTACCTGCACGCGGAAAATACACTTCATCCTATGCCACAAAAAAGCAAACCGTGGGCACCAATCCCATCCGGATTTCTCAATATCTCAACAGTAAAGTAAACAATACATATAATATATACTTTACTGAAATCCGGGTAAAATCGTATAACATATTCAATAGGAAACTCAGAGCGACTTCTAATACATAGTCATATACGCATACCACAGTAGGTAGAACAATAAACCTACTGGATGAAACAAAGTAGCTCGAGTACTATGCCTCCGACCACGACGTGCGACACCAGAGCCTGAACTGCAAACTGGGCACGGAAACCGAAAAGCCCAGGGGAAAGACATGAAAACCGTTAGAGTGAGTGGACAAAAATAAATGTTTTTCACCAGATAATATATATGTTTAAAACAACATATGCGAGTCCAGGTAATAAAAACAATAAGTACACGAGGTAAAACCACAATCCTCCAGCGTACTGAGCATGCAAGTAGAAATCTCACGGGGTCACTCATGGACACACCCGTGCTAGTACAGTCAGAACCACGGGGTCCCTGGCCCACACGTGATTCTAGCCAGAAATGGCCTCAGGTCAAAGGTCTGCCTCCCCCCGGTAAAGACCTCGGGTCAGGAGTCACAGCCTCCCCTGGCAATAAGGCCTACCATCGGGGGTCAGCCGAGAGGCAAGTGTATCGATACAATAACGTAACCACGACTGTACTCTGTGTAAACCAAATCATAAACATTTCGATGCAAATGCATGAAACAGCATATAAGTGTGTGTATATTCGTATACGTATATCCGTATAAATATAATCGTATAATCGTAAATCATATGCTCATGCAAATACGAAATCTCATACGCATGCTCAAGTTCATAAATCCAATAAAAGACTCGCAAACATTTCCGTGAAAAGAGATTGTCCACTCACAGACTAGAGTAACGCGTATCGCGTTAACCCGTGATCCGGCGGAAAGTCCCTCGCCAAAAGAACGATCACGAACCCCTGAATATTCACAAAATCCATATCTCATAATCATACCTCGACATTTCAAAACAAATCACGAGAAACCACCGTTCTCGGAAACACGTAATTCAAATACGACGAATCGTCGAAAATCCATATAACACACCTCAATACCTCGCTTTACTTTCGGATGCTCAAATCGAGAAACGAACCTCCCCACTGCGATCGGAGCGCGATTTCGAGTCAAATGACATGCAACTTGTCGAAAGTCAAAAAGTCAACTTGTTGACCGTTGACCGCCGTCCACGGCGGCGCCGCCGCCGACCGAAGAATTTCACGGCGGAGCAACCCCTATTCCACTCAAAATCACCCACTGAGCAACTTCCATAACTGCACTGAAGTCCAATTCTCACTCTAACTAGGTCAATTTCATGTAAAACCGAATTGTCTCACAAATTTCAAATCCAAAATTCTCCATGTACAAATCGAATTAGAACACCATACTTACATGGTTAGAATCCTTGAGAGGAGAGCTTCAAAGCCCACTCAAAGTTGTAGTTCAATACAGCCTGAAAAATGGAACCCGATTCACCCAAAATTCCTCCCTTTTTTGATCGGAATTTCCCTCCATTCCGGCGAGCCTTGCCGTCGACGGTGACTAGGAACAGACTCGGGAGGCCGAGACGCACCATATGGGACAAGTCCCGAGCCAAGAGGTGGCCGGAATCGATCACCGCCGTGGAACCACCATACGCCGACGTGAAATCCTCCTCCACCGAGTTGACTCGGTCAACTCGGTCAAACCCCAAAATGGCAGGTCTTCCACTTGCCCAAAATAGCAGGTTTCTATTTATAGCCTTTCCCAAAACGGAAACGTCATGTTTATCCATTTCGACGAACTTTAAACACGCGTAACTTTCTCGTCGTATATCTGATTCCGATAATTCTCGCAGCCACGAATTCGACTCGACATAATCTTCCATAATCACCCAAAGTCAAACACATCGGCCAATCGGATAAAAAGTCAACCCTTTGAACCAACACACATTTAAATCGACTAAACAGTCCACAATCGGAAATAATCATAACTAAATCTTTGTAACTCAACATCATGCTCCGGAAGTTCCCACAAGGTCGAAATTAAATTCTGAACAACTTCCGTGAAGAAGTCGAAACCAAATTCTCGTCCGATAATTTAGTCACAAACAAACCTGTCATTAAAATCCGTTTTCGTCGAAACTTCAAATATTCATAACTAATTCCTCGATCGTCCAAATAGCGATCTGGAACCGCCCACGAACTCATAATCACACGTACAACAACTCTCGAGAAGAGACTCAGCTCCAATTCTCGGCCAATAATTTAGTCGTTAACAAGTTCGGCGATTCGAATAACTGTCGGACAGCTGCGACTATGCAGTAACTCACGTATATAGCTGATCAAACTGCTGATTCTGGTCCGGGTTGTCACATTTAAACACTTTTATACGCATAACTTAGCTCTTCTTGCTAAACAAGGGTGGAGATTGTTAAAAAAAACCCCCTCTCTCATTGCTCAACTATATAGGATAAAGTACCTTCCTAGTGCCAACTTGTGGGAGGCTTCGTTATCTAATTCTCCTTCTAAATGTTGGCATGGTATTTATGAAGCTATTTCATTGTTGAAAAAAGGAGTTATTTGGAGGATAGGGACTGGAGAAGAGGTAAAGATATGGTCTGACTCTTAGATTCCTAAAGCAAGCAGATTTTGGCCTGCCTCTCCGAGTTGAAGGATTCAATTGGTGTCAGATTTATTCACGGGTTCGGAGACTTGGAATAGAGACTTGATTTAGAGGAGTTTCAATGAGGAGGAGGCTGAGATAATCTGTCAAATTCCCTCAAGTTGCAGACCAGGTACGGACAAACTAGTATGGTATTATACACCCTCGGGGAGGTTCACAACGGTGAGTGCTTACAAGGTCATGGTGAAATGTTTGTTGGCTGGAATGGAGTAACCGAGCAGTTCAAGTGGACCACCCATGCAGTGGAGGAAGCTGTGGAACTTGACTTTGCAGCAGAAGATAAAAATCCATTACCAGAAGGTTTATAACTTTATCTCACCTAATGCATCTTCTTTACATTCAAATAGAGTAACTGTCCCATTGGAATGCTATCTGTGTGAGGGTGGAGAATATGAAACTGTGGAGTATATTAACAGAAATTGTAGCTATGTAAAGGAAGTGATCGGTGTGATTCCGAATTTAAACTTCAAATTGTCCAGTTTAGAGGTTGGTAATATTCGGGATTGGTGGACAGATATTTTACAACTTCTTAGTGCTTCTGAATGTGCTACCATGGCCTATTTGATTTGGTCAGTATGAAAAGAGAGAAATTGGAGACGTTGGAATGATGAGTTTAATTATGCCTACTTCTAGAATTATTTTTGTTGCAATGACAACCTACACTAATTATCTTCAAGTGCAGTCGGTGAAAGTTGGCAAACTAGTGCGAGTCCAGCAAGTGTGGAGTAATCCGGAATTGGGATAGATCAAAGCAGCCTATGATTGGAATACAAACAAGGGTGCAACTTGGGTTATATTTCGAGATCACTTGGGAAAGGTTAAAGCTGGTCTCGATAAGTATATGGAGATGAGATCATTCCTTGTGTATGTAAAAGCTGAAGTGGCTCGTAATGCTTGTCAACATGCTATTGCGAATGGTTATCACCGTTTGATTTTAGAGGTAGATAGTTTGGGTCTAGCCAGAGCCATAGAGGCAGAGGAAGAAGATGATTCCCCTACTAGTCAAGTGATTGAAGACATCAAGGTCCTCATATCTCAAAATACTTTTGTGAAGGTCACTCATATTTTCCGTGAGACCAATATTACAGTACACCGCTTAGTTAGATTTTCTTTGCTCTCAAAGCTAGCTATTTTTTGTATGGTTAAGCTTACTGCCTCATCAAATCCAAGGTGTAGCCCTGGAATTCTTTACTTGATTTCTGTTGAAATAAAACTCTAACGTACTCCTTTAAAAAAAAGTGCATTTAAATAGACTTTTAATTAATTAGGTCAAACACTTATGATTGGATGAATGAAGCGCTGTGATCAAACAGCTATATATATATTTCCCCCAGACGTATATACTTGATAGAAATGAAACTTGACCTCCACTCAAGTGTACGTAATCTATTCGGTTTTGACTTAAACCGCCTCAAATATTATATAAGGACAAACATACTCCTAGAATTTTATCACGCACTTTCTTCTTCTCGATCAGAAACCCTAGCTCTCATCGTTTTTCAGGTTACCAGTTCCATCATCAATCTTTCTTACCTAAAGATCGACTTACCAGCAACATGAGGTTCGTGAATCCAGCAAGTCTTATCAACAAGTTCGGCAAAGGCAAGTCTATGAAGACGTACGAGCGGATGGTGCATGAAGAAGATGTTGATCTCAACTGCTCCAAGAAGAAAAAGAAGCAAGGATCGCCTGCAAGAGGTTATATAGATTTGATTGTGGGGAAAGAGGAGAAGAAATACCAAGTCCCTGTCAAGTACATTTTGCACCCAAAGATCCAACAACTCCTCAAGGAGTACGAAAAAGATTTGGTCAACCGATTTTTCTAGATTGTTCGACGGAGACCTTGGCTCCATTATATCGCCAAAGATCGATGAGGAGTACGTTAATTGAAAGACATGCTGCTCCCTCGGCCGTTTTCTGCACTATATATATGATCGATCGTTGCTGTTTGGCCTTCAAATAACAAGAATGGTTCAAATACACAGTACGTACGTGCATGAGTGAGATCGAAGGCCATTGTATAGATAGCTTAGCTGATTAGCAGTACGTGTATATGTATTTCTCTGTAATTAAGCTAGCTATGTATGTATATGGGTGTGTGGTACGTACTCTTCTCCTGCCTAGGGTTTGCCCAAGTGGTTTATTTGGGAAAGGTTCAATGAGGCCACGTTTAGAGCACCCTTTCATTACTTTTTGTAATCCGCTGGAGCAATTGCCTCCTTTGCAATAAATTGATTACGATTCAAAGAACAAATCGATTGAATCTGTATTTGCCAGTTTAATTATATTTTCTTCAAACTCATTATATTTTGTCGGGCGACATTTGAATTAAATTATTAGTATCTAGAAATGTGATGCTCATTTTCTGGTAAACCAAACAAGGCAGATGAAGTTGCATGTCGACCGAAATGTATGTGTTCCATCGGTGAGAAATTATGGGTTGTTTCGCTTTGTGGGTTGTTTTCAGAGGCCTTGGTAAATTAGTACCCATACTTCCATGCATTTATATTCCATACATAAATGGTAAATTAGTATTTGTAGGTGAAAATGAATACGATGATCTTATTGAGATTCACCAGTGACCTCCCATACTTCCATTTTCTTCTGAACATGGAACTTTCTTTTCATTAATTGTCTGGTCACAAACTATATACAGGGAGAGAAGAACTTGGGAAAATCTACCAACTTTAATCTCTATGATCAATACACTATATGGTAAGATGCCTCCTACCTAAACTATCCAAGAAAGTTCTTATTTAGAAGAAAACAATCTGACTGATATTTTTCATGGTTCGCTTTCATATCCTCCTTCTGTGGGTGGCAAAGAATCAGAGGCTTCAGCAAGTGATTCAAGCATGTTGATCACTTCATTTGTGTCGTCCAGGAAATATTTAGCTTTGCTTGGCTTTTGTCCGACTGTGCAAGCAAAAACTGAAGGATTGTGAGAAAGAATATTGTCCAACTTTGCATCGCCAAATATCTCAAACATGTCCTCATCAGATCTGTCATCACCAATACAAAGAACAAAGTCTGCATTTTTTCCATTCTCAGCCATTGATGTAAAAATCTTCTCCGCCACAAGACCTTTACTGACTCCCTGAAATAAGAGGCCAGCAAGCAAAAATTTGAAGACAGTCAGGTTCTTCTATAGGTTGCACTCCAAAATAGACATGCATATTAACTTGCTTGATGCATGAAATAAAGCAACTTGTACCTATGCAAATTTCTATAACAGTTACCTATTATGGCAACCTAACAATAGAGTGAATGGAAAAGGAAAAATACAGATAGACCAGGAAGAAACATGGAGCTTAGGAAGGAAAATTGTTGTTACATCATGCGCGTTGGTAACAAGAAATCGACAAATCAATGTAATACCAAAAGAAAACAAAAGAGACTAAACAGGGACTACAAAAAGTTATCTTCAGAAGATGTCTAATATTTGCGTTAATAACAGTCTGGTTAAATGTAAACTCAAATGCTTAAGTAAACAAAAAATTGCAGGAGTTTGGGGTTCATCATTCTTGTATGTACCTGAGGCTTTATGTCAACTATAAATTGACCCTGCTTAACAGTAACAGGTTCATTTGCCAAGACACTTTCTAGATGATCCAACATCTCCTTTGCCTGGGAGGACCCAAATCCTGCGTCTGCATCTCGATAATGCCAAACCATAGCACTTTCCTTAACTTCAATAGAAGAACCATCAGTAGCCTCAGTATACAAATTCATTACTGGTTCAGCAATTCTCATCCAGCCAAACCCAAAGCCATGCTGACATATTTCCCAATCCTCATTTTGCGACCATCTGGAAGTTGAATGAATCAGTGTTAGAATTCACTCAATTCAGTGAAAATAAGTCTTTTAAGCACATAAGCACAGTATACCAGCAGCCATATTCAGCAGCAGTTGACAATAAAATCTGCATTTCAAAACTGGATACAGTATCATATACAAATACACATGCTATAACTTCCAGAAAATTGTACCATGCCATGTGCTAATTTAAAGAAATTTCCACAATGGCCCTATTGAGAATTAGAAGTTTTCCCTTTAGCGAACTAATCTAAAGTTCAGAACTGAACCTTTTATGCTGAACTTTAGCTAAAGTATGTTAAATGATTCCACTTCTAAAATATTCTTAGATGAAAGTCAAGTTCAAACTCTTTTATTTACAAAATCAGAAAGAAGATACAAATTTTACATGTACTGCACAGAATAGATAGAGAGAGATGCATACCTCAAGAAATATCCATGTTCTGCTGCAATTCCAAGTCTTTTGCAAGGAGAAAACCACTTGCTTAAGCTCTCCTTTCCTCTACCAGTGACAATGAAAACTGTATTCTTTGGGTCCGCACAAAGTGTGTTCATAATCGAGATTACCTTCTGGCCTGGAGACTTGTCAACTGAATTTTGGGGCATTACAGTGCCATCATAATCCAACAGAATGGCCCTAGTTTCTGCTCCTCTGTAGGCTGATACAATAGCATCAATTGAAAGCTTTCTGAATTTTGGATCAAGTGCCACAACTCTGAATCCAAAGCCAATACCAATTCCCCAATATTTTCTCTTAAAATGGTTTGCACACGTTCCCTGCATGTCTTGCAAGAAACTGCGTGACCAATAAGCCACATCATGAGTACTGATATAGCGGAAATGCTTCTCATGTCGTAACTGTTTATCCCATTCCTCCATTGATATACCAGTATTCATTGCCTCTGCAGTTGCCTCAATATTCCATGGATTGACACGGATAGCCCCACTGAGAGACGGAGAGCATCCAATAAACTCTGACACCACCAACATGCTTTCCTTTGGACCATCAGAGTTCGAACATGATTCTGAAACAGATATTCCTTGTCTACAGACAACATATTCATAAGGAGTAAGGTTCATTCCATCTCTAACGGCCGTCACAACAACACACTCAGCAATGCTGTAATAAGAAACTCTCTCACTTACAGAAACTGGCCTATCAATAATGATTATTGGTTGATAGTCCGGTTTCCCAAATTCTTCATTTATCCTCCTGCAGTTTTCTTGTATTTCTCCTTGCATTTCCTCCAACTCTATCCCTTTACCTCTGGCAGGGTTTACAATCTGGACTAGAACAGCCTTGCCCTGCCAGCTAGGATACTGCTTGAGCATCTGCTCCATTGCCAAAAATTTCAAACTGATACCTTTGAAGATGTCCATATCATCTACACCAAGCAACACTGTTTTACCTTCGAATTTTTGTTTAAGCTCTCTTATAATACAGTCCTCAGCTGCAACTTTCATCACAGACTCTATCCAACCCATATGGACCCCAACTGGCATAATCTTGATCCTTATAGTCCTTCCATAATATTCCAATCCTAAGTAGCCTCTGTTTGACTGGTACACCAAACCCAACATCCGACTACAGCAAGTAAGAAAATGACGAGCATAGTCAAATGTGTGGAAGCCAATAATATCTGAGTTGAGTAATGCTTTAAGTATCTCTTCTCTTACAGGAAGAGTTCTATAGATCTCAGATGAGGGAAATGGGCTGTGAAGGAAAAATCCCATCCTAATCTGACTAAATCGCCTCCTCAAGAAGGTTGGCATCACCATCAAATGGTAATCATGAATCCAGACGTAATCTTCATCTGGACTTATAAGCTCAACCACTCTTTGAGAAAACAGCTTATTAGCAGCAATGTATGCTTCCCACAAAGACTGATCAAACCTGCCTCCTTTCTCTGCAGTGAATGGCATCTTGTAATGAAACAACGGCCACAAGTATCTTTTGCAGAAACCATTATAGAATTTATCATGAACATCAGGAGGGAGAAAGGTGGGAACACACTTAAACTCTTCCAGTAAGACATGTGATACATCCTCCTGGTCAATAGGATCAACTTGAACCCTCAACGAACCTACGTATAGAACTTCCATGTCATCTGGCAGCCCATCTTTAAGCTGGACAATCAAAGCTTCCTCATTCCAACTGAAAGTCCACCCTGTATTATCCTCTCTTCGCTTTGCTTTCAAAGGAAGCTGGTTCGCAACAATTATCAACCGATCTGAAGTAGTGGACGATGGTTGATCAGAGGACACGCTGCATGCTTGATCATCATCCAAATCTGACAAATTTCCTGGAGCCGTGTTTACCCTCGGAAGTCTTCTCCTCTTCCCCTCAATTGCAGGGAAGTTCCCTGATGCTAAATCTAAGAGATTTAAGTACGATTTGGACATCTTTTCCACCTTCTATAACTATAGACAACCACACAACGCAAATCCCCCTGAGAATCTGCATAACCAATTCCACATTATAAAATGAACATTCCTACTAAAATCAACAAATTCACTATGATAAAACTACCTCGTACAAGTAACCAAACACTTAGAAAACCCAAAAACAGAAAAGATTGCAATTCACAAGTGATATATATTCACATAAGTTCTCTACATATTCCAAGCTTTTACCAAAAGCAACAAGCCCAAGATTCCTTTCCGTCTTAATGGTCTCAAGAACAGGCCTTTGTTTACAAAATGTACCACAGCAACCCCAGTAACTTATCAATCAAGTACAATAAAGCCAACCCATTTCATGTAATTAGTTAAACTCAGTAATGCAGTAAAACTCAAACGCATAAGAAACTTTAACAAGAAGAAGGCGATATATTCACACAGAACTTTTTCAAGAACTGAGCTTTACAAAACAGAGGAACAAAAATCCTAGGCAAAATCATAAATAAACAAATCCCCACAAAAACCAGAATCAAAATGCAACCCAGAAAGCTAGAAATCCTAATGAACTAAACCCAGATCCTACAGCACTACAAAGACAACGACTCATAATCACAGAAACCCATAATCACACACAACAAGACTCTTCTGTAAAATGTGAGCAAGACAAAAACTGACCTCGCTGCTGTGTTTTGATTTTGGAGAATGCGAAGAGTATCAGAAGCAGAATCTAGGGTTTGAAATGTAGAGAGGATTTCGATCACCGTAATCTTTGTGCTGCTGCATTGTTTCCCAAATTGAATTGGGAATTTGTTTTTTATTATGGGAATGAGAAAATTGACTGCCAAAAAAGATTAGATTTTTAACGCTGGGGCACAAACGTGGAGCAAAATCTGAGAGCAAGTATAGAGATACCCAACGCCTCACGCCGAAAGCCAATCAGAGTGTAGAGACTGGGGCGTCAGAGTGTTGTGTTTAAGCTGGGGAACCAATTAAAAGCGATGTCGGTGAGGGACAGCCAGGTGGGTTTAGGGACGCTGGTATAAGAAATTGGATAAGATCGGCCAGCTGGCTTCATGCGGCGGATGGACACACGTTCAGCACGTGATTCGTAGGAACTTGACACGTAGGATTTGCTAGGGGGAGTAGAGGCCCAGAGCAGAGGAGTAGTTATTGGGGAGTGCCGCCGTGTTATGTGTCCCTCAGGCCAGCCAGCAGCATAGAGCAGAAATGGTAGTTTCCAAGGAATGCAAAATCGAAATTATTGGCGATATTTTGTCGATATTTCGATTTTTTGAACTTACCTGAAAAATTCGTGAATATATCTTCAAATTTTCAGAAATTTTCCGAAACTTTCCAATATTTCCGATATATCCCCAATATTTCCGATATTTTCCGATATTTACCGAAATTTTTGAAATTTTCAGTAACTTTTTTAATTTAACAAAATTAAAAGCTTGTCAAATTTTGCAATGCCTTATCCTTCATATATCATGCCTTATGGTCTTCCAACAAGTGATAACTCATCGTTACAATCACAAACAAATGCCTCAAATGATGATAGCAATGAAGAAAGTCGAGCAATGCCTGATTCATACTACGAGCTCCAAAATCTTCAAAGACCGCCCCCTGACCCATATGGTTGGCATGTAAGTCAATACGTGCAGAATTACATGGGAGAGCAATCATTTAATGAGTACTCTTCACAATACACACATGATTCTGCACAGAGAGATGAGGAAAATAGTGTGAATTTCGAACCTCATAGGTCCTCTATGTGGTTTTGAAGTATTTATAGATTTGATTTTATAATATGTGATGTGTAACATATTGTACAAAAATGTGATGGTCTAGCCTCCCATTAAAGTTTAGCCATCAAAAAAATAAAAATAGAACTATTAAATTATATTTTAATAGTTATCAGCACTTAACACATACTAATTCATATAGTAATATAGCAAATTCATATGTTTTGATGTTTGATCAATATTTTCTTTTCACATAAGGTAGGTAATTGATCATATAACAACCTCCAAAAGTTTCATTACAAATTTCCATATATTTTTATTAGTTTCCGTCAGAATTTTCAGTTGATCGATATTTCGTCGATATTTCCGTCGATATATCCAAATTTTGGACTGTCGATATATCATCGATACCCAATATTTTACTCCTTGGTAGTTTCAGATTTTCGCTCCGGCTTAGCAGGGGCAGTTAGAGATATGGGTTTTGGGTTTTGGGCTCTCTAATTGGCTGGCCATGTTTTCCCATACCAATCGATATCCCTACCGAAGAACTGGCCGGAGTAGAGAAGAGCAAATTGCAGGGACAACTTGGACGTCACTCAAATTCCATGGGTAGGGACGGAGAGAAAGAGTGACTTGGGACTTTTTGTTGGTTGGGTTCAAAAAGAGTTGTTTGAAATATTTATACCAATGATTATTATCCAAAAAAAAAAATTTATTTGGTTAGTATACCTATAGTGTGCAAGACACTTGTCAAAATTTAGACAATGTTGTACTTGGATGAATAGTGCATGAGAGAACCTAGACCGTAGATTACTTCCTTGCACATTTGTATTCTGCATAATGTAGAATTATTTTTATTTGGGTTAACAAACACATAATTTTTTTTGAGATGATCTTCTTTAAGACCACGGAAAAGGTCTCGATAAAATTTAGTAACAGGGGACTCTCAACTTATCATCAGTAGTATTATTAAAAATTGTTCTTTTCTTTGGAGACTCGTTATAGTGCTTAATGATATCAAGGAGATTGCAAGATATTTTCTCAGCATAGAGTTCAAGCATTTTACACGGGAGCAAACTTTGTTGCAGACAACTTGGGGTCTATTGGTCGTTCGTCTAGTAGCCCCCATATATGGGAGATTGAGTTGCTTTGTGTTTTGATCAGGTAATAGTTTCTCCAAATGAGCTTCTTTGTAAGTTTTTATTTTCTCATCAAACCAAAAAACACATAAAAGTTATATCAAATAACGTTGCGTTGCCTATAATAGTTATCTCAATTTTAATCACAGTAATTTGTTTTAAGGTAATTAACCAAAGCAACATATAGTTTTCAAAAGATATTAGTGGTCACTCTTTACAATAACACTTAGAAGAGTAAGCATACCTCTTTATGACCAATGAGTTCAACTTACTTTAAGCTCATCCTTCAACACAAATTATATATTAATCTAAGTTATATCGTTTTAAAAAATTAAACCAAGGCAAAGAATTTTGGTGTGGTAAATAAAACCTCGGAAAAAAATATCTAGAGGTCATCCACATATGAGCTAAAGCCTCAAGGCATATACTAGTATAAAAACAGCATCAAACGATGTCCCACAGATGATATAATTGAAATGTCCGTCGTCTGACTGATTTTATAAGAGAAGGACGACATTCTTAAAATGTGTGTCATTTCATGCAACTTGAAACTACGATAAATTTTAGTTTTCAACAGTAAGCATCCAAAATTTGTAGTTTTTAAGGGCAGCTATCTCAAATTGTGATGGTTTTGAAATACTACTCAAGTCAGACGACGAACATCCGTCATCTGAATATTTAGCACAAATGTTGTGAATCATTGAGTTGCAATTTTCAAGGATGGTCATCTCAAAGTTTGTTTGTCTTGTAATATGGTTAAAGTTAGATGACAGTCGTCTGTCATTTGAGTATTCAGTGCAATGAGTCTTTCAATCATACGTCAGTCAACTGTGGTCTGAATATTTTTCAGAAACTTTGTAATTTTTTTCGCCAATTCAAACAAATGAGGAGTTGAAGGCAATTCTCCAAGGGACCTTACTATATTGAGTTTTTTGATGAAACTACGGTCATCTGTCTTCTAGGTTATGACACAATCTGAGCAACAAATTTTCTCACCTAAATTGTCTCAATGAGCATCCAAAATTTTCAAATTTTAATGGTGGGTATCTAAAATTTTGATGGTTTTGAAATATGCATAACTCAGACAACAGTCGTATGTCGTTTAATTAAGTTTTGCTACCTTAAACGACAAATATTGTAATTGCCTAACAATAATCATTTTCGTGAATTTGACTGTTGGATGGAATATTCTGATTATTGTTAATATACTGTATAAAATTTATAATTTTACTACTTACACTCATCCTTGATCCGGGCGTGTCATTGTTGTGACTCTAAGGCACTTAAGAGTAAATCTCCATTTGCGGCTTCGTTAAAATTTAGTTTCAGACCACCATTCGTGGAAGCATTATCATATAGCTCATATCTATGTTACCATATGAAAAAAAATTACAAAAAAATAAATTAATTTAGGTGCTCCTCCTATAGGAAAATGAGAAAAATCCTTTAAAAAGGTTACTTTAGTCTTTTGGTAAGATTTGACCTCATTGACCAACCACTAAACGAATTTCAATAAGGGTAAATTTTTTGAAAACTTTATGTTATTACGAGGTTGACGCATATGTATAGACATATTTCTCATAAGACCATTTCGGTTTCTCATATGTCGTTAATTGCATATATGACTACTAATGTTGCTTACAATATTAGTTGGTTATATATGAAAACCAAACCTTTATGGAGCTAAACCACTAACGACTAATCATTTCATAAATGTGACTGTTGGATAATACAGTAAGACTAATCGGTGTCTCATCCAGCGGCAGTGGTGCCGAACCCCTAGCTTGCAACCCAACTGCAGATTTGGTCCATGATGCGTTTCCGGGATGTAGTCATGGTGGACACCAACACCAAGACGGAGGTTACAGTACCACTAATGAGCATGATGACACATTCCCCGCTGCTAGCTTGGCCACTGACACCAGTGAGATGGATAAGTACAACCGGATGCTACTTGAAGCGCAGACCCCGGTGTTCCCTGGATGTCGAGAGAATGTGTTGCAATATGTGATGGAGCAAATGAAGATAAAAGTGAAGCACAAAATGTCAGTGAGTGCTTTTAACAAAATTCAGGAGCAAATATGTAAGTTGCTTCCTGATGATCACAATCTTCCTAAATCTCATTATAAGGTTAGAAATATCTTCAGCAGCCTCGGCCTAAAGTACAGGATAATTGACGCATGTCCGAATGATTATGTGCTATTTTACAAAGAGTGTAAAGATTTGGACTATTGTCCCGTATGTGGCCAGTGCAGATTCCTTGTGAATAGGAAGAGTTCGAAAAAGAGAATTCCTGTGAAAGTTGTTCGATATTTTCCCTTGATTCCCAGATTGTAGCGCCTGTACATGTCTCTACACACAGCAGAGGCGATGCGATGGTACGCAGAAAAGCGAATAGATGACGATGTCCTGCGACACGCCGCGGATGGGGAGGGTTTCAAACATTTCGACAGAGAATTTGGAGACATTGCTGCAGAGGTTAGAAATGTTAGACTCGGCCTATCTACAGACGGATTCAATCCTTGGGGAAGTAATAGCTCCGCCGTCAGCACTTGGCCAGTTATTCTGATGCCGTACAACTTGCCTCCGTGGATGTGCATGAACAAGGAATTTAATTTCCTTATTGTACTAATTCCAGGTCCTAAATCTCCAGGGAAGTGCTTAGATGTCTACCTCAGAGCTTTGATCGACGAGCTGAAACTGTTGTGGGAAAATGGAGTCCCAACTTATGACAAATTCATTGACACGATGTTCACGATGAGGGCTGCCGTAATGTGGACGATCAGCGATTTTCCAGCGTATGGGATATTGGCAGCCTACAGGACAAAAGGATATATTGGATGTCCTATATGTTTGGACGACGTGAACTCTAGTTAGCACGCGGGGAAGGTGTGTTACTTGGGTCACGGTAGATGGCTTCCTCACGACCACCCGTGGCGACAGGATGAAGCTCATTTCGACGGGACCGTAGATAACAATCCTAAACCCTGTAGTTGGTCGGGCGAAGAGATTTTAGAGAGGTTGAGCTATTTCGACTTTGGTGTGTTGACCAATGACGCGGATGTAAAGAAATGCAATCCAATTCCTCCACATGATCTGAGCTATTGGGATCACAAGAGTATATTCTTTGAACTCCCTTACTGGTCGAAGTTGAAGCTGAGGAACAACTTGGACGCGATGCACATAGAAAAGAATGTGTGCGAAAGCGTGGTGGGAACAATTCTCGGTATTAAGTTCAAGACTAAAGATACTCCCAAAGCGCGCAAAGATTTGGAATCAATGAATCTACGTCGTCCCTTGTGGTTGAGGAGGGATAGGAAAAGAGTGTACAACAAGATGCCAGCTGCACCTTACACAGTGAAGCCGACACTTAGACGTTATGTATTTCACTGGTTTAAGGGCGTTCGTTATCCGGCTACGTATGCAGCTACTATAACTGGAGCAGTGGACGAGGTGCAACACAAGTTTGTTAGTCTAAAGACACATGACTATCACGTTATGCTGCAACGTCTGATTCCAGTGGTAATTCGACCATACTTGCCTCGTGACATCGTAGAACCAATAGTGGCATTGTGCAGATGGTGGCAGAGGTTATGCGCCAGAGAATTAAAGAAGTCAGATGTGGTGGAATTGCAACAACAAATTGTGCACATCATTTGCAAACTAGAGAGGATTTTTCCCCCTGCTTTCTTTGACATCATGATTCACCTAATGATCCACCTGCCCGAGCAGGTGCTCATTTCTGGTCCGGTCCAGTACACTTGGATGTATCCTCAAGAAAGGTACGTACAACTAATTAATTATACAGGTTTTTCGATTCATAATTTGTTCCACTGGAGATTACTAGCTAGCTATATGTACTTATTCTTATTGTACGTTTGATTTTGTAGACAGCTTGGACAGTATAAGTCATTCGTCAAAAATAGGTCGGCCCCGGATGACTCCATAGCAGGGACATACCTAATGCATGAGTGTGTTACTTACTGCAACAGGTACCTCAAAGATCCACCATCTCCCACTGTCTCCGATCCCAGTGCTCGCATCAATCTTTCTGTCGTCACCAATGTCGTCCGACCGTTTAGAGAAGTATTAAAGGAATCGTTAACACGAGAAGAACTTATTGAGGCACATTGGATAGTGTTGCGAGACTGTGACGAAGTTGAGCCGTACATGATGTCATACAGGGAGAGACTTCAGGCGTTAAATCAAAACAAGAGTTCGGCGTGGATTAGGAAAATGGTTAAGAAGAAGTTTCCCGATTATTTCTTCCAATGGGTACGTATGTACGTCTCGGTATTTAATTAGTAATTTATATACATATCGATCATGTTTGTAGAAAGTAAACCCTTATATTAATTTGCCCTTTTTCGCAGATGATTGATCTGCAAAAATCTGAAAACCACGGGGGGGGTGGTGGTCATGGCCAAAGCACTTGCTAGCAGGGAAGCCGATTAAACACTATATTTATCCCGGATGTTTTGTGAACGGTGTAAAGTTCCATTCATTGGCCCGAGACGAAGGAAGAAGAACACAAAACAGTGGGGTAGCGGTTAGGAAAGACAATGATCTATATTACGGGGCTATTGTATATGTGGTTCAGCTATGTTACGGGAATGATGTCAACGTTTTCCTATTCAAATGCAGATGGTTCAAGCGTACAAAGGAAGACCTGGGACTATTATCAATCGATACAAACTCTAGTTGGTATGAGGATGAGCCTTTCGCTCTCGCCACCTTAGTTCGGCAGATGTTCTATCTCGACGATCCGAAAGTCAGTGAAGGGTGGAAAATAGTGAACCATATCTCTCACCGAGGAATATGGAATACAGAGACAATTGAAGGGACACCGGCGACAACTGAAGATGCTGCTGAACCAGAAAGAGACATTCCTGCCTATCAAGAGCCTAATATTTCTGTCATCCGCTCCGATATAATAGACCTAGTTCAAGATGGTGAACAGTTACCTATGCCTGATGGTTGTACAGATCTAACTGAAGATGAGATTATCGATGCCATTAATGAAGATGAAGAAGACGAGAAGGATGAGGACGCGGACGAGGACTCAGGTTATTCGTCGGACGATGTTGAGTACGATGAAGAGGATGAGCAATCGGATACCGGGGACGAGGATGATGACGATTATGATGATGACTACTTAACTAAGACGAGAAAAATTAATTGGTAATTAATTTATGTAATTATTGTAATATATGATCGATGCATCAGCGATCAATAATTAATACAAATATTATAAGGAGGAGAATGTATATATATATATATATGCACGTATATCTTCGACTTTTTGTACTTAATTAATTAATTACACGCGTCCATGCTCGATCATATCGGATCGACCGACGTACGTAAACTAAATTAAATTAATTAATTAATCCGAATTATATATCCTGGACAACGGAGAAATTAATTGCAGACTGTCGCCTTTTGGGTATTTTGGCTATCTCCCTAAATCCTCGACCCTAAATCTAGCAAATTCGGATCGATCGATCATTTTTTTAATTATATTCTTGAATCAGAATAATTGAACGGACACACAAATGACCGGGGACGACCTAAACCCTAAACCCTAAGGCCCTAACCCCTGAATTCAGGGTTTGTACACTTGGACGACGGAGATGGTCATTCTCCGTCGTCCGGGTACTCACTAGGATGACGGAGACCATCATATCCGTCGTCCAAGTTCACAAACCCTATACCCTAAACCCTAAGGCCCTAACCCCTAAATTCAAGGTTTGTACACTTGGACGACGGAGATGGTCATTCTCCGTCGTCCAGGTACTCACTAGGATGACGAAGACCATCATATCCGTCGTCCAAGTTCACAAACCCTATACCCTAAATCCTAAGGCCCTAACCCCTGAATTCAGGGTCTCTGTACCTGGACGACGGAGATGAGCTTCTCCGTCGTTCAGGTACTAACCTGGACGACGGAGAAGCTCATCTCTGTCGTCTAGGTTCAGAGACCCTATGCCCTAAACAGTAAGGCCCTATCCCCTGATTTCAGGGTCTCTTCACCTGGACGACGAAGAATCTCATCTCCGTCGTCCAGGTGCAGATTTCATAATTTTTTCTAAGACAATGACCATCTAGACCTTCTTCCAATGCATATTCTTTTCGTCAAGCCTTTAGAGTAAACAATTCTTGGTGTGTGAGCTTCGACGGTTCGAAAATCGGAGTTGCGAAATGTCTTGTTTCCACGTTTCTGGTTTGTGAAATTCTCGGTTTTGCGGTTGACTGTGCCGATGAAACCCTTCCCGGACTTATTATTTTCTGGTCCTTTATTGTAATTATATATTATGTTACGACGAACATATCCAACGGTTGTTTTGTCCAAATTCAATTTCGTTAATACTTTGCTGCAAATGAGCCTCTACTCATGAACACTTAAGTCGTAAAGATTAGTCGATACTTAACAAATTTCAAGACGTAAAATTATTCGTCGGTTCAAATTTAACTGTTCATATATACGATGCGTTCATCGATATTGTACGACTATTTCACTCGAATGACAGATCGCTAAATTCCCAGCGAATTAATTTTTAAATTTTTTTTACGTAATTTGAACCTGGACGACGGAGAATGACCATCTCCGTCGTCCAAGTTCAAATTACCATGGTGGTTCGATTTTTTTTTAATTTTTTTTTCAATGTAAATTTCACTTGGACGACGGAGATGTCATTCTCCGTCGTCCAGGTGTTCACCTGGACGACGGAGAACACCTAGACGACGGAGAATGACATCTCCGTCGTCCAAGTCGAAAATTATGGCGGTTCATTGTGCCGCCTCAATTTTCGACACCGCTTGAAATTTCACTTAGACGATGGAGATGTCATTCTCCGTCGTCTAAGTCTAAATTTATGGCGGGTGAAACGTCCCGCCCATTAATTACGCGCCGCTTCGAAAAAATTTAACGCTTCACTTAGACGACGGAAAACACTGTTTCCGTCGTCCAAGTGCACTTAGACGACGGAAAATAGGTCTCCGTCGTCTAAGTGAACGCCTATATATAGAATAGCACCCCCCCCCCCCCTTTCTCTCATTCCATCTCCTCTCCTCTCCTCCTCTCCTCTCCTCTCCTCTCCTCCCGCGATCCTCCTCCGGCGACGCTCCGACGACTAAATTTCAGGCGTGGTTCCCCCTCTCCGACGACTCTACGCTTCCGATATTTCGGCGACATTCCGACGAGGTAATAATTCTATTTTTTACCTCTTTAACAATTTTTTTATTTAATTAATTATTTAATTTCTAAATAGTTTTAATTTATTAGTTTTAAATAATTAATAGTTGTAATTATAATAATTATTTAGTTGTTATTATTAATATTTAGTAATCATTATTAGTTGTTAATTATTTGGTAATGAATAATTATTAGTTAAAATTAAATAATAGTAATAATAATTATTGTTAATAATAATTAATTATATTGGTAAATGAATAATTATTATTAAATGCATGATAAATAATAATTCATTATTGTCATTATTTATTGTTTTAATTAATTGATAATTACGTGTATTTTCTAGTAAATTGCATGGTAGTACGTCTTCGATTTAAATTTAGTACATAGGCTTGGTTTATTAAGTCGCACTCTTTGGAATAGATGGCGCCACTTTTCCTAGCTTATCTCCTTAACCCCTCGTGATGTGTGGATTTCATCACCGCACACCATAACCTAAGTGAAGTTATGGACACGAGGTTGATGGCGGAGTTTGCAAAGGACTTGAGGGAGTGTAAATTTTTGAAAAATTGGCCGAATGTCGGACATGGTGTCTAGAAACGGGTTATGACTGGTGACAGATTTTGGATCTAAGAAAGACGACACCAATAGAGTATATACCATTCATTTAGTTAGCCTCGGGGTGTTTTGTCAAAATTAGTCCTGCCTCTTGCGTTATCTCTATCCCTAACTGGCCATGTTTTTCGATTTAACCAAGGCTGATTAATTGAAAATTTACACTTTATCGCGCGGGTCGCACGTCCATTGAACGACCGAAAAAGCCAAGCTAGTGTACTCTATTTAAATCTTAACCGTACTTAATTAGCGTAAATTTTTTAGTTGTAATTATTATGGTAAGTAGGTATTTTAACAACGTATTCCTAGGTTTAAATGGCTCCATCCGGCAAGAAGAAAGCTCAACAAGAGGCAGAAGATGCCATGCTCCGCCGCTTGGCGGAGCAAGTCGGTTGGGTTCAACAGGAGCGCAACGACGCCCTCAATCCGGACCCGTCATCTGGTTCGGAGGTGGCGCCTTCTGGGGAAATTCCCTCTGCCCCATTTATCTCCAACGGTGATGACGTCGACCCCTTTTCAACTCCGACGCCCGGTACTGGTTCAACGGCAAGTACTCAGGCGTCCTCGACCGCTGAATCTATCATGTACAGCGCCCGCCGTAAGCAAAGGAGGGCCCCCACTGACCCGGAACAGAAAAGGACTCGGGGTCTCGTTAAAGGGGACAAAGCGGAGAAAATTTGCAAGGCGACCGGGAAAAAGATCGACTTGCCCTACGACGAATTCACCGGTGACCCTCCCACAGCTCAGCTAGCAAGTCTCTCGGCGCATAGCATAGGGTCAATCATTCGTAGCCGGGTTCGAATTAATTCCCCTACTTGGAAGGAGGTGGCGGATGATGAGAAGGCGAAAGTCTTTA
Organism: Geum urbanum; assembly: GCA_946800695.1. Taxonomy (NCBI): domain Eukaryota; kingdom Viridiplantae; phylum Streptophyta; class Magnoliopsida; order Rosales; family Rosaceae; genus Geum; species Geum urbanum. The sequence continues at coordinate 35,641,813 of OX326997.1, read as the reverse complement.
AAGAACTTTCGGTACGTAATACGTCCAATTTTAGTTATTATATAATATTGTTAATATTAGTTATAATTTCATAACATATACGATTATAATTTCCTATTTATTTCTGATAGGAACAATTTGCGGTGGATCCGACACCGGTGATGTTGAGGCATATCAACCAAACCGCCAACTCCATCTACAAAGATTAGAAGTACTGGCTCCATCAGTACTTCGAAACTATCGGTCCCGCGCCTCCCCCCGTAGAGCTGCGTAGGGATAGAGAAGATGAGTGGCAGTGGTTGTGTAACCACTTTGCTGATGAAGAATTTAAGGTGTTAATTTACTTTTTTATTTCAATTAAGATAATTGAATTATTTAAATTTTAGTTACTTATTAATTTTTTAATGATTTAATTATGTTGTCTAACAGAAATTCTCCGGTGTCAATAAAGCCAACCGGGGGAAGAAGGACAAACACCATACTTCCGGCGCCAAGCAACTCATTCAAATAGCCAAGGAGCACATGGATAACGGCTCCAAACACCCTTATCTCGATGCAAGCATAAGCGCGTACGTGATGCCTGGGCTCGATAATGAAGCGAGTCAATGCGGCGTAAGTGATATATATATATATGTGCTTTTAATTATAGTAATTATTATTTAAATATTATTTCATTATAATAAATTAATTATTCTTTTGTAGGCAAGGGTGATAGAGCGTGCGCAGGAAGAATTGGCTAACACTCAGCTTGCGTTCCCAGATGTGCCGCCGGAAGACCTGCCTCCTCTATCCATGGAGAGCCAAATTGCAATCGCGGATGAGGTCTACAGTCGTAGAGCTGGCAAGGAGGTTAGGCACTTCAGGCCTAAGGTGGTTCGAGATTTGTCGACGACCTCCGACTCATCATCTACGGGAGGTTCGGGGCGGCGGAGAAGGACTCAGGCTGCGGCCGTCGAAGCAGCCATTCAAGAGGCTCAACTGGCACGAGAGGAGAATCGACTGGCACGAGAGGAGAATCAATCCATGCGTCAAAGACTTGATGAGCAAAAAGCACAAATAGCCCAACTCATCGCCCTCATGCAACAATCTCGAGAAGAATGTCAACCTCCTCCGAACCCATACCGCGACGACGACGACCCGGCTAGAGGCGGGGGATGCGGCGGCGCATCTGCTCCTCTAGTGTGTTAATTAGCCAGTAATTTATTAATTATCTCGTTTCTTTCCGCATTCCGAACAATATTTTAATTTTTATGGGTTTTTTGGATGTGTATGTACAAATTAATTTTAATTAAGTAATATTAAAAATTTAGTTTATTTAATTAATTTTAACATTTTTCATTATTTAAATTCAATTAATAATAAATTAAATTAATAATATTTAATTACAATTTAATTTTTTTAAAAAAAATTAAATAGGCACTTGGACGACGGAGATTCAGTTCTCCGTCGTCCAAGTGCTTACCTGGGCCACGGAGAAGCTAACAATCTCCGTGGCCCAGGTAAGCACCTGGACGACGGAGAACTGAATATCCGTCGTCCAGGTGCTTACCTAGGCCACGGAGATTGTCCACGGTCCAAGTGAACTTGGACGACGGAGATTAAATTCTCCGTCGTCTAAGTGCTTGGGCGACAGCACTTGGAGCACGGACCTTGGACGACGGAGGTTCCGTCGTCTAAGTACTTAGACGACGGAAAAACTCACTTAGACGACGGAAACGCTCCGTCGTCTAAGTGCGTTTTTCTTGTAGTGAAGTACGTCACCCGCATTCTTGTGGGATTCACATCTATCTTTCCATGTAAAAAAATCAAAATTCTAAAACATAAACCCTAAAACTAAACCATAATCGTAAATCATAAACCCTAATTGTAAACCCTAAAAGAATAGTAAAAAGGAAAAAAAAGGTTTCCAGGTCAAATGACTAATCCATGCCATAACCCTTAACTTACTCTGCCTCGCACTCCGCCTTACTCTGTGTTAACCTCATTCCACAATGGCCACAAACTTCACCATGCTCGTCACCTTACCCTCGCTGCCCTACCGTCACCTCACAGTCACCGCTGATCTCCCAACCTCTTCGGGTCGTGCATCGACACGCTTTTGCCAATGCTACTCCTTGCGTTGTCGGCCGAGTACTCGAGCTTGTATGCCTAAATGCATAGATGCCGCTAGCTTAGCTTTGGCCTTGCTCCACCAGATCGAGCGCGCTACTCAGCAACATCAACACTAACCTTTGCGAGCAACAACACTCTCTTCTTAGCTTTGGTTCTTATGGAGAAGCCAACTAGATGAAGACTATAGTTCTACGCCATTAGGAGATGATGTCTTTGTTGCTATGTTAGAAGAGGTAGCCAGAAGCCCGGAACTAGGGCAGAATGACAATGGAGCGCCACTGAAACCCTCACAAGGGAGGAAAAACAGGTTAGCGGTTGCCCTCATTTAGGGAACACAAAAGATCAATGATTTACAACCAAGACTCATAAATTTTACTTTGTTTTGTTTGAATTAGTTCAAACAATTCAATTATTACATATCGTTATGCTACTTTACCATTTTATTACAAAATTAATTCTCATAAAAGAATTTCTATTTTCTTTCCGTTCGCATATTAAATATGAAATATAATAAATAAATGTTCGATAAATTAATAACCTCGCTTAAGTAGTATTTTTTCGGTTCCAACTCTGAACCAATTCATATTACTAGCAACTTCGCTAAATGCATAATAAATTTTTTTCTAATTTTTTTAGGTCCCTATGAATATATAAAGTAATAATTAAATATAAAATATATAAAAATAATATATTAAATTCATAAAAATACATAAAAATTATATTCTCAAGTGAGAATTTGCACTAGTACACAAAACGCTTCAGATTACAGTTCTTGACTATCATCTCAATTGCATTATGACCGTCATATACCACAATGTCATCAGTTGAAAACCTTTTCAAATGAAGTGCATGACGCAAAAATACTGATCATAAGGATGACACTCAGAGTATTCAGATGATGGATGGCATTCATGGTATCAACTGATGTCAACTTACGTGCGCATTTTCTGTGTCGAATGACATATAGTCAGATGACAATCAACTATCATGTGAAATACCTTGTAACCTCGATCAGTATGTCAAAATGAGTGTCATGTGAATCTAACTCAGATGTCATTTGGCCTGGGAAATGACTTTCATCTACAGATCATAAGGATGATGATTTTGGTTGTTCAGACGACGGATGGTATTTACGGTGTCAACCTATGTCATTCATGCGTGCATATCTTATGTCTAATGGCATGTAATATGATAACACTCAACTTTCATGTAATGTGTAATGTGACCTCGGTCATATTGTCAAGGCGAGTGTCATCTAAATTTAACATAGACGTCATTTACACTATCATATTGTACGTCATTTGAGCTCTCTTAGATGTCAGTATTGCATACAATTGTGTGTGTCATTAGAATTTGGTTCAGATGTCACTCATTTTATTATATGGTGTCTCATTAGAATTTTGTTCAGATGTCACTGGTTTTATTATATGGTGTCATATGAATGTGTTTCTTACATTAGTCATTATATGATTATGTCTTTCATTTGAGTCCATTTGAAATCTTACCAAATGAACAGTACCGACCAAATGAACAGTATTGTTTCATCTCCACAAATTAAACCTGAATTGATGCAAATAAACCATAAACCAAAGGATAGTACTAAATACACCTACCATGTCTCTAGCTAGATCTATTTTAAAACATGAAGTTATACAATCACTTCTAAAAACACATTCATTGGTAGCAAAACCAAAATCAACTTCTTCCATCACAATTGTAGCTGCTAGTAGCTAAAATATGACCAATTGAAGTCCACAGAACTATAATAGGATTGGCCATATAATATATAGGTACCACTAGAATTTGGAGCATCCTGTATACCAAAACATATAACCTGCTTGATACTCATTCAAAGTTTCACATGGCTCTTCAATAGATAGCTTGTAATCTCATCCCTTACTTAGTCAATATCTTCTCGAGTGTATTCATTTTCACGTCGATCTCTTTTTTCCAAATGATATCATTACACATATATCAAAACTGAAACTCAAAATCACATAGCAGCCATTATATGCAAACAGAAAAACAGGTACAAGTTTTACCTTTGCAGCAAATGCAAGTTCCTTGTCATAGATAATTTATCGCATTAAGTGCATTACATAATAGCCACATTGTATGCCATCAGGTTGATGTGGAATTCCCTAAACAATAATTTGATGCACTTAGTAATCCAGAAAAGAAAAGAAAAATAGATGGCAAAGGTACTACTTTGTACTATTAAAATAGGTAGCATACCCCTAAGTTCTTCCATTTAGCCTAAAGGCTTCCTTTCCTGTTCCGGTGATCATTGAACTTTAATATTGCACTACATAGTAACCAATTAATCATATTAAATAACCCTTTAGAAAACTACAAATTAAACCATGTTGCCTATAATGTAAGTGTTAGGTTCTGGAAAAATGAACTTGTCCACAATAGTGCGGCCTTCTCCAGTGAGTAGTCGTCTTTTCGCCGGATCCATATAATATAATCAGCACTAACATCCAATGTTGACTACAAAGACATATAAATAAAAAGTATAAACCCAATAAGTTTACAATATACGGTATCCAGTGATAAGGTTATCAAAAAAAAAATTATCAACTTACTTTGCATGGTAAGGTATCAAGAATATATCACCATCCTTTGTTGAGATAAGTCGATTCTTTAGTGCATTGACCCAACTTATCGAGGAAGTGTCGGCACCAACAGTTGTTGGGTCAATGTACCCTATCATGTCCTTCATTTTTGATTGCTTAAGAATATCAAACAGGTACCTACATTGACATAAACACACATAACATAAAAACATTACTGTTTCTTATAGAGAATAAGATGCAGACCATATACATAAACATATAATAACATGATGCAGGTAAACGTATAAATTCATACCTACTGTACACAACTATACAGTTCCCTATAACCATTTCCATCTTTGCACATCAGAACATCAGTGTCCATCATGTAGGTTTTACGGTTAATGCCAAACACATCTCTTCAATCTCAAACTGAATACTTTGCTACTCTATGAAGAAATGTTTACCCCAATCACAGAGTTGTTTCAATAATGGTGGAAATGTGTCAGCAATTGATCTTAATTCAAATGGACATGAAGACTTGTCACATTTGTTTTTGAACTTATCCTTTGTAGGTTCCTATATATAAAAAAATATATATATAAATAAATAAGATTAGGATAATTGCAGTAATGATGGGCTTAGGATAATTTGCAGGCTTCTACATAGAAAAAAAAAGTTATACCATTTTCCTACACTACATTACCTCTTCAGTAGCTACCTCCTCTACCTTTTCAACATGTACCTCAGCTACCTCCTCATCTACCTTAGCTACCTCCTCATCTACCTCCTCATCTACCTCTTTATGAACTACATCCTCATCAAATACGACAAACTCTTATGGCCATGCCACCTAGCTTCCACTAGCTTGAACAATAGTTTTGATTTCATCTTCAACTTGATTTGGAATCAAAACTCTCTTTTAGAGGCCGATTAATAGAAACACACCAATTTTCAGCTCCCAATGTCTTTCCATGACAAACAAGTGAAGGATCATTGAATTTAATCACTGTTGTCGTAGCAACAATGGTATCGATCGAATCCAATGCCAATTTGCAACTCACCTCAACATTGGTAGCCTATTTAAGAAAACACATAATAATTCATCAAGCAATAGAATATTTCAAATATTTTGTCAAATTTAGGTACATACCTTTGGACTTAGTGTTGGTTCAAAGCATGTCTTGTTTGTAGCTGCGTCTTTCTATCTATCACGACAATTAGACTCCTCCAACTTCTCATTGCCAATCTTCCTAGAGAGCATTTCACCTTGAATTTCATCCAACTTGTCAAAAATAGCAGCCTCTTTCACCATCTGATGTTTCTTCTTCTTGGTCACAACTCAAAAATTGTCATTATCAATTTTTTCCTTGGCTACATTATCCATGGAAATATGCCTGGTCTTTTTTCCAAGCCTCAAAGATGTTTGAGCAGCAATCACTGCTTCTTCAACATGTTTAGAACAACTTGCTTTAATAGACTGCATTGGTGAAGCAACCCAAAGAGCAGCACTGAGTCTTGCATCCATTGCTGCTAGTTTACTCTCCCAAATCCTTTCATTTTCCTCTGATTTTTTCCTCTCTTCTTCTCTAATCCTTATAGTTAGCTCTTCCAATATCTCGTCATTATTCTTCTCCGAAATTTGCTCCATTGTGTCAGTAATAGTCTTCATAATGCTCTTGTTCTTTTGGGAAGTTGAGAGATCGAAGAAGGTGGATGGCGTAACCACCGACGTAACCACATACCCGCCAATTCAACGAACACGTCCTCTATGTTCTGAAGCCCCCAAAGTCAAACTCAGCACATCTTCGGTGCCATGAATTTCCAATTTACCCCCTGTTCCTTTTCTTTTAGTTCTTTCTGCCATAACAAAAGTAAGGTTGTAATTAGCACTGAATCTTATTCAAAAATTATATAATTGCAAGTAAGCATTACAATTCTTACTATTTTTTCAGCCGTTTCCAGAATCCGGAGATCCTTACATGAACCATCTTTACCCAAGTGCCCTTTTACCCATAACATAGCTCGGGTCAATATTTTTTCATCCATGGTTGCACACTGTAGAGATAATATGAAGTATGTATATTACAATAAGAATATATCTATAAACAACTGGAATGTAAACACAAGGCATATATACTATAACATACTATGAACATACTAGTTCATCTTTCAATCTAACATATCATTTACGCGATGTACGGTGGTCATAATCAATGTCATATCTTCTGCCACTGTTTACTTTACTTAGATTCTAAAACAAACTATATCCAGTTATGAACTGGGAACAATAAATATGTCATAATATATCTCTAAAAGAAAAATGACATGTCTAGGTACCTGAAATTTTGGGCATTTCCTCTGTGCCACAAAAACATCACAATCAGCCTGTGATATAAACCTGTAATCATCTAGGAGAAATTTCATGTTTTCCTCATCATCCAGAAATGACCAGACATAGTGTTTGGTTAGCGTGCCCTTAAAATTCCTCCATTTGACGCCCACAGATTTCAACACCATGTCTCGTTTATCACTTGGTAATATGAATGCCTTCTACAAGCAACATATGATTTAGAAAATTAAGAAACCAAAACATGAACAAGTGCCTTCAACATTTATATATTAAATAGTAGAACACCAAAATACAAAAATGTATACCCTGATACTATCCCACATTGTTTTTTTGTCTTCCTTACTCACCAACATCCAATCAGTTATTGTTATTGAGACTTTAGTTCTTGCTAGCACACCAATGTATGATTGCAGTGTACTTTGCTCTTTCCTAGATGGATTCCCATACATATCATACAAAACCTTTAACTTATGCCTAAGTACCATTGCAGCAGCCAGCTTAGACATGGTAATGTTTGAGCCGCTTAAGACCTCCAGTATTCCCTTCATCTTCCTCGGTTTGCTTCTTCATCTTCGATGATGCTGACTTTGTGTTTGATAATGTCGACTCCCTACCAGACTTGTCAGACTTGGTGTTCTTTACTATCCGAGCATCTTCAGATTTGGACTTGTGAGACTTGGACTTCCTTACTTTCAGAGCATCTTCGGTCTTGGACTTTTGTGACTTGGACTTCTTTTTTGCAAGCAATGAGGCAGTTTTTTAAGGCGCCATTTCCTACACATAAGCCATAATCAATATCAGTAAGCCATTTCCTACACATAAGCCACAATCAATATCTGCATATACATAAGCCACAATCAATATAGCTTCCAGAATGCATAACAAATTAAGAGAGCAACCGAATACATCATCCATATCATTAAATTACAGTCATTAACTGTCAGATTACAACCAAACAAGAAGACTAATGCAACACAGAGCTAAATAAAGCATAAAAGACAGAGAGCCATACACAGGTAAGCCAAAATAAAAAGTGAAGAACCATTGTGACTAGGTCTGGGATTAATTAACTGAAAACCTGAATAACCGGACCAAACTGAACCGAAATGGCCGGTTCGGTTCGGGTTTTTGAAAATAAGGTGAGACATGAAGGAGGAACCAGACCGAATGAATAAAATTCGGTTCGGTTCAGTTTTTACAGTTTCTGATCTCCTAAGACCGAGAATAATCGAATTTCACTATTGTTGTACATGTGTCGCTATATTATTGGCTTTAATTTGAGCTTATGTGAGATTGAGTACATCTGATTCTCCCACATATCAAAACCTAATATCTTATTTTCTGTCTCCCTCATTTCGATCTCTCATCTCTTCCTCTCTTCTCTGACACTCTTGGCTCTCCTCTCTGCAATCTCTCCCTCTCAATGTCTACTCAAAGCCCCAAAACTCCATAAGCCCCTAAATTCAACACAAATTCCATTCCCCGAATCAAAACTCTCCCCCCGAATCCTATATTGATATGTGAAACCTCAAATTGCTTCTTCCCCCAAATCAAATCCCTAATATGAGTAAAGCCCCAAACCCCCCAATTCACTTACCAATGGGTTCTGATACCAGTGATTCCCTAATTGAAGAAGGTGGTGCTACAGCTGCAAGTGTTGCACCAGTCTTTTCCGATGCTGGTGCTTTTTTAAAACCTCAACCAAAGAAGAATCAGAAGAAGGGAAAAAAGGTTGCAGAAGAATCAGATGCTAGTGTTGCTTTAAAGAGGAAGAGAGGTACGAAGCCTGGTGCACATCGATCGTTTGTGTGGGATCACTTCGTGAAGTACCCGAAGCCACTATTCGAGATGGTTGATGGAGTTGAGACAGAGGTTGGGCACACATCAAGAGCAAAATGTAAGCATTGTTTCACCTCTCTTGCTTGTTATACTAGTAATGGCACTAACACTATGATAAAACATTTAGAACTCCATTGTAAAAAATATGCTGGTAGTAAAGATTATGAAGAAGATAAACAAGCAGTGTTTGATATTAATGGTGAGTTAAGAAGGGAATGGTCACAACAAGTTGTATAGATGCTGCCACTATAATGATTGTGGTTGATGAGCTACTTTTTAATTTCATAGATAGGCCTGGGTTTAATTATTTCTGCAAGTATGTTGTTCCTAAATTTGAGGTGCATTGTAGGAAAATTATATGCGAGAATTTTATGAGAATGTATGCAGAAAAAAGGAAAAAATGAAGTTGGAATTGAAGAAACATACTATTTGTATGACAACTGATACATGGACTAGTTGTCAAAACATCAATTATATGGTAATTACTGCACATTTTATTGATGATGGGTGGCAAATGCATAAGAAGATTTTGAACTTTTGTTTGATTCCAAATCATCAGGGACCTACTATAGGTAGGATTTTAGAACAATGTTTAGTTGAATGGGGTATTGAGAGGGTTTTGACAGTCTCTGTGGACAATACCTCTGCTAATGAGAAAGCTATAGACTATCTAAAGAGGAAGATGTGTCAATGGGGCAATCCACCAATGTATAGTGGGCAGTACATGCATGTTAGGTGTCTTATGCATATTATCAATTTGATTGTTAGGTCTGGATTGTCTTTAATGGACAAAGCAGTGGCTAGTATTAGAAATGCAGTAAGGCATGTGAGATTTCTAGTGCTAGGACTGATGCCTTTAAGATGTGTGTGGAGAAGGAGAAGGTTGAGTGCAAAAATATTTGTATCTTAGATGTTCCAACAAGGTGGAACTTAACCTATCTTATGTTGAGCACTGCTATAGAATTGAGGACGGGTTTTGATAGGTTGGGCAGAAGAAGAGGATGTGAAATATAGGAGTTATTTTGATGAAGATGAAGAGGAAGAGGAGGAAGTTGAAGATAAAGTAGTAAATCATGTTGCTCAACCTACTGTTGCTACGAAGAAGGGGCGCAAGAGAGTAGGGCCACCTACTGATGATGATTGGGATCAAGCCCATATCTTTGTGCAATTTCTGAAAGTATTCTACGAAGTGACAGTGAGAGTGAGTGCACAACTCAAGCCCACTGCAGCTACTGCATTTCATTCTGTTGTTTCAGTCAAGGCAGAGTTGGATGATATTTTTCAGAAGCCAATTAATGCCACATCTAGTCCCAGTGATCGGATTCAGCATAATATGGTCAAGAAGATGAAGTTAAAGTACAAGAAGTACTTTAATAGTGTAGATGATATCAATCAATTGTATTTGGTAGCTTTGGAGTTGGATCCTAGATACAAGCTAAAGAATTTTGAGATGGTTTGTGAAACAATGATGGGGATGGATAACAATGAGGTCAAGCAAAAGAGTGTGGAAGTGAAGAATCTCATTCAATGTCTTTGTGATCTGTATGGGGCATCCAATACTGCCAGTGTCACTACCTCATAAAGCAGAGTATCAAATGTGAGTGGAGAAAGTAGCACACAGATGGGGTGTGGTGAAAGAGCTAAGGGGAAAAAAGCGGAAGTTTCTGGGGTTAGTGGGAAGATGGCAGCAATGTTACAGAAATGGGAGAAAACATTGGAAGAAGGTGAAGGGGCTGTGGTTAATCATGAATTGGATAGATATTTGTGGGATCCAATGGAAAAACAAGTTCCGGATGATAAGTTCAACATTTTAGAATGGTGAACATTGAATGGAAACAAATATCCTAATCTGCAAATGGTTGCAAAAGATGTGCTAGCCATTCAAGTATCAACAGTGGCAAGTGAGTCCAGTTTTAGCACTGGAAAAAGGGTTATTGACGCTTATAGGAGTTCTCTAACTCTTAGGTCTGTTGAAGCACTAATATGTCTTCAAAACTGGATTTTCTCAACTGCCATAATGGGGCTTGAATATGTTCCTGAGTTGTCTAAAATGGAGATGATGGAAGCAATAGAAAAAGGTAATCACATTCTGTTTTCATCTGATTTTGCATTTTTTTTCCTTCTGCCATAGTTACATACTTAGTTACTTACATATTTACACACTTTATCACTTAGACACTTACTAATATAGTAATATTGCATGCCTTATTTTAATTTTTGTAGATATGGATAGAGAGAACAAGGAAAAGTGTGAAGGGGCTGCTGCATTTTCAAAGGATGCAAGTACTGAAGTGGTAGAACCTCAGCAAAAGATGTTGAAGCTTAAGGCACTACAAGGCGCAAAGCCGAAATTGACCAAGAATAAGAGAAAGCAGATTGTGTTGAACCCTTAAGTTAGTTTGAATAATGTTAGTAAGTTAGTTTGATTTGGACATTTGGATTTTGGAGTTTTGGACTTTGGACTTGTGATGAAGTGTTTGAAGTTTGTGGCTTTGTGCTTGAAAAAATTGGTATTAGATTCTGTGTTTACTTGTGATGTTAGTGCTTGCATGCTTGGAAAATTTTTCTTTTTGTTGAAATGAATATGCAGATTTAGTAGTCTTAGATGATACTCAGTTGATCCTAAAATGAGTGTCAGTTGAAGGTTGTTGTGTTGTGTTTTTGTTGAACATAATGTGTTTTAGCCTCAACTGATACTCAGTCAACCCTCAACTGATACACAATTGACACTCAACTGAGTGTCAGTTGACCCTCAACTGAGTGTCAGTTGAACATTATCTATTGATGAATAGACTAACTGAACTTTTTTTGTGTTTATGTTTTGTGTTTAATGTGTGTAGGCTTCTTTCCCTTAGCAATCTGTGTATGTGATTATGAGACAAAAGATAATTGGTTGTATTTCTTCCAACACTTGAAGAGTTTGCTCGAACCACAAGGTAGAGAGATAACATATATCAGCGTCTGAATTCTTTTTTTTATATTTTTAATAGTGTAGTGAATAAGATATGCACCTGAGTATTATTTGAACCTAAAATAAGTGTCAGTTGACATCAACTGATACCCAGTTGACCCTCAACTGATAGTCAGTTGACGCTCAACTGAGTATAAGTTATGCTGTTTCTATTTTGAAATATGAAAGGAAAAAACCGAAAGAACCGGTGAAACCGACCCGAACCGATTCAATTCGGTTCTATTTCGGTTTTAGTGCTTAAATTTGTAAACCTGAACCGAAATAACGTTTTCTCGATTTTTTTCGGTTTCTAACAAATGTTACATATATCCGAACTGTCCCAGGCCTAATTTTGACAGTACTAAGCCCTATTCTTCTACAATCAAAATTCCCTCATCGTCGTCACGCATGTATGCCATTTTTGATTCTTCAGTAACAACCAAAACTTCTGGCATCATATCAACAATAGGACGATGATCGTCTACCACATCCCCCAGCTCATCGTTATTGGAAAAATTATTGGCTTCTCTTTATGGGGCTCATAAGACTACTGACCAACTAGGATCGACGATATCTTGCACGTAAAAGACTTGTTCTACACTATTTTCCAACACAATTTTGTCACTATTTTGTGCCTTCCTATTGAAATTGACTAGTGTGAAACCAAGGTCATCAACTTTGAAGCCCCTGGAAGTGTCATACCAATCACACATAAATAGAGAAAAATTAAACATGATATAATCTAGACACCAGATCTCCTGTATTACTCCGTAGAAAGACATATCTGTTGTCACAAGAGCTTTATCACGACCACTGGAAACTTGCATAGTGTCAGCCATGAGGTAAACACCACTGTTTTGACAAGCACAAACATTGTCATGACTCTTGGTGTAAAACTGAACTCCGTTAATCATGTAGTTGTTGAACTTTGCTATTTCATGGTTTGATCCTTTTGAAAGCCACCTGACAGTTTCAGAAATGTTGTGATCTGGTTGTGCTAATTGGTAGCTAACCTGTTAATAATTTGAAAATGGTTAAGAATCCATATGTGTGCATTAGCGTAAGCTGTGAAAAATTGACAATAATTTAGATACTTGAATATTACCTTCTTCTTCACCCATTCAGTAAATTCCTTATTTTGTTTGTTTCTCAGCCACTTTTCATTACATTTGAATTTAGGATACACTGTCTTCAAGTATTCAAGATGTTATCTGCAAGGCATTTACAAAAAAGGGGCATTATTAGCAAACTATTATAACAGTTCAAAAGATTCACAACAATAGTGAACTATGGTCAGAAGTTGAGAAGACTTACTCGAAGTATAGTATGAACTCATCGGTGCTCTATAGAACGCAGAGATGTGCCCACTAATACTCATTGTCATAAATAAAGGACATATGAGCACCACTTGTATGCTTAGTGACTAAAGAACGTCCTCTTGGGAGTCCCATAGTTCTGTCCACTGAAATGCGCTCTACTAAGTACTTAATTGCTTCTTCAGCAATGTAATTCTCGGCTATGCAACCTTCAACCCGATTTTTATTGTGAATATATCATTTGCAGACCTTCATATATCGTTCAAACGGATACATCAAACGAAAATACACAGGTCCACACAATTCAATTTCTCTAACTAAGTGAACTATCAAATGAAGCATGATGTTGAAAAAAGAAGGTGGAAAGTACATCTCAAGCAAGCACAAAGTCTCAGCTAAATCGCTTTGAATTTTGGGTAGCCTGTCCACCTTTAATGTTTTGCTGCATATCTCAGTAAAGAAAAGACACAGTCTGATCACAGCAACCCAAACTGGCTTGTCTAGTACTCCCTTCAATGCAACAGGAAGAAGTTGTTGCATTAATACATGACAATCATGTGACTTCATAACACTAATCTTAATATCATCCAAGGTAAAAAGTTTTTGAATGTTTGAACAATAATCTTCTGGTACTTTCATATTAAACAAACTCCCACGTACACATTTCTTCTCATCTAGATTCAAAATCCAACTTGCCAATGGCAACTGATATTTCTTGCAAGCATCCTTGTTAGGATGTAGACCTGGTTGTATTTTCATCTCAACCAGATCCTTCCTACAATTGAGCCCATCTTTAGTTTTCCCCAGAATATTCAATAATGTTCCTAATAGACTTTCACACATATTTTTCTCAATGTGCATGACATCATGTCAGCAAAGTCTATTTTTTTTCTCCCCACCCCTATAAACCGGCACAGGCTTGCTCTTCACAAGTGGCCAAGCCTATAAAGTATATTAAATTTCACAGCTATTAGATTCACAAAATAATGGAAAGCAACATATTTCTAGGATAACATCAATTTTGGCCTCATAACAATCAAATGATAACACACTAACCCTATAAACTAGTTCTTAACTTATCAAAAAAATAAACCAGTTCTTAAAGCCACATATAAACAAAACAACTTGAAAACTCAGTAACCACACTACCAATTTAATTCAGGTTGTTTCATACACCACATCCATTCAACAATAAACCAATTCCGAACAAAAGTAATCCAGGTCCAAACAAATCAAATATATATTTGTCAATCAGATACACCACAAGATCAAATTGAAGTCTCAAACATACTGCAACACCAAACTAAGGAAATTATAGCAAAATTCTTTATCAACCACGATACAACATTTCACTTCTTCAAAGACAACAGACACAAAGTAGAATAATCAATTGAGATTAAAAGCATAATCACTCAGAGAACAAGAATAAAACCCAAATCACAACCCAAAACAAAAATAAATCAATTGAGATGAAAAACCCTAAACCATAGAAACCCTAAACCAAAATCTCATTTTGCATAAAAAAAACCACCCTATCAAAAACGTAATCCAGGCCAAACCAACTCAATCAAAAATTTGGGATGAAAAGAATATACCAATTGAGATCTAAATTAGGCTTTTGTTCCACGACAGAGGAGGCTAGGTCCTTGTTGTGGTTTAGTTTGATAGAGGATGGGTCGTTGAGGATCAGTTCAAGTTGAGATTTGGCTGAGATTTGATTTTTGATGGATCGGAGTCGGGGCTGAGTTGAGTGCAATGAGTTTTGGACTTGGTTGTTTTGTTCATTCTTCTTCTTTGTTTTCACTTGGTTGGTGTGGCATTGATTAGGTGAGACCAAAATTGCTTGCAAGTTTCGGAGGTAAAAATGTCGCCAAGTGCTTAAATTGGAGCCCTACATACAGACTACATTCAAACTGACATCTGATTGAATGATTTATTCTAGTGAACTTACTAGGAACAGTTGCAAAACTTGTAACTTTATGCAAAATTTTGACAAATTTTGCGCCCAAACTTTATACGACGTGCAACCGTCATCTGAGTAATCAACCTTCCAATTTTTGATGGCATAGCTAGGGTAAGTTTGGAAGGAAATTTTCTCGCTTACTAGTAGCTAAAAACCGCATACCTCAGATAACAAACAATCGTCATCTGATTGAAAGACTTGTTGAAAGGACCCGATCCCGATTTAATTGCCTAAACCGAAATTAAGCCCTAACAACAGCCGAATCTGCAAAAAATTTGCCTGAGTTTCTTCTAAAATCAAGAAACCCAAAAACCTGCAAGGAAAACGAACTTCTAAAATATCTAGAAAAATAAACCGTTGGCACCAAATCCCATCCAGATTTCTCAAATCAGTCAAACACTAAATCCACTAGAAATATAAACTGTTTATAGAAAGTGATAAGAAATCCGAACACTGAATGGAAAATACAACACAACGGAAGTAAACTCTATACAATATTCAGAGCGACTTCTAACTTACATAATCTACAGGACTAGCAGGTTAAGCTAGGAACCTATTAGATGAGTATAGTTACACGAACTCTATGCCTCTGTCACTGACGTGCAATCACAGGATACAAACTGCAAACTAGGTGGAGGAAACCGAAAAGTCCAGGGAAAGGCACATAGAATAATAAAACTGTTAGAGTGAGTGGACGAAAATAAAACCAAGATATGTAACATAAAATTTAAATTGTGCCTTTCCATGAATAAAATTACTAAATCTGGTAGCGAGTCAAGAATACTGTAAATATAGTATAAAAAATACGTCAAGGGGGACACCTGACCCTTATCAAGTATCATGTGCTAGGGAGGCGGCGATGAGAATCTCAGAACCTCTAGTCACCTAAAGTTGTTCGGTGAATCCTAACACAAAGATGACGTGAATGTCAGGGGGTAAGTGCTACTACAACCCTGAAGTCACTCGGGGATCAGCCGAGTAACCAATGCATCGATGCACAACTAACTGAAACTGGCCTCCAAAATATATACTAAATACTGAAAGCACAAACTGAACTGAAATAAAACTGAAAACTCAGCTGAATATAAATAATAAATAGACTTGCTAATCAACTATGAAAATAAAGTGTCCATTCACTATACACAGCTAGCTCTGTAGTCCGGCAGAAGTCTCCTCACCACTATCTCAATCACGGTCTCCTGAATAAATAACAGATTCATTTAGTACTGAAATTCGATGAAATGTGCAAAAAATAACTCATAATCTATCCTGAAATCCCCCTGGTCAATTTTGGATTTTCGCCTCGTTGATGTCTCGCCGTGGACGGCAGCGCATGGCCTCACACGCCTCCACAGACAGCGGCGTGTGAGCCACACGCATCTCCAATGCAAACTGCTCCAAAAGAAGCGTTCAAACCCTTGTTGGAAAGATCACAATGAGGCCAACAACTTTCCCAACTGGCCTAAAATCCAACTCGCCACCGTTTGGACGAAAATTGCCCCGAAAATCGCCAGAACAGGATTCTGGCCGATTTCGACGCCGTCGATGCCCCTCGGTCCCCCCAACCATAGGGGTTCGACTCCTTGGGGAAAACCCCATCGATTCCTCCCCTTGCCATCACTGGAAAGTGGCCGGAACACCACCGGTGCTTAAACTTGAAACCTAACCCACAACTCTCCACGATTCACACTCAAAATCAACCTAAAAATCAAGAATACATACATGAATCGAAAGAGAAAAGAGATGGCTTCAAAACTATACCAAAAATGTCGGCGACGGTGGCATTTTCCGCCGGGTTAGAACTTGAATCGGGTTGGGTCGCGCAATGGGTTGACGGTTTAACCTGATTTTCTGGTGTTTCTATATTTTCTGATTTTTCTTCGTATTTACACCATAAATACAGTATTTATATCCCCAAGCACCTGATCAAATCAACGGCTGAGGTTTGATCTGATCAAGATCCAATGGTTCAGATCAAACCGACTCAATTAAATCACTTTGTAATATTTTCTTCACGTAGACTTCCAAAAATCATTAAAAAAAAATATATCGCTAATCCGAAAAATTCCCCAAAAATTCCTACAAGCTCGAAATAAAATACTCTACAACTTCAGTGAAGAAAATAAAGTCTAATTCTCACTCAGTGAAAAAGTCATTAACAAACCACATGATACGATTAATTATTGATAATCCTAATTCGTGCCGATTTGTATGTAATTTTTTGTTCGGGTTGTTACAATCTACCCCTCTAATAAAAATTTCGTCCTCAAAATTTATATACCGGCGAATCGAAGAGATAGGGATACTGCTCTCGCATCAATTACTTAGGTTCCTAAGTGGCCTCGTCAACTGCATGGTTCCTTCACACGACCTTCACAAGTGGAATGATCTTGTGACTTAGTTCCTGGACTCTACGATCAAGAATCTGGACGGACTCTTCCACATAAGTCAAATCCTCCCATATATGGAGCTAATAAGGTGTCAGAACGTGAGATGGATCAAAAATATACTTCCGTAACATAAACACGTGGAACACATCATGTACTCTGGCTATCTCAGAAGGTAGTTCCAACTTATACACCACCGCAACCACTCGTTCAATAATCTCATATGGGCCAATATAACATGGGCGAAGTTTGCCACATTTCCCGAAATACACAACACCTTTCCAAGGAGATAATTTCAAAAATATCCAATCACCAACCTCAAACTCGAGGTCTTTTCTCTTTATATCAGCATAACTCTTTTATCGGTCTTGTGCAGCTTTCAACCTGTTTTGAATAATTTGAATGTCCTCTGCGGTGTCTTTTACTATGTCAGGACCAATAAGCCACATTACCCTACTTCACTCCAACACAATGGAGTTCTACATTATTTTCCATATAAAGCTTCCAATGGAGCCATCTTGATGTTGGCTTGATAACTGTTGATCCCAATTTTCTTTGAACTGCAAAACACAGGATCGCAACATACCCTCCAAAGTTTGTATGGTTCTCTCTAATTGGCCATCAGTCTGAGGGTGGAATGCTACATTAAAATGTAATCTGGTCCCCTACGTCTTTTGCAAAGCTCGCCAAAATTCTGATGTGAATTGAGTATTCCGATCAGAAACTATGGACACACGCACTCTGGGCAACCTTATAATCTCCACCATATATAACTTTGCTAATTTACTCACAGAGAGTTTTCCTGGAAGAGCTAAGAAATGAGATGATTTCGTAAGGCGGTCAACAATTACCCAAATTCAAGTATTACCATTGGATGTACGAGGTAGCTGATATACAAAGTCCATGGTAATATGCTCCCACTTCCAAACCAGAATCTCTAATGGTTGCAACCTTCCAGCAGGTTTTTGGCACTTTGCCTTCGCATGTTGAAAAATAAGGCACTTGCTCACATACATTGATATTTCTCTTTTCATGTTACGCCATCAGTAGTAAGCTTTAGTGTCCGAAACATTTTCCTATTACCCGAATGCATGGCATAAGATGAACAATGAGCTTCATCAAGTATTTCCTTTTTTAGCTCGTCATTCCTAGGAACACACAGTCTTCCTCTGAACATTAAAGTATCGTCATTCCTTAGTCGAAACTCTATTGGTTGGTTATTCTGAATCATATTCTTTTTACTCAACCAATTGGGATCCGCATCATGGGTCTCTGGCACCTAGTCAAACAACACTGGTCGAGCTTGAAAACTGGCTAACAGTGCTCCATCATCTCTCTATTATAGTTCTGCTCCCGTAGCTCGTAACTCAGCTAACAGTGATACCCTTGCGACACGTAGATGAAATAGAGAGGCTCCAGATTTCCTACTAAGAGCATCAGCCACAACATTAGCTTTCTCTGGATGGTACTCGAAAGTACAATCGTAATCATTAATTAACTCTATCTATCTTCCTTGCCTCATATGTTCAGATTTGGTTGAGTACGCAGGTAAGTGAAACTCTTGTTATCAGTATAAATCTTACATTGCGCTTCATATAAGTAGTGTCTCCAACTCTTCAGTGCCAACACAATGGCAGCAAGCTCAAAATCATATGTGGGATAATTAACTTCATGGGGCTTCAATTGTCTGGAACCATACTAAACAACATTGCCATGCTGCATCAAAACACAATCTAGGCCTAATTTCGAAGCGTCACTATAAATGACATATTCTCCACTTTCATCAGGCAAAGTTAACATTGGTGCCGTGGTCAATTTTTCTTTCAAAGTCAGATAACTCTCTTCACAGGCATCAGACCACTCAAATTTGACCCCTTTCTTTGTTAATCGGGTAAGATCAAACACAATCCGCAAAAAGTCTTGTATAAACCGGCGATAATAACCCGATAAACCCAAGAAACTTCTTATCTCAGTTACACTTGTAGGTATGTTCCAATTCAACAATGCTTCGATTTTATCTGGATCAACACTAACTCCCTTAGCTAAAATCATATGACCCAGAAATTTCACATTATCCAGCCAAAATTCACACTTGCTAAACTTTGCAAACAATTGAGAATCTCGCAAAGTTTGCAAATTAGCACGCAAATGCTTCTGGTGTTGCTTTTCATCCTTAGAATATATTAAGATGTCATTGATAAATACAATGATACACTTATCCAAGTATTGGGTGAAGACTCGATTCATGAGGTCCATAAAATTGGCTCCGCATTCGTCAAGCCAAAAGGCATAACAAGAAACTCATAATGCCCATAACGTGATTGAAAGGTTGTCTTAGGAACATCTGACTCTCTAATCCGAAGTTGATGGTATCCTGACCTGAGATTAATCTTCGAGAAAACTGTAACTCCTTTTAGTTAATCCAACAACACATCAATTTGCGATAAAGGATACTTATTCTTCACCGTGACTTGATTCAACTTCCGGTAATCAATGCACAGTCTCAAAGAACCATCCTTCTTCCTTACGAACAATATTGGAGCACCTCAAGGTGAAACACTGGATCGAATGAAGCCCTTATCGATCAACTCCTGCAATTGAACCTGCAACTCCTTCAACTTTGTTGGGGCCATTCGAGAAGGTGGTTAGGAAATAGGACCAGTACCTGGAAGTAACTTAATGGTAAAATCAATCTCCCTCACTGGAGGAAGACCAGGTAATTCCTCAGAAAAAAACATCTAGATACTCACAAACTATGGAAATGTCTCCGATATTAGGCAAGCACACCTCCGTGTTGACTACATGAGCCAAAAACATGCCAAAGCCCATCCTTAACATCTTTTCCGCTTCATTGTCAAAATCTTACAAGGTTGAGGAGTATTCCTTTCGTCGCAAAATAAGATTTCTAGCATTCCTGGACTTCTAAAGACTAGCTCCTTTTTATGACAATCAATGGCTACCCAATGAGCCTCTAGGAAGTCCATCCCCAGAATTACATCAAAATATACAATGTTTAACAACATCAAATTCGCATCTAACCCATAACCTCCTACGAAAATCTCACAGTCCATATACAACCATCCGATACTCACAATCTCACCGGATAGATATAACACTCACCACATTCCCGAAAGTGGAGAGGCAAGTATAGTGGCCAAATATGCCAATCTATACGACATCAAAGAATATGTAGCCCCCGTGTCTAGTAAAGTATGGACTGGATAACCAAAAGCATATAATATACCAATGATAACCTTTGGGGAAGCTCTGCCCTCTCGCAGGGTCATGGCATGCAGTCGAGCCTGCCTAACTAGTCTTCCATGCTGATTGCACTTCTGCTAATTTGCTTGCTCTATAGACTGCGTTGGCCGAACTCCAGAAGTGGTACCCTGATCTCCACCTAGACTCTAGGTTGTTGAACCACCATAAGTGCCCTTTTATGGACATTCCCTAGCAAAGTGTCCCTCTTGGTCACAAATAAAACAACCCCTGATGTCTTGTTGACACTCACCTAAATGGTGTCGATTACATATCTTGCTCAGTGGAAACTCCTGTTGCATAGGAGGGTTGTAACGACGACCACTACGATTAGAACCACTGGAACTAGCTCTACTGCTCTGTCTCCGTGATTGATTTCTTCTCCAATATGATCTTCTACTGTAGCCAGATGTACCAGCAGGAAATCTATAAGGTCCACTGCCAGAAGAAGAAGTTGAGCCCGATGTACCTGAACTCAATCTCTTTGAAGGACCCTAGCTGGGTCTACCTTTCTCAAAGCAGCGAGACTGAAACTGTAGCTGTCTCTCCCTGTCCACATCCTCACCTCTGATTGTTGTACTAACGAACTCATCAAAATTATCCCGAGGCATAGCTGTCAATGTCCTCTTGATGTCCAAATTTAGACCCAGCTCAAACCTCTTGCATTTGGATTCCTCATTCGCCACCATATCACGCGTAAATTAAGACAAATGAGTAAATTTATCTCGATACTCAAGCATCGACATATTGCCTTACCTCAAGTTGGTAAACTCTTCATATTTCTACTACTGAGTAGCCTGATTGAAATATCGGCGCATGAACAATTCTCTGAATGTAGGCCATGGGGTGTCAACAGGAATCCTCTCAGTACTAGCCCACCAAAAGTAAGCATGTGACTCAAGTAATCCAACAACTGCTACAGTCTTCTACTCTAGAGTGAAGTGAAGTTGTTCACATACTCACTCCAATTGGACTATCCATGTCTCACATGTTTCAGGATATGTGGAACTGGAGAAAGTGGTTGCTCGAGCTGTTCTTGCCTTTGCTATAGGATCAAAACGCTCATCTAACTGTAAAACTCGCATAAGCAAGTCACACGTTCGGTAATCTTCATCATGATCCACAGCCTTATTAACGCAAGCTCCACATCTAGGAGGCATCTCCTATAGATGAGAAAATGCATTAGTCAACAAAACATGAAGGATATTGTCATGAAACGGTAAACATTTAAAAACACACAACACCGTGAGCATTGATGGGGATCCTCCGGTCGGTCGGACCATCGCTCCGGAAGTGTTGTGTATTCCTAAATGTCCTTAGTAACACAATTGTAGAAGTCTACAGAACCTATAACCTAATGCTCTGATACCAACTGAAAGGACCTAATTCTGATTTAGTTGCCTAAACCAGAATTAAGCCCTAACAACAATCGAATCTATAAAAAAAATTGCCTGAGTTTCTTCTAAATCAAGAAACCCAAAAACCTGCAAGGAAAATACACTTCTAAAATATCCACAAAAATAAACCGTGGGCACCAAATCCCATTCAGATTTCTCAAATCAGTCAAACACTGAATTCACTAGAAATATAAACTGTTTACAGAAGGTGATAAGAAATCCGAACACTGAATGGAAAATACAACACAATAGAAGTAAACTCTATACAATATTCAAAGCGACTTCTAACTTACATAATATACAGGACTAGCAGGTTAAGCTAGGAACCTATTAGATGAGTACAGTTACACGAACTCTATGCCTCCGTCGCTGACGTGCAATCAAAGGATACAAGCTGCAAAATGGGCAGAGGAAACCGAAAAGCCCACGAAAAGGCACATAAAATAATAAAATTGTTATAGTGAGTGGACAAAAATAAAACCAAGATATGTAACATAAAATCTATATTATGCCTTTCCGTGAATAAAATTACTAAATCTGGTAGCGAGTCAAGAATACTGTAAATATAGTATAAAAGATACGACAAGGGGGACACCTGGCCCTTCTTGAGTATCATGTGCTAGTGGAGGCAGTAATGAGAATCTCAGAACCTCTAATCACCTAAAGTCGTCTGGTGACTCCTGACACAAAGACAACGCCAATGCTAGGGGGTAAGTGCTGCTACTTCCCTGAATCAGTCGAGTAACCAATGCATAGATGCACAACTAACTGAAACTGGCCTCCAAAATATATACTGAATACTGAAAGCACAAACTGAACTGAAACTTAAAACTGAGATGAATATAAATAATAAATAATAAATAGACTCGCTAATCAACTGTGAAAATAAAGTGTTCACTCACTGTACACAGCTAACTCCGTGGTCTGGCGGAAGTCCCCTCACCAAAATCTTGATCACGGTCTCCTGAATAAATAACATAATTATTTAATACTGGAATTCAATAAAATGAGTTAAAATCAACTCAGAAACTATCCTAGAAACCTCCTGGTAAATTTTGAATTTTCGTCTCGCCGTGGACGACCGTGCGTGGCCCTCATGCGCCTCCACAGGCGGCGGCACGTGAGCCACACGTGCCTCCAATGCAAACTACTCCAAAAGAAGCGTTCAACGCTCGTTAGAAAGATCACAATAAGGCCAACAACTTTCTCAACTAGCCAAAAACCCAACTCGCTACCGTTTGGCCGGAAATCGGCCCGAAAGTCCACGGTCCGAAAAATGCCGGAAAAGGATTCCGGCCGATTTCGACGCCGTCTACGCCCCTCAGTCCCCCCAACCATAAGGGTTCAGCTCCTGGGGGAGAACCTCATCAATTCCTCCCCTCGCCATCGCCAAAAACTGCCCGGAACACCACCGATTAAACCCGAAACCTAACCCAAAACTCTCCACGATTAGCACCCAAAATCAAAACAAAAATCAACAATACATACATGAATTGAAAGATAGAAGATAGGACTTCAAAACCATACCAAGGACACCGGCAACGATGGCGTTTGCGGGCGGGTTCAAACTCGAATCGGGTCGGTTTACGAAACGGGTCGACGGGTTAACCGGATTTTCTGGTATTTCTGTATTTTCTTATTTTTCTTCACATTTACTCTGTAAATACCGTATTTATACCCCCCAAGTACCTAATCAGATCAACGGCTAAGGTTTGACCTGATCAAGATCCAACAGTTCAGATCAAACTGACTCAATTAAATCACCTTTTAATATTTTCTTCACGCGGACTTCCAAAAATCATTAAAAAAATAGCTCACTTATCTGAAAAATTCCTTGAAATTTTATACGAACTCAAAATAAAATACTTTTTGACTTCCGTGAAGAAAATAAAATCTAATTCTTCATAGGTGAAAAAGTCGTTAACAAATTCCACGATACGATTAATAGTGATAATCCTAATTCATGCCGATTTGTGAGTAATTTTTGATTCAGGTTGTTTACACTTATGGTTTAGGGTTTAGGGTATATGTTTAGGGTTTACGATTAAGGTTTAGTTTTAGGGTTTGTGTCTTAGAATTTTGATTTTTTTACATGGAAAGATAGATGTGAATCCCACGAGAATGTGGGTGACGTACAAGCACTCAAATTATTTTTGACGAATCGGAAAATTTCATTTTATTGTTAAGGCCAATATATTCATAATAGTCAGACACTCGGATCAAGGTCGAAATTAATTCGGAAAGTTCTAAATTTTTTACAATGTGCTTAGATTAGTCTCACTGTCTTATCCACCGGTCACATTTATGAAATGATTCATTGTTAGTGGTTTAGCTTCATAAAGGTTTGGTTTTCATATATAACCAACCAACATTGTATGCAATATTAGTAGTCATACATGCAATTAACGACATATAAAAAACCGAAATGGTCTAATGAGAAATGTGTCTCTGCATATGCGGGAACCTCGTAATAACAAAGAGTTTTCAAAAAAATTTACCCTTGTCGAAATTTGTTTAGTGGTCGGTCCATGAGGTCAAATCTTACTAAAAGACTAAAATAACTTTTTTAAGGAATTTGCTCAATTTCCTATAGGATGAGCACCTAAATTGATTTTTTTTTGTAATTTTTTTAATATAGTAACATAGATATGAGCTATACGATAATGCTTCCGCGAATGGTGGTCTGAAACTAAATTTTCATAGAGCCGCAAATCGAGATTTACTCTTAAGTGCCTTTGAGTCACAACAATGACACGCCCGGATCGAGGACGAGCGTAAGTAAAAAAATATAAATTTTATATAATGTATTAACAATAATCCGAGAATTCCATCCAATGGTCAATTTTGGAAAAATGTTTAGTTTTAGAGTTTTTACGAAATTGTCTAACTACAGAAAAGAATGTCAAATTTTAATTAGACGACATACGATTATCATCTTAATTAATATCTCAAAACCATAATAAATTTAGATGCCAACTCAACTCTTAATAAGTTATTATTTAGCTATGTAAATCGTTCATATGAGCTAGTAAATAGGTGGACAAGTCGAAGTTAAATTATTTCAAAACTCAAACGACATTCAACTGTCATCTCATGCAAGAACTCAATGTTGTGAGCTCTTTGGAGAGTGTCCAAACATGCATTTTTCTCCAATTGAATGACCTCCTCATCTACTTGACTTGGTGAAAAAAAATTAAATTTTTTTTTGGTTTTTTGCTAAGTACTCACATGACAGACAAACGTCATCTGAATTAAGTATACTTTTTTAACAATCATTTTTTGAAATGTCCACTCTTGAAGATACTAAATTTTGGATGTCCTCCTCATAAACGGGAAAAATGTACAGTCTAAAAGAATTTGCAATGAAGGACAAATGGAATCGACGTCTGTTTATTTCAAAATAAATCAGACGACGGACAATTATTTTCTGTCATCTGAGAGGCGTCATGTGAAGCAGTATTTGTACTAGTGTTGTGTTCTTTCGATTAGTTCAGCTACGTATTGGCAAAAGACTGTATATGAACATGTTTCTTCTTTATATCTAGACCAAATTTAACTTCTTTTCTTTTTTATGAAGAAATAGAAACTAGAGGGCCAAGCCTCTAGAACACCCAAAAGCCAAGCTGATCAAATAAGAGGGTAGGCGTTGTGTGCTGGGGAATGGAGTGCTCCCAAATGTGAAGATGCTAGAGGTCATGGCCTTTCTCTGCAAGTTTGCCTACGACAAAGTTGACTTTCCTCAAGACAAGTTTGAAGCAGCTATGAAAGAACTAGGAAGCCAGATACTTGATGTTATTAATAATAGTCCTCAGTCTCCAAGGGAACATTGACAAGTTGTTGATACTGTCAATGATTAGTTTGGAATCCCTTTCCACTAGAATATTCTAAAGTCCTTTCCTTCTTGTTTAATTAGCCCATCTCTAAAGGCATGGGCCTCTACAACAAGAATGGAAGTTTTACCAAACTTTCTAACTCCTGCCTATAAGGGTATTAGCTTGGATAGTCTCCAAATCTCAGCCACCTGGGGACAATGAAGTAACATGTGAGATAGAAATTCTTCATCATGATTACAGATATGACATAAATTAGAGGAACTAATGTTATGTCCAAAAATTCTATTTGCAGTCTTGAATCTCCCTCAGACAAGAGTCCAACTCATGAACTTAACTTTGGGAGGGATGTTTATTTTCTAAATCTTAGTGAGGAGGTCATGTTGGTTGTGTTTCATGGTAGGATCAACTTGGAGCCAGGTAGCTGATTCTATGGAGAAAACTTCATTTGGGGAAGGTACCCAAATGAAGTTGTCCTTCTGTGGACTAATAGCTAGAGGGAATGCTACAAATTTGCTTAACAATATCTTCATCCAGGACATACTTCAATTTGTTCCTAATCCAGGAACCAATACTAACATAATCACTAACTCTTTCATTCAAGTTGATAACATTCCAATTCTATTTAGTCCAAGGGACTAAAGGCACATGAATGGCCCAATTATAGAGCCAGAAGTTAATATCATCTCCATTTCGCACGATGCATCTTATACCTTGGTAGAGAATATACCTTTCCAAGTAGCATAGTGACTTTGCTTCATTCTTAAGCTAGAGAAAAAAAAACTTCTCTTTAACATACTTTCTCAGAATAATTTTCACCCACCAGTTTTCAGTCATGGTGAGAACTTTCCATTCTCGCTTGGCTAAAGTAACATTTTTGAAGTATTATGAGGGTCTAATGCCTAAACCACCAAAAAAAAATTGGAGTGCAGACATTCGACCAGCTGACTGAGGAGGACTTAGTAGCATTAGCCCAAAGAAATTTCTTAGACTTTCTGTATATAACTTTTGTGACTTTTTTTAGGGTATTAAAAACAAGATATGAAGTGATTGGGAATATCTGCTGCACTTGACTTACTTAAGGTGAGCTTGCCTACTCTAGAAAGGATGTTCTTTTTCCAGCCTACAAACTTGTTAGATATTTTAAGCAGTAGCTCCGATCCTTAGCATTCAAATGATCTTTTCAGAAAACAATGTTGTAAATGCCTAAGTACTTACCAATAGTGCTCTTGTAATTAATTTCTAGGATTCTAGCAATATCATTCCTAGAATCCTAGGAATTAATCACAAGAGCACCATTATAATGTGTGTATCACATATGATAAATTATTTTCATCCAAAATTTATGTAACAAAGATATAAGTAAAAAAAGCATAAACCAACTAGAGATTTGATATATATATATATATATTGAAGAAAACGACATTATGAAGGAGCTGAAAAGTAATTTTATTAAATAATATGACTAAGGTCATAATGTCGGTCATCAAGAACAAATTTTGGAATGTCGTATTGTTTATTCATTTTAGAGCGGAGGTGACACATTCATAATGAATGTCACGGTCAAAGATAAAAGTATGTGCTTTAGTATTACTATAACTAGCACAATACTTGAATTCCATAAAGCGTATTAAATGTGAGCTTACTTGCATTACAACAGGATCACGAGAAACAGGTATAAATAGAGGTAACCACTGACGGACCCAACCGGGGGGGGTGTGGCTGATGCCCACCTTGAAATTTTACTTTCCATGTACTTTTATGGGTAAATTATTAATTAACTTAATATTTTCCTTAATATATGCCCCATTTTATTGTAATATTTTATAGATTAGAAGTTTTAACTCTAATAATAAACACTAGGAAAGCCAAATTATGTAGTAATAGCAGTAGCACGAGCTATTTTGCCACAAGTGCTATTAAAAGAGAAACACAAAAAAACTAGTGAAAGAAAGAACCAAAGTGACATAAATTGCGTATTAATTGGAGCAGTTCTTTTTTGCTAAGATTTTGTAGTAATTTTGGTAAGTATTTATTTGAATTTCTATAATATTGAATGTTACGAGAGTCGCCTTTAACTAATTTTCTTAACACGCTATATCCCCCCCCCCCCCCCCCCCCGGTTGAATAAAATCCTGGATCCGCCACTGGAGGTAACTATACCCCTGAGCACGTAATTGTAGTAGGTATGTTACTCCCACTAAATCTCATAATCCACATAAGACACAAACAAGCCAAAGACATTAAAATCAACAATGTTACCCAATTACCCCATACGACAGGCCTGAAGAACAGCCCACCTGGGTCCCAAGTTCAAACTGGCCCAATAGACTAACCACTAAAAAAGGTCACACTAAGAGATCTGTTCGACCCGGCCCGAGCCCAAATTTGCACCACTAACTGCCACACGACAGTCGCGGGCCAGGACATGCCGCCACTGGGAGTGACGAAACCCTTGTGCCATCGCTACCAGATAGCCACCCCAACATTAACACTCGTCACATCCACAGGCTCCCGACCACTGTCAACAGAATGTGTTTCATTCCAAAACTGTCGTCCAAAAATCGTTGCTGCCAAAAACACCAGCGAGGACAGCAGCCTCCACTGCCTATCGAGAGCACTCACATCTATCAGCCTGCCCTTGAGTCTTGCACATGCGGGCTGTACACAAGGGATAGATCAATGGCCAATCTCTAAGGCATGAAACCCTTGGGGAGATCTGGATAGGAAATCAACCAACCTGCCATGAGAGAAGGAAGAGCCAATGCCAAGCAAGGACGCCATAGAGGCAACACCGAAGGAGATCTACATTGTGCCACCGCTACAACTTTGAGAAACCCTAACAGAGTCATTTGATTGAGTAGTTTGTTAGACCAACTCCCTTTATTTTATTTAGTTTTGCATGTGGTATAATATAGAGAATTGAGACGACTGAGATGAGTGTAGAGCCAAAAAGTTTCCGTGAAACTTCCTCTTCCTCCGGATTTAACTCGCATAGTTTTAAAATCAACTGGTTGCAAGATTTTGCTGGATCACTTTCGTAATCGAGATCGTTGTTCCTTGTTTTTGTTCTTAAACTGGCATATATATATATATATAGTTGGTCTTCTTAACCTAAAATTTAAATAATAAAGATCTAAAAATCACGATAAAATAATAATTTCGCTTGATTAATAATTTCTTTCGACTTCGAAGTTATTTATTTATAGATTATTTTTCTAATAAGCATTGCAGTCCACCAGGATTCTTGTTTCTTCTCTGTCTAGATTCCAGGATTTCGAGCTAACACCCCCTCAAACAGAATGATGAGGAAATTGCCACATCATCCATTTTTATTTAATTTTAGCTTCTAGTTTATGAAATATATTTAATTACCCAATTCGCTAATTTACCCGGATGACCAGTATTTCGCCGTCGTCGTCGCTCAAGTGGTTTTCCCCAAAACCTCGAACATCGTCTGCCTCCATCACGTCGTCCGACTCATCACCGCCATCTATCTCAATAACAGATTCATTCAGGTTTGAATCGTCGTCTTAATCACACTAAGAAATCTCAAAGAGTGTTGAAGACTCTGAGTAAAACCCAATACTCAATTGAGGCACGGAAGTCAAAAGTGGCCATTGAGATTTATAAGCTATAACACAGAAATTAAATATGTTGAGCAACCTTTTGAAGATTTTGGGTTGGAAATATTATCCCCAATTACAGCAGATAATAGATCTGCTCTATCTTTGTCTTCTTCTGCACCTCCGATGGGTTTTCTCATCTTCAACCTGAAGTATAGTTTTGAAACAAACCACCCATCTTTAAAAAATTTCAATTAACTTTCTATTTAACAAAAAGAAAGATAAATATTCCACTTGGATATAGTTTGTGCAGAACGATGAGGTGGCAGAGGTGGCAACTGTCACCTCATTTAGAATAAATTTATCCGTTAGATCAGTCACGAAGTCAAAATTATTAGGATAATAGAACAATAAGTCAGTATGTATTATTCACTTTTTCATAGTTGTATTCATTTGTTGGGTCAGAGTCAGAGTTAGAATTTTATTTCTATTTAACTTTTATTAATCATTTAAAATAACGTGAAAGTATATATGGTCATCAAACATTACTTTGATAACGTAGAAATATATACGGTTAAGATTAAAAGTGATACGTGGCAATTGTGTCAGGTCAAGAGTCTAGAAGTGCCTCAGGAATTGATCGAGGGAAGTTCTTGTCCAAATAAGAAAACACTGTTAAATAGTTGACTTTTTATTTTTACTTTTTTTGAAACTACATCTGCATGACAACCAGACAAAATATCTTCCTGTGAACTTGCTCTTAGTATCAATATTTTTGTATAAATTGTTTGTACCTCAAGCATTTTTCTTTCCAAAACAATTCTTCACAATATTTTGTTATTTTTTAATTCCTTTTGTTTTCATTTTTCATTCTTTTGTCAAAAATTGAAAAACGGAATAATATAAAACTCTGGCCCGAAACAACTCTATTCTCGTCACTTCTGTTTCTCTACGAGTCTCTCGGAGTTTAACATACAATCAAATATGGGTGGGTACAAAGCCGATGACGACTATGACTACTTGTTTAAGCTCGTTTTGATCGGAGATTCCGGCGTCGGAAAATCTAACCTCCTCTCCAGGTTCACCCGGAACGAATTCAATTTGGAGTCCAAGTCCACTATCGGAGTCGAGTTTGCCACCAAGACTTTGACCGTTGATTCCAAAGTCGTCAAGGCTCAGATTTGGGACACTGCTGGCCAAGAGAGGTATATCATATTTTCGATCAATACCCTTTTCGATTATTCATCTTTTCTCATCTGGGTTTTCATTGATGAAGCTTTTGAATCACTATGTGCATGAATTAAAGAATTGATATTGAGTTTGCTGCTAGGTAAATTTTGATGCAGGGTGGTCTGTTATATGCAGAATTGTAGATGAATTTCAACATCTAGCGTTGTGTTTAAAATTGGTTGAACTTACTGTTACAATAGCAAACAAGGTTGCTCTTGATTGACATATTCATAAGTTTCAATAATATCAAACAAGGTTGTTTTTTTCTTTACTTTAAAACTAATTAACTATTGGTGAAGCTATGAAAGGATAAAAAAAAAATAGACAATATTGGGGATTAATGGTAGGTATGAAGCCTTCCAGCATCCAGGGTGGGCTTGTTTGTTTATTTCCTTTTTCTAATTTAGGTGTGTGTGGCTTCCATGGAAAAACTCATTAGTGGTTTTGCTTTGTGTTTTCTCTCAGCTGCTCATTTGATATTTTTTCTTTTTGCTATTTTTAACATACAGTATACCGGGTATGTTTCATTTACAAATAATGAATTTTAGATTCAGGTTCAATCTATGGTCAAATTCTAAATGCTTTAAACGCAATTACAGTGATACAGAACTGTTGTATGTTTTATGCTTCTTCTATTAGTACTGCAGTATCTGTGGTCTGTGGATATAGTATGTCAACAATCTCGACATCAACAAAGCATGTACGATTTCTTTCTGTGAGTTTTAATCACTGTAGGAATTGGCCCTTCTCACCATGGACTCCTGATAAATGAGGAGTGGTTTGCTTGATTAACTCCTTGTTGAACAAGTCACCACGGAATCTTATCAACTATTTGTTTATGTCATATAATCTCATTATTAGTTGATTCCCTTTTGTATATCTTATCCAGTTTATCCTCCTAGTTTTATAATTCAAATCAGCAGCTCTTCCCATCTGTCTTTAGCATGTCGATACTGTATATTATACATTGAAGAAGGAGAAGCAGAAACTTATCAACATAACTTGTATAAATTAATAAGAAGTTGTAATCCTGTCTTTCTAACTCTAGCTTTTTAATTTTATGATTAAAATTGGATAACATGTTTTGCTAGAATACTTAATAGGAGAAAGAAAATGGGCTGAAAATTTGGCCATCTCTGTTCTGATCTTTTTTCTTCTTTGCCTGCTGGAAGATAAAGATACACCAAGCCAACATACCATCAGTTTTATTAAGGATAAGAGAAGTTCATTCATTCACAGTGGGAATAGAAAATGTATGGCCACAACTAACAACTGTAATCTGCACTATTGTTTTACCTGAAAGTGCGTCAGAGTTTTAAGTTCTCCATGTTGGACATGATGAAATGCATATCCACTAATCTATTATGACTATTCCTTACTACCATGGAAATAATTGGTTTTTCTCATGATGATACGAACTACTAGTTTGGACCGTTGGACTAATCCTCAATTTATCATTTTGACCAATCCTGTTATGGTTTCCACATTGACAACTATGATTTTCTCATAGGGGTGTGCAACCTTCAAGTTGAATTTTGAGGTGACCATTTAGAGGTTGCCGTATGACCCAATTTGTAGGATATTTGTTGGTTATATATATGTGGTGTTCTCTAATAAGGAAAACTGTGCAAGACATATGGTTTGGTCTAAGTTTCTTGAATGATTTGCGTAATTATGTTCTCACAGCTTCTAATACAAAGCCAACATTTCCCCGGACATATTAATTTTGTGATTCCTGCTTGAAGTTTTACATGTTTGGTACATATTTAACCAATCAGGGTGTCCATGCTGTGGGGCAGGCCAATCATGGTTCTGTTTTATTTAGTATGTGGGGCAGGCTATTTTCAGGTTTGAAATGTTTTTAGGAGAGTTTTCTTGGTCATGTCTTTTTGTTTTTTTGGGTCAAAATTATCGATTTGACGGAAAGTTAATTAAATAAGTTGATATAGTGTTTACATGTTTAATTTGATGTCATTATAGCACATCTTTTGTACTGTATGCTAAAGCACACCTGTGATCTATAAATCAGTTCTTAGAGGAAACATGAAAATTAATTTTAGATTGTCCTGCCCTATGCTAGTGATGTGTAATGCACCTTTGTAGTGCTTACTAGTATTAGTTACCTCTTATATCCTCCAATGCTTGAGCATGAAACTCTGGTGTGGTATTCAATATTACTGGATTTTTGAGTTTGTAATAACTAGATGGCTGGTCAGATGGTTGGTCTTCGTCTTAGGAGAAAAAATGACCTAATTTGAATATGCAAATTCTTCTTGCTATTGTATATGTACTAAAATATCCAACCACAATTACTCATTCAGGTTCATGTCTCACATAAGAGTGTATAAATTAGCTGCCATTAAGATCAGTTTATATATAGTCCCCATGGAGATGATTATTTCTAGTAGAAGAAACAATTGTCTAGCAACACTGCAACATATCTGTCGAGTGATCTATTAGCTGGCTAGCTAATCTCTCAAACTTCTGAGGAATATTTTGTCATCAATTCTTGTATGCTATGCTGATTAAGATGGGTTGAGTGGATGTTCAGTGGATCTTACTCTTACCAAGGCGCATACGAGGGCAAAATTTCATATGTGATTGTTGTAGCTTCATCATCAATTATATTTGCAAGACAGTGTTAACTACCTTGCTATATTACTTTGACCACTGTTCCTCTTAGGTGCCTTTTTCTAGCATTATGTTTATTGCTCCTTGCTATCTTGATCAATAAAGGTTTCTGATAGCAGTACCATGTTGTTCGGCATAGTTTTGATCAGTGCTCACTTTTCATCATACTTCATTGTATAATCTCAGTCTGCTCTGGCTGCATAGTATTGATTGTTGGATGATTATATCTGAAGGCTTTTGTATAAAGTCACATCTAGGCCACCAGACACCAGAATTTCCCCATTGTGATGATTCAGATCTCCTGAAACTGATGCTCAAAGTGAAAATAATACCCTTATCTCAAATTCCCTGCTAGTCATTATTAAAAAGTTAGAAGTTGGAATTAGAACTGGAAGATTGCTGATTGGTTATATGATTGATATACGGTATAGTGGGTATTTGTGTAAATTTCACTAAATTGCATATATCCTTTATAAAACCTCGATTATGCTGTCGCATAAAAAGGCTTTGTAAACCAACAGTTATCTTGTAGATTCTACTAAATGTCCTATTCTTACAGGTACCGTGCCATAACAAGTGCCTACTACCGAGGTGCTGTTGGTGCCTTGCTAGTGTATGATGTCACTCGCCGTGCGACGTTTGAGAATGTGGCAAGATGGTTGAAGGAACTGAGGGATCACACAGATCCCAACATTGTAGTCATGCTCATTGGCAACAAATCAGATCTTCGTCACCTAGTGGCAGTCTCAAAAGAGGATGGCAAGTCTTTTGCTGAAAGAGAGTCCCTCTACTTCATGGAAACTTCTGCACTGGAAGCAACCAACGTGGAAAATGCATTCACTGAAATTTTGGCCCAAATATATAGGGTTGTAAGCAAGAGGGCTGTCGAGGCAGGAGATAATGGAAGTGCTTCGGCTATTCCATCTAAAGGACAAACCATAAATGTCAAAGATGATGGTTCTGTTTTGACGCGATTTGGATGCTGCTCAAACTAGGGTGTTAGCATTCCCCTGCTGGTGCTTTTTACAGAATTTCTTTTATACATCACCATTTTTTTTATGGCTTCCTTATTCTTCTCTTTGTATATGGTCACCAGCAATCACTCGTTTTAGAATAAGAAACTAGTCAAATATATTGTTTGCAAACATTGTGTAGTAGGCCAGGTTCTGTATACTAATTACTGATTTTCAGATGGTTTTGTGTCTGGTCCCAAAAGCTGATTTGTTTGCCTATTATTTCTCAATCATTTACCTTTGTCTCGAGCAAAAGCTCCAGTCTAGAAGTTGCAAAATCTGGGCTTCAGCTGTGCAGAGAGACCAAGAAACCCAAGTAACTGCGGTCGGATTGTGATATAAGCATTCGTTTCAACGAGGTACTGGTAACTTGGTATACCAGACTTGTGCAAGCACCGAAAATGTTGGTACCGGGAGTACAAAAAAACTTCCATTTTGCTGCGTTGGATTATTTCTGCAGTCTTCATTTTTTTAGAAATGAAGTGATCAAACGCTCTAAAACGGTGGAGTTTTAGTACTCCGAAAGTACTAGGAGTACTGTAGAACACCACGTTGCTCGACAATATATAATACCACCATATGCAACCAATCTTGTGCTTGAAATAAGGTTAAAGCACAGTAGCTAGACACCCCGTGTGTTTATATATATATATATATATATACACACACACACACACGTCAAACCTCTTCAACCCCATCCTCTTCGATCCACTCTCTTCCTTATCCACAACTGGAGAAAAATCAACCTCTTCCACAGTTCTCATCAAGCCTTGATCAGAACTCTCTCTTCTTTCCATTAAAGGAAACATAACAAATGTCTGCAGACGAAGTACCACTTCTTAACCTCTTCGATTCCTTCTGGTTCGAACATTCAGCACCAAATACCATGCAGCTGCCACAAACACAAGCACTAGTGCTCCTCATCTCCAAGCCCTTGAGGAACCAAACCCTTTTGGACTGCCAACACTTATTGTAAGGTCACTAAGTGACCAGCTGTTCTCTGATTCTAGCTTCTCGCCGCACTCGGTTCTCCCCACCGCTACACCGATGAAGCTTCAAACAATTCCGTCTGGCAAAGAAGTACTCATAGAAGACTTCTCCAGAGAAAGTCATGATGATCATGTGAAGCAACAGTAGTACTCGAGGTTGGTTCGACAAAGAAAAAGGCGGTCTTGCACAGCGAGAGATCGAAACGGAGAAAGAGATCAGGAAGCAGCAAGAGCTTCTTGTCGGACCTGGAGTCGACGAGCTCAAAGGGTTTATGGATCTAGGGTTTGTGTTCACTGAGGAGGACAACAAGGACTCGAAGCTGGTTTCCATCATTCCTGGCTTGCAAAGACTAGGACTTGGACTTGGTAATGATGGTGGACATGGACATGGACATGTATATGATGATGTGGTTTCGAGGCCTCATCTTTCAGAGGCTTGGGAGGATTTGGAGTATCAAAGAAAAGAGGACAGATTGATGAACTGGAGAGTTTCGGCAGCTAATTTAGATAAAGACATGAAGCATCATCTCAAGTTCTGGGCGCTTACAGTTGCATCAACCGTGAGATAACACTGGCAAACACTCTCACTTTTCTTTTTCCTTTTTCATTTTCCACATGAGTTAGTTTCTTGGAATTAGTTTTACCTACTGGCTACAAGTTGCAAAAATTGTACATGTAATAAACTGAGGGATCCCGAACTGAGATAATCATTTTTGTATTGGGTTTATTTTACCTCGATCGATCAATTATCTTTTTTGTTGATTTTCTTCGAAATGTGGTTGCTTGGTTGTTGATTTTATTCTACTAGCTAATTCGTCTGCATATGACAAGAGCAAAGACAAAAAATAAAATAAAAAAATTTAGCTGGTCCTTTCTAATTTAGCTCAGTTTACAAACATCCCACTATTATTTTGGTGAATTTGGCTCATTTTAGATAGGCGCCCCCTCTATCATTAGAAAAGTAAGTTTATGTTTGATACGTACGTTGTTATTTCACTAATTATGTATTAGTTCATCAAGATCATATGTTATAGATCAACTAAGTATGCGTAGATTCAAGTTTTAGTTTCGTAAGACTTTTCTTTTATGATCAATGATACCACATAAACATATATACAGCACTTTAAGAGACTCTAAATCTACTAAATGAAGTATAAAAATTTCATGCCACGCACGACTATTTGAATTTGAAACCTAGCTGAAATTCAAAGGACCAAAAGAAGGATGCAATGATACCATATATATGATTGTGATCACTAAAGGCCAAACAGTGGAGCCATTAGGCCACTAACAAATGTATCACATAGCATGCATGGAGGCTGGCCGGCTCCCAAGTCCTAAAGTCTTTGATCAATCGAGAGCACAGTGTTGATCTTAACCATAGCTAGCGCAAATAAAGTGAACTCCAACATGCAAGATTCCCGCCCCTCCTGAATTCTAAAACAGAAAACATTGCGGAGCTCAAAGTTTATGCATGCATATATACCAAGTGCTTGGCTTTGTAAGCTAAAAGTTGAAACGTAATATTCACTATACCCGGCCACCTCCTCTTACAAAAGCAGGACAACCAGGACTCTTTGGATTTATAGTCGATTGTGCTCCATTAATTTAGAAAAGTACAAGTCACATTTTTAGGATTTGAACTAGAGAAAGAGCTTTGCTACATATCAGATCAAACTCTGATCGTCAGAGGAGAGGAGGAAAAAATGGTTCCGGAACTCCAGGGCTAGAGAGTGATCGATAAAAAGAAACAAATATATGGAAATGTTGAGAGCTAGAAACATCTCTATATATATAGTAGAAAAGAAAATATTTAGGGCAAAAGAACAATATATGTCACCCGAAATAATGGTCATGAGATACAATAACAAACTGTACCTCATTTCAAATTTTGATGTATTAATTAATTGGCAGAAGCTACAGAAATTATTCCCATGCATGAACATGCATTATATTATTAAGGTAGTAAGTTTCTAATTATCAAAACCAACCGTACGATCACATGTGATTTTGCCGGATCAATTGATATAAACTTGTATGAAAAAACTTAGATATTAGCTACTAACATCTAAAACAAAGGAGATAGTATGGTTCTTTTTGGGTTAGGGTTCGCCATGGTGAAACTCCTTTTTTCTGGTCGCTCCGCCACCTCTTTGAGGCGGGAGCTTGTCATTTGTACAACGACCGGTTATGTTTCCATGGTGGTGGTGGTAACCGGTGATGGGGGGATTCTTGAAATCCGGCGGAGTTATGGTGGTTGAGCTTCAGGTAGGGATCTTGGATCCTGATGGTTGAGGAGCACTCGAGTTGGCAAGGGTTGTTATGTGGGCGATGCAACCTGGGCGTGGAGGCGAAGATGAAAGGTGGCAACTGGTCTTCTCAACAGTGAGGCGTGGTTCTTACACCGTGAAACTGCGGACTGGCGGCGACGATGGCAAGGTCTGTTAAGACATCGGTCTAACTGGGCTCGACTCAAGGGGAGGTAGAGGTGGTCCGGGTCGTCGGATTTGGAGAGGGTGGCAACGAGGTGGATCAGAAAGCAACATATGGGGTCGATGGAAGGTACCCATGCGGAGAGGCTTGGCGGCGCAACAAGTCTAAGGCTAGGGTCATTCTTGGCTAACTGTCAAAGTGGAATTTGGTGCTTGTGGGCCTTGGGCCGGCTATCTATTAGTGGAGTGAATTCTTTGGGCTAGCCTAGGTCAAATTCAGTGGGTCTGGATGCTGATCATTTTTCTATGGGTTGCCCTCCTCTGCCCTTAGGCCATTTGATTGTTTGGTTTTGTGGTCCAAGTCTTCTTTGTCCCTCGGCATGGGATCCAGGAGAGGTACTTCCGTAACAGAGGGAGTCCTAACTAATCAAAGAGTATGGTACGCCCTTAAGTTTGACAGTTACTTGTGCTACTCTGGTTTATTAGTCTAGGGTCTGTGTGTCATATAGTTAAACCAAGTGTAGTGGTACGATAAAATTTCTCTTTTTAGCGTGCCGAATAAACCGGTGAAATATATTGCTACCGACTTTAATCCTATAGTAGATAAATTTTACGCCCCTCAAAATTAAAATATTTATAAACTTGTATTATGGTTTTGCAACTAGCCAATAGTTCCTACTATATTGACACGAAACAATATATTAATCACTAAACTGATTAAGCTAAATTGTGCTAATCTCATAAAGTTTGAGAAAACTAGAAAAGTTCTTGTAGGGTTTCCGATTGTTGATCACATGCAGTGTCTCACAAACATTCGTGATTGACTCAATAACCGAACAACTCATGACCATATTGTAAGACGCAAAACTTTATTCTCGGTTTAGGGGTAGCTTATGCGGCTTAATTTCAGTTTTAAATTATTTGACCTTATTTCAAAAATTACACTAATAATGTATACCATACAGTAGCAGAGGTAGGATTTTATGTCAAGGGGGGAGGGCGATGAAATTCAATACCTAATAATTATTTAAGATTATAAATAATATTAAATTAATATTTTTTTATTATATATAAAATCGATTCTAAACAAATTTGAAAGAAAAAGAAAAGTTCAATGATGAATAATTCAATATTTTTAACTAGTATAAATTTTTTATATAGAGATTTAACATATTACAATGGGTTTTTTTTTTGGCTAAGAAATATATATTTAAGTTAAGATACAAAGAAACAAAGAGAATAGTATAATAAATAAGGGGCATCTAAATAATTAATAGCTACACTTAAGAGAATTTGTAGAAAATAAAGAGGTAAAATTATAAATTTTAGGTATTGTTT
The DNA here is from genome assembly GCA_946800695.1 of Geum urbanum. Lineage (NCBI taxonomy): Eukaryota > Viridiplantae > Streptophyta > Magnoliopsida > Rosales > Rosaceae > Geum > Geum urbanum. The sequence goes on along the minus strand of OX326997.1, from coordinate 35,602,672 downwards.
CATTAGTTGGAAAACTTAAAGGGACATATGATAAATTCTCCTTCAATGCTCTGCCTCTGCTATAATGTACACTAACTTATAGAGGTTTTATTTTTGAGGAATACGCGAATTTCATTTAATAGAATTAAGTTACATCATCTAGTAACACTCTTTCAAGGAAGACTGGGGTATAAAATAAGGTATTATTTCATATAGAATCCTATTCAATTTGAACACCATGTTCGTCGAAGATCCATCTGAGACGACGAACATGTTTGTTGTTTAGAGGTACAATTATTTGTCGTCTAAGTACTTCGGCAATGAAATAAATTTCGTCGCATAAGTAGCATCTTAGATGACAAAACAAAACAAAAAATTGTCATCTAATTAAGTACTTAGACTACGATTGTTAGACGACGAAACTTAGACAACGAAAAAAGTTACTTAGACCACGAAACTCTGGTAGTGTGTACATTTAATTTTATCTTTGATCTTTGAAATGTGTGCACCACATTTGGTAAATTCTTTTCATTTTGTAACAAAAAGTTATTCAAGGTAAATACGATCTCAGATGCCTCTTTTGGAGAAACTATCAACATAGCAGAACTGTCATTTAGATCATGATCATCTTTAGCACATGCGGATTCATTATCCCTTAATAATCTCTTTATCAGTATGTGATTTGATTACCGTATCATTTTCATTATGATAATTTAAAAGTAATAACCTCGTTAAAGCTTAGATACATTAATAAATTATTCATTTGTCGATAAAATAATAATCTCGTTAAAATAATATTTTTTTTAATTCTTTAAGTTATTTATTTATAAAAGTTTTACTGTAATATGTAGCTTTCATAAGTTAAGTTACTACTTATTATTCACACTAGATGAAGCACACACACTGTGCGTGTAAAGAGAAAAAATAAATTTTGAATAAAAATAATAAAATAATTGCAAGCATTCAAAATAAGAAATCTATAGAAAAAAAAAACATTCAAATAAGAAAACAGTACGTACGGTTACAGGAACTCCTACAGCTAAGAAACAGGAGAAAAAACTGCACCTTGCATACACGCGGCATACGTTAGGGATAAACAATTTCCTTTTTAGTTTTTCAGTCTTTTAATTTTATTTTGTCAATTACAGTTTTAACCCTAAATTAATTTACTACACAAAAAATGGGATGCTATTTTTAGAAGAATCAGCGAAAGTGGGGAAACAAAGAATGGTATAAATAATCCTCTCAAACTTGTAACTATTTTGGTTTAGGAAAACTACTTTGCAGTGGTCTCGGAACCTACCAACCGCGACATGAGCTCTCATTGTGGGAACCAACTTGCCACTGCTTATACTGCTTGCTCGCCACAACGTTGTCGTGTGTCCCTGCCAGTCTCCTGCTTAGCACCCCACACGACCGTACACCATCAACCGTATTGATCCAGTCACTGCTCTCGGCCTCCTACGAGGACGCACGCTTGCCAAGGCCTTGTTTTGCGCGCCTCTGCTCTGCACTTGCACAACAGGCGGGCCAAAAGCAATCCCGCCTCTATAGCCAACGTGTGTAGTCACAACCTACACTGCTCACAATGCCCTTGCGCTCCACCTAGATCCGGCAACAATTTTTTCATGACCCTGCACAACCTCCGCACGCCTTGCTCCGCAGGCCAGGGCATACTCCACTCACGACTTTTGCATGAAGTGATATGACAAACATTAGGGTTGAAATTTTGAAATAAAAGAACATGTGAAATGACCCAAATATGCCTTAAATAAACACATGTGAATTATAACCGTAAGTGACCAAATTAATGTTTTTGAAAATTCGGTGGCTAAGTCGTCAAACTTGACAAACCCGACCGGCACCTATTTATTTTACCTTCCTTTTTGTAATAAGATCCTTGCTAGAAACTAAAATAGTACAATTATCCAAAAGGTTTTCAAAAGGCCAACGTTAGATGTCAATATCATTGCAAAGAAAATGAACATGATGACAGAAGTGACTACCCATGATAAGACCCGATAACATAAGACAAGAGCCACAACCCAGTTAAGCTAAATAATCGAAATTACTAACTTAACTAAATATTCTCCCCCCAAAAGAGGAACATTTAAACAAAATTGTTCGTAAGCAATGTTAACTGTGACGCTGCGAGAGAGAGGACGATAAGCAATACCTATTCATCCTCTAACTTACTCTAAAGTTGAAGGGAAAATGGCTAAAAAGGCTACTCAAGTATGACACGTTCTAAAATTTGCTCACTAATGTATAACAAATATCACTTTGATCACTCACGTATTACACTTTTACTCACTTTGCTCACTCCGAACCGGAGAAATTGGCGGCGCCACTCCAATTTTCGGTGAACTGGAGCTCAATCTGTGTGAAATCAACCCAACAACAATTTTCTCAACTACACCCAAGTTTAATTCATCATGAAAGTGGTCGAATTAACTTTTGAAGTCAAGAACACCAAAGGAAAAGACTCACAAGCAAGAGAGCTACAAAGCCCAATAGATTTTCTTGACAGATTATAACTCGAATTCAAAATCCCAAATTTTATAAAATTCGGCGTGAGAAAAGTGAGTATAATTGTAATACTTGAGTGAGCAAAGTGATATTTGTCATACATGAGTGAACAAAGTTTAGAACGTGTCATACTTGAGTGTCCTTTTTAGCCATTTTTTCAAAGTTGAAATACCAATGAAACGTAATGCAAAAATTAAAAGGGGCAAATGATTTAAAAACCCAAATTCAGTTTCTTTTCTCTAAAAAGCCCAATAACTTTTTTTCCCGCTCAAAAACCCCAACATTCTTAGTCTATCTTTTTTATAAAAAAAAAACCAAAAATATTAATCAAATCTTAAAAAAACAAACATTCTTTCCCAAAATCCAGTTTTTGATTACTATTTTACCCCCTAAGAGCCACACAGTCATCCTCGGCCTCGCTCGTTTCACTTACATCACCATCAAGCTCTTGGCTTTCTTTGCCTTATCAAAACATGTTAATTTACACCACGCAGATACTATATTCAATCAGACTCTGGTACCTAATGTCTTTGATTTCAATTCCATCATAATGGGTTTCGTGAATGACTCACAATCTCAAAGGGGTCTCTCTGTTTATACCAAAATAAGAAGAATAGGTGTTGAGCCAAATTCTAGTACTTTTACTGTTTTGGTGAAAGCATGTGATGGTGTGTCCTTCCTTGACCAGTTATATGGGCAAGTAATGAAGCTTGGGCATGTCTGTGATGTCTATATTACTAGCTCGGTTATGAGTGCCTACTTCAAGTGTGGATGTATGGAGTTTGCAAGGAAAGTATTCGATCAATGTTTGGATAGGAACGTGGTTTTTTGGACCAGTCTCATCAGTGGGTATTGTGGAAATGGGTTGGTTGATGTTGCACGTCACTTGTTTGATGAAATTCCCGAGAGGAATGGTGTATCATACAGTGCAATCGTTTCAGGTTATGTTCATAATGCTTGTTTCAAGCAAGCAATTGATTTGTTTTGTGATGTTAAGCGGCGTACTAATGTGAGGTTGAAGGAGTCTCTTTTGGTTAGTGTTTAATGTGTGTAGCTGTCATTAGTTGTGAGAGTTCACTATGGGTAGCCATAGTGGTTGTGAGTTACTTGGCTGTGAGTTATTTATGGTTCACTGTGAGTAGTTGAGAGTTCACTGTCGTTCACTATGGATAGCTGTCATTATCTGTCAAATTTACAATTCATTATGGGTAGTTACTTGACTGTGAGTTAACTATGATTCACTGTGAGTTAATTGTCGTTCACTGTGGGTAGCTGTCATTACCTATCAAATTTAGAGTTCACTATGGGTAGTTACTTGACTGTGAGTTAACTAAGATTCACTGTGGGTAGCTGAGATTTTATTGTGAGTTAACTATCGTTCATTGTGGGTAACTGTCATTATCTGTCAAATTTAGAGTTCAGTATGGGTAGTTACTTGGCTGTGAGTTAACATTGTGGGTAGCTGAGAGTTCATTGTGAATTAACTGTCGTTCATTGTGGGCAGTTGTCATTATATGTCAAATTTAGAGTTCATTATGGGTAGTTACTTGGCTGTGAGTTAATTATGACTCACTGTAAGTTAACTAAGATTCACTGTGGGTAGCTAAGAGTTCACTATGAGTTAACTATCGTTCATTGTGGGTAGCTGTCATTATCTGTCAAATTTAGACTTCATTATGGGTAGTTACTTGGCTGTGAGTTAACTATGATTTACTGTAAGTTAACTGTCGTTCACTGTGGGTAGCTGCCATTACCTGTCAAATTTAGAGATCACAATGGATAGTTACTTGGCTGTGAGTAAACTATGATTCACTATGGATAGCTAAGAGTTTACAGCGAGTTAACTGTCGTTCACTGTGGATAACTGTCATTACTTTGGTGTCAAATTTAGAGTTCACTATGGGTAGTTTGAGTTAACTAAGATTCACTATGGGTAGCTGAGAGTTCACTGTGAGTTAACTGTCATTCACTATGGGTAGCTGAGAGTTAACTGTCATTCGCTGTGGGTAGCTGTCATTACTTATCAAATTTAGAGTTCACTATGGATAGTTTGAGTTAAACTAAGATTCACTGTGGGTAATTGAGAGTTCACTGTGAGTTAATTGTCATTCATTGTGGGTTAATTTTAGTTCACTGTGGATAACTGCTTGTGTTAACTGTCAATTAACTAACAGTTAACTCAAGCAGCTACAAATAGTTATCCACAGCTAACCATAAGCATCATACAATAACCATAACCAGATGATATGCAATTACGTAAAGACATCACTATACTCTACAACATGGAAACAACAACAACAAAGTATAATATAGAGTAATTATAGTACTATTTCATCTACACTATCAGTAACAACAGTCCTACAACCAATATTCAAATTCATTTCTAACAAAATTTGACACATTTCACTAAACTACTCCAAAATCTCACACAAAAATAACTTGTTTAGAGTATCGATTGGACTTTCCATTACTCAGGTGTCAGTCGAGACCCAAACGCCAGTCCTTGAACGTCCTCTCCCTCATCCTACACACCAAAACCACGAATCACATCAATGAGAAAATATGACGTCACACAATTTTCATCTCTCTCCAGAAAATTTGAAACTAGAAAATTGAACTGTACCAGAACATTGAGAGATTATTTCAACACCAAAAGACACTTCGATTCATACCAGCAAACAAATATGACATCACACAATCTTCAATTTTCTCGAAAAAAAATTCAAAATAAGATAATTGAGCTGGAGACGAAGAAGACTGAGAGATCCATTGATTATTACCTCAGCTAAGTGAAGATGAGGTTAGCTAAGTAGAGAAGCTTGGTGGAAATGGAATCTCGACAGCATTGTGTTGTCGGAGTTTTTGGCACAAGACGGAGAGGTAGGGTTTGAAAGAGTTTTGGGTTCGCCGGAGGATTTTGGTAGGGAAAAGAGAGAGGAGCAGCGGCGCGCGTCGGACTGAAGACCGAGGTAGTGGGACTTCGATATGGAAGCAGAGGCATTTGAGGTAGTCAAGTAGGGCTCGACTAGATTTAGGCGGCTGCGAACGACGCACGGCGGCGACGAGTGTATTGCTGAGGTCAAAGGCAGCGTAGCCGCGAGTAGGGATATGCTGCGAGGAAAGTGACGAGGCTATGGCAGTGAGGTGGAGGTCGAGCTGGGAGCTCTTCTTAGCCTATGAGAGAGAGAGAGAGAGAGAGAGAGAGAGAGAGAGAGAGGAGTTAGTCTTAAATACACGGCGAGTTTGTTCATACTTTAATTTTTTTAGAAATTTACACGTGTCGAGTGTAGATTGGTTAATAAAGTCAATAGTCAACAAGCTTACGTTAAGCTCTAGCCACCATAATATCACCCTTGGAGTGGCACCAACGCAGCCGACCCGTTGACCCGCGACCCGACCCGCCAGAATCTTCGCCAGCAGACCACCGTTTCTGGAGTTTTAAGTGAGGTTTTGAAACTCTCTTAATGGTGATTGTATTGGTGGGTTTAGATTGTGCATGCAGGTTCGCCAATGAGAGAATCGATTTGATTTGAAACTCTCTATGGATTCTGGCCGCTGGGCATGGTCTCCTGCCGATTCAGGCGTCAGATGTTGGGGGTTTTGTGGGCCTCTTCTCCCTGAATCTGTTTCGACCTATCTTGAGGTCCGAAATGGTAAGAGGACGGCGTGTTGACGTCGAAATCAATTTTCGACGAAATTAGGCCCTTCAGTTTTTGGGGCTTTTTTAGGTCGGTGCATGTCAAGTTGGGGTTTTGGCCTTTAGGTATATGTAAGACCAGCTGGTAGTTATGTGATAGACCGATTAAAGCTGCATAGAGTAACGTGCTATCCAGGAGTGAATGCATCAGACATTGTTATATTAGCAGGAAGTTTCAGTGTAGCTACTAGTTTTCGTATCGCCGAGGCTGTTCTTTCCAATCACAAAGTAAGTAGGCCTATCAATTTGAGTGTTGGATTTTCTTCTTTGTTGCAAATTTGGTGAATCTGTTTGATTTGGAAATGAATTGTTTAGGTGGAAGTTATAGCAGAGTGTACGACACCGGAGGAGAGAGAGGAGATTATAGACGCCTCGAGCTCTAATCTCTCTCCTTTATTCTCTTCGTCTTTCTCTGGCTTCGTCACCAATAAGAGATTATATCGCTGGAGCAGCATGCCTAACTTAGTTGTGGCCCGGCTTGGCTTGGCCTCCACAAGATGAATTTTCCCATTGAGCTTCTAGAGCAAGATCAAACAAATTTCTAAGTGCTTCCCAGTTACTAACCCTCAATACTGGTACACCAACCCCTTCTTCACTACTTGTACTAGCCCCCTCACTTGTAGGAGGCACATTGTTGAAACCCAAATTAGTCTTCCACAAAATGGGTGACGAACTTGAAAATGGAGTTTGTAGACGTGTGTGACGGAAGGGCATAAACCTGAAAACACACTAGACAACCAATATATGTTAGGCCTAAACTCTTAAAGTACTCAAAGCCTTGAGGGCCTTCCACGGTGCTTGTTTGACACCCCCATCAAGGAAACATCAATGAACACTCTAAGAGTTTAAATTGAATTCCGGTACGTGGCGCAGTGGCATTCACTGTGCCATGGACACCGAGGTGACCCGAGGTAAAAGCTTGTGTGACCCAATATACCAGAATTGCCAAATAAAGTCCTAAAATCTAGGGTGTAGCGGAAATTAAGTTCACTAAATCTAGACACACAGTAGTTACAATACGTAAAAATAAGACTTAATTGAGATATGCTTCAAAGGGATATAGATAAGTAAGGGATCGGAAAGAGTAGGGATGGAGTAAACAACCTCAAGCCAAGGCCCAGTTTTCGACGGGTCAAAAAATTTCACTAGAAAATTTCGACCGGTCGATGAAACCAATCTGCTACGTTCGTGTCAAATTTCGACGGGTCGAGGATAATCCTCGATGGGTCAAAAATGCCCTGCAACAAAGGTTAGAAACAACAATTTCTAGCACCCTTTTACCCCAACAAACCTACCAAAGTATCCTTATGAAGTAAAGATAAGCAAAACAATATTCTAAGTGATAAATGGAAAGAAATCAAAAGCAAAGAAACAAACATCAATCAATAATGTCCGGATAATCCGCAATCAAAGGCTAACTAGTTAAAGAATTAAGATAAAGTTACGAAAGTATTAGATATAACTCCTTTAGAGAATGCAATATTTGAATGTAGACTTGAAATGTTAGCTGTTTTTGGTCGAACTTGGACTAAAATAATATATTGATGTTTACGGATGTAGATAAGCATTTGCAATCTAGGATTTAGAGTCTTACATGATCAGTTACATGTATAAAAATGTTTATGCACAAGTGTAGCTCATGTGGTCACACGTGTACATAGATATGTAGATGCAATACTAGCTTATGTCTAATAATTTGTAGAAATGGTAGTAGGTATGTGAATTAGTAGTCTTAGATGTAAATAGTGCAGTATCTGAATCTGTACTGTAGGACATCAACTTTTACAGTTCTGTGAGTTATGAAGCAGCATTATGTGTCTTTGCTACAAACACCTCTGTACGTAATCTAATTTATAAGTAAATTGTTGACAGCAATCGGGTATTGGGGGTTAAGTAGTGCCGAATCAGAATAATTCATTTCTTGATACTGAGTCACAAACTTGAGAGCTCTGAAGCCCACATCATGTCCTTCAAATTGCATGGCTTCCAAAACTCTATCAAATCCGTCCACGAGGCTCCGACGAGTTGCATCGGGTTACTGTTCGACGACGGTTAGCTCCAAGTATGTGGACAACATCACAGTGGCCTAGCCTCTATCTCTATAGCGAGCTTGCGGCAATATGAGAGGTAAAAATCAGAGATTTCGTGGCTATGTTGGGCTGCCGGATGATTTTCTGGATTCCTAGAGAAGAGTGTAGTGTCATGGTATTAAACTAAGCAATTTTCCAATGCCCCACCATTACAGTCCCCATCTTAGCTACTAGACACCATTGATGCCATTTGAATGATTTGATTGCTTCATATGGTCAGGCTTCTCAAGCCCTATCTCCATCTTCAACACCATTGCACTGTAATCATAGTAGATGAAGTACAATATGAGCTGCATACCCAAAATAAATCTCTAGTTACAACTTCAAACCAAAAATAAGAAAAGTAGTCATACATATCCAAAAGTAGTCATATCTGGCTACAAAAGATTACGTGCACACATATATAATTACTAAAGAGTATTCATGTATGAAAGGACCAATGGATAAATATACAAAAGCAGTCATTATTATGTGTATAAAGCTATGTAGCTACATATGTTTTGATGTATGCAGATATATGTAGATTTCATGTTAACCTGTATGCCACAGACAGTCAAATTGATCTTCTGCTTAGTAATTGGAGGAGTTATTACTCAAAAATAAACATATAAGCATGAATTTATGTTCTAATCCCATTAGGTGGGATATTAGTTGATACACACTTGATGAACTTCAAGTACAAATTTCAATATTTTTGTGGAACCCAATCACGAAAGCAGGCACAATTTTGACCTGAACAATCTTAATCAGTCAAATCTAGAACAATCTTAATCAGTCAAATCTAGAACAATCTTATAGATCTGGTGGTCATCGTCATTTTATTGGATCATTTAAACACAACCAAAACCCAGATCTAGATCAACTAAAGTTACAGATAAAGTAAACATGGAATCAAATTCTCACCTTTGATTTCCATATCGATATTGCCTGCTCGGAATGACATCAAGAAACAAGGACGAAACAAAATTACGATCAGATATACATAAGTAGAAGAATAATAAGATGTAACAACAACTAGTGAGAAGCTTCGTGATTATCTTAGTCTCTTAAACCCAGTTCAGAAAAGAACAAGTTTTGTTCCGGGAAAAGCTACCAGGGCTCTGTCACTGAGATTTCCTCTCAAAGCCACATCTAATTTCAATCCTCCCTAATTCTACACCGCTACCTACGTCTCGATTAGGATCTACACCATCACAAACATCACAATTCAAAGACACATTGATCAAAATAGTAAGTGAAAGCCCTGAACCTTAGACCCGCAAGCCATACTACAGTCTCACTTTCACTTTCACTTGTAAAAAAAATAAAACTAAAACTAGATTAGAAGCAAAAACCTAGATAGATGAATAAGTCTTGAAATGCTCTGGTTTCTATCAGGAATCGGATTTGCGAGCGGTCTGCATAATTGAGAAAAGAGAGGGTAAGGGAGTTTCATTGGAATTTGGGAGGTTAATTTAGATCGTTGGATGATGGATGAGCAATGGCTTGTATACTCGATCCGCACCATGTGTTTTAAGTAGCTCAGAGCATGTATTTTAGATGTGCCGCAGATTATGCTTTTTAGTGCACTTTTACAATAATGCCCCTCCTACTTAGGGCATCTCCAATCATGAAGTCTTATAATGGAGTTTTATACCTATTTTGAGACCTTATTTAGACACTATTCATATAACACTTCAACCATCTCCAATGGTAGGGGTCTTATAATAGGGTCTTATCCCTCCAATTTCTCTCCCCTCTACCAAGTGACCCCAACCCAAAATTATAAGACCAAGTCTCATATGGAGTCTCAAAATAAGACTTGGGATGAGACCAAGTCTTATAAATATAGGGTTTAGGACTTCACAAAACTACCATTGGAGCTCAATTTTTTTTAGTACCCCAAAATTATAGGATTTAGTACCTCCTATTAGAGATGCCCTTATAAAGAATACAACTTGCAAATTTTAGGGGTATTTCTGAATTTTTCACGGTTTAGGGACTTGTGATTTATAATTTAGGGTTATGATAAGGTGTTGGGAATATGGTTTTCGATGGGCTATTGGAAGTATGGTTTACAAATGCATTAATTAGACGATTTTTGATTTCAAGTATTACACAACTTCATCATATGTCTACTTTGTGTAGTAGACTTTGTTTATTAGTTTCATGAGATATAAGTGTTTGAGTAACTAAATCAATAATGTATAATTATTTAGAAGTTTTTACCGTAGGATAAAATGATCGGATTAGTCTATACATGTCGTCGTTTCCAGTAATTGTGTCGAGCTTCTCGTAGATCCGAGTCATCGCCTCCTTCTTCTCCACGTCGACGTCGTCGATATCTCTGATTTCATATTCGCCTTGCATCACAACTCTATGGTTTGAGCTCGTCGATGAGCCTGTGTTGCATCACACCTCTATGGCTCAGCACGTGCATCTTATAATACTGTCTGGTTTTACAGTTCTTATAAGGGTTAAGGTTGGGGTAAATGGTCAGGGTTAGGGTTAGGGTTAGTTTATGGTGTAGGTTTTAAGAAAACTTATTTAATTTATCATGATTTTACATTTATCCGATCATCACATCCTACAGTCGGATTCACAAAATAATTTTTCATTTGCGCTTTAGTATCAAAAATGTTTGCAATTTTAAGTAATTAACTAACGAAGTAAACAACATTAGTAGTCATATGGTGATTTTCAAACATATGAGAAATTAAAATAGTCTAACGAAAAATCAAAACATACTCATGCATCCACCTAGTTGTAATATGCATTTTGTGAAAAAATTAGCTTCGTCGAAGTTCGATTAGATCCCGGTCAATGAGGTCAAACTTTTTCTTGAGAAATTACTTATATACCCATTCATGTATTTTGTTCATTCTCCTATGGTAGGAGTACATGAGTTCATTTTTTCTGTAAAATATTTTGACATAGTGAGGTAGATATGAACTCCACAAGAGTGTGTGTGTAAGAAATTGTCTCAAATTATATTTTTAAAAAGTAGTTACTCGCATTTTAGTCATAAGGGCATTGCAGTCACAACAGTCAGATGCACGGATCGAGGTCAAATTGAAGTAAAAAAATTCTGAATTTTTCACAATATTCTTATATTAACTCGACCATCACATACTACGGTCGGATTCGCAAAATAATTTTTTTTTTCCGATTTGGTATCACAAAGGTTCACGTTTCCTTATATCAAACAAACAAAGTAAACAACATTAGTAGTCATATGGTGACTTTCAAACATACGAGAAAAAAAACAGTATAACAAAATATCAACACATACTTGTGTATCCACCTAATAGTAATATGCATTGTGTGAAGAAATTATATGAATGCATTAGATGATTTTTGGTTTCATGTACTACAGAACTTCATCATATGAGTACTAATTGTTATATAAGATTTAATCCTTGGAGAACTAGATTGATAATGTATAATCATTTTGTATTTTCGACTATTGGATACAATCACTCGATTAATCAATATATGTTGAATTTTATTGAATTTGTTTGACATGAATTCGACTTTGATCCATGATTTTATTGGTTTCATGGGATATAAGTGTTTAAGGAACTAAATCGATAGTGTATAATTATTTAGCATTTCTGACCGTTGGATATGATGATCGGATTAGTTTATATATGTTGTAATTTAATTGAATTTTTTAACGTGAATTGAACCTCGATCTATGATTTTTATCAAAAATGTCGTTTATATAGTATATGTAGTACATACATGTATAAATGTTATTTTGGTAATATTTTATATTTTTACAAAAATGTCCTTGAAAAAGTGTTTGATTAGGACTTGTATAGATCTAATTTGGTAGTTATATATGCAAAAAATACGAAAATGAATTTTTTTTCCTGTATTCTAAACCAACCTAACTCTACGCCCTAAACCCTAAACCCAGACCCTAAATTCAAAACCCCTAAACCCTGAACCCAAGCCCTAAATTCAAAATGCCTGAATCTTGAACCCTGTTTCCAAAACCCTCGATCAATCACATTGAATTTCCCCCAAATAGGAAATTCTATAGCGAAATAAGATAGAGAGAGTGGAAGAGGACACTCTCCGCGTCCGCACCTCTCGACCTCAAAGGCTCCTCCTCCAACAATCGTATGTCATTCGCAAAAAGAGATCGAATTCAGCATTGGTTAGTGATGGTGTTCTTGGTGGCATCGAGCAGACAAGATCAATAACGAAATCTGATCCCGTGTTTCTCTTACTGTAACTTTGGTTGTTCTAGATCTGAGATTTGGTTTGTCTATTCTTGAGATCTTTGTTCTGAGTTTGGATTGTTTGTTATAGGTATGCGTCAATTAGAGCAATAGAAACCAAGTCACCGACTGAAGATCGTCAATGGCTGATTTATTGGATTCTCTATTCTATGATTACACTCTTTGAGCTGACTTTTGCGAAAATGATCTGAGTGGTAAGTTTTCTTCTTTCTTGTTTAGATTGTGAGATTGAATGCGAGTAGCATAAGATCATACATCAATGTTAGTCTAAGTTTGGATTTCCTTTATCTAATGTTGTAAGACTAATTATCGAGATGTTATTCTGATTATGATTGTATAAAATGAGTACTGATGTCAGCCCGTTTTCTTGGGTTGTTCCGGATGGTATTGGAAGCTGCTTGCTTTTGAGGTTTGCTGATCTCAGTGAGAATGCATTCATTGGGAATGTGCCTCAGACACGGAACCTCAGCTTTGTGATTTCATTTGTGTTTTTAGTGTCTCTGACTCTTTGTATCTCATTTACTTAGTTGAGTGATTATCTTATTGCTTCAACGCAACATGTTTGGTTGAACTGATTGCGAAACTTGATTGTTGTAGTTGGGAGATACTAGGGTCTTGCTTTGAATTTAGTAATTTAGACCTGTCTGGATTTTGAAACATGTGACCGAAAAGTTATTATGGTTTTGTTAATCAGATATAACTGTTAAGATGAGAGGAGCTGGTCTTTGGCAGCTTGGTCAGTCAATCACTCAACATCTTGCTCAGGGTGTAGGGTCCTCTTGCTGCTCCAACTCTTCAACACTTGACAAAAGAGAATTTGAGCAAGTTATATTCTGGAGAGTTCCAAATTTTAGATATCAATGGGGCACATTGCTTTCTCACAAGGACTGGGTTAGTGGATCATCTTTATATTTCTCTAGTCGTTCCAAAGTAAACACTTGCAAGAGTATTTTTGCAACTTTTCTACCCACGTGTTCAGCTGATGAACCTTGTTCTATATCATATTTTGTATCTAACCTTTGTTACTCATTTGAGTGATTTCTCATTGCCCACATATGCATTTTTGTAATGACCATGAAAATGAATGAAGCAATTTAATCATGTTCTGTGTTTTCCTTAGTCAAATCAGAATAGTCATTGAAGCTTTAAAGTTCCTTGCATTTTCTGTTTTGTTCAAATTTTATGATTCCCTTTCCAACTGGCATCTTCACCCTCTTATTGGAGTGACTGATTCATTGATGAAATATTTAATTTTTCTTTTGACAGAGAATTTTAGATACACTGGTGAAGATGGATTTGAAATCTCAGTTCCTGATGAGAATGCGTTGGATCTTGCCAAAGCCATCTTGGAGAAATCTGAGGCAAAGGTGAGGCTGACTGGATTGGGAGCTCGTGATAGTCTTCGGTTGGAAGCTGGCTTGTGTTTATATGGAAATGACATGGAACAACACATAACACCAGTGGAGGTTGGACTCACATGAAGTTGTATCTGTAGTTTAAATCTCACAAATGCATGTATGACAGTTCACCTGAGGTAGTTGACATCTGTCTTAGTTTCTTTTCCTCTCTTTTTTTCAAATCACACAAGGATGGAAAATTCAAAAACTTCACATCTGAAATGTAGACCTCAAATGTAGATTACATTTTTGTTATCAGTTATCACCTCATTGTTGAACCTTATTCAATTCTCAACTTTGTTGAATGTGCTCTTTGAGAAGTTTACAAAGGATAAATTTCATTCCTTGACAAGGTCATAATAAGCGAATTACACTGACCACAGTGTCTAGTAGGAATTTGAGATTTTGAGATGTGTGAAATAGTTTACTCCAGGAGAGCCAAGTTCAATCCTTCAAGGTAAGAATCTGCATGAAAAGTCAAGATTGCCAGATATCCTTAGCCACCCAATCTAGACCATTTTAATTTACATAATGACATTAGTATTCGATTATGCATATTAACAACTTCATTTTGTTCTAAATCTATATTCCAAACGATCAAAACTCGAGAAATTAGCCACACCAGTCCTTATTAAAAAACAAAAATCAAAACTCCCTCCTCTCTAGCAATCATTCTCTCAACTTTTCACGCATGGCTCCCAACAATGGAAGTGGGTAGGCTTTGTCTACAGCCAACACCTTCTATGTTTCTAGCCAGCCTCAAGATCCATGTACACACGAAGTGGATCTCCATAGTTTTCATCCATTCTGACAGAGTTTCGAGGTATTCATGGAGCTGCTCACTTTGCGGGTGAGACATATCCCCAGCCAAAAACTTATGAACTTCATCTTCAAACTCAATCCAACTACAACCAGGCTCTTTCCTCACTCACATTTCCTTCATTTTTCTCCGGACATCCACGGCCTTTTCCCAAAGTCCAGAAGATGAGTAGAGATGTTAGATAGTAGAACATAGTGACTCGCCACATCAGGCTCCAACTGTTATTGATCAGTCACCACCAATCAACCGTACCGTGAAGAACTAGGAACGAGACTCTCACTTTGCTGAGGTTCTGCCCTACATTGATCTGTAATAAAAACAATTGTCTTATAACAACTTCAGGTAATGATTCACTAGAACACAATCGGAAAAAATGATCTAAAGCAAGTACACCAGTTGTAAGGCTATTGAAACATTTTGACATGTAGAGTATCTTCAGTACCTGTGAGACCAAACCTGCATCCGTATCTTGCCCAAAATAAAAATTGGAAATTACAACCATGTGATGGCAAAAAAGATTCATTTATACTAATAACAATGGGAAAGCAAGGGCATGAGAAAGCACATTATGCAAACATATGCACCTTAAATCTGTTTCTTCCAGAATAATTGACTCTTACTACAATCCCCATCTTGGCTTGTTCCTCGTTTATCGTTACACCAAAATAGTGGGCACATTGTTTGTTTACCTGCAGAAATCCCAAGATTAAAAACAAGACACCCACCAGAATCGATCATTAGCCAGCTGCATTCTAATGATACATAGTTATAAGAATCACCTTTCCCCCAACTGATACTCCGAGTGGGAGAGGTATGACTATAGCATCACAATCTTGAGCTTCTTCAACTACATTGGCAGACACTCTAGTCTTGATAGAAGCAACCAATTTGCTATATATTCATATAGAATGAAACATTAAACGGAAATGATCTAAATGCACAAAGCAAACACATATATACATATCTATAAAACAATAATGATCATATATTACATGACTAAAGCTGCAAACATTGTATGCACAGCTCCTAATCAAGTCCAGTGTCCTCCTTGTGCTCAGCATCAATAGCCTCCATTAATAAAAATTAAAACTAAAAAGTTGCTAACTCCAAAATCAAAACCAAATTAATAGAGAAAAAAAGCGAGAGGAAATTATTAAGGCCTTTACCATGTCATCATCATTGTTGTTGTTCATAACCTGAGACGAACCAATCCTCTCTAACAACAGTCTACAATAAGCTCCCAACCATATACCAGTACAGTTCTCAATTTCACGATATAAATTTAACTACAATAGATTTTGCCTGCAGCTCTCAATTTCACGATATGTACTTTGTTAGACTGTGAAGCCGCAGATCTCCATCGCAAAGTATCAGGACTAAATACCCAATATACATTTAGTTCCATTACCTATGACTCGTTCCCACATGGAGCGGACGTCGAACTGTAAGTAATCTAGGGTTCGAATCCCCAATTACAATAAGTTAACCGAAGGTCAGATCCGTAACCCAGGGACCAATTCAAGCCAATTCAAACACACTAGACTACGCAATTACGATGAATTGAAAGAAGGGCTTTACCTTCGCCATCAGTGTCCGAACAAGAATCGACTAGAGTGGAAATCTCTTCGAGCACGAAAACTTACCCAACTTACCTAAATTTCACATTACCCTCGTGAATATGTCTGCCCGGGTGTACTGTTCACCAATCTGCCCGGACAACATTGCTTAGAGTAAATTTGGCCTGGTGGGTCCAGAAGGTAAGTAAACAATGACTTCTAAAATTTGGTGTACTGAGCACTAAGCTGAAGATAATTAACTGACAACCTACTGTTCCATGTCCAACTAGTAACAAAAAAATCCATATAAGGAACTAAATCAAGTTGAGATGTAAATGCAATGAGAAATTAAAGACAGAATCTTTAAACAGATAAACTAGAAATAAAACAAAGAATAAGATAAAAAAAAAAGACTCATGCTTGAGATTTGCAGTATCACATAAGAGAGAAAAAATCATTAAACAGTTGTCTTTTTCTTCTCAAAGAAACTCTACTTTCTTATGCTTTTCAAAACGGTTAAAGAAGCATTTCAGAAACCAAACCCACCATTTTCTTCTTTTAGTTGAAACCTCAACAACACAAGTCGTCAAGTACACAACTCATGGCTTGAAAAAAAAAACACAAACTTGAGATCCATTAACCAAACAGAACTAGAAAAATTCAAAGAAAAATAGAATATGTAGATTAGTGTTATAAGACAACTGCATAAACTAAAGTGTGAGGTATAAAAGTTAATTAGACATTCACTCACATCTAAATCAACATGATCAGCAATGTGAATGATGGAGCCACCACCCTCACAAGGTCGAACTAGAAAGCCACTAGGAAGCATCTCAGCTCTAACGAAACTTGTAGATGGGGACCTTATTGGGCCACCAATAGAAGAAGTCAATGACCTCTCACATACCTATAAATGGAAAAAAGTGATGGTAAGATGCAACATAGTCTCATCAAACTCTTGAGATTTGAACCAAGTTGAATTAATTCTAATCTAGGAGAAGGTTATTGAATTACCACAAGACTACCATCTTCCAAAGTTGTAGTGTATCTAAGCGTCCAGAAGTCGCATGCCACAGCTAATGTTGTTTGTGCACAAGTCTGGTTGTGAAGAGAATAAAATGACGACGAATTCTAACCATCATACAATACGAAAATAGAAAGAAAAAAAAGAAGACAATTCCCGATAGATGCTTTGAGAAGGCACCAATAGGCAAAACAGCATACTTGCATGTACAAGAGCTCAATTGTTTCACCATTTCCTGCAAGAATTACACTTAAAGCATCAAGGCATCAGCAATTGCGAAAACAGTTAACATAATCCAAAGATATCCACAACTCCAAAACTTGTGTTCTTCTCCAAAATCTCAATCTATGTAACAATCCCAACCTATATAACTTTTTAGCGAATAAATACTAGATGCTTAAACGAACTAGAACCAATTGTGAAAAGTAAAAAAATAAATACTCTGGGAAGTATGAAACTACTGAACTTGGCTATAAAACCCATCAGCCCACTCAATCAAAAGAAACTCACAACCACTACTCAACCTCTATTTCCTCAATCATAAGATATCAAAATCTCACATTATAAACTGAGTGTCTGAGCTTATGTAAATCTGTGTACTAGTTATATCCATTAAAAAACTAACTGATACCAAAAAAAAATTTCTTTAAACCCAACTAACATTAAAACCCTTCTTAAACCCAGAAAAGCCATCATCTTGTTATCCAGCCACCAAAACACATATAGTCATTCAAAGTATAAAACCCAACTGCAATCAAAATAGTCAAAAGACAGTAAGCACAAAAACAACATAATTATTAAGAACCTAGAATACGAAAAATGAAAGAGAAATCACAACAAATTTCATATGCTTCCAGTTGGGTCTTAGCAACGAACCCAATACTCCAGAGAGACCAAAGAAGTTAATTTCTGGCAAAAGAGTTACCTTTGTAATTTATGGGTAAGTTGCTCTGAGTGAAGTTGAAGACACGAGAAGTGAGGGGCAACTAATGGTCTCCATGACTCCGTCGACTTCGACATAATTGGGATCAGAAATTATAAATTCCAATCGATTTCAACATGGATTCTGTCTGCTCCAACGTACACCTTCTTCACGGACTACTCGCTTTTAGGGTTTTAAATCGAGACTGCTCGCTCGGCACATATTTTTTTTTAACCTTTTTCATTATGGTCGTCGACGTGCCAACCGCTTACTCAGTTCATGGCTCACTATGCTGGCGCGCCAGCTGCTCACTATGGCGACACCGACGCAGAGAGATAGAGGAGAAGAGGGGGATGGCGGCAATGTCGTTCAGTGAGGTTTCCGGAGAGAGAGAGAGAGGAGGTCGACGCCGGAGGGAGAGATATCACCGATGGTGAAGCTCTGGGCGAAAGGGGCAGAGGGAGGAGGTGGCAAGGATTTTCGGTGAGATGGTTCCGGAAGATCTTGGAGGGCAAGGAGCAAGATCCTATGAACAAAACTTATTGTAAGCTCTGTTTGACTTGCTCAGGTTGACAAAATCCACGACTGGGATTTTAAAAAAAGATGGGCGTGAAAAGAAGACTAACTCAAGAGAGATCGAGAGAGAGAGAGAGAGAGAACTGAAATCGATTGGGGATGAGTTTCGGATTTTCAGTGGCATTTTGTATAATTACTAATAAAAGTTTGGTTAATTATATAGGATGAAAACAGTTTGGATTTTTTTTTTTAAATTAGAAAGTTTTTGGGTTTTTTTAGGAAGTGAGTCTTTTAATCATTTACCCAATTAAAAATGTATAAAATAAACTGCTAGTCCAATTGAGGCCAAGACAATCGAAGTTGCTCCTAAACACAATGTCCGAATCCCAAATTCAGATCCTGAACTTTCCTGCAACCCAAAGACTACCATGTTCGAGCCCAATCACAGCTTGCGAGCTTCTTCTCTCGAGTCATCCTCACTTTGTTGAAAAAACCTCGTCGACAGCGTAATCTGCTCCAACTGATCACCAAACCAGCCACTAGCCAACATGACCAGTAAACACCACCACCACGCCACCATCAATACAACCACCAACCACATAACAAAGCGCCAAGGGAATAATAAAATGATTGCCGAATGGAAACCCAAGACTAAGACAAAAAACAACATCAAACTTCAGTTTAGCCCTGCTTAGTGACCAATTGTCCCCATCGAACTTTGTCATGCACCAGGGGCCGCCCACCACTGCCAAAAAAAAGAAGACGAGATCTTAGATGAGCGGTCTTCTCCTCTTCAGCCCTAAACCAAGACGTGATCCGTGAATGACTTTTCCCGAAACCACTTTCAAACCACCTTTGAAGGTGAGATGCAAGAGAAGAGAATGAGGCCAAACCCACAACCTCATGTCCAAAAACCGCGAGCAAAGACGGTTGCTTCTCGGCAAACCAATTTGTTGAGATAATAGATGTTCGATGCAAAAATATTTCTCGCGGAGAGGTCCTTCTCGCGAAGCAGTCTCTTTTATGATTTCAGATGTTTTAACCGCGTGAGCCGGTTTATCCTGTTTGTGCTTCGTATGCTGGCGTGCCACCGTCTCTCGACGGAATATGGACTGTTTACAGCCGCCTGACTTCTTATATAAGCGATTAGAATGGGGAGAGCACCAACCCCACTCGAATAGGTCCTTGCTGCCTAGTGTCCTAGGACTTGATATGTGAATCTCTAGCTTAGTCTTTGAAATCGGTACTCCACACGCCCTTATCCGTGCAAAGCAGAGTAATCCCGCTGACAGAGTGTTGAGAACACTGCTTCCTTGGATATCAGAACTTTCACTCGATATGTGACAAGCTCTTCAACTTTCCAGTCGCGATGCTTCCTTTGATCGCAATACTTTCACTCAATAGGTGACAAGCACTTTGATCGGCTGGTTGCAAAGAATAGAAATCTCGAAGACGAGACGTCTAGGTGTACTTGCGTATAGCAAATTTGTATGTTTGATCGGGGACCCATTCCACAAAGCTCTTACTCTCCTTATATACTCGCTTAAACAACAGTCATTCACTATGTTTCAAACTCTTTCTGCTCTCGTAATCACAGTCTGAATCTAACACCAGCATACGTGTTGTAATCCTCGTAGATCTTCTAATACTATCATAACTCCTCTAAGAAGTCCATCTAAAATAGAACAAGCCATGGTAGAATCCAAGCCGCGTGGAACCGGCTAATTTATAAGACATAGTTCTTAACAAAACTCAACTTGCTCCTGGCGAACGCTCGCCAGGCGTTGTTCTCACTTGACCCTTCGCCAAGCGTCTATAACATAGTGGGCCGCTCGGGAAGATCTCGGCCATCGAAGCCCAAAATGAAATACTTTATTTTAGGCCCAAACATTGCCCCTCAGGTCTTGAACTTGGAACTTCCTGAACAAGCGAAAAGACTTGAATATAACTTGACTGACGTGCTAAAACTTTAAAATGGTGTCCCATCACTCAAACGCCACGTCACACAACCTTTCAAAAAGGTGTGCCATTCGACTGACACAGTATAAAAGCACTAGTACATATCCACAAATCTCATTTTTCAACGAAACCCTTTCACCTGCTCTGATCCTACACTTTCTAACCCTCTCAGTCAAAAAGTTCAAACATTTCCTTCTCACCGCCGTCAATCCTTACATTCCAGAAAAAATGCCTCCTCGCAAAGACATTCCCAACCTTTATGAATCCCATGACGCCAAGAAGTTTTCCAAACAACTCAAAGCCGTCGCCAGATGACACAACCCAGAAGCTGTTTGCACCCTTTCGATATCCCCTGTTGAAAATACAGGCCTTCTCCGTCCTTTTCTGGACACTCCACTTGATCCAGAGCTTTTCAATGTCCTCCGCCAACCCATCTGTAGCTCATCCCTCATACTCCAAGACAACCCCAGGGCAGACCCAAAGGAATGGACCCACAAAGACACTCTCTGTCTTATTGGAAAATGGCCACACTCAAGTGCAGAAGATCTCGCTTGGTACCGGCACCGCCGTGGGCAAGATATCGACCGGTGGGAGACAACCGGAATAGCCCAACTCATCGATTTATGCTTTTCTCTTCCAGCCGGAGGCAATAGAGCCCCTTTTGCCACAGCCATGTGCTTTTGGGATTGTTCGGCCAACTGCTTCCGCCTTCCATGTGGTGATGTGAACATCACAATGCTCGACCTGTATACCATATTTGGATTTCCTGCTTTTGAAGATATCTGGTCTCTTCAGCAACACCACAAAACACCAATCCGAGCCTCCCCTGAACGCCCTTCTTCTTACACCTCCTGGATGAAACATTTTGCTCGCGAGGAAAAAGACACGGCTCAAGGAGGAATAGCCTTTCTGGAGTACTGGCTAGCAAAGTACCTCTTCTGCTCAACCTCCGCCAAGGTCACCAAATCCTAGACCAACCTTGCTGAACGCATCTTCAATAGGGAACAACTAAGCTTGGTTGAATCCGTCCTCGCCTACATCTATTATGGCTTAAGGTGAGTCACACTATCAAAGCTTGACCTGAACCAACCAGGACCACTTTGGATGGTAGAACTCTGGTTGCAAATGTACTTTCCTTTCTTCCATCCCTCAGCACCCCCTGTCCACGAAGAACACAAACTGCTGGGCCAGACATTGGTCTCTGCACCACCCAGGATCAGACAATGGTCCTACCTCCACTGCTTCAAGCACCTCTGTTTGCACAAGGACTTCCCAACTACAGTAGTTGAGAAAATTCTGAATTGTCGCCACCCTGGCCTCCTTGCGAGTGGATTTATGCCTTCGCCAGAACAAAGTATTCTTGCGAGAAACCTCTTCATCCGATTCAACACTTGCCAGGACCTGCCAGTTCCAGACTCAGCCAGCTCCGGGTATAAGCTATATGCCCCAAATCACTTCTCCAGACAGTTTGGGCTCAGCCAGGATGCCCCCATGCCCCTCGCCTGCTCTATTAACAAATACACTATTTGGCGAGGAAACGGTCACCCCTTGCAGCAGAAGTGCGAGATGAACACTTTGGCTTTCCAGCAATAATGCTTCCACCCATAACAAAGCCACTAGTGATCTCTCAATCGGTCACACAGTCGTACCTCGCATGGTGCTCCCAGTTCTGGGAAGACATACGACACCAAGGACCGCTCTCGCTTTTTGCTGCCATCTTCTATGACTTTGGCCAGAGATTCTCGAATGAAGAAGACTTGGCTGCAATAAATGGATCATTCAAGAACATAAAGTCTAGTCCATGGCCACAGGTATACCCCTTTACTCTAAAAATTTCCACATGAATTAGCAATTCTTTGTATCGTAACTGACCACCCTTTTCTTCAATCTTCCTTGCACAGCACACCCCTGAGCCAGACGTGACTGTGGCCATTCAGTCTCTCAAGAAGAAAAGATCAAACCCCTCTGGGTCCTCCGTAAGTATTTGTACCTACTTTTCCCAGAAAAATCTGACTTTGCCACTGACCCTGTAACTAACCCCAATCCTTTGACAGTCTCCAAAACGCAGAAAGATTATACTGAAACCCAAAGGGCCTCAAAGTGGAACTTGGCTAGATACAAAAGTCATCAGCAGGGATAAACAAGCGAAGCTCCAAGCTCGAGTCTTCCTTGCTTCATTTGATCAGAGGAGTGACAAAGCCTCGGGGGCCAGTGCTTGCTCAACCGTAGCCTTCACCATTGCACACTGGTTATGTGCAAACCCAAACAGCATGCCCACGCTCTCCCAATTTGACGACCTCCTGATTCAAGGTTAAAAAGAGTGGCAGGAACTATGCAAGGACGAGGCCCTTGCAAGCAATTACCCAGATCAACACTTTGATCTGGACGTGATTTTGAAGGCTAACATCATACCACTAAAATTCGCATCTGATGACTCCTTCATTGGGTATTTTGACCCAGAAAAGTTTACAGCTCTGAATGGCCTCCCTTCCTTTGATGCTTTATGGGAGCAAATCCGGAACAGCCACAAGCCTCGAGTATTCATAGTGAGTTGGAACGACCATTTCTCCGTCCTCAAAGCTGAAGACGGAGCATATTACATAATAGACTCACTGGGAGAAAGGCTTTCTGAAGGATGCTGTAAAGCTTTCATCTTGAAGTTCGATGATTCCAACATCATACTTGACAATGAGGATCGAGATACAGGCCCTGAAATCATCAACAGCGCTAAAGAATGTTGTAAAAATTTCATAGCCCAATTTCTGGCTGGAATCCATCGAACAGAACTTGAGAAAGAAGAGAAAACAAAGCCTGTTGATTCCGCCGTTTTGTTTCGGCGTCTGCAAATTGAAGTCCAATCTTGCTTCATTCCTTCCTCCTCTGGCGAAGGCACCAGCACTCAAAATGAGCAAGTCATTTCAGAGCCTGATCGTCAAATCTTCTCCTCGCCAGAGCACTTAGTCACACAACCACCAGTTTTGGCTGAAAATAATCCAGAACGCGAGGAACCGGTTCCTTCCTCGCCAGAACTCCAAGTTCAAGCAACTGAAGGAACACAATTATTGTCTCCCCAACAAGTAAGAACTCTCTATACTCACTTCTGGATTAATGTTTCTTAATTGGTCCTAACACTCTGCTATTCATACTGTAGTCCAAACTTGTTCTTGAGGACCCGACTGCTCGCGAGATAACCTCCAACAACCCCAAGAAACAGATAAGCTCATCAGACCAATCTCCTATAACGGCTGCCGAGGACCAGCCTAGCAATCCTTCAGGTGTCAACGATGAAGATCCTGTACCTCAAATCACAGAAAATCTCATACCAACTTCATCGCAAGAAAGCAACCCCCAGCGACTCAGTGTGCAAGAAACCACCACAAAGTTACAAGAACTTATAGGCAAACTGGGTACGCGGAGCACTCCTTCTGACACTGATGTCATGCTTCGAAAAATTCTCTCTGGGCCCTTGGGTTCTTCACCAGACATTCAAGCTGTCTATGAGCAAGTGAAAATCATAAAGGTCACTGCCCCAGCAAATTTCATCCCTCGCCTAGATGAACTTGAGGAGAATCTCTCTCTATTCCTGAGTCAAAATGAAGCCTACCATCATCTAAAGCTCGAGGTCGAGCGTAAGAATGAAGCAGCAGAGACTTTGGAGCGACAGACTCAAAGAGAGAAGGAGAGAATTCAGAAAATATTGGAGGATGACTCTACCCGGCAAGAAACTTTAGCAACTAAGCGGGCAAGAATAACTGCCATTAAAGCTGAACTTGCCACCCTTGAAGCTGAAGTAAGTGCACTGGAAGCTAACACCTCAAAGCATCAGGACACAATGCACCAAATTATGATAGAAGGCGAGAGCCAAGCTCAACTCCTACAAGAGGCACGCGAAGAAGCCAACAACGCTCGCCAAGTAGCTCAACAAGCCTGGGTAGCTTCAGAGATTGCCAAAATCTCAGTAAAGAACTTTTTCCTCCTATTGTAAAATTTTTTGGGCCTCAGATGTAGGTCCTATTTACTTGTCCAAAACTATTCAAACATTTATGTATTCAAATTGATTCCGACAACAAAGCATGAATTGGGTCCAAAGACCACATTGGGCCTTTTTAATAAGCCCCTTTTCACCATTGGTCCAGCCTCATATTTAAGCTGTAACTGTTTTGACCACTCTGACTGTTCAACAATAAATGGAATTTTAATTCCAAGCTTGGAATCCGTATCGCGTCAAACAATCAAAATCTTTTGAAATACGTTTCACCTGCCCCAGAAATCTCCTCATTTATCATGCACTTCTTGCGGGTAGATAAACCGTCTTCGTGGTCCACTTTCATTTGGACGTGTGTACTCTATTCTTGGGTGTTATTACTCTCGCGAAGCCATACCGTTGTGACTCCTTCCTATAAAAGGTTTCCCTTCCCTTGTGTTATGAATCAACTCTTTCGCAAGAATGAATTACCTTTCTATTTATTTGCTCTGGTCTTCCTATCTAAAGAAACCTCCAGATAAATCCTTCCATATCGTGTTCCTTAGATAGAAATATCCACGTCCAAACCTGGACTAGATAGCAATATCTACGTCTAGGCGTTGCCTTGGCTATCCCAACTTGAATCAGTGGAAGAAGGGAGAAGCCACAATCCCGAGGTAAAGACGCCCCTGTCCCCTTCCAGTGCACCTGCTCGGTGTCGATATGCATTGGAGGTGGTAGGCCTCTCAGGTCGGCCTATAAAGATGAGGAAAGATAGGGGCCTCATCCCGGGAAAAAAGGCAACAAACGCCAAGTCCTTGGCGTTTCAAATCCTCTCCATCCCCTCACCGAGGTTGATCTCCATGTGTACATATTTGATACATCGACCCCAGGGGATGGCTATCAACTAAGAGGATTTATGAGAAACAAACTATTTATCTTTTTTCTCTGTTGCTGATTCATAGTTTGTTTTTCCGCATGGTATCAGAGCTTGAGGCCGCAAAGCCTTTGTATTCTTCTAGTATGTTGAATGTAATATTTTATTTGAAGCACAAAAGTTCCTTATATTGATAAACTCAGATATAGTTTGTTCAAAACTCGGGCCACAATTACTGGCTAACATGAACTTTTTGACTTGGAAGAAATACAGACATTTTCTAAAAAATTGGCCTCGGATACAGGCTCTAGCTATTTAGCCCCATGAATAGGCTGTTATGATGTATATGATCCTCGGTATGTGTTGCCCCTGTAGTTTACTCATGCGAAGGCATGAATAAACTAGACTTAAGTTGTAGTTGGAGGATCTTCATACTCCCAAACTGGTTGGATAAATTTCTTGAGGAAACGACCATTTATTGGATTAACGTGTATTGAACCATCTCGATCTCGCAAACGAACAGCTCCTTTACCCAACAATCGATCGATAATATATGGTCCTTCCCATTTCTCTGACCATTTTCCTCGTCCTTCAGTCTTCTCGCCAACAGGCAAAATGACTCGCCAGACGAGTTCTCCTTCTGCAAAACTCATGCCCCTGGTTCGTTGGTCATAGGCACGAGCCACCTTTTGTTTTTCAACACGTAGACTATCGTAAGCTTGTATACGTTTCTCATCTAAGTCTTCATGTTCTTGCCACATTGCTTGTACATAGTCTTCACCAATCAAGTTGTGTTGCTCCATTACTCGTAAAGACTGGACATTGATTTCTAAAGGCAAAACTGCATCATGCCCAAACATTAGTGCATAAGGAGTCGTACCTATGGGTGTCCTCTTACTAGTCCTATAAGCCCACAATGTGTTAAATAGTTCTTCATGCCACAGTCTGGCATTGCTCGCAAGCATCCGTTTAAAAATGTGAATAATGATTTTATTGCTTGCTTCAGCTTGACCATTGGATTGGGCATGATATGGAGAATAATGAAGAAAGTGAATCCCAAGATCCTTCATAAGTGTGTCCACTTCTCCAGACATAAACGCTGCCCCTCGGTCTGAAACAAAACTCTCAGGAATGCCAAACCGACAAATGATATCTTCAAAGAGGAACTGGCGGATGGCCTTTGCTGACGATACCCTGAGAGATCGAGATTCAACCCATTTTGTGAAGAAGTCAATAGCCACTATGATAAACTTGTGCCCTTCAGATGAATGAGGATGAATCATTCCTATTAAGTCCAAAGCCCATCCTCGAGCTGGCCAAGGCTTGATTATTGGATGTAATGGTATCCTGGGCAGATGGTTGACCGGACCATGTTTCTGGCATTCTTCACAACCTCTTGCGAACGTGATGCAATCTCTGAGCATTCCTGGCCAATAAAAGCCATGTCTTCTTATTAACCATCTCATCTTGGGACCAGCCTGATGTGCCCCTGCTACCCCAAGGTGGACCTCTCTCATTAACCGCTTAGCGTCACATCCAAAAACACACCGCAACAGTATGCCTTCTTCTCCCCTTCGATATAACTCAACATCCTTGAACACATAATTAGGGGCTAAAAATCGAATCCGCTTGTCTACCAGATTATTGGGATTCTGGAGATAAGAGATGATTTCCTGTCTCCAATCCACATCTATGTGGTCAAGTGTAGCAACGTACCATTCGTTTTTATGTTCTTGACGTGTAAAGAAAGATGGAAGGGTTCTTCTTTCAACCTTTAAAATTCATTCGCGTACTCCATCTTGCAAACTTACACCCGTTGCTAGCTAGTTGAGCCAGCTCATTGGCTGCATAGTTCTTTTCGCGAGGAACATGACTCAACTCCACTTCTGTAAACAACCTGAGCAGGTCTCGCGCCCTTTTAGCATAAGGTTCTAAGACTGGGCCTGCTTTATACTTTGTCTCAAGTTGCCTGATCACTAGTTGGGAATCTCCATAAATATGCACATCGGTGATCTCCAAATCCAACAAAAGTTCTAATCCAATGATTAAAGCTTCATACTCTGCTTGATTATTTGTGCATCTGAAGTCCAACCTGAAAGAATAAGAAAAAGTTTGGCCGCGTGGGGAAGTTAAAGCTACTCCTGCCCCAGCCATAGTACTTGTACTGGACCCATCAAAGTACAGACACCAAGGAGCCAAATCAATACGAGCAAGGTCCAGTTCTGGCCCTTCAACAACCTCTTCCATTGGATGATGAGCCAAAAAATCAGCCACGGCTTGGCCTTTTACCGCCTTCTGGGGAACATATTGCAAAGAGAATTCTGACAAAGCCAGAATCCATTTCCCAATGCGTCCCCGGAGAATCGGTCTGGACAGCATGTACTTCACTAAATCTGTTTGTGCAATGACACATGTAGTGAAGGAAAGCATATAGTGCCTCAATTTATACCCTGAAAAGTATAAGGCTAGGCAGAGTTTTTCCATTGGAGAGTATCTTGTCTCGCAATCGTTCAAGGTACGACTTAGATAGAAAATAGCATGTTCAACTCCTGACATGTCGTCCTGAGCTAGTAGACTTCCAATGGAGAGTTCGGTAGCTAATATATACAGCTTGAGAGGAACCCCTGGTCTTGGGGGCACCAAGACGGGTGGGTTTGTTAAGTAGGCTTTAATGGTATCAAAGGCCTCTTGATGTGTAGGCTCCTATACAAAGTCCTTTTGATTTTGAAGCCTGAGCAGAGTTGAGAATGGTTGTGTCTTCCCAGCAGCATTGGCAATAAACCGTCGTAAGAAATTGATCTTTCCCAATAAACGTTGTAGTTCTTTCTTACTTTGTGGCGGGACTGCATTAAGAACCGCTTGTTTCTTGTCGTCTGGTATCTCAATCCCACGCTGATGAACCAAAAAACCCAGGAAATCTCCTGCTTGGACGCCAAACACACACTTGGCTGGATTCATCTTTAGTTGATGTTGCCTCATTCTGAGAAACACCTGCCGTAAGTCTTCAAAATGGTCACTTCTGCGCTTCGATTTGACTACCACATCATCAATATATACTTCCATGATTTTACCAATAAGATCATGGAAGATCAAATTCATTGCTCGTTAGTAAGTTGCCCCTGCATTCTTAAGTCCAAATGGCATATCCATATACTCAAAAACACCTGCAAATCCTGGGCACCGAAACGCTGTTTTATGTCGATCTGCTTCAACCACTGGAATTTGATGATATCCAGCAGTGCCATCTATAAACGTCAACATTTCATGGCGGGCAACTGAGTCTATCAACAAACCTGCTACTGGCATGGGGTATGCATCCTTTGGGGTTGCATTGTTCAAGTCTCTGTAATCAACGCACACTCGCATCTTTCCATTCTTTTTCTTGACCGGGACTACATTAGACAGCCACTAATTATATTTGGCTACACGTATGATCCCTGACTTGAGCATCTTTTCGACCTCTTCCTTGACTAGAATTGCCGTCTCTGTATTCATGCGACGCATCTCTTGTTTCACAGGCTTCTTCCCTTCTATGATGGGCAAGTTGTGACAAACCAAATCTGGTGACAGTCCGGGCATGTCGTCATATTTTTCTGCAAAACAATCTGTGTATTCTTGTAGTAATTCAATAAGCTTGAGTCTCTCCTCAGGCTCCAGGAAGGTACTGATGGCCACAGAGATTGGCTCTTTATCTGTCCCAAGATTGATGTATTCAATGGGATCCTTGACTTTAGGAGGTAAATCATCTAGAGCTGCTGGAGCTAATTTAATCTTGTCCTCCTCCTCGAAGTCTTGCAAAACATCTTCATCCACGTATTCCAAGGCTGCAACCATCGGAACCTTCTCAAAGGCTTGGCTCTCTAGCAAAAAATTATGAAAGCGTTCGTGTAAAGAGTAACAAGCCTCGGACTCTATACTTGATAGAGACCCAGTCATTGAGAACGTTTGGATGGTAGCTCAATGGTGTAGGGTCTTTTGCTATCTTGATTTGCTTGAATTATACCCCACTGAGCTAGTTCAGAGGCCGTAACACCAACTGGGCGGCCTTTATTATCGACGCCACATACCTCCAATGGCCTAAGGTCACTGTGGTAATATCTGGCTTCTAATGCATTAGCAGAGACGGAATATGATCGAGGGTCAACATCGATAAGTTCTGCTTCACCTGACTCTATATTCCAGAGTAACATCTGCTGATGGAGGGAACAAGGTACACAATAGCTCCGATGAATCCAGTCACGTCCCAGAATTGCACTGTATGGAGATGTACACTCTACTACAAAGAATGTGTAAGTGCCTGAGGCTAGACCGATGTGTACCTGTAAGAAAACAATGCCCAAAGTCTTGGTTATGCTACCCTGAAAATTTCTGACGCTTAACGAGGTTTCTTGGATAGCAGACTTGGGGATGCCTAATAAGGCCATTGCCTTAACTGTGATGATGTTTACCACTGCCCCCGAGTCCACTAGGAGTTTGTTTAACTGAATCCCTTGGACATTTCCTGTGACGTATAACGGCCGCATGTGCATGGCCATATCTATAGTGGGTTTGGAGAACATCATCTGTCCTTTCGTGTGTGCTGAATCCAGCTCTGGTATTTCGGTTGATGTCGGACCACTTGTTAGATCCGGTTCTTCTTCTGGTAATACCAAGTTGTTGACGCTTTTGCTTGTAATGGATTCAACTGTCGAGGCTGACGGAGATAAAGCGTATTTGGAGGATAAGACAAACACCATGTTAATGGCGAAATCATCTTCTTCAATGCAAACTTCTGCTTCTTCATCTTCGTCTTCACCGTAATCCACCAACTGCTCATCCTCTTTGTAGTTGTCAGCTTCAGCCTGATGTCCATCCTCGTTCGAAGTTGTAGTAACCTCGAGATGAGCTACCTGTTGTAACTGACCCTCAGGAATATGATCAATAGCTGCTGGCAGTAGTAATGGTGGATTTTGCCCCTTGGGATCAGGAAACAGCTGTCGGGTCTTCTTTTGTTCTTCCACAACTAAAGGCCTAGGTTTCCATCGCAAGACTGGGGGCTTGCTTGGAACGTTCTGTTTCTGAATGTCCTTCTTTCCCTTAGGGGATGCTTTTAGCCCTACTGTTTTCATCGTATCTTCTTCAAAGGTGAGGTGTCTCCTCACTGGCTTCCGTTGTGTAGGTTCACGATGAATCTCGGGAGTAGATTCAGGCTCTTTGCCTTTGGGTCCTAACTCTGGGTTTCGATCAAAGACTCCTGGTCGTTGGGTTCTCACTTTGGGCTCGCGAGACTTTTTCCCAAAAACCACCAGTGGGTTCGCTGCAAGGGCATTCATTCGCCTCTGCAACGCTTCTGGAGAACACTCCAGCTCTTCCTTTTTGATCAAGCCTGCTTCATAAGCCTCTAGTGCTCTCTTGGCTCTTCCAAAGCGTCGTTGAAGATTTCTTCTCCTGCTTGGAGTTACCTCAATAGTTTTTCCTTTTTCCCTTACGTACCAGACATCCTCATTTGTAATATTTCTTGAAGCTGGAGGTATATATGGTCTCGCGAGCGTACTTGCAACCTTGGACTCGGTTGTTCCAGCTAAACTGGCTTTGTCTGCTGCTCACGAGTGCTTGGGAGTTGGAGTATCCCTTTGTTTTGTTTGCTGGGGCTGATGATCTGCATTCGAAAATAACTCCGGGAAAAACTTGGCTGCTTCAGCCAGTTCTTCATAAGACATCTTCAGCCCGCTTCTCAGTTTGCAATGCGCGCAAAGGGCTACTGGCGATTCCGCCTTGGGGTCCAACTTTTCTTTTCCTTTAGTTCTTGGTATGTATGGTGGACTTTCGCCAGTAGTTGGATGATCATTGGATTGTTTTCTTTTGTTTGATTTGTCATGCGTTAGCTCCAACATTCCAACTATCATCGGTATGGAAGTTTCCAGGCCTTGTGAGGGTTTTTGTTCTATCATTATTACTCCCTCGTCAATCCATTGCTGTATCTTGAACTTCAAATCTTGACAGGCACTTGTGGTGTGGCGTCCCCATTTATGATGGTACCGACAATAAAGCAAACCCCTGACATCCTCAAGATGTGGGTCGAGTGTTCCCCAATTGTCAGGAACCACAGCTATTCCTACTTGGCACAGCTCGTTGAATATCTCCTCTTTCCTAGACGCGTCGTATGTGATTTGAGTCCGCTTAGGTCGAACAAATGCTATATGTTGTCTAGACCTCCGTCTTGACCTCTTCTTCGCGTATGTTGGCTCAATTTGAGTACCCCCTGAAGAAGTGCCGACGGTAGGAGAAGTTGCAACTGGAGGAGGTGATGCCCTGTGAGGATACTTCGGGTGGAAATCTACCTCGCCCATGTTGTTGATTTCAATCACTTCCCAATTGATCAATCCTTGAACTTTATCTCTCAAGGTTGAACACATTGCTGTTCGATGACCAAAGTGATTATGAAACTTGCAAAAGTGCTGGGCTGGCTTTTTGTACCGTAATTGTCTGAGTTTATTAACTGGGTAAAAGAAAATCAGCCACATGTCCTTTAGCCTATCGAAGAATTCTTCTATCATATCGACTCTGAATGAGTAGGCTAAAAAGGGTGGTCGATTCCAAGCCTCCGCACCTTCGAGATGTCTATTAGGTGATGTCCAATCCACCTCAACCATATTAACCTGTGCAGCAGGGAAGGGCTCGGAATCCACTAATGCAGCTGTTTTGGACGATCCTTCCAGCTCTAACCTTCCTTCGTTGATCCATCTCTGGATCTGGTCTTTAAGCTTGATGCAGTCCTTTGTGGTGTGGTTCCATGCTCCATGGAACTTGCAGTATTTTTTACCCTTTAACTGCTCAGTTGTAGGAAGTGGTCCAAAGTCTGCTTTGACGACACGCAGACTATACAGCTCGTCCAAAATTTCATGGGCCATATTGGCGTCATAGGTGTATGTCTCAAACTCTGGCTTAGTAAAAGCCAATGTTGAGAGCTTGATTGGGCCCTTACTCTTTTGAAGCTTGCGGGGTTTTAGAACTTTGTTTGTTGACAAATCAACGACACCCACTTGCTCGCAATCAGAGTCTGACTCTTGATCTTCTACACCTTCGATATAAGCCACTGTCTTTGGCTTTAACCTATCATAGGTTTTGTTATTGTACGTCCCCTTCGATGCGTTCCTTCTGTTGTCTCTTTCCTGCATGTTACTATGAGCCTTAGTTACAACCGTGATGAACTCATTCAAGGAGAAATACTTGGTGTTTAAGAATAGCTGGTGGAACGTGTCCTCCAAACCATTCTTGGCCATTTCGACCACCTCCTCCTTACTCAGAGGGGTCTTGCATAGATTATATTCTGACCGGAAACGGTGCAGGAAGGTAATCGGGCTTTCTGTCACCGATTGGCTCAAGGAAGCCAGCTTTCCTACGCTGGTTTCTGGTCTTGCTGTTCCAAAGTGATCTATGAATAAGGCCTCCATATCCTTCCATTCACTGACCGAGCCCTTCTCTATTCCTGTGTACCATACAAGGGCTGATCCTGACAACGACGATCCGAAGACTCTTAACTTGAGCCCCTCATCTTCAGCAAATTGCCCTAATTGTAGAGTAAAATAGGCTAGGTGTGTTGCTGCATTTGCATCGTCGTCGCCAGAGAAAGTTTGGAAGGTCTGGTGCTTGTAGAATTTTGGCCACCGCCACGCATTAGGATCGTCTTTCACCATTGGAAGAAACGGTGTCTCGTAGGTTTCATGCATCTTGGATAATTGTATGTTACAATCGTCTAGGAACCTATTTAACTGTTGCTCCCAAGCAAGAGGAAAGGACTCCGCTTGCCTAGTTTTCCTGGCCAAGTCCGATACGGATTTGGTTAGAGACGTTATGTCTCTGTCTACCCTTTGTGATAGAGTCGCCGCATACCGGCGGTATTCCTCCAAACCTTTTTCCATTTGGTGAAAGATATCTATCCGAAGCCTATCCTGACCTTCCACCAAACTAGCTACCTGGGCTTTCGTGGCCTCTCTTTCCTCTCGATCCTGATTTAAGTCCACCCGCATCGATTGGATTCCAGCTGCCGCTGCATCTATTAAATTGCCCTGGGTGGTGAGAAGAGCTGCCTGTTGCTCGATCCTCTCTTCGAGGGCCAAATGGTAATTAGCCTGGTGGCTATCGCGCCTAGCCGTGTAAGCCAAGTACTGTTCGAACGATAGTTCGGCTATTTCCACTGCATTCAAAGATTTGAACGTCATGGTGTCGAAATTGCTAGCGAAAATAACTTCAACTGCTTGATTGCTCAATGAACGACACTGACTAGATGTATGTTCACGGTAAGCCAGTTGTGGATGTTTGCGACACTGAGGGTAGACCCTTTGATAAGGATCTTCAATTGTCACTTAGAGATGCTAAGAGATATGGTCCCACTGGGCGTGCCAAAATGTTCGATGCAAAAATATCTCTCGCAGAGAGATCCTTCTCGCGAAGCAGTCTCTTTTATGATTTCGGATGTTTTAACCGCGTGAGCCGGTTTATCCTGTTTATGCTTCGTATGCTGGCGTGCCACCATCTCTCGACGGAATATGGACTGTTTACAGGCCTGACTTCTTATATAAGCGATTAGAATGGGGAGAGCACCAACCCCACCTGAATAGGTCCTTGCTGCCTAGTGTCCTAGGACTTGATATGTGAATCTCTATCTTAGTCTTTGAAATCGATACTCCACACGCCATTATCCGTGCAAAGCAGAGCAATCCCGCTGACAGAGTGTTGAGAACACTGCTTCCTTGGATATCAGAACTTTCACTCGATATGTGACAAGCTCTTCAACCTTCCAGTCGCGATGCTTCCTTTGATCGCAATACTTTCACTCGATAGGTGACAAGCACTTTGATCGGCTGGTTGCAAAGAATAGAAATCTCGAAGACGAGACGTCTAGGTGTACTTGCGTATAGCAAATTTGTATGTTTGATCGGGGACCCATTCCACAAAGCTCTTACTCTCCTTATATACTCGCTTAAACAACAGTCATTCACTCTGTTTCAAACTCTCTCTGCTCTCGTAATCACAGTCTGAATCTAACACCAGCATACGTGTTGTAATCCTCGTAGATCTTCTAATACTATCATAACTCCTCTAAGAAGTCCATCTAAAATAGAACAAGCCATGATAGAATCCAAGCCGCGTGGAACCGGCTAATTAATAAGACATAGTTCTTAACAGAACTCAACTTGCTCCTGGCGAACGCTCGCCAGGCGTTGTTCTCACTTGACCCTTCGCCAAGCGTTTATAACATAGTGGGCCGTTCGCGAAGATCTCGGCCATCCAAGCCCAAAATGAAATACTTTATTTTAGGCCCAAACAATAGAGAACGAGAGTCGTTCTCGAGATACTCGGTCCTACCAAGATGACCGTTGGAGTTCTTCTCGAGTTTACAAAACCATAGCAGAGCCATTATACAAAAGATTTATGACCGAGGTTTTTTTCTCATGAAGAGAAAAAAAGTCAATTTCAAAGCAGAGTATGCTTGAAACAATTTTTTTTAGATGATCGATAGTCTTTTAATAAGAAAAAATATTACTGTCGAAGTCTGAACTTTCTAAGTGGTATCAAAATGATGCGCAAATTTCAAAATTATCAAAGTAATGCCCATACTCTCAAAACTGTATCAAAGTGATGCCTACCAGGAATTTCTGATGACGTGGCAATCTTTTTATGAAATTTCAAAACTATCAAAGTAATGTCCATACTCTCAAAACTGTATCAAAGTGATGCCTATCAGAAATTTCTGATGACGTGGCAATTTTTTTCTTTCATAAATTGAGACAAAAAGACCATATTACCCTTATTATTTTTATTTTTTTTATTTCTTCTTCTTCTTCTTCTTCTTCTTCTTCTTCTTCTTCTTCTTCTTCTCTCTCTCTCTCTCTCTCTCCACTACAAGAAAAACGCACTTAGACGGTTCCGACATCTAAGTGTAACTTAGATGATGGAAACAATTTTCGTCGGATACAATTTTGTTGTCTAAGACACACTTGGACGACAGAAACACTTTTTTCGTCGTCCAAGTGGCCATACAGAGAATGGGCCAACACGCCGTGGTCTGTGTGGCCACTTGGACGACGGCGCCTAGGTCCGTCGTGTATGTGGCCACTTGGACGACGAAAACTAGCTCAGTCTTTCGTTTAAGTGGTCACTTAGACGACTCTCCGTCGTCTAAGTGAAACATTATATAATGTCCATGCCGAACTCTCTTCCTCTCCACTCGCTCGTTTCAACTTCATCCTCATATCGATCATTCTCTCTCTTGATCAGACTCTCCTCACACGTACATGCAGCTAGCTAGCTAGCATGCACGTACTATATATATATATATATATATATATATCTTTGGGTCCGACCATCGATTCGCCATATATCGGAGAATGCTAGATATGTACGTACATAGTTAATTTTCGATCGACAATCTTAACGTTTATATATATAATTAATTGTACGTATGTTTGATTGATCGATTGCATTGTTAGTACGTCCAATATTTATAATTAAGTTAGGTAATTGATGATATATATATATATTAGTTAATTAATATAGACCAGTAATACGTATATATATATATATGCATGAATGTTTAAAAATTCGGTTAATATTTAGTTAAAACGTATATGCATGTTAGATATATTAAAGTAATTGATGTATAGTATATTCACTAATAATTAATAAAGATAATTAATAAATATTTTAATTAATTATACGTTAAGAATTAAGGTAGTTGCATGAAAATTTGTATATATATATATAATAGTTTAATGATTACTTGAAAATCTGTGTATATATATATAGAATAGTTGACTAATATGATAATTAATTATTGAATTTTGTAGAAGTATAGACAAGAGTTGGATGAAGTTGCGAAATAGAAGTGATGTCTGGTATATGGACGAAATTAGAGAATTTGTGAATTTTGCGATAGAACATGGTCAGGGAAAGAAGCGTTTCAGGTGTCCGTGCAAAAAATGTCATAACTATTAGTATGTGGAGGTTAATGTTATGGTGCAATACCTGTACGAAAATGGTATGATGTGGAGTTATACTACGTGGAGCGAGCATGGTGAAGCAGTAGACTTCAGCTTAGCAAACTTCAGCTCCGGGTACAGTTACCATGGTGCCTCATCCAACGGAAGTGGTGCCGGCCCCCCTAGTTGGAACCCAACTGCGAATTTGGTCCATGATGCGTTTCCGGGATTTAGTCATGGTGGACACCAACACCAAGAGGGAGGTTACAATACCACTCATGGGCATGATGACACATTCCCCGCTGCTAGATTGGCCACTGACACTAGTGAGATGGATAAGTACAACATGTTACTACTTGAAGCGCATACCCCGATGTACCCTGGATGGTAAGAGAATGTATTACAATATGTGATGGAGCAAATGAAAATAAAAGTGCAGCATAAAATTTCAGTCATTGCTTTTGACAAAATTTAAGAGCAAATATGTAAGTTGCTTCCTGATGATCACAATCTTCTTAAATCTGATTATAAGGTTAGAAATATCTTGAGCAGCCTCGGCCTAAAGTATAGGATAACTGATGCATGTCCAAATGATTGTGTGCTGTTTTACAAAGACTATAAAGATTTAGAATATTGTCCTGTATGTGGGCAGTGCAGATATGAGCTGAATAGGAAGAATTCAAAAAAGAAAATTCTTGTGAAGGTTTTTCGATATTTTTCATAGATTCCCAGATTGCAGTGTTTGTACATGTCTCTATACACAGCAGAGGCGATGCAATGGTACGTAGAAAAGCGAATATATGACGATGTGCTAAGACATGCCGCAGATGGGGAGGCTTTCAAACATTTCGACAGCGAATTTTGAGACTTTGCGGTAGAGGTTAGAAATGTTAGACTCGGACTGTCTACAGACGGATTCAATCATTGGGGTAGTAATAGCTCTGCCGTTAGCACTTGGCCAGTTATTCTGATGCCGTACAACCTGCCTCTGTGGATGTGTATGAACAAGGAATTTAATTTCCTTACTCTGCTAATTCCAGGTCCTACATCTCCGGGGAAGCGCTTAGATGTGTACATCAGACCCTTGATCGACGAGCTGAAACTGTTGTAGGAAAATGGAATCCCAACTTATGACAAATTCACTGACATGATGAGGGCTGCCGTAATGTAGACGATCAGTGATTTTCCAACGTATGGGATGTTGGCAGCCTGCAGGAAGAAATGATACAATGGATGTCCTATATGTTTGGACGACGTGAACTCTAGTTGGCACGCGGGGAAGGTGTGTTATTTGGGTCACCGTAGATGACTTCCTCACGACCACCCGTGGTGACAGGATGAAGCACAGTAAAGAATAATCCTAAACCTCATAGTTGGTCGGGCGAAGAGATTTTAGAGAGGTTGAGCTATTTCGACTTTGATGTGTTGACCAATGACAATGATGTACAGAAATGCAATCCAATACCTCTGCATGATCTCAGCTATTGGCATCACAAGAGTATATTCTTTAAACTTCCTTACTTGTCAAAGTTCAAGCAGAGGAACAACTTGGACGCGATGGACATAGAAAAGAATGTGTGCTGCAGCGTGGTGGGAACAATTCTCGGTATTAAGTTCAATACTAAAGATACTCCTAAAATGCGCAAAGAAATGCAATCTAATACCTCGGTAGGAGAAGAGTGTACAACAAGATGCCAGCTGCACCGTACACGAAGAAGCCGGCACTTAGAGGTTCTATATTTCACTGGTTTAAGAGCGTTCGTTATCCAGCTACGTATGCAGCTACTATAATTGAAGCAATGGACAAGGTGCAGCACAAGTTTGTTGCTCTAAAGACACATGACTATCACGTTATGCTGCAACGTTTGATTCCAGTAATAATTCGGCCATATTTGCCTCATGACATTGTAGAACCAATAGTGGCATTGTGCACATGGTGGCAGAGGTCATGCACCAGAGAATAAAAGAAGTCAGATGTGGTAGAA
Source organism: Geum urbanum (assembly GCA_946800695.1). Lineage (NCBI taxonomy): Eukaryota > Viridiplantae > Streptophyta > Magnoliopsida > Rosales > Rosaceae > Geum > Geum urbanum. Next base: position 35,564,167 of record OX326997.1, on the reverse strand, counting down.
CTGCAACAACAAATTTGGCACATCATTTGCAAACTAGAGAGTATTTTTCCCTCTGCTTTCTTTCACATCATGATTCACCTAATGATCCACTTGCTCGAGCAGGTGCTCCTTTCTGGTCTGGTCTAGTACACTTGGATGTATCCTCAAGAAAGGTATGTACAACTAATTAATTATACAAATTTTTCTTTCCATTATTTGTTCCACTTGAGATTACTAGCTATATGTATTTATTCTACAATGAATTAATTGAACGTTTGATTTTGTAGATAGCTTGGACAGTATAAAGGATTCGTCAAAAACAGGTTAGTCCCGAATGGCTCCATAGCAGAGACATATATACCTAATGCATGAGTGTGTTACTTCATGCAATAGGTACCTCAATTATCCACCACCTCCCACCGCCTCCGATCCCAGTGCTCGCATCAATCTTTCTGTCGTCACAAATATCGTACGACCGTTTAGAGGAGTATTAAATGAATCGTTAACACGAGAAGAACTTATTGAGGCACATTGGGTAGTGTTGCGAGACTGTGACGAAGTTGAGCCGTACATGATTGGGTACAGGGAGAGTCTTCAGGCGTTAAATTCGGACAAGAGTTTGGCGTGGTTTGAGAAAATGGTTAAGAAGAAGTTCCCCGATTATTTCTTCCAATGGGTACGTATGTTTAATTATTTAGTTTATATACATGTTTGTAGAAAGTAAACCCTTTAATTATATATATATTTCCCATTTTCTCATATGATTAATCTACAAAAATCCGAAAACCACGGGGGGTGGTGGTCCTGGCCAAAGCACTTGCTAGCAGGGAAGCCGATTAAACACTATATTTATCCTGAATTTTTTTGAACGGTGTAAAGTTTCATTCATTGGCCCAAGATGAAGGAAGAATAATACAAAACAGTGGGGTAGCGGTTGGGAAAGACAATGATCTATATTACGGGGCAATTGTATGTGTCGTTCAGCTATGTTACGGGAATGATGTCAACGTTTTCCTATTCAAGTGTAAATGGTTCAAGCATACAAAGGAATATCTGAGACTTTTATCAGTAGATACAAACTCAAATTAGTATGAGAATGAGCATTTCGCTCTCGCCACCTTAGTTAGGCAGGTGTTCTATCTTGATGATCCAAAAGCTGGTGAATGGTGGAAAATAGTGAACCATATCTCTCATAGAGGAATATGGAATACCATGACAATTAAAGGGATGCCGGCGACTGAAGATCCTGAACCGAAAAGAGACATTCCTGCATATCAAGAGCCTAATATTTCTGTCATCCGCTCCAACATAATGGACCTGGTTCAAGCAGGTGAATGCTTACCCATGCCTGATGGTTGTACGGATCTAACTGAAGATGAGATTATTGATATAATTAATGAGGTAGATGAAGAAGAGGCTCAGAACGAGGACGAGGACGAGGAATCAAGATATTCGTCGGACGATGTTGAGTATGATGAAGAGGAGGAGCAATCAGATAACAGTGGTGAAGATGATGATAATTATGACGAAGAGTACAATATAACGACAAGTAATATTAATTGGTAATTAAATATTGTAATTATACTTTTTTGTCATAATGATGCATGCATGATTAGTTATATATATTATGAGGAGGAGTAGGTACGTACGTACAAGTAAACCCTACAATTTTATACTTAATTTATTTATTAATTAATTAATTTTAACTTTTTCACATAATTAACTTCAAATTAATTAAAGAGCAAGGTCGGTTTGACAGACGGAATTCAAATACAAATACAAATTAATTAATTAATCCTGGACCGGATCAAGGATCGGATTGGATCAAGAGAATCGATCACGTACAATATTTTTCCTAAACCCTAAAACCAAGACGATGAAATGATTTTTTTAGTCCATACCAAGATATTTGCAAGAGAAATTAGCCAATACGCAGCTTGCACACCCGGATTTGCCGCTAGAAGACCTGCCTCCTCTATCGATGGAGAGCCAAATTTCAATTCCCGATGAGGTATACGGTCGTCGAGCTGGCAATACCAAATTGCATTCTATGTAGTTTATGATATCATATTCTCTGAACGATTTAATTTGATGTACGTACAAATTTTAATTATTTAAATGACAATTTAGTATTTTAATTAATGTATTAATATTTTATTTTAAATGAAAGGACCCAACCCCGATTTAGCTTCCTAAATCGGAATCAAACCCCTTCGAAAACACGAACCAACAAAAACTTTTCGAAATTTGGGCAGAGTTTCGTTACTAGCGTGGAATTACCATTACCTGCACGCGGAAAATACACTTCATCCTATGCCACAAAAAGCAAACCGTGGGCACCAATCCCATCCGGATTTCTCAATATATCAACAGTAAAGTAAATCAATAAATATATTAATACTTTACTGAAATCCGGGTTAAAAATCGTATAACATCAACAACGGATTACTCAGAGCGACCACAACGTAATAACACACATATATACCACAGTAGGTAGAACAATAAACCTACTGGAAGAAATAAGACCACTCGAGTACTATGCCTCCGACTACGACGTGCGACACCAGAGCCTGAACTGCAAACTGGGCACGGAAACCGAAAAGCCCAGGGGAAAGACATGAAAATCGTTAGAGTGAGTGGACGAAAATAAATGTCTTTCACCAGTTAATATATATGTTTAAAATAACATATGCGAGTCCAGGTAAATAAAAACAACATAGTACACGAGGTAAAACTCATACTCCTCCAGTGTACTGAGCATGCAAGTAAAATCCCACGGGGTCACTCATGGACTCCTCCGTGCTAGTACAGTCTGAACCACGGAGTCCCTGACTACCACGTGATTCTGAGCCAGAAATGGCCTCGGTTCCGGGGTACTGCCCCTCACCGGTCTGGTCGGGGTATTGCCCCTCCAGACGGCCCTCCGTCGGGGATCAGCCGACGAGGCAAGGTGTATCGATACAACAACGTAACTGAGACTGTACTCTGTGTAAACCAAATCATAAACAATTCGATGCAAATGCAAGAAACAGCATATAAATGTATGCATATTCGTATACGTATATCCGTATAAATAAATCGTATAATCGTAAAACACATGCTCATATTAAACATAATCTCGTATGAAATCTCATGCTCGTAAAACCATAATCATGCTGCATGCTCAATTCGTAAATCATATAAAAGACTCGCAAGATTTTCCGTGAAAAGAAATGTCCACTCACAGACTGGCGTAACGCGTATCGTGTTAACCCGTGATCCGGCGGAATGTCCCTCGCCAAACAAACGATCACGAACCCCTGAATATTCACAATGTCCAATATTCAAAGTCATAATCCGACAATACAAATCAAATCACGAGAAACCACCGTTCTCGGAAACACGAAATTCAAAGTCGACGAATCGTCGAAAATCCATATATACCACCTCAATACCTCGTTTTACGTTCGGACGCTCAACTCGAAAAATGAACCTCCCCACAGCGATCGGGGCGCGATTTCGAGTCAAATGACATGCAACTTGTTGATAGTCCAAAAAAAAGTCAAAGTTGACCGTTGACCGCCGTCCACGGCGGCGCCACTGCCGACCGGAGAATTTCACGGCGGAGCAACCCCTATTCTACTCAAAATCACCCACTGAGCAACTTTATCAACTGCACCGAAGTCCAATTCTCACTCTAACACATTCAATTTCAAGGAAACCCGAATTGAATCACAAATTTCACACTCAAAATTCTCCACACACAAGCAAAATTAAATCACCATACCTATATGGTTAGAATCATGGAGATGAGGGCTACAAAACCCAGTGCTTGATGTAGCTCAATTCGGCCCGAAACGAAAACCACCATTAACCCCAAAATTTACAAACTTTGGATCAATGTTTCTCTCTCTACCGTGAGGCTTGCCGGAAAGTGAGGCCGGGGTCGAGTAGAGGACATCGGGGCGAGTCGAATGGGCAACGGGTTAGGCCGTGAGGTGGCCGGAATCCCGTCGCCGCCGGCGAGGCCGAACCACCGTCGAACTCACTCTCTCTCTCCCCGCGTTGACCGGGTCAACGCCCATCAATGCACAGTTCACTTGCCAAAAGAGGAAACCCCTCATTAAATACTCTTTCCAAAAATGGAAACTCCAAAATTCAAATTTCGATAAACTTTAAACACGCGTAGTTTCCTCGTCGCAATTCCGATTCCAATACTTCTCGCGGCCACAAACTCGTCTCGGCATAATCTTCAATATTCACCCAAAGTCAAACATATCGGCCAAATGGATAAAAAGTCAACCCTTCAAAGCAACACACATTAAATCGACTAAATAATCAACAAACGGAAATAATCACAACTAAATCTTCGTAACTCAAAATAATGCTCCGGAAGTTCCCACAAACTCGAAATTAAATTCTGAACAACTTCCGTGAAGAAGCCGAAACCAAATTCTCGTCCGGTAATTTAGTCGTTAAGTAGCACGCCATTATAATCCGGTTCCGTCGAAACTTCAAATATTCATAACTAATTCCTCGGTCGTCCAAATAACGATCCAGAACTGCCCACGAACTCGGAATCACACATAGAACGACTCTCGAGAAGAGACCCAGCTCCAATTCTTGACCAATAATTTAGTCGTTGACAAGTTCGGCGATTCGAATAACTTCGTAAATCTGCGAATACTCGACAACCTCGTAGATTAAGCTGATTCCTCTGCTGATTCTGGTCCGGGTCGTCACATTAAATTCAAATTTTAATTAAAAAAATAAATATTCACTTAGACTACGAAATCATATATGCTTCATAATCTAAGTGATTACTTAGACTACGGAATATAAACACATACGTGGTCTAAATGATCACTTAGACTACAGAGTTGTTGCGTGGTCTAAGTGATCACTTAGACCACAGAAATATTGCGTCGTCTAAGTTGTGCTTGAACGACGTAACTTCTATTTGCGTCGTCTCATTAAAGCTTGGACGACGCAAAATCTCCGTCGTCCAAGTCACCTCCTGGACGACAGAAATGTCCATTTCTGTCGTCCAAGTTCCTAGACGACAACACTTGGAGGACGGACCCCAGACGACGGAGATTCCGTAGTCTAGGTACTTAGACTACGGAAAATCGCACCTAGACCACGAAAATGGTCCGTGGTCTAGGTGCGTTTTTCTTGTAGTGCTCTCTCTCTCTCTCTCTCTCTCGATCTCTCGACTCACAGAGAACAAAAGGCCAAAGACCAGCCACCGCAAAAACCCAGCCAAGTTCGACGACCAACGACCTCCCACCGCAAAAACAATATCAATTTCTTGCCTTTATTCTCCTCTTCATTTCCCCTAATCTCGTTACCACCTACTCTCACTTACAAAGCCAAACCAAGAAGATGAACTAAACTAGGTTTATGCCATTTGACCAGAATATAGGCCGAATCGAGGCCGAAAATGTAACGACCCGAACCGTGGAATGTGCACATATTGGTCCGAGCCGTGATTATTGTGAATTAATCATACTCGTGGGTTTGTTAACGACTTAATTATCGGGTAAGAATTTGGTTTGAGTTCCTTCGCGGGAATTGTAGAGGATTTAATTTCGAGATCATGGGAATTTTCGAGAAATTTTTCGGATAAGTGAGCAATGTTTTATCGAGTTTTGAAGTTGGTTGGTGAATGTGGATTTAATCGTGACCGTCCGATTTGGATCAGATTGAATTATAGCCGTTGATTTGGGGATGGTATGTGTATGGTATGTATATGGTATAAATAAGAAACAAATTGGGAAACTTTCTATTTTTGGAAATACCCGTTGACCCGCGTTGACCCACGGATCAAAACTGACCCGTTTTGGGCCGTGAGTTTCTTGGCTTCGATGTGCCTTATTCCAGCATCTTTTGGCCATGGTTTCTTCATGAAAGTTTTTGGGCTTGAGCTCCTCTTTCTTTTGATAGGTGGATCACTCATTTTGGTTACCGGATGAAGAAGTTATGGCTTGTTAAAGTTTGGAGAATTCAGGCCGAATTCGCCGGCGATGGAGGCAACGAAGATGGAGGAGATGGGGGTTGAGGTTATGGGGGTTTTGTAGCCCATGGAGAGGTGAGTCTATTCCAAGTAGTTTCAGCCCTTGCCGTGCTCGGTGGTGGCCGATCGGAGAAATTGAATTCCGGCGAGGTTTTCGAACTTCACGATGAGTTTTGGACCTTTTTCGGTTAAAATTGAGCTTAGCTTTGAACTACAAAGTTGTTGAAAATGTTGAGATCTTCAAACTGATGTGTTGGTCGACATTTTCTGGGTCGGTGGAAATTCTGGCGGCCGGCGGGCATCGCCGTGCGCGACGGATTTCCAGCGAGAAGGATTTTTGGCAAGTTTTATGTCGTTTCACTCGTTTTCACGTGCTGAACGCAATGGTGAGGTTTTCTGAGTTGATTTGAGTGTTTTATTTTGGGACGAGAGTTGTTGGGGAGTATTTTGAGAATTTTCTTATCCTCGTCGATATTTCCAGCGATACGTCTTTTAAGAACGCGGGGTTCTTGACGTATTAGCTCCGTATATTATGTTTCAATATATATTGATCGTATCCTTGTTATTCAAGTGATCAGGATCGAGTGTTTGGCGAGGGATCTTCCGCCGGACCTCAGAGTTAGCTCAGTACTGTGAGTGGACACTTTATTTTCACAGTTGAATTACGAGTCTTGATTTATATATTTTATGATTATGCATTTACGTTATGCATTTATGATTATGCACTTTTTGATTATGCATGTGCATGGAAAGGATTTATGATTTGGTTTACATAGAGTACAGTCTTGGATATAGAGGTATGCATCGATGCTTTGGCTTCTCGGCCTGATCCCCGAGATGCTCCGGGGGGGGGGACAGATATCCTGACCCGAGGTCTTTCAGACTTATATTAATCATGTGTGGGTCTGGGATCCCGTGATTAGACTGTACTATGCAGAGGAGTCCATAAGTGACCCCGCAGGATTTTACGTGCATATTTATGGATCAGGGAAAAAGTACCTGGTCGAAATTTTCATGTGCATTGACTCGCATTATACTTTTAGGAGCATATATACTTATATGTTAGGAAGGAAATATTATTATTATTTTCGTCCACCCACTCTAACGATTTCATTTGTCTTCCCCTGGGCTTTTCGGTTTCCTTTGCCCAGTTTGCAGTTTGAGTTCCAGGGTTGCACGTCGATGGTGGAGGCGTAGAGTTCAAGTCACACTTCAGTTTGTGTAGGTTCTTTGTTTGACCTATTGGTTGTATATGATGTTTATAGGCGTCGCTCTGAATATTTATGTTTGTTTTCAGTTGAGTTTACTCCTGAATGATTCTTGATTTCTTGTAAACCTTTTGGATTATTATATATATGATGTTGAGAAATCTGAATGGGGAATGAAGCCCCACGGTTTGGCTTTTGTGGAATATTCAAAGTGTGTTTCTTTGCAGGTTCTAATATTAGTTCACGTGTTTCAAAGTAAACCCTGGAAAAAAAATGTTAAGGTCATGTTTTCGAATGGGTTTGATTTCGGTTTAGGCAACTAAATCGGAGTCGGGTCCTTTCAGTTGGTATCAGAGCATTAGGTTTTAGGTTCTGTAGACTCTTGTAGTTGTGTTACTAAGGGTATTTGAGAATGTACAGCATATTAGGAGTGATGACCCGACTACAGCGGATAATCATCAATGCTGTAGAGTGTTGTATGCTTTCAAATATTTAAAGTTTCATGATTACATTCCTTGTGTTGTGGGACTTATGTCCTTTCATCTTTAGGATGCCTCCTCGACGTGGAGTCTGTGCTAACGGGGTTGGGGATCCTATTGAGGATCAACGTACGCACGACTTGCTCATGCGAGTGTTGCGTTTGGAGTAGCGTTTTGACCCGGTAGTTAACGCTAGGACAGCTGGAGCAACTATCTTTTCTGGCTCCTCTGATCCTGAAATAGTGAAGCTTGGTTAGTCCCGATGGAGCGTGTTTGTGAGCGCCAGCATTTTACTCCTGAACAGAAAACTGTAGTAGCAGTGGATTTGCTTGAGTTAGATGCCTACTTCCTATTGATACTCCATGGCCTCTATTCAGATATTTGTTCATGTGTCGGTATTTTAATCAGGCTACATAACAGTAGAAATATGAGGAGTTTACCAACCTGAAGCAGGGGAATATGTCAGTGCTTGAGTATCGGGATAAGTTCACTCGTTTGTCTCGGTTTGCACGTGATATGGTGGCATCAGTGGAAGCAAAGTGCAGGAGGTTTGAGTTGGGTTTGAATATAAATATCAAGCGGACTTTGACCACTATGCCTCGAGATAACTTTGATGAGTTTGTTAGTGCTGCACTCAGAGGTGAAAACATCGAGAGGGAGAGACAGATGCGGTTTCAGATGCGTTGCTTTGAAGAGGGTGGACCTAGCCAGGGTGCTTCGAAGAGGTTGAGTTCAGGTACTTTTGGATCAACATCATCTTCGGGTAGTGGACCTTATAGACATCCTACTAACACTCCTAGGCAGAGTTATAGATGGAAGATGGGTCAACCGCAGAGGTAGCAGTCGAGTGGGAGTTCCAGTGGATCTAGTTATCCTCAACCTTCCTTTGGCACACCATCTACACCGAGGGAATCTCCATTGTGCAACAACTGCCACAGACATCACTTTGGTCAGCGTCAGTATGACACTTCTACTTGTTACCGTTGTGGCCAGGTGGGTCACTTTGCGAGGGAGTGTCCTCAACTTGGCACTTTTGGTGGTGTTGCGGATCAGAGTACTAGACGAGATCAGGGTACTGCTTCTGGTGATCGTGCAATACAGTCTTCTGGACAGGGTGGCTAACAAAATCGCAACCAACGTGGACGACCAGTTAGACAGGCTCGAGTTCATGCCATGTCTCTACGTGAGGGCAGAGCTTCTCCGGAGGTTATCATCGGTACGTTGTACATTTTTGGTCATCCAGTTCTTACTTTATTAGATCCAGGGGCTACACATTCATTCATGTCATATAGATTAGCATCATTGGCTACTATACCTGCATCTCCACTCCCTAGTTTGTGGCGAGTGTTGTATCCATCTGGCAAGGTAGTGTGTGTCTGGTGGGTATATAGAGATTGTGAGATTTTTTCGGAGGTTATGGGTTAGCCGCGGACTTATGCTGCTGGATATCGTGGATTTTAATGTGATTTTGGGTATGGGTTTCTTGGAGAACCATTAAGATGTCTTGACTGTCACAAGAAGGAGGTTGTTTTCAAAAGTCTATGCATGCCGGAGATTTTGTTTCGTGGTGAAAAGAATACTTCTTTGCTGTGTTTGATTTCAGCAATGAAGGCTGATCAGATGATGAGGAAGGGTTGTGAGACTTACCTTGCACATGTGATTGATACGAGTGTTCGTGTGCCGGACATTAGTGATATTACGGTAGTTTGCGAGTATCCAGATGTGTTTCCCGAGGATTTACCCGGTGTTCCCCCAGTTAGGGAGATTGACTTCACCATCGAGTTATTTCCGGGTACCGGACCTATTTCGCAGACACCCTACCGTATGGCACTAGCAGAGCTGAGGGAGTTACAGAGTCAACTTCAGGAATTGATCGAGAAAGGCTTCATTCGACTTAGTGTTTCACCTTGGGGTGTTCCAGTGTTATTTATGAGGAAGAAGGATGGTTCAATGAGGCTATGCATTGACTATCGGAAGTAGAATCAGGTTACGGTGAAGAAAAAGTATCCGCTTGCACGGATTGATAATTTGTTCGATCAGCTGAAAGGAGCTTCAGTCTTCTCGAAGATTGATCTCAGGTCTGGATACCATCAGCTACGGATTCGGAAGTCTGATGTGGACAAGACGGTATTTCGGTCATGTTATGGGCACTATGAGTTCCTTGTTATGCCGTTTAGGTTGACCAATGTGCCAGCTGCTTTCATGGACCTGATGAATCGGATCTTCAGACGTTATCTGGATAAATTTGTCATTGTGTTCATCGACAACATCTTGATCTATTCCAGGAGTGTGGGGCAGCACAAGAAACATTTGCATGCAGTTTTGCAAACTTTACGAGATGCTCAGTTGTACGTCAACTTTAGCAAGTGTGAATTTTGGCTAGACAGTGTAAAGTTTTTGGGCCACGTGATATCAGCTGAGGGAGTCAGTGTGGATCCGCATAAAATTGAAGCGGTGCTGAATTGGAGCAGACCTACCAACATGGCAGAGATACAGAGTTTCTTGGGCTTAGCAGGTTACTACTGCCGATTCGTTCAGGATTTTTCACGGATAGCAACACCGCTTACCCGTCTGACGAAGAAAGGAGTCAAGTTTGAATGGTCTGATGCTTGGGAGGAAAGCTACTTGACGATAGCGGTGAAGAGTTGGAGACACTACTTGTATGAAGCGTAGTGCAAGATTTACACTGATCACAAAAGTCGTACCTACTTGCATACACAGCCAGATTTGAATATGAGGCAGCGGAGATGGATGGAGCTGATTAACGATTACGACTGCACTTTCGAGTATCATCCAGGGAAAGCTAATGTGGTTGCTGATATTCTTAGTCAGAAGCATGGTGCTTTTCTCTTCCATATACGTGTTGCTAGAGTGTCACTTTCGACAGAGTTGCGAGCAACGGGAGCAGAGTTGGAGTGGAATAATGATGGAACATTGTTAGCCAGCTTCCAAGTTCATCCGGTGTTGCTTGATCAAGTTCGTGAACCTCAAGATTCAGATGCCTATATGTTGAGCAAGAAGAATTTGATTCAGAATAATGTACCGAAAGAGTTTCGAATGAGGAGTAATGGCACTTTGGTGTTCAGAAAGAGGTTGTGTGTTGCCATAGATGACAGATAACATGCAGATTTTCTTAACAGATTAAAGTTGTCAAATTATTAGAAAATTTTGCGCGAATGTCAGTCAGAGTATACTGTGGTAATTGAGTATCCTTCTAGCTATTGCCATGGAAATGAGTCATGAACAGTTGTTAGCGTAGTAAGTTATGCACGTTAGTAAAGATATGAGCGTTATGGTTTATTGTTTGAAAAGTATTATCAGGGCTGGCATATAGTATGACGTATTTTATGCATTGTGGTTATGGACGTATATTCCTAATTCCCTGATGTTAGCGTGCCTCAGGAATTTCTGTTGTAGACAGTTTCAATTGCAGTTCAGTTCAGGTTGTGGAACCGTTGGATGTTCTTACATGTCAAGAGTAGATTCTATGGAACAGAAATTTTCTGTTAGTGTCGGCGTTTGTGTTTGTACAAAAATCATACAGTAAAGGTAGTCACGTAGCAGCCATAACAGTTTGTATGAGCAGTAGCTTCGTTCTCCTAGATGGTATATAAATTTCGAGGACCAAATTTTTTTTAGGGGGGTAGATTTGTAACGACCCGAACCGTGATTATTGTGAATTAATCGTACTTGTGGGTTTGCTAATGACTTAATTATAGGGCAAGAATTTGGTTTGAGTTCGTTCGCGGAAATTGTAGAGGATTTAATTTCGAGATCGTGGAAATTTTCGGGGAATTTTTCGGATAAGTGAGCAATGTTTTATCGAGTTTTGAAGTCGGTTGGTGAATGTGGATTTAATCGTGACCATCCGATTAGGATTAGATTGAATTATAGCCGTTGATTTGGGGATGGTATGTGTACGGTATGTATACGGTATAAATACGAAATAAATTGGGAAACTTTCTATTTTTGGAAATACCCGTTGACCTGCGTTGACCCATGGATCAAAACTGACCCGTTTTGGGCCGTGAGCTTCTCGGCTTCGATGTGCCTTATTCCGGCATCTTTTGGCCATGGTTCCTTCATGAATGTTGTTGGGCTTGAGCTCCTCTTTCTTTTGATAGGTGGATCACTCATTTTAGTCACCAGATGAAGAAGTTATGGCTTGTTAAAGTTTGGAGAATTTCGGCCGAATTTGCCGGCGACGGAGACGGCGGAGATGGGGGTTGAGGTTATGGGGGTTTTGTAGTCCATGGAGAGGTGAGTCTATTCCAAGTGGTTTCAGCCCTTGCCGTGCCCAGTAGTGGCCAATCGGAGAAATTGAATTCCGGCGAGGTTTTCGAACTTCACGGTGAGTTTTGGACATTTTTCGGTTAAAATTGGGCTTAGCTTTGAACTACAAAGTTGTTGAAAATGTCGAGATCTTCAAACTGATGTGTTGGTCGACATTTTCTGGGTTGGTGGAAATTCCGGCGGCCGGCGATATTTTGGGGTGTATTTTGAGAATTTTGTTATCCTCGTCGATATTTCGAACAATACGTCTTTTAAGAACGCGGGGTTCTTGACGTATTAGCTCCGTATGTTGTGTTTCAATATATATTGATCGTATCCCTGTTATTCAGGTAATCGGGATCGAGTGTTTGGCGAGGGATCTTCCGCCGGACCTCAGAGTTAGCTCAGTACTGTGAGTGGACACTTTATTTGCACAGTTGAATTGCGAGTCTTGATTTATACATTTTATGATTATGCATTTACGTTATGCATTTATGATTATGCACTTTACGATTATGCATGTGCATGGAAATGATTTATGATTTGGTTTACACAGAGTACAGTCTCGGATATAGAGGTATGCATCGATGTTTTGGCTTCTCGGCTGATCCCTGAGATGCTCCGGGGAGGGACCAATATCCTGACTTGAGGTCTTTCAGACTTATATTAATCACGTGTGGTCTAGGATCCTGTGATTAGACTGTACTATATGGAGGAGTCCATGAGTGACCCCGCAGGATTTTACGTGCATATTTATGGATCAGGGAAAATGTACCTGGTCGAAATTTTCATATGCATTGACTCGCATTATGCTTTTAGGAGCATATATACTTATATGTTGGGAATGACATATTATTATTATTTTCGTCCGCTCACTCTAACGATTTTATTTGTTTTCCCCTGGGTTTTTTGGTTTCCTTTGCCCAGTTTGCAGTTTGAGTTCCAGGGTTGCACGTCGATGGTGGAGGCGTAGAGTTCAAGTCACACTTCAGTTTGTGTAGGTTCTTTGTTTGACCTATTGGTTGTATATGATGTTTATAGGCGTCGCTCTGAATATTTATGTTTGTTTTCAGTTGAGTTTACTCCTGAATGATTCTTGATTTCTTGTAAACCTTTTGGATTATTATATATATGATGTTGAGAAATCCGGATGGGGAACGGAGCCCCATGGTTTGGGTTTTGTGGAATATTAGAAGTGTGTTTCTTTGTAAGTTCTAATATTAGTTTATGTATTTCAAAGTAAACTCTGACAAAAAAATGTTAAGGTCATATTTTTGAAAGGGTTTGATTTCGGTTTATACAATTAAATCGGAATCGGGTCCTTTCAGAAAATCTACAGAGATTTCGGGCAAAAAAAGAGACTAATTACAAACACCAAAAATGTTAATTTAGTTGGAAAGAAGCACAAAAAAATTTCAATGAAACAATCCCATTATTACTAACTCAAATGAGCTATATTATCCAAATCTAAATTGTCTCAGTACCACCGGATTATACTGCAGCCCATAGAACCTCCTCTTAGCACTCTCAATCGCGGCCACAACTCCTTGCTAGCTCTACGCCACCACCTGAAATCCCTCCTGCAGCTTAGCCACCTCATCCCCATGGCTCATCCACACCACCTACCCATCCCCAACACTTTTCGACCCATAAATCCCCGAATTCCTCTCCACTGCAATCTCCATCTTCCCATACTCCTGCTGCTCCCCAACCCTGACCTCGCCGCTGAGACACTGCACAATCAATTGCAACCCATAGCATATTCCGAGGACGAAGACGATGTTGGACTCGGTCTACTCGGCGAACCCGATGGGGAAGGAAGGGGAGTTACAGGTGTGGACGGAGTGGGGCCTGCCGGAGAGGATGACGACGTAGCGGTTGAGGTCGGTGATGGCGAAGAGTGGGCTGGTGCCAGATATGATGAGGGAGAAGACGGAGAGGGAGCAGATGCGGCGAGTGATGAGGTGAGTGTATTGGGAGCCGTAGTCTAGGATTAGGACCAGGTCTAATTCGGCCGAGTTGAGAAGTGGGTTCGGCCGAGTTCAGAGTGACAGTAGAGAGCAGCGTGGTGGTCGGAGGAGAGCGGTGTAGTGGTCGGAGGTGTAGATCGGCGTGGTGGTTGGAGGTGGAGAGAGAGAGAGAGAGAGAGAGTAGAAAATCAAATTAAAAAGGGAAAAGAAAAAAAATAGAAAAAAAAATTATATTTAAAACTAAATGACGTTATTATCCATGAAAATTTCCGGTAGGTATTATTTTGATAAAAAGAAAATAGAAAAAAAATAAAATTATATTTAAAACTAGAAATGACTTTATTATCCGTAGAAATTTTTGATAGGCATCACTTTGAAACAGTTTTGAGAGTCTAGGCATCACTTTGAGAGTCTAGGCATCACTTTGATAGTTTTGAAAGTTCAGACATCATTTTGATACCACTTGAAAAATTCAGACCCCAACAATGATATATTTTCTAATAAAAATGATAGATTATAAAATGTTCACCGATTACTGACTCGACAATTACGAACTCCCTAAAATAAATTATACGACAAATATTTTGATTAAATACCATTACTGTTGTGATAGAGTAAGCCCAAAGACAACCATCAGTCTGTAGCTGCCACGTTCTCCCCATTGCTTTGAACCGAGCGCGGCTCGGTCGCACCCATATGTGGTGCAAAATGGCGCCGAAAACCTTGCATTCAATGATAGCCAGACTGACACCAGCTAAACCTCAATTCGACCACAAACATTCAGCCGGCCATATCGATAGTAAATTGTGTTGCCAAACAGTAGAGTCTAGTGAAGGAAAATAAAAAATAGATACTTCTGAGATATTACAATTTTTTTTTTTGAAAGGGATATTACATAGTTGGATCACTTAGGAATTAGGATACGATATTGATATTAAAATAAACTAGAAAATGTGCACAACCCTATGGGTGTGGTGTGATTGTGTGAGGATTTTTTTGTTTTTTCTATCCAAAATTGTGTGAGTTAACATTCTCTTGTAGTTAATCAAGTAATTGTAAAGAAATATTCAATATGCAGTAGAATCTCGATTTAAGAACACTCTATATAAAAATAATTTATTTATAGTGATAAAAAAATCTCGGTTTCAACTCGGGATCAGTTATAAATAGGAATAACCTCCACATTGTAATAAGTTATAAACTTTTTTGATCTCATATGTATAAAAGTGACCTCTATAAAATAATAATCGCTAGTGTATTCCCAAAATATAATGTGATTTATGAAGAAATAAAATACCTTTTATAATATTTTGATACGATGATTTATGTTTTATTATGGATATCACGTATTAGAGTTTGAGAATACGTACTAATTCGTATTTATGCTTTATAGTTAGAATAATTATTATCACAATTAGACAAGTTATTTAATATTTTTTATTTAAATTTTAGGCTTCATTTTTTACTGAACCTCTATTTAGAAATAACCTTTTTATAAGAATAATTTATGTTAGTCCCAACAATACAAAAACTTTTTTTGCTGCAGTAATATGCAGCGAGGAACATAGGAGAGTGAGAGAGAAAAAGAAATTTTTTGTGAATTTTATTTTTTAAAATTTATTTAGTTAATTACTAATAAACCCTTAAATAATTAATTATATGTATGATGAATCGGTAAAATTGGAAAAAAACTCTTAATAATAGTATAGATGAAAAAGAGGTTATGGCTATTTAATTTCCACCTTTGGAAATTGTTGAGTTCACCCTACATTTACTAATTTACGTGAGGTATTGGTTATATAATCAACTAATTACAATTGAGAGTACAAATTCTAGTGCCCCTTGAAATCAATGGTCAATTTTCATTGTCGGAGATTGCCTCTGGAAGTTTATAGCTAGGAGGCTTATCAGCACCCCTCCTGGAGTACTCCCTCCATCTTCGAGCTGCAGCGGCAGCTCTCTTTGCTCTTTCTTTTGTTTCCTCACCTTTCAGGAAAGAGAATCATGATTAAACTTCATATGTCTTACTATGGTGTTACTATGATCCAACTTCTGGATTTGCAAACTTCATACCTGAAGTCTGGTAGTCTTTTGGCTTGCCCCATACATTATCCCAGTATGATTCAGTTTTGTTTGAATCTTTCTGTTTTGTCATCCTCACTTTAGCTTGTTCCTGCAATATAACCAAAAATCATACCAATTTACCAAGTAATAACTGTGGCTAGTAAAATTCAAAAGCATAGCCAAATAGCCGATAAGATAAGCCGATTTAGAACTTTGCAATTTAAGAGTATCAGTATATCCAACTATCCAAGGATACTATCCAAATAAGAACATGTTGACAACAATCATGAGAAAAAATGATTCATGCTGCTTAAAGAGGTAAATTGTGAGAGCGATATCATCAAGAGTGGTCATAACCAATATGAGTTCTTACCAGTACTTTAGCTTGCCTCTTTTGCCATCGTGAACTTGCCTGCCACAGTAATGAGAATGTATGAATAATAACAAAGAGATTTTTTACATAAACTTCTTCATAAAGATCTTCCAGGAATATAAGACGTATCAACCATATTTCTTTTACAGAAAAAACATTTTATTTACAGGACCAATTACCAACTACATCCTGCCACATCTGTCTTTTGATTACGTAAGACTGTATCAAGAGCTACGAGGATTCAAAGTATACCGTCATTACAACAAAATACAAAAAACATTTGGTTCACATGTTAAATTTTAATTCAACTGATGAATCAAATTGAAAGACAGCTTCACTTGATATGTAAAAGATGTATGATATTAAAGAGAAAAGTAATGTACCGTTCTGAACACATCCACTGATGCTGATCCCATACCTGCAAGCATCAGTGCGACCTGACCATTCACAAAATCTCTTAGCCACTTAATGTATAATGTACCTTAAATACTCTGCAGTTCTATTTATCAAAGACATTAGGGTAGTTAGTTAAATGAAGAAAGGAAAACCATAAGTAACTGATGATGTAGGAGATAACAAAGATGATCAGAACAAAAGCATCTTTAAAATTGGACCATTATATCAGACCAGAAGGTGTTGTATCAATGAAACTGAGAAGGAAACAAAATTTATACTGATTGTTTATCTTACATTTACTCTTTCTACTCTGCGCATTTCATCTTCAAGCAATGATAATTGTGCAGCAGAAGTCCAGTGGATGCAATCAACAGGACTGAAATAAAAGTTTTGTTAACCAACAGTTAGAAGTCCATAATTGTAGCAATTTCAAACAAATGAAACTGCGTAAGTGGTTATTGAGATACATGAACTTGAATCCAAACGTAAACAGCACATATATGCATGAAAGAATAGGAATTAATGCATTGGAGTTAATGAAAGTTTCTAAAGTTTTTCTAACTATCATTCACCTTTGGAGTGTATGCTGCTCTCTCTACCTAGCGAACAATGACAATTAACAGATATCTTACTCTTTATAGTTTAAATGTTAGTTTGGTTTATCCTCCCATATCTAACATCTGTAACCTTAAAGCCTTGCACAATAATGAAGCTGAAATATATTATTGACGGCTAAGACTGCGACAAGGACATGACAAATATAGTTGCAAATGTTCATCAAATGTAGCAGGACTCACCAGCTATCAATTGCTTGTTGAACTAAACCAATGCTCCCACACTGACTGTATACTCTGGCTCTTCCAAAGTCTTCCTCGATTGAAAAGACATCTGGAGCCACATTGGCACAGTTCTTGCAGCCTGCAAAGATAGATAGGTTGTCAGTACTCTAAGGTAGCAAGGACTCATGCACGTCCTAATTGAACCAATGGAATTTGAATAAGCAAGATTAAACCATACAGGGAATTACAAGC
Source organism: Geum urbanum (assembly GCA_946800695.1). Lineage (NCBI taxonomy): Eukaryota > Viridiplantae > Streptophyta > Magnoliopsida > Rosales > Rosaceae > Geum > Geum urbanum. The sequence continues at coordinate 35,546,400 of OX326997.1, read as the reverse complement.
CTTTATCCTCTTATCTTAGCCATACCTATGCAGCTAAACTCATCAACAAAGGCATGATCTTTTGGTGCCGAGTTATCCACAAAAGGATTGATCGCCGTCAATGCATAACCATGAATTTCATCATAAACCATCCGCTGCACAGGATCACTGAGCACCTGCACTGCCACACATTAATTCCAGTGACAGCTCAAAACAAAAAGGTCCAAATAATTGAAAAGTTTCCTAGACCTCACCTCATAGACCTCATTGATGAACATACAGAAATTGGTCGTCTCCGGATTATCGCCACTCAAGTCAGGATGACAAGCCTTCATACAATTGTAATACGCTTTCTTGATATGTGCTGGTGTTGCATCTGGAAGCTAGTAGTACCATACACACAACAAGAAACCAATATTTAGTTTACTCATCAAACACCAAAATCTAACCACTTGTACATGTGATCCCACAAACACAAATACACATTACCAATCCCAAGACGGAGTAGTAGTCATCAGCCAAAGCGTCGGCTGATGTAGAGCCCTCGGTAGCTACTCTGACCCTGCCGCAGACTCTTGGCCTCATCATAGTCAAGCTATTATTGCTGCTGCCTCTCGCTAACGTGCGCCATGGGCTTCTTGAGCACCCGTTTGGCGGTGAAGGGTTCTGGAGCTTGAGAGCTTCGGTGAACACAGGAGAGAGCAACTGAGCCATAATATGTAAGATAAAAAACAGAGGAAACTCCTTTAAAAAAACAGAGGAAACTAAGAAGAGCTTTAAGAGTCGAAACAAAATTCATCGAATATTACGCCAAAGTGTTGGATATTTTTGGGAGATAAATAATGGAAAATGGTTTTTTTTCCTTTTTTTTTTTTGAGGTGGAAGAAATTCTGACATGGCAATTTCAGAGCCAGATGTTTTGCTCCAGAATCTGGACGGAACCTGAGTCGAGTAGAATCCTATATTAGCATACATGACACGTGTCGACTCATGTTCACTTGTTCCTTCACGCTTCGACCCACTGGTGTTTGTCCCGTAGAAGCAAGGTAGCCGTATATACGAAATTATTATTATTATTAGGAAACAAGTCTTCCGTAGGGTAGTATATGAACTTTCACCGTATATTCAAAATAATGTCCGAATTTTAAAATTATGAAAGTGATGTTCAAATTTTTGAAATTATATCCACGCAAAGAAAGTATTCAGTGCATTTGTATTATCTACGTGACACTATTTTATTGGCTAAGAGTTTAAAAATAATAGACAAAAAAGGAACATCATTTTCTATTTCAAAATTTAGCCAAGTTTTAAACAAATAGATATTTGACACATAAGACAGTGTAACTGCACTACTATGTATAGAATAATTTTCCATCTACATAATGCATAGGGTCATTTTTTGTCACTGGTCTGTTTATAATGATGACGCGGCAATTTTTTTTTCAAATAAGAGGAAAAAAGACTGCAATAGCCTTTTGATTTTTTTGATTTTTCTTTTATTATTATTTTTTGTTTTTTTCTGTTTTTTTTTCATTTTCATTTTGTTTTTCTCTTTCATTTTTTTCCCTTTATTTCTCACTCTCTCTTGATTTTGTGCCTATCATCTCCATCTCTCACTCGTCGTCGAGCTCGTGGAAAGTGAATCACCCAAAACGTTATTAATAAACTATGTGATTTCTGAAAAATATTCCCATTTTTATTTTTATTTTTTATATTTATTTTATTTTTTATTTCATTTAATTAATCTTTAATTTTTTTTCTTTTTTTATATATTTCTCTCTCTCCTGATTTTCTTTCTATCCTCTCCAGCTCTCACTCGTCGTCAAACTCGCCGGAGGCGAACCACTCAAAACGTTATCGATTAACTAAGTTCATTACCCATCAGGAATATCGCACTCTCGAACTACTTGATTTTTGAAAACCCAACAAATTTATAAACTATTTGTATTATTATTCCGATAAAGTTTAAGTCTCAGTCAAACTAAGTCCAATTAATTCGAGAGCCTCTTCAATGTGATTAGTACGTAATTACGAACAAAATAACATTAAACATCTACTAAAATACATCAGCCGGATGCACCGTCAAAAATCACTGTCGACACCGGCGCTCCAAATTCCGTCGACCAAGAATCAAACCTAACAACAACTTTCTCAACAACACCTAAGTCCAAATAGAACTCACTGGATTACCTTTTGAATCCAAGAACACCCAAAAATCTTCAAATCTTCAATTTGTTTATTCTCCCTCCTTGGTTTTGAATTGAAGCTTGTCCTTGTAATGTAAAGACTCACAAGCAAAATGGCTATAAAGCCTAGTAGGTCTCCTTGGCCGAATTCATGTCGAATCAGTCGACCCCAAATTTCTAGGGTTCTTGAAAATTTCGAATATTTCTCTCCAAATTCAAGCAAAACAAAGGATATATGAGTCCTGGGGTTATGGGAAAAACATAGAGGGGACTGAGACGAAGAGATTGATACCCAACACTGTGCTTTGTTGGGTTCGTCTCCAGCGAGCTCGACGACGAGTGAGAGATGGAGAGGATAGAGAGAAAATCACGAAAGAGAGGAAAAATTAAAATAAAATAAAAAGGGGAAAAAATTTAATTAAAAAAATGAAACTAAAAGAGAAAAGAAAAAAAATAGTAAAAAAAATGAAAATCAGAAGAATTTTCAGAAATCGCTTAGTTAATCAATTAAGTTTGGGGTCCGGCGAGCTCGACGACGAGTGAGAGATGAAAATGATAAAGAGAGAAAAAAAGGGAAAAAAATGAAATAGAAACGCAAAATCTAATAAAAAAGAGAAAAAAAAATTAAAAAAAGAAAAAAAAAAGGGAAAAAAATAGAAGGGCATTACAGTCTCTTCCTCTCTTTTTTGAAAAAAAATAATTTGTCACCTCATCATTATAGACGGAGAAGTGATGAAAAATGACTGTAAGCATCACGTTGATATAATTTTAAGAGTTTGAACATCACTTTGATAGTTTTTAAAGTTCGGGCATCATTTTGATACCACGGCGAAAATTCAAACTCTGTAGATGATGATTATTATTATTGTTGTTATTATTATTAATTACTCTAATATTCACACTTTGATAGTTTTAAAAATTTGGATATCATTTTGATACCATGGCAAAAATTCAGACTTTGTAAGTGACTTATTATTATTATTATTGTTGTTGTTGTTATTATTGTTGTTGTTTACTCTAATATTCAAGTTGACATCAAATTAAAGGGTAAAATAGTTGAAATACTTCCTAAATTTGGTTGTAATTGTCAATTTACACCTTAAATTTTCAATTGCAAACTTTTGTCTCTTCTACTTGAAACATATGTCGATTTCACCATATCCGTCAATTTTGATGAATTCCATCCAAATATGATCATATACCTTGCACATGATAGGTAAAATTATAGTTTTGTATATTTAAATTTTAATATTATTTATTGAATCAAAATCAATTTTTGTAAACTTATGAATTCTATGACGGAAAAAAAGTACCAAATTTAGAACACAATAGTAATTAATATTCCACGATTATTCAATATATTAGTGCTCGTCGGCTCACTACTTATTGTCTTATAAGAGGCTAATACAACAACAACAAAAACTTAAAATATTCAAAGTGAAGATTTAGACTGAGTTAAATACTCAAAAAATATTTAAAGTATGTAAAATATAATTTAAAAATACAAAACTACAATTTTACCCATCATGTGACATGATCACATTTGGATAGAATCTGTGAAAATTGACGGAGCGAATGCAAATCGACAATTGTTTCCAAGATAAGGAAACAAAAGTTCGCAATTGATAATTTAAGGTGTAAATTAACAATTGCAGCCAAGTTTAAGAGGTATTTTGACTATTTTGCCCAAAGTAAAGTGATTGGGGGAAGGTGGTACAATGTTCCAGCTGAAAACAGAAGCACATTAGGAAATTGAATCTTGAATCTGAGATGCTAGAATCCAAGTTCTTAAAATGCATATCATACAGTAATCTCAAGTAGCCAACACCAGCCGCTGCATAGATATGAGAAGAAAGTTTCAACTTCGTATTGTAGAACGTACAGAACCTTGAGAGAAGACTGCAGCTGAGAGTTGGCTGGAGCTTATCAGCCCGAAGTGTTTCAGTATCTTCTAATGCTTTCTCCCTATATATCAAGAGAAATCCCAAAAATTGACACTGCACAACTTGTAATACACTTGCTAGTTTATAAGTCAATAGGAAAAACATGTAATTGACAAGAGGGATCAAGAACAGATATATACCAGCTTCTACATTCCAAGTAATAAGTTTCAAGCTCATTAGAAAGGACTCCGGTCATGCAGCTAAATGGCAATCCGTATAATCATCCCTTATCTATCTATTTCTTCTATATCCAATCCTTGAATTGGTTCAAATCATTTAGTACAAAGTCTCGATAACATCTTTGTAATCCTTATCCTCAAATCTTGTAATGGCATTAAAGCGTAAACATTTTTTAATCCTTATCCTACAAAGGAGAGTTAATCATCTCTTTTCTCATTTTAGTAGCAAAACTTTTCATTCTGGTCTGGTTTAACAATGAAATGTACTTTAATTTGAAATCGTCAATATTTCTTGTGCACAGTTACTTACATGAATACATATGTTTCCGGTTTCTCTCTCTGGAGTAGATTTAAATATCCTCAGTTTTATGACATTTATCTAAACAGATTCTCAGGATTGCAAGCCAGCACCCTTGGAAAAAAAAGGTGATTGTAAATTTAAGATGTGTTCCAGAGAGATGGGAAAAAACAAAAATCAATAATGTAGATTTTCTCAGTAACAAGAAATTAGTTTGGCTAACAACTAAAATGGAATCTATGAGGTATCAAAGAAACGAAAGACACTCACCACTAGCTGACGAAACTGCTTACAGAATTGCCCAGTATTCTACGATATGGAGGTAGTTTGTCCAAGAAAATCAGTTCCATATAGTTGCACACCCCAGCAAGATCAGCATTGGCTAGCTATGAAGCACGGCAGTAAACAAGGATATAGAAAAGCTCATCATCACGAATCAGAAGACGCCGCCAAAAAAGTAGGGTGGTAGTGGTGGTGCACATGGCGATGACCAAATCCCTAGGATATATTTTCTGGGAATGTCATGTCCAACAGAAAAATTATACCAGTCTATCAAATTAATATCCGAGCCAACCGAATTTTTGATCAAACTTTTCTTGCTTCATCTGTAAACCCGCAATGACGAAGACCATCTAGGAGTGCACGACGGGTAGACGGGAGTAATAGCATTCCATCTCTTAAACATTTTATCATAAGCTTAGATGCACAAAGGAACCTACCAGCCTTGCAAAGATTGAACACCAAGGAGTCATAGGTAAAACAATCCTTTGTCTCCATTGAATTACATAACTCCATTGCACGGTCTATTTGACCAGCTTTACCCAAGCCATCAACCATGCAGTTAAAGACAACCAAATTATCTCGAAAGCCCATCATATTCATATAATGTAACTGTTTTTGAGCAGCAGCAATATTACCTGCTTTACATAATCCATCAATCAAAATTGTATAGGTATACCTGTCACATCTAAAGCCTTTATTCTCTATTTCATCCAACAGCCTGTAGGCAGCTTCAAACTTGCCTTCTTTGCAAAGCATATTAAGTAAGGTGTTATATGCCACTAAATCCAAATGAATGCCAGTATTCATCATTTGATCCATGAAGGCATTTGCGCCTTCCATCCTTCCAGTCTTAACTAAAGCAGCAATGACTGTGCAGTATGCAAAACCATCAAAAGTATACCCTTTACTCTTCATCTCTGACATAATCTCAAGCCCTTGGTCATATTTCTTAGACTTAAAGCAGCAATTCATAACAGATGTGTAGGTTACAGCATTTGGCTCCATACTTGATTCCCCAAGGTCCTTCAGTATTTTCCTCGCTTGCCTCAGTCTATGTGCCTTGCAAAGCCCACTGATAAGAATATTGTATGTCACCAACTGGGGAACAAATCCATGACGTTGTAAATTCCTAAATAACATAATTGCATTATCTGGGTAGCCATTTTTACAAAGGCCATTAATCATTATGTTATATGTAGCTGGATGAGGAGTGAAATCGCCAAATATAATATCCTGAAAAACTCTGTTGGCTTCATCAGGTTTCCCTAGTTTAAAGAAACAGTGCATCAATATATTGTAACTCCATACATCAGGATGTATACCTTGTAGCAACATTTCGTCGAAAAGATCCAGGCAACGAGAAAATAATCGATTCCTGGTGGCCCCGGATATCAAAGAATTGTAAGTAACAACATCTGGACTTATCCCAGCTTCTTTCATTCTATGAACAACGGAATACGCTGCATCTACACTAACAAACTGACAGTATGCATGAACCAATGTATTGTAAGTCACCAAATCTGGAACCACACCTAATCTTATACCATCGATTATAACAACCTCAGCTCTCTCCAATAACCGGGCTTTACAGAAGGAAGCTATGCATATGTTCATCAGCCTAGTCGACAATCCACAAACCATCATTTACATCACACATAATGACGATTTCATAACAGAAACCGAAGCCGAATCCTGCGAAATATTTCAAATACAATGTGTTCGGATAAACTTCATCATAATCATAAATGTGTTTCCAACATAAACAATCAAATGCAAGATTATATGTGAATGTATTCATAGTACAAATTTAGCTACTAGTACAAACTCAAAAGCAGCAGATCGGCGGCAGAGTGTAAATTTTACATGAATTAAAAGTGGGGAAGTTTGTATTGGTGAGAAAACAAACCTGGAATTTGGATGCATAACTTGGAACCCAGCGTAGTTGCAGTCGTAGAGTTGCGCTTTCAAGCTTCAAGGGTTTTTGTATTTTTGGGCAAATAGTTTTTAAGGGTTTTGAAAGGCAAAGGGCGAAGGGTTTATGACGAGAGAGGTTTCTGCATTTCCAAGAGAAAAAAACGAAAAACCGGTAAAGATGTAAAACTGTAAAGTTAAAAATTGACAGTTTATACTTTAACCATCCGATTGGTAAATGAAGAATCTCTATTAATTAAGGAGGAGTTTACGGCAGTTCAGCACCGAGTTGAAGGTAGAACTTTGAAAATATCAAAATTACCCTTCTCATTTTGTAACTAAAAACTACCAAATAAGAAAAATAGAGGATATGTCTGTGAAATACAAAACGAAATAAAAGAGGAGTTGCCACGTGAATGAGGGAGGAAAATCAGATTAACTTCTCCTATATCCTATTGTCGGTTAACTTCTCTTTTCCCACTTCCAGCAATTTCTTTGGAGGTAGAAATCATTCTTCCCCTCATCACTTTCATTCTTCTAGCACACATTGGGTTTTGCAAAAAAAAGATGTGAACCTTGGCCTCTGACAGTCTTAGATTTTAAGGTATATCTTCTTCAACTTCTTCAATTTCTTTTCCAATCTCAACTCCCTTAGGTGAACGTAAAGACTCCCAAATCTTAAAGTTGTTATTCATCTCAAGGAATCTCAAGGAATGGAGGAGTGATACGACCAATCTCAAACTTCACTACTACAATATGGATCAATAGGCACACACTCAAAGGTGACCAATAGGAGGGTGGCAAAGCAATATTAGTGGAAAATTAGCTTGTGAACCAATGTAGCCACAATTATGTTATTTGTGGCCAATAGGAGGTGGCAAGCAAATATTTTTCATATTATTGGTGGTAAGAATGAGTATATTGGTGGTAAGAATAAATATATTGGTGGCAAAAATAAGTATATTAGTGAAAAAAAATGGATATATTGGTGACAATGTAAATTTTCCCCACCATTCCATTATTGATGGGAAAGTTGTGTGTGGCTTTTGCATACTTTTGTAGTAGTGCTTCTTCCTAAACGATTTGAAGTTATGCCACTATTTGCATTAACTTCTCTTCTCCAAATTCCAGAGGTTTCATGGTTATACCTTCTTCTCCGGCATCAATGGGTTTTAAAAACACAAGTGTGAACCTCGGAAGTGATTTGGTAAGTTCCTTGAATTTATTAGGATATCATCAATTGATTTTTAATTTTTGTATTTGGTATGGATTCGCAAAACTTTATATAACCCACAGAAATCTGATAGTTTACAGAAGATGCGATTTATGCTATACTTCAAGGGACCCCTTCTTCAATATTCCCAGGTTCTTAACACTCAATCCGGTTCTCTTCCATGGTCTTCAGAAATTTTTCTGTTGAATACGTTTGGAATTAAGAAAATTCTCTGTTAATTGGATATCAGCCCTCCTGTACACGCATATGCGCGTACGAAAGGCGTCGCTCACGCGTGCGAAATGTGAGTGTATCATTAATATTGTACAATTATACTGTTTTTGTGATATTCCGATCTTTTTATATTATTTATGAATATTTTGAGTTCGATTTGATGCTACGATAAAAAAAATTACCGTTGATAGTTTCAAGGTGTCTTGGGCTGACTTTTTATTGAATTGTTGAAGTCAATTGTCTTTGGGTGGAAATCGAAGAATTTGTCGAGATGAGTCCGCAGACGCAAAAATCATTGAATTTGAAGTTACGACGAGGAAGTTACGATCGACGGAAGTTTGTCGTAAAATAATTACCGAGTTACCGTTTTTGGAAACGTATATAAATGAGGAGGTTTCCATATTTGGGTGGGGGTGGATGGGGTTGGATGGTTGACTTCAGTCAAGCTTCTCTCCTTGAAGAGAGAAAGTTTGTGGCGGTGCAGAGGCAGTGGTGGGGCGGTGCTTCGGCGGCACCATGCCTTCCGGCTATCTCCGACCTCAGGTTTTAGTGGGTTCGACGCAGCTCGATGTCCCCTACACGTTTATGGGATTGGTTTTGACGATGGAGGCTCGAGGAGAAAGAATTGAAGCGGAGAAAAGGCTAGGGTTTTCTGGATTCGGGCTTGCCGTCGCCGGCATGGTTTTCGGCCGATTCAAGTATGGAATCGAGGTCATGAGAACGTCTTTATGGGTTGTATAGACTTGTATGAATTAAATTTGCAGGTATAGCACCGATTGTATTTGAAATCAATGATTTTGATTGGGTATCGTTTCGGCCTCCGTCGTACGTGACGGAGCTAGTGTTATTCGGTGGTGGGGGGAGGGGGGGAGAGGGGTTTTTCTCCTCACCTTGTCATGAGTTGTTTGGCACCACCCTCGAGCTCCGAAACGGCTCAATGGTGGTGATCGGAGCCGGAATCCAAATTTCGGCTGTGGGCTTTCGGGGCTGATTTCGGCCAAACATGCCAGAATATGCCTAGTGTCCTTTAGAGTTTATTGTTGAACTCATCACGATCGTTCTTTTGATGTGTCATTCGACACCGGCAGCGGTGATCGCCGGTGGTGGCGTGTGGGCAGCACGCGTCTCTGTCTGTGGCGGCGTGTGGCCGAAAAAGTTGACCGAAAAAATCATTTCGAAACGGGTTGAGTTATATGTGATAAGGTTCATATCTGCGATACGAACACATTCTGTGAAGTCTAAAATATATTTAGGCTTCGTCGTCCCAGTGGGTGGGCGGTGGTACAGGGTTGTCACCAGTGGAGGTGCGGGCGATGAAGAAATTAATTTTATTGTTTTTCGTTACGATTGTTTCGTCGTAACAAGTTTGTTAGATATGTTCTTCGACTGAATTAGTCGAAATTGTTCATATCGAGTACTTCCTCGATTTATCCGATTATTTTAATATTTTTTTTTTCATTTTAACGATTTTTGACAAGGGTCGAGTCGTCACAAATGGTATCAGAGCAAGGTTCAACGCTCAGACCAAGCTAATGTTGTGCATTTGTATTTTTCTAAATTGATTAGTATAGTCTGAATGCTCGTATTGTGATTTAACTGATGATTTTGTTCTTATTGAATACCGAATAACTAACATCAATAGTTATCGAATGGGCATTACAAAATGATTATGTTTCTTATGACGACCTAGATTCAGGTTCAAGTAACTGGACATTTTTTATTTTTACAGTTGATTAGTGAGTCTATTTATTATATTCAGCTCAGTTTTCAGTTTCAGTCGTGTTTTCAGTATTTACCATATAGTTTGGAGGCTAGTTTCAATTAGTTGTGCATCGATGCATTGGTTACTCGGTTGATCCCCGAGTGGCTCCAGGAAAGTAGCAGCACTTACCCCCTAGCATTCACGTCGTCTTTGTGTCAGGAATCACCAGACAATGTATTGGTTAATCGGCTGATCCCCGAGTGACTCCAGGGAAGTAACAACACTTACCCCCTGGAATTCACATCATTTTTGTGTCAAGAATCATCGAACGATGCATTGGTTACTAGGTTGATCCCTGAGTGGCTCCAGGGAAGTAGCAGCACTTACTCCCTGGCATTCACGTCGTCTTTGTGTCAGGAATCACCGAATGATGCATTGGTTACTCGGCTGATCCCCGAGTGGCTCCAGGGAAGTAGCAACATTTGCCCCTTGGCATTCACATCGTTTTTGTGTCAGGAATCACCGGAATATGCATTGGTTACTCGGCTGATCCCCAAGTGGCTCTAGGGAAGTAGCAACACTTACCCCCTAGCATTCACGCCATCTTTGTGTCAGGAATCACTGGACGACTTTAGTGGCTCGAGGTCAGAGAACCCCAATCACTGCCTCTACCTGAGCACGATACTCGAGAAGGGTCAGGTGTCCCCCTCGACGTATCTCTTATATCTTTGACTCGCTTAGTGTTTTATTATATATGTCATTGGGAGCACAAAATTATGTCACTGGACTTGGGATTTATTGCATAGCTACTCAATTTACAAAGGCACCAGGATGAGTTAGAGGCCATGATTTGGGTGTAAATTTTTTGCAGTTTATTATTCTTGAGTAGCACTATAATTAGTTTGAATTCCGAATATTATTTAGATATCACTATTTATGTGTAATTTGATTGCACCTAAGCTTTGTGTATATAGTTGGAACAATGTTGTGATGGAATAGTTGAGAAATCCGGACGAGCATTAGTGGCTCGCGGTATTGGTTGGAAATTTCATTGTGATTATAGAAGTGTATTTGGACATTTGTAGGTTTTTTTTTTGGGTTTCCTAATTATAGAGGAGACTCTGCCTGATTTTCTACAAATATATTCTGCGATTTTATTTTTCTAATTTCGAGGGTGAATTTACTTTAACGGGGGTAGATTGTGATATCCCGATCTTTTTATATTATTTACGAATAATTCAAGTTCGATTTGATGCTGCGATAAAAGATTTTTACTGTTGGTAAGTTTCAAGGTGTCTCGGGTTGACTTTTTATTGAATTGTCGAAGTCGGTTGTCTTTGGGTAGAAATTGAAGAATTTGTCTAGATGAGTCCACAGACGCAAGAATCATTGAAATTGGAGTTACGACGAGGAAGTTACGATCGACGGAAGTTTATCGTAAAATTATTACCGAGTTACCATTTTTGGAAATGTATATAAATGAGGAGGTTTCCATATTTGGGTGGGGGTGGATGGGGTTGGATAGTTGAATTTAGTCAACCTTCTCTCCTCGAGGAGAGAGAGAGTTTGTGGCGGTGGGGTTGTGCTCTGGCGGCACCATGCCTTCTGGCCACCTCTGACCTCGGGATTTAGTGGGTTCGACACGGCTCGATGTCCCCTACACATTTATGGGATTGGTTTTGATGATGGAGGCTTGAGGAGAGAGAATTGAAGCAGAGAAAAAGTTAGGGTTTTCTACATTCCAGTTCGCCGTCGCCGGCGTGGTATCCGGCCAATTCAGGTATGTAATCGAGGTCATGAGAACCTCTTTATGGGTTGTATAGATTTGTATGAATTGAATTTGCAGGTATATCACCGATTAATCAATGATTCTGATTGGGTTTCGTTTCGACCTTTGCCGTACATGGAGGAGCCGGTGTTATTCGACGGCAGGGTGAGAGGGATTTTGCTCCCCACCTCGTCGTGAGTCATTTGGCACCACCCTCGAGCTCCGAAATGACTCGACTGTGGAGATCGGAGCCGGAATCCAAATTCTGACTTTGGGATTTCGGGGCCGATTCCGGCCAAACGTGCTGGAATTTACCTAGTGTCCTTTAGAGTTTATTGTTGGGCTCATCACGAGCTTCTTTTAGTGTGTCATTCGATGTTGGCGGCGGTGGTCACCAATGGTGGCGCGTGGCCGGAAAAGTTGACCGGAAAACTCATTTTCGAAACGGGTCTAGTTATATGTCGTTAGGTTTATATCGGCAATACAAACACAGTTGGGAAGTCTAAAATACGTTTAGGTTTCGGCGTCCCAGTGGGTGGGCGGTGGTACGGGGTTGCCACCAGTGGCGGTGCAGGCGACGAAGAAATTAATTTTATTGTTTGTCGTTACTTCGTAATAAGTTTGTTGAATATGTTCTTCGACCGAATTAGTCAAAAATGTTCATATCGAGTACTTCCTCGATTTATCCGATTATTTTATTATTTTGTTCATTTTGACGATTTTTGACAAAGGTCGGGTCGTCACAGTTTTATAACATATATATTTCAACCACTACTACTATTTTTTTGTTCTCAGCTATGACGCTCAATTCTATTAAAAATATAACAAAAATCACATGAAAATAAATTTTTAAAAGAAAATTAAAAGTTGAAATATCAATTGATGTCGATTAAGAGCAAATTGTGTTGATAATAACTTGTTCCGAAGGCGTCGTACTTGCACGTGCAAAATAATATAGCTTCAGGAAATATATTTGATATTTTGAGAGTCATAACTGAGAACAATCGAGTTTCGATAGGCTGATGCATATCATAGGTACGTTATATAGGTTGATAACTTGACAAACCATAACTGAGATCACTTTGAAGTTTGAAAATAAAGAGAAATTTTATAAAAGAGAAATTATCCTTCACAGTCAGACATGGTTGTCATGGTCACAAATAAAAAGCACAAAAAATCTTGCTTCATGTTCAGTCAAGATATCCTTTCTCATAAGTTAAATCTCCATCTCCTACAGTGAAGTGCATGCTACATTCACCGTTTACATGCTTAACCGATAAAGAATACATGGCAAGTGGTAGGGAACTCATTTCAGGCATTCAACGAAGCATATACAGAATCAAATCTGATTTCCGATGTTCTATCAAGTCACTTCTTCTGCAAAAATACATCCTCCTACTTGTTTCCTCTTCATTTGGAGAGCATGAGAAACGTGAAACCAGTTTCCCTGCAAAGAAATCCAACTATATTCAATCCACTAATTCCATGATCCATCCACTTTCAACGGTTAAAATAATGATAAGCTAATAGAAAATGTTAACAGACAATATGTACCAACTAACCAAAAGGCTTAGATCAGTTAGTACAGTTTCAGAGTCCTCGGAAGATAACCATCTACTATGTTTTTGAACCAAATCAAGTCATATAACTTTTTTTGTTCTCCTACACTCCACACTAAATAGACTAATCATGAGAAAATTGTAGATTGTAATTTGTGTATTTACAAATAGAGATCCTCGAAAGATCATCATCCTTCAATGTGATGGACATGTGACTGCAACAAGAGTTAAAAGACTCACACATTCTCATATTTGATCTTTGCTGAAATGTGAAGCGTTAGGGTCCCAAGAGCATCGTCACCTCCATACACATCTTCTGTATATATTAATTCACGAGGGTCTAAACTCTCATTTTATAAGTTAGCCGTAGATTGGCTCTATCACGGCTGTAAATATGAGTGGAGAAGAACGACAAGTAACCAATTCAACTTTCTCTTACTACAGACCAAAATCATTTTCAGAGCACTCTAATACCAATATCCTGAATAATAGTGATGGCAACACAACCATCATTAAAAAAGAGAAAGTGAAACCAAAATAGATGTAAATACAGCTTACTTATTGAAAACAACATACGTACGTATATGAGAAAGAATAAGGCTGTGTAATCAAAGAATGACATGTACTACTTGCAAAAGTATGGAACCCAATTCCGCAGGTAAAAATTGGCAAAGGAGTTAATGAACCCAACCAAAGGATATATCTGTCCAACTATTCCAATAGCAATATAAGAGATGTACACACCAACATGTATCAAAGGTTCTGAAACAAACAAATAGAATGAAAGTATAAATGTGGTATTTTTCCACGCACAACCTGCAACTTCGCACCGACACACTGCAAATTTCAATTCTTGTGAGTTTCTTAGTAACCAAATAGAATGAAAGAAAAAAGGTCATACAGTTCGAATACAGAAAAGGAGAACATTTGCAGGGTTCACACTAAAAATTGAGAGAGCAAGGAAATATACTGTTTGCTAGTGGTGGTGTCGCTGTTGGTAGCTTGAACAGGCGGGAACAACCTTTTCGAGTCTTCGTTGCTTTCCTTGATAGGAGAAAGGAATCTCTCATCGACTCTGAAACTTTAGAAGCGGGAATGACTTGGTAAGATCGCAATCGTTCAGAGAGGTGGTGGATGTTGGATGCGATCGGTTAAGAAGTTTCCCAGGTGAGAAAGCAGATTCTCACTTTCTTAGAAATAGAGAATAGGTCTGGAATGAAACTGTAAGTAGTTTCTCGAGTTCCTATTTACCTTTTTGCCCATGTTCAATATATATCTGCCATTTGACGAATTATAAAACCCAAGGACAAAAGTAGAATATTGAATGTTCTCCCTTGACAACTGCCAGTAAAGCAAAGATATTTGAATTCTTACTAGCCTTCCTGCACGCGCATATGCGCGTGCGAAAGGCGTCGCGCTCGCGCGTGCGACTTTTCGGTGGCATACTTAAAAGTGTGTAATCATATCGTCTTCACTTAATTGTCCAAGTTCATTGCTCACGACAGATACTATCATGCACTTTCATTGGTAATTCTTTAGATCTGTGTTCGAATAATAGAGATCTCAATTAGATCAGTATTCGAATAATAAAGATAGGCCTGAAAGTGCACGATAGTATCTGTCGTGAGCAATGAACTTGGACAATTAAGTTAAGACGGTATAATTGCACACTCGATGCAAGCATGCCATGATTCACTTACAATTGTGGTAGGAATTCTGAATTGACACTCACGTGAATGTCATACACTTGTTTCAAATGATTTAGTTTGTGTGAGGTGATTCTGACAGAAGAATATTTACTAATGCTCAGTCTCAACAATATGTTGTATATTAATTCAAGTTCTTCGAGCTTTAGTTGCACCTCCTAGTGACATGTGCTACATTATTTTTTCACATTTATCACAAAGCATGTCCTGCTATTATCAAAAACCTTTTCTAAAATTGGCTTGTTTGATTATTTCTTCCTACATCATCCTCGATTATACATTTGGAATAGAAAAAGATACCTATAGTAAGTGTTGTTGTTGTGCCAGAGTTGCATCAGTTTAAAGTAGTGTGGTGTCAAATGGTCCTCGTAGTTGTTACAGTTCTAATTCTGTTTCTCGTCCACTGGTCATGCAGATACAGGGTTTATGAAGGTATCTAAAATACTTACGATTTGCAGCCTTTTGGAGCTTTTGTATCTCATCACAAACTGCCCTTGAGTTTAGCGTCATTAGTTGATTCTGTATGTCCTGCAAGTACACCAGTACAGTAGTTGGTTTATATATTGTGAAAAGAAACTGGTTAACATTTCTTTTGGATAAAAGTTTTATAGTGGTTCTCCTATTTATTTTTTTCTTCTTTCTGATCCTTTTAGAATTCAACATGGTGAATTATCAAGGTTTCTTTTCAATTATTGAAAATCCAGTCAGCCTACCCAGAAATCTTGTGCCTTGTTCTTCCCAGTTATACTGTATAAGTGAATGTTCCCCAGGTTGAATTTTCCAATTCCACCGTTAAGAGTATTATTAAAGCACACACTTCGACTTGATTATAGATTACATATATTCAGGCTTCTGGGTTTTAATTTTCTTCCTATATCAAGACTAAGAAAAGCATTCCAGATACTGTTAGTGCAATAATAGACATACTAATAAACTGAATTATTAAGATAATAGATAACACGAACCAAACAGCCGCGAAACGCCGCCTGAATTTTCACCGCCACCTACTCCTCTCGAATCGCAATGCTCCATCCGCCATCGGTGACGTCGTTGCTGTTGTTGTTGGTAGTTGTTCTTCCGGTGGCGGTAAGTCGGACGACGTCGACGACAGCCTGTGCGGCGTGATATACGCAATTTATGCTCGTTTCTTAACGCATTTCCCTTTACGTTTAGCTATGTTATTATCTTAGTTTTTATGTTTTCCTTGTTTAAATTGTTATTTTGAAGATCTTTACGGTGGAGATTAATAACGACGCAATTCGGAGGAATTTCGGCGATTTTGCGATTTTTGCGATTTTGGACCTCCGAAAATGGGCCGGCCCAAAAAGCAAATTGTGGGCCGAATTCTCAACTCTTGTTTCTGCCCATTATCAAGCCCAAACCATATTAATTCAGCTTGGATGGCTTTTGGTGAAGAGGAAAAGTCTTGTTTTGCAACCTTTGAAGAGGCAAAGTCAACAATATCAAGCTTTGTGACTCACCTTGGTGACTCTTGCTTGCATTAAATGAAAAGATGACTTGCCATATTGATCATTACTTGCATTAAATGGAGGGAGGCAAGGTGGAAGAGAGAAGGCAACATCCCTTGCTTATATAAGAGAGGAGGCTGGCCATATATTATGCATCTCTCATTTTACAAGCAAAAACTCTACACAAATACTCCTCCACCATAAACACTTCAAGGATTCTCAAGCAAAGCCGAAGCACATCTTCTCCATCCAAGCCGAAGCAATCCTCCTCCATCCAACACAATACGCTAAGTCCCTTGTTAAGGAAATCCATCTCCACCGTAGATCATCAAGCATTCAAGACAAAAAGTGTAACCATGATCTTCACTTTCATTTCTTTTGCTTTGTATTTGAACCTCTTGATGTATTGGAATACATTTATGTATCAAATGAAGAACAAGTTTAGATTTGTGTTTTATGCTCTTAAACCGATTTGTAATATGCATGTGTTTATGATTTCTAGCCTTTTATGCATGTTTGATACAATCTTAAAGCTTCGAATGCATGTGTTAGAAAATACGCTAAGTCCCTCTCTTTCGCATGTTTCGATGATCGTATGTTGTTTAGGATGTTTATACGCTAAGTTGCATTCCTACTCAATTATTAAGCATGTATATTTAGTTAAAAGTTATGAATTTCGTAAACTACAAAAAGGTTTGATGCATGAAAAGGGTAGGTTAATAAGATGAGATGATCACATGTAATTAGTAGTGTAACTTCTTATTTTTAGCAAGCATAATTAAACTTTAAGTTTCTTGATTGTTGAAACTTGTCTATGAGTAAAACATGTTAGATGCCTAAGAGTTTTAGTTGTGTTTGCATGTTTTTGTACTTTAATTTCGTAGATTAAACAACCAACTTCCAATCCCCCCAAACATTTACATTTCCGCTTATTAACGAAACCATGCATGCGCCCTTAATTCCCCGGATACAGAACGATCCCTACTCGCCAATATTACAAATGACAAAAGAAGGGTTTAAATTGCAATGCGCGTAATCTGTGTTTTTAAGTTAACGTGAATGCATGTTTTGCGCGTATCAATTTTTGGCGCCGTTGCCGGGGAGTTAGAATGTTTTTGTATGATTTCGTTGTACATTTGTGATTAAAAGCATGTCTAAATTTTCGAAGTACATACTTGTTCATTCTTGTTTATACTTAAAGAAATTTACATACATGTTTACAATGCATACTTTTACTTAGACGAATTTATTTATACTTAGTTTTTACACTTGCATAATTTATTTTCATGTTAAAGGATAGTCTTTGATTTAATTTGAGTACTAGCACTTAGTTATTAAATAAATCTCTATGGAATAGGTGGTGCCTCTTTTGTTTGTCTATCTCCTTAACCCTTCGTGATGTGTGGATTTCATCACCACACGCCATAACCTAAGTGAAGTTATGGGCACGAGGTTGTGGGCGGAGTTTACAAACACTTGAGATTGTATACTATCTTGTGAATTCGAGTAAGAGTTGGTTATGATGTCTAGAAGGGTTATGAATGGTGACGGGTTTTGAACTAAGAAAACAGAACACCATTGGAGTATATACTCTTACGAGTAAGCCTCGGGGTGTTTCTAAGAACAACAATGGAGTATATACTCTTACAAGTTAGCCTCAGGTTGTTCCCAGAAATTAGTTCTCACCTCTCGCGTTACATCTATCCCAACTGGTCATTTCCAACAATTACGATGATTAACGATAGTTGGTATACATTTTCGCGCGGGCCGCACGGACAAGAGATTTATTCAATAACTAAGTCGTGTATTCCTTTTAAATCATAGGCGCAATCAAAACGTAGACGTACTTAAATTGATTTACATTGTGCACGAGTATTGGTTATAAGGTTTCGTTCTTTGGAATAGGTGGTGCCTCTTTTTCTGGTTTATCTCCTTAACCCCTCGTGATGTGTGGATTTTATCACCACACGCCATAACCTAAGTGAAGTTATGGGCACGAGGTTGTGGGCGGAGTTTACTAAGAACTTGAGATTATATACTATCTCACAAATTTGGCTGATTGTTGGATATGGTGAATGGGTTTATGATTGGTGCCGGGTTTCGGATCTAAGCAATAGAACACCATTGGAGTATATACCGTAACTGGTTAGCCTCGGGGTGTCTCTAGGAACAACATTGGAGTATATACTCTTACGAGTAAGCCTCGGGTTGTTCTAAATATTAGTCCTTACCTCTCGCGTTATCTCTATTCCTACTAACCATTTCTAAACGTAACTAAGCTGAATTGTAGTCGGTATATATTTTCGCGCGGGCCGCACGTCCAAGAAATTTACCGAATGATCATTTCGCGTACTCTCTGTAAATCATAAGTGCATACGAATACGGATAAATACGAACTTGATAAATACGACATAATCCTTTAAATAGATGGTATATCGGATTATGCATGCTTAGACCTCCTGGAATCAGACTTCATCTTCGGATGAACGAGACCCATTGCACAGTCGAGAGCCTCTGCACCACCTACCATCGGGGCCAAAGGAAATAAATAAAACTTAGTCAAATTTTTGTGTTTGTTTGTGCATTAAAAACTATAAAGGACTAACAAACGTGACTTAGCTTGCATAACCTCTCTTAGGCTTTATGATACCCGGATTTCACTACCGAGTACCCTAACCTAAGTGAAGTTAGGGACATAAGATCGAAGAAGAGGTCATTCTTTGCATTCATTTTTTTTAGCACGTAACTCGTGTGTTTTCTGCAGGTTCTAACGTTTTCTCTTATGCATGCACTCCATCTTTCACGTAGGATTGTTGTTTAATGCATTTTATTGAAAAAAAAAGTGTGGTGCATAAATTCGATGTGAATTATTGTTTGCTTGTATTTGAACTTTGTTTATATATGTTCTAACTAAATTCTTGGGTTTAGCATTATATAGTTTTAATTTGCAGAAAACATGTGTCTTAGTTTATTACATTCTTTTGCATAGCCCATAAAATTGATTAAATCATTTGCATTACTTAGTAAATTACATTTAGTGTCTTAAGTATTATAACTTTTGTGTGTTATTAGTAGTTTTTAAGTATTTGTGAGTATTTATAGTATGCTTTGATAGTTTTACTATTTGTTATTGCTTTGTTTTCTAAATATGTCTTACGATTTTGGTTAGTATTCCTATATTCATCTCAAATTCTTTGTTGATACTAACACTTGGTCTTTGGTGGATGCTCAGGCTAATGAATGTCCGATCGGGATCCTGGACCATCTAGAACAAAGTTTGAGGAGATCGCAGAGAGAATAGCGAGACTTAAAGCTCAAACTGACATCCTGGATCATCCCATCATCAAGGAAGTTTCCGAGTCTTCACATTCATCAACCGACCATACTTTAGCCTCATCAACCGACCACAATTCAGAAGCAGAAGCACAACAAGTCAACATGGCCAATGCAGGACAATCTCTTCGCCAGCGCACCTGCTCAACCGAATGGAGCAGTGGGCCTTCGAGCATTGCTTTTCCACAACCGGAGGAAAACATGAAGGATATCGAGCTAAAGAGTGGCTTCCTCCACCGACTACCCATTTTTCATGGACTTTCCAATGAAGATCCGAACAAGCATCTCAAACAATTCCAATTTGTTTGTAACAGCATGAAGCCATCTGATGCTGATACGGAGCTCTTCAAGCTGAAGGCATTTCCATTCACCCTAGTCGACAGGGCCGAGTCTTGGCTAATGGAACTACCGCCGAACCATATTACCTCATGGAAGCAACTTGCGGATATGTTCCTAGCGAAGTACTTCCCGGCCTCAAAGATCACCGTCTTGAGAAAGCAAATCACTGGCATCACACAGAAACCGGACGAGACCTTCGGCCAATACTACGACCGATTCAAAGTTTTGTGTGCCACTTGCCCATCGCATGGATTTTCCGAGACCAATCTCATGAATTACTTTTACGATGGTCTCAAGCCGATTGATAGGGAATTGCTGGATGCAGCAGCCACCGGTGCATTCATGGACTTAACAGAAACCGAAGCTAGAGCTCTTCTAGAGAATCGGGCGAATAATGATGCACAATATGGAATGTCCAACAGACGAGCAGTCGGTGAAGCGAGTTCTACAACCGACGCAGACGAAAAATACGACAAACTAGCTCATATGCTAGAGAAGGTTTTAGAACTTGAGACGACAAGAGCAAAGGAAACTCAACGGCCTGTTTGTGGCATATGTCAAACACAAGGTCACCACAATGACCAGTGCCCTCAAGTGCCGGAACAAGCAAGCGAGCCGGAGCACGCTAACGCCATCGGCGGATATCAGGGAGGACAACGGTATAACAATTATAACAACTATGTCAACCGTGATCATCCGGGTTTTAGATGGAGCAGCAACGAGGGAACTTTGAACCCTCCAGCACCTCAACAAAGCTACCAACGCCCTCCATTTCAACCAAGGCCACCGATGCAGCATGGTTCGTCTTCGCAATCCTTCACCAACCCGGATTACGACAAGATGTTTTCGCAACTTTCGGCCTCCACTCAAGTTCTCCTCGACGGACAATCGAAGACAAAGGAGACACTTGACTCACATGGCCGCGACATCACCGAAGTGAAGAAGCAGCTTGGCCAGCTTGTTGATTTCATGGGCCAAATCAAGGAAACCGGTCGGCTTCCACCTCAAGCCACTCCTAATCAAAGAAACGTGAATGCTATAGTCACAAGGAGTGGGAAGATACTTGAGGAACCAAAGACCAAGCGATCTCATCTTGATGAAGTCACCATTGAGGACATCACCAACGAAGAAGAAGATGAGATCGATCCGGCAATTAAAGAGGCCGAGAAAAAGAAGGTGACGCCTAATGTCACCAAGGCACAATCACCTCCACAACCTACCCCAATCAAAGGTAAAAACCATATTCCTTCAAATACGGTTATTACTAATTCTCCGTTTGCTGTTGCACCTTTCCCTAGCAGATTAAATAAATCAAAGAAAAAGGATGCCCAATATGAAGATATTTTGGACATCTTCCGAAAGGTGCAAGTGAATTTGCCCTTGATCGAGTGCATAAAACAGGTGCCGATATATGCAAAATTTCTCAAAGAATTATGCACACAGAGGAGGCAAACTCGAGAGAAGGAGGTTGTGAAGGTGAACGCAACCGTTTCGGCGGTTTTGCAGCGTCGGCTACCCCCAAAACTGAAGGACCCAGGGAGCTTTGCAGTTCCTTGCGTAATCGGTGACACCCACTTCGAAGACGTAATGCTTGATCTAGGAGCTTCCATCAACGTCATGCCTTACTATCTTTTCGAATCGATGGAGCTTGGAGATCTCAAGCAAGATGGTGTTGTCATCCAGTTAGCCGATCGCACCCACAAGTATCCGAGGGGATACGTAGAAGACGTTCTCGTGCAAGTCAACAACTTGATATTCCCAGCGGATTTTTATATCGTTGACATGGAAGAGAGTCCACTGAACACCACGCCACTACTGCTTGGGCGACCTTTCATGCGGACTGCGAGAACGAAGATTGATGTGTTTCAAGGCACTTTCTCCATGGAGATTGATGGAGAAAGAATCGAGTTCAACATCCTGGACGGGATGAAGTTTCCAATGTCGAGCGTAGCTGCCATTTCGACATACGATCCTGTGGATACCTTAGCACAAGGCTACCTCGACACCATCAATGAGGATGAACTCGACATGGCCATTCAACTTGGGCATGACGGCCTTCTCGAGGCCTTGCTAGAGCTGACGCCTCAAATTCAAGACATGGCCATGGCCCTAAATGCGGCACCACGAAAAGTAAGCTTTTCTCCTCCTTTACCAATTACTTTTGGTACTAATAAAATGGTTCCTTCCATCGTAGAAGCTCTAGTTTTAGAACTCAAGCTACTACCGGACCATCTGAAGTATGCGTACTTGGGCGAGAATGACACTTTACCCGTCATTATTTCGTCCGCGCTAGAAGAGGAGCAGGAGGAGAAGCTCGTGAGTGTGCTCAAGAGGTACAAACCCGCAATAGGCTGGACACTCGCGGACATCAAGGGAATAAATCCAGCAACCTGTGTGCATAGGATTTTCCTTGAAGAAGGCACCAAACCTACGCGGGAAGCGCAACGTCGGCTCCACCCTCCGATGATGGAGGTGGTAAAAAAGGAGGTAATTAAACTCATGGACTGTGGAGTTATTTACCCTATTTCTGATAGCCGTTGGGTTTCCCCAGTGCAGGTTGTACCTAAGAAATCGGGAATCACCGTCGTCGAGAATCTGGAAAATGAACTTGTGCCACAACGGACGATCACTGGACACCGAGTGTGCATTGATTACCGGAAGCTAAACGCTGCAACCCGCAAGGATCATTTTTCCTTACCATTCATCGACCAAATGCTGGAAAGATTAGCCGGCCATGCATTTTATTGTTTTCTCGACGGATATTCCGGCTACAACCAAATTAGCATTGCGGAGGAGGATCAAGAAAAGACAACGTTCACGTGCCCTTTCGGAACGTTTGCCTATCGCCGCATGCCATTTGGACTGTGTAACGCACCAGGTACATTTCAACGTTGCATGCTCTCAATTTTCTCCGAGTACATTGAAAAAATTATTGAAGTATTCATGGACGACTTTAGTGTATTTGGGAGTGATTTTGATGCATGCTTAAACAATTTAGAAACAATTTTACAAAGATGCGTTGAAACGAACTTGGTGCTTAATTGGGAGAAGTGCCATTTCATGGTTACGCAAGGGATAGTGTTAGGTCATATTATTTCCGAAAAAGGGTTAGAAGTTGATAAATCTAAAGTAGATCTTGTGCGTCACTTACCCTCTCCAACTTCGGTTAGAGAGATTCGTTCATTTCTTGGACACGCAGGATTTTATCGTAGGTTTATCAAGGACTTTTCCCACATTTCGCGCCCGTTGTGTAAACTGCTGCAAAAGGAGACCCCGTTCGTCTTTGATGAAGAATGAAACGCTGCCTTCAACAAGTTGAAGGAGCTTCTCACGAGCGCTCCTATTTTATGCAGCCCTGATTGGTCTCTGCCATTTGAACTCATGTGCGACGCCTCGGATTATGCCGTAGGAGCCGTCTTGGGTCAGCGGAAGGACAAGAAGCCTTGCGTAATCTATTACGCCTCTCGGACACTTGATGAAGCACAAAGAAATTATACTACCACCGAGAAGGAGTTTCTTGCTGTGGTTTTTGCTTTAGATAAATTTCGATCTTATTTACTTCAAACTAAAGTAACTGTGTTTACCGATCATGCAGCTTTGAAGTATCTAATGCTCAAGAAGGACGCAAAACCACGACTTATCAGATGGATACTTCTACTCCAAGAATTCAACATCGAAATCAAGGACAAGAAGGGAGTAGAAAACGTCGTCGCTGACCACCTATCACGTTTGATAGGTGACCATGAGCCTGTCGAGATTGAAGAAACTTTTCCGGATGAAAAACTCTTCGGAATTGAGGTAACTACTTCGGAAACTCCTTGGTATGCAGATATCGTAAATTACTTAGTTACCGGTGAGTTTCCGTCTACCATGCATAAATTTCAACGTGACAAACTTAAGCATAATGCTAGAACCTTTATCTGGGATGAGCCTTATTTATGGAAACAATGCTCCGATTTAGTAATTAGGAGATGTATCCCGGATAGTGAGTTTAAGCCCATTCTAGACTTTTGTCACAATGAAGCATGTGGGGGACATTTTGGTTCAAGGAGGACAGCCCTTAAGATTTTAGATTGCGGTTTCTTTTGGCCTAGTTTATTTCGCGATGCTCATGCATATTGTGCTGCATGTGATAAGTGCCAGAGATTCGGTAATTTAGGCCCTAGAGATCAAATGCCACAACACTACATATTTAATGTCGAAATTTTTGATGTGTGGGGTATTGATTTCATGGGACCATTTCCTCCTTCCAATGGTTTTACTTACATTTTACTCGCAGTAGATTATGTTTCTAAATGGGTGGAGGCAAAGGCCACCCGTACTAATGATTCGCGAGTTGTTGCAGATTTCCTACGAACTAACATTTTCAGTAGATTTGGAATGCCACGCGTTCTAATCAGCGATGGAGGAAGTCACTTTTGCAACCGCACGGTGGAAGCACTAATGAGGAAGTATGGCGTAAAACACAAGGTTTCCACACCATACCACCCTCAAACTAATGGAATGGCTGAAGTTTCCAACCGTGAGATCAAGAAGATTTTGGAGCGAACCGTCCGCCCAAACCGGAAAGATTGGAGTCAATGCTTAGACGATGCATTGTGGGCTTATAGGACTGCCTACAAGACCCCCATTGGTATGTCACCTTTCCGATTAATTTATGGGAAGGCGTGCCATCTTCCGGTTGAATTGGAGCACAAGGCATGGTGGGCCGTGAAGAAATTCAACATCGATCGAGATGCCGCAGGCTTGCATCGGAAGCTACAGCTATGTGAATTAGAAGAAATCAGAAATGATGCTTTCGACAATGAGTGGATTTACAAAGAGAAGACGAAAAAGATCCACGATCAGATGATTCGCGGGAAGAGTTTTGAACCTGGGCAGAAAGTATTGCTTTTCAATTCAAGACTTAAGCTCTTTCCGGGAAAGCTTCGCTCTCGATGGATGGGGCCATTCGTAGTTTCTCAAGTTCTACCTCATGGAGCAGTTCTCATTCGATCTATCGACAAAGGTAGTGAGTTCAAAGTAAATGGCCATCGCTTGAAGCCCTATTTTGAGGCATTTGCGGAGCACACCGTGGAGGAGATGCAACTCCAAGAACCGGCCATTTCAAAAACAAAATGATGCATCACGTCCAAAGCTAACGACGTAAAAAGAGCGCTCATTGGGAGGCAACCCAATAGGGAGACAACAGATTTGTTTTCTTCTCCCCTTTTAATTAATTTAATGGTTTTTGCGTATTACATTAGAATTTTTCGTAGATCCTATACTCCATGTTTAATTCTATACTTTTACTTTAGTACATTGAGGGCAATGTAGAGTTTAAGTGTGGGGGAAAGGTTTACAATTTAATTGTGTCTAAATTAGTGTTTTTCAGAGTCTTTAGGACGCCCTTAACTAGTCGATGATGAAATTAGATCAACACGAACACATATGGCGTATGAATCACATGCATCGAATTCTTGTGCTAATTGAGATATTCTATATGTTTTTAACATGTAGTAGATATGAATTGCAAAACATGGTACAGAAATCGCATGCTTGAATAAGTTTTTAATCATATGAACCCTATGTGAGCTTTTGAGCTATCTGTTCTTTATTCGAGTGAATGTACATCCATTTCGTAGCTACTAGCTTATATATGCCTCATTTGATTGCTTGCCATAGATTTTAATGAATTAGAGAATGCTAGAACTTACTCATGTCAATTTGCAAAGCTTTTAAGTTGATACATACTTTGATTTCGGAAATGATTAAAGGCATTTAGGATTTTCCACCACATTGCCATATATCCATGTATCCCATTTGTACGCACAAGTTGCGACACCCCTAGATAAACCAATTGAGCCCACGTTAAGCTTTTCTTTCATCACCATATATACCTAAACACTTACCCTAGTATAGAATATCCTTACCCTTGTTCCGGAAACTTGGTGAGAATTTTTCGAAACTAGCACATAAGATTATGGTTTGGTAGGAAAGATTAAAAGAGTTAATGTGAGTAAGGGGAAAGACTTGTCCAAATAGCTAAAAAAGTATGAGATTGCGAAAAAGAAAAGAAAAAAAATTATATTTGAGAGAATGAAAAGAAAAAAATATTATTATTATCTCTCATGGCAATATGTTGTGTTCTAAAGTAGAAACCAATTGGATTAACGTCCCCCTTATTTGCGGATTTGGAGATTACGACAAATTGAAGGCCCAAAAATAGAACAAATATGGCCTTTGTCCTGTCCGAAAAGCTCAAAGGGTAGTTTAAATTGAAGTATACATGGTAACATTCGAGTGGAGATGGAGGACGAATATGGTGCTAGACTAAGTCGTTGGAACGTTTTTATCACCACATATCTAAATTTCGAATGCCTTAGCCTTAACCCCATTACAACCTCACTAAAAGTCCTTTATGATCCTTAAAATGAGTAGCTTTCAATTAGTAGAGTAAGTTGCATGAGTAAGCTTATGGTTTTGGTTCATTTGTGCAAGTAATTAACTCCATTCATGAGGTTTTCGTTTAAATTTATATACACTTTAAGTGAACCCTTTTTCATGAGTGAAAAATATGATGAGTGCATCCTTGTGAGTTGATTAAACCTTTATTCAAAGCATGCACAGCTATAACATAACCATTGTTTTTTTTCTATGTCTTACTTGTTCATTACATAATTATATCGCAATTATCTCTTGAATTCGTTGAGCATCCAAGTTGAAAATCATGTGAGACATCGCCATATACTTATGAAAATTCTGAGACAAATTTTAGCTAAGGGCTTAGTTATGTTCTTTGTTTTAAATTCGTAGAAGAGTCGTAGTTTAACTTAGTGTTTGCTAAGGGACTAGCAAAGTCTAAGTGTGGGGGAATTTGATATACGCAATTTATGCTCGTTTCTTAACGCATTTCCCTTTACGTTTAGCTATGTTATTATCTTAGTTTTTATGTTTTCCTTGTTTAAATTGTTATTTTGAAGATCTTTACGGTGGAGATTAATAACGACGCAATTCGGAGGAATTTCGGCGATTTTGCGATTTTTGCGATTTTGGACCTCCGAAAATGGGCCGGCCCAAAAAGCAAATTGTGGGCCGAATTCTCAACTCTTGTTTCTGCCCATTATCAAGCCCAAACCATATTAATTCAGCTTGGATGGCTTTTGGTGAAGAGGAAAAGTCTTGTTTTGCAACCTTTGAAGAGGCAAAGTCAACAATATCAAGCTTTGTGACTCACCTTGGTGACTCTTGCTTGCATTAAATGAAAAGATGACTTGCCA
This sequence comes from Geum urbanum, assembly GCA_946800695.1. Taxonomy (NCBI): domain Eukaryota; kingdom Viridiplantae; phylum Streptophyta; class Magnoliopsida; order Rosales; family Rosaceae; genus Geum; species Geum urbanum. The sequence continues at coordinate 35,519,040 of OX326997.1, read as the reverse complement.
TATTGATCATTACTTGCATTAAATGGAGGGAGGCAAGGTGGAAGAGAGAAGGCAACATCCCTTGCCTATATAAGAGAGGAGGCTGGCCATATATTATGCATCTCTCATTTTACAAGCAAAAACTCTACACAAATACTCCTCCACCATAAACACTTCAAGGATTCTCAAGCAAAGCCGAAGCACATCTTCTCCATCCAAGCCGAAGCAATCCTCCTCCATCCAACACAATACGCTAAGTCCCTTGTGAAGGAAATCCATCTCCACCGTAGATCATCAAGCATTCAAGACAAAAAGTGTAACCATGATCTTCACTTTCATTTCTTTTGCTTTGTATTTGAACCTCTTGATGTATTGGAATACATTTATGTATCAAATGAAGAACAAGTTTAGATTTGTGTTTTATGCTCTTAAACCGATTTGTAATATGCATGTGTTTATGATTTCTAGCCTTTTATGCATGTTTGATACAATCTTAAAGCTTCGAATGCATGTGTTAGAAAATACGCTAAGTCCCTCTCTTTCGCATGTTTCGATGATCGTATGTTGTTTAGGATGTTTATACGCTAAGTTGCATTCCTACTCAATTATTAAGCATGTATATTTAGTTAAAAGTTATGAATTTCGTAAACTACAAAAAGGTTTGATGCATGAAAAGGGTAGGTTAATAAGATGAGATGATCACATGTAATTAGTAGTGTAACTTCTTATTTTTAGCAAGCATAATTAAACTTTAAGTTTCTTGATTGTTGAAACTTGTCTATGAGTAAAACATGTTAGATGCCTAAGAGTTTTAGTTGTGTTTGCATGTTTTTGTACTTTAATTTCGTAGATTAAACAACCAACTTCCAATCCCCCCAAACATTTACATTTCCGCTTATTAACGAAACCATGCATGCGCCCTTAATTCCCCGGATACAGAACGATCCCTACTCGCCAATATTACAAATGACAAAAGAAGGGTTTAAATTGCAATGCGCGTAATCTGTGTTTTTAAGTTAACGTGAATGCATGTTTTGCGCGTATCACGGCGGCTACAGCATGTTCTGCGACGGCGGCTGTGGCGACGGCTACGGCGATGGCGTGTTTGTTAGGATCGACGATGGCGGAAGAGTCGTGGTGGTGGTCTTTTTCTCTGTAAGACTTGACGAAACTCCATCGGCGTTTGTCTTTGGGTTTTGGAGAAGAAGAGGATGTGGTGGTGGTGTTGGGCTTCTCGGACTTTTTTAAGCCCAGGACACTGCAGAACCATCTGGAGGCTTTGCCCACTGATGGAGTTTAGGCCAGACAGAGTTGGTTATGGCATGTGGGTTTTCCTCTCTCACATATGCAGTTGTAGAGAGAGAGAGAGAGAGAGAGAGAGAGAGAGAGAGTGAGGAAATGTTGTTTTGAGAGGGGGAGTGAGACTGAGTAATAAGAAGGCGCAGGAATAAGAAAGAGAGAGTGAAGGAATGTGTACGGTTGGGTAAAACGTGGCAGATCTGAAGTCACTTGTGGGTTTTGTCCAACTTAATTACCACCTTATCCTTGGTTTATATAATTGTTGAGCTGATAGACTTATATTCGATAAGGACATCAGAAGGAATTACGAAAGTTCTACCATAGCAACTGCCGTAAGGCATGTTGCCTTAATTAATAGAGATATGATACTACTACTGAAAAAATGAAATGTCTACTACTATAAATATGACTGCTACTGTAAAATATGACACTGCTACTAAAAAATCAAAATAACACGAAACAATACCGTTACTGTTAAATATGACACTGCTATTGAAAAAGTAAAATGTCTGCTACTATAAAATATGACAGCTACTGTAAAATATGACACTGCTACTGAAAAAATAAAATAATTGCCACTGTTAAATATGACATTGTTACCGAAAAAATAAAATAACACCAAACAATACTGCTACTGTTAAATATGGCACTGCTACTGAAAAACTAAAATGTCTGCTAATGTGAAATACAACTACTACTGTAAAATATGACACTGCTACTGAAAAATAAAAACAATTAGTGAGACCAAAAAATCTTTACGTAACAATTTTCTTAAGCCGCTCACACCAAAATTCACAAAAATTCACGAAATTGAACTCATGATACTAACAAAATCCATGAAACTAACAAAAACAACTTATGATACTAACAAAAACCATGATACTAAAAAAAACATAATAGTCATTTGAAAAAACTCATGATACTAACAAAAACTAAAAAACTCTTGAGGACTTTAACTATAATACAATAACACAGTAGCATTAACACAATCGATCTCGAGGCTTCAGTCGAGATGAAGATGCAGAGAGAGTGATGTCGAGGAGGCGAGGTGCTTCGCAAGTGGACGAGATCAGAGATGTGAAACACCAGAGGACGCAACACCGAGTTTGAGGCACTTGCAACTAAAGACTGGAGATCGAGGCAGCGTGACTTTGATATAGAGGTTGTGAGCGACACATAGTGACTGGAGGGAGGTGTTGAGGTCGAAGGTAACGTCCCGACGGTGTGGCGTGTCCGAATTGAGATCGACATGTTGCAATTGCGCAGAGGCGACATGCTATCTTGATCCTTATTTCTTTGAACCATTGACGCACACATTCCGCTGTGTAGATGTATAGTAGTTAACCAAATCATTTTAAAAATAAAATAAAAAATCAAACAGTAAACCAAATTATTATTGGCAACGGGTAAATAAATTACTTGCTTTCAATCATTCAACGTGTATAAATGTATAATATCCTATGCCACAACTATACAAATTGACCAAGCATCATACCACCATGCCAAAATGGCAATTCGAATGTGCAACATATGTTACTTGCCGCAAAGATCAATTACATGCATGCAAGATGTGGTACTCATATTGTCATATATGCCAAGAGATCCTTACTTAATTTCTTCTTTTCAAATAACTCTTCATGACTTCATAAAACTTATAGTCATCCTAATGTAAAAGGTTTTTCGAATTTGTAACCCAAAACCTGAAGGAAAAAAGAACATCAAATGATAAAAGAAGGAATATGAGAAAGAAAAACAAATTGTGAAATGTGTATATACATGTTGTTTACAATAGAGGCATGCCTTGCTAGTATTCCCCTAAAAGCAAAGAACATAAGGTAATAAAAGAAATATAAAAATCAAAAGAAATTACTTGATCCCATCTCTCTCTCTCTCTCTCTCTCCCGCTATGATTGGTAATTTCATGGTAAAGAAGAGATCTGTAGTGAAACATGCGTCAGATTGTCAAGATTAATCGATTTGTCTTAACTCTCATACTGCCAAACCCACAAAGACGGTATCTTTTCAGAAGTGTGATTGAATCTCCTCGGCATATGTCTGCAAGCACCAAATGCATATCTTACAGCAAAAGAAAGGAGAAAAATAACCACAAAACAACAAACTTTGTAAGAATCCCACGAAATCAAAACTCACATACATCAATATAAAATCAAAACTCACATACATCAATCCAATTCATATTTAGTCTGAGAATTGGGAAATAAGTGTTGGATATAAGTATTGACAAAAATTATGGACATGCTTTTCAGGGGTCTACTCAAATGCAATGGAGAATCATGTTTTCATAATATTACTCAAAATGAAAGAGGAACTGGGGAAGGCTTTAAACAAATTCAAATCAAAACACAAAACCAAATCAAATCAAATTCAAATCAAAGGTTAACAATCAGCGAACCTGGCAAACCGAAAATAGAAAACAGAAAGGCGAAAGCTATACCTTTACTTGGCCTCCCCCTCCTGCGAAATTTCTTCAAAATGTCCATCCATATCCACAAAACTTCCATCAATCTCCCATTCTCTTTATAAAAAATGATAACATCAATGTAAAACTAACCCACCTATTTTCCGAATAACGACTCGAAACAAAGGGAAAAGGAAATAAAAAAAACTAAAAATCTCAAGAATCTTTATGACACAAATCACAACATAAACTAATCCATTAATAGATTCGCTTACTAATTGACTTGCCGAAGCCATCTAAATCGATTTGACACAGAGAAAGACTATATAATTAACCAACATTAACCTTTTTGATTAAAGAAGACAGTGCGATTGTAGGCTCTCCTGAACAACCTCTTTGTTGGTGTCATCATTTGGAGATGAAGGTCTTCTCTTGATTAATCACAAATTAGAATACATAGAGGGTGAGATGGCAATAACTGCCGATATTGGAAGTTTTTCTCCTTTGCAGGTATCAAATTTGGAGGCGAAGGAACTGCGTCCAATACCTAGTGGAGTAACTGCTAATTCCTTTCGTATGCGTCATGAACCCCTTTATTGTATTGTTTTGTTACATTTTTACCCTCTTTTTATTAAATTTGAGAGTTTGAAGCTTTACGTTGAGCAAGGGTATTTAAAGGCATTATAAAATTCTACCTTGGCAACTGTCCTAAGGCAAGTTTCCTTAATTAATAGAGATTCTGGGTTTCTTACTTAACTTTTTGAATTTATCTTTATTACCCCAGGTTTGAGAGGTTTTCATCCCAAACTTTCCGTCCACAACCGAGAAATATATGGATATGTCAGGTTTTTTTTTGTTCTTTCCTATTTCGATGTGTTACTTATATGTGAACATTTGTTGGTGTTTGTGGAATTGCTTCACTATAAAAACAACTTTGATCGTCCTTTCTCCTTCACTTATTTTTACTTCCTTTATTTTGGTGTAATTGTGAATTGGAAGTGTGGAAGATTGAAAGTTGTTAGTTTTGCGCTTAGAAGAAGGATCAATGTAAAGGATAGTACTATGAATATCTTTCACTCTTCCTTAATTTGATATGTTCTATTTTTTTAATTTATTTGGTGTATAATCAATAAAAAAAGGTTTCATTGATTAGCCATCCCATCTTAAGGTTAGTCATGCTTATCAAATTACAACTTCATTAAGTTGAGCAATTCTGAATACTACTGTCTTCAAATACTATCGATCATAACCTTGGATCAATTTGATATTAGGTAGAAGGCAGATAGAAGGTGTTAAATAAATGGAAAATGGTGAAAGATAACCACCAACCGAAGATTAAAAATAGAGGAGTGTATATAGCGAGAAGGGATGAGGGAGATCAAAATGAAAGGTTACGGAGATCCTCAATCAAATGAGGAACATGAAATGAAAGCTCAGTGATATCAACAAACAGAATCATGTATCTTTCCCATAAAATAGAGAATGTGTCTCTATCATTGAATTGGTTATTTTGAATGCATAGAATTTTAATATATGAATTTCATTATATCTTGATGTGTTATTTTGGTATAAACATAGTACAAACTGTAAGGGTCATATAGTACTTAGTAATTGTATACTCACTGGTGATGTCATATCAGTAGAAAATTGAACATAGCACTCTCTGAACATGCAAGTTATGCATTTGCTACTTTAGAATTTGAAAAATCAAGTAACATTGAAGCTTACATATGAAATTCTCAAAAAAAGATATTAAAGAAACTTACCGCCAAACAGAGTATAATGCTCTACTATTATTGTACAAACATGTTGATATGCTAACCACTATTATCATTGGTATGTGCTTTGTGTGAGAGTGGCACTTCTCACATGTGAGAGTGACTTTTCCACAAACCGTGTCTTTGAAAGCGAAGTACAATAAAAACATACTAATTTTTATTTATTTTTTAAATAAAGGGAAACGCATACTGATTCTAATACATTAAAGTTTAGTTATGTATAAATCACTACAGATGTTTTTTTTAAAGTAATCACCGTAGGTATTGAAGTGAGGAAAAATGATGGAAAAAGTGAGAGAAAACGAGCATTAATATGATTGGGTGAGGAGTCTGTACGTGGGGATGCAATGCCAGAACAGAACGAGGACGATTGAGGCTATGAGTATTCTGGTGACAGACTTTTTCGGTGGGTGGGTCCCTGAGAACTACCTACATTTCTTGAGTTATAGGCTGAGGGACGATAGAGGCATCATGAATGGGATCATAAACGTCTCGGTGAGGATGAAGATGGAAGAAGGAGGGGCGATGTCGTCAACTAATTACGGGAGGAAGTTGTGGTCGAGTAGTGATGTCATCCAAAGGTAAGGTATCCAGCCGTGGAATTAATGCTCTGGATTCCATGTTTTTCATTTGGTGTCAGCATTTCAACTATGAAGCGTTGTACATAGTGGAAATTGGATTTAGTTTTTCTCACTGTGCTTCAACAAGAGTTCTTGAATTCAATTTCACCTTCTGGCATGCCACCACTTCAGTTAATTATCACGAAAAGGGCTCCCCTTATGCTTTTTAGAAATATTGACCCAAACATTGGGTTGTGAATGGTACTAGACTAACTTGCCATGGATTGTACAACAACCCTTATTGATGCAAAGATTTTTTCTGGAAAATTTGCAAGAACGAGAGTCTTCTTATCGAGAATTCAGCTAAGAACCACTGAGAGTGCCGGACTCTCTTTTAAGTTGACAAGAAAGTAATTTTCTGTTAAATTGAGTTTTGCACTAACAATCAATAAATCACAAGGGCAAACAATACCAAATGTTTGTATTTACCTTCCAGATACTGTGTTTAGCCATGGACAGTTGTATGTGGCTCTATCAAAAGGAGCTTCAAAGGCCACTACTAAAATATTGATGAAGAATGGTTCATTAGAACGCAAGGAAGGGGTGTTCACAAAAAATGTTGTGTATAGAGAAGTGTTACTACCCTACGATTAATCTAGCTTTAAAAGGTATACCTGATGCTAACCATGATTTGCAATACTTTAGTGTTTGCCAAATGAAACATATATTTATCATATTGAAATTTTCAGGACTAAGAGTATTTTGAACTGTGTCACTGGTAGACAGACAAATACAGAAGATTGAATCATGAAGATGATAACCACTAATAAGTGGTAGGTGATGATCGACTAAATGACGGCGAATGTGGACAAATATTATGTTTTAGTCGTTTCTTTTTAAATATTTTTGATTTTATTTTACAAACAATGTATCTGATATCGTAGTGGTTGAGTTATATATTCCATGAAATTATATAATTTCACAGTTTAAAATAAAGTATCTAACAATTTGCACGCGTGAGCGCGACGCACTTCCGCATACTCATACGTGCGTGCAGGAAGGCTAGTAGAAAATGACTGGAGAACTTTATAAAATTGTACTCCTTCGCCGGTCAAGAACCTTCAACGGTGTTTACTTCTCAGATTTTCATATTTATTTCAGGCCTCGAAAGATGTGTGGCATTATAGTTATTTGGATCCAAATTCTCATTGGTTCATACTATTTTAGTATTTACAACAATTTTCATTAGTATCAACGACCAAAGTATATCAAGCAATTTTATTCTTTCCAAACAGTTCACCAAATAATTAAAAAAAATTGATTCAAACAAAAAGAGAGGACAAATGGTGTTTGTTATGTGTAACTCAGAGCCAGACCTGAAATTTATGGACCTGAGGTGAGAACGAAAAATGGTGCCCCCTCATGGTGGTTAAAAAAAAAAAGACGACGAATATCCGACATTATTCACATAATATCTGGTAGGCAGAAAACCATCTATCAAATATAATCCTACTATCTATTCCATACTATCTATTTCAAATATATCAATGTAGTTCAATGGTAAGTATGGGTCATTGTCATAGAGGATTGATGGGTCGGACTAACCACTTTAAACGACTAAAAGCACGAATACTAGAAATTAGGCATACTCAACCTATGGATGAAGACTCAACTATTTACCTAATCTAGACTCGACCTAAAATCATGGAATAATTATAAGAAAAATACTAGACACAGTGGTGGACTACCACACAAAATTTCAGAATAATCAGACTTGTTTTGGTATGGTAAAAGAAAATAGAGAAAACGTATGAATGCTGAAAAGTAAATGATGAAAAGTAAAAGTGAACTAACAATGGAAGGCAAGCTAAGGGCAACTACCATATACTCTGACACGAGTAAGAATATGACACACATTCAATCTAACTCGATTAATCATGAATGAAGGTTCCTAGGAAGATTCTGTCGTTGAGAACACAACCTATTACCTAATCTTTATGATTATGATTATATCGGTGAAGGTACGCTTATCACCAATGACTATCTTTCAAAGAACCCAAAGTCACGGTCTCGGATTTACTGAGAAGGAAGCATTATGATCTAGAGAAGATTTAAGAATTTACATGGCTTTACAAATATACTAAGGGTGTGCCTTGCTAGATCTAGAGTTTCTTATAACCAAAAAGCTTGGTTTCTACTAAAGAGAGATTGAGGAAGGTTATTGCAAACCAACGGGCATCAAACTCTCATAGAAGGAAATCCCTAAACATGCATACTAAGCAGGCCTTCAAACCATACAAGATATAAATTATCGATGACAAATCAACAAAAAAACCTCATTCAAGAACAAAGAAAATTTAGGTCAAAGTATGCATATAATATAAATCCCATGTCTGATGCTTTAAGGCAACCCCTTAACTAAATAATTAGCCCCTCATAAACAAGGAGGCTAAACTACAAGAATTTATAAGTAAAGAAAACATAAACAAATAAAGATGGAGAAATTCCGTCGACAGCTCGATGGGTCGAAGACCAATATTGACGGGTCGAAACTAGGTGCCTAATGCTCCCGTTGCGGCTCCTTGCTCTTCTTTTAAAGTTATTTTTCCTCCCAATGCTGATTAGCCTTCACCAAAATCCTAAGATAGGTTTATATACTCCTTGATTGATCTTCTTCAAGTCCTTATTGGTTTAGGCTTCTTTATTTGTACATGACTCCTTATTCTTGTTGCATTAGAAATCTCTCTTTTATTTTATTTTTCTTTTATTTCTCCACAAAATATAACACTACCAGAAAAAGCCACTTAGGCTACAAAACAGTTTCCTTGCCTAAGTAGGTATTTTCGTCGTCTAGGTACTTAGACGACAGAACCTCCGTCGTCTAAGCATCGTAGTTTAGGTACTTAGACAACGGAAGTTGGAATTTTCGTCGTCTAAGTTCCCTTAGATGACGTTTTTAGAAGCGTAGTCTAAGTCCACTTAGACGACAGTTTTAGAAGCGTCGCCTAAGTCCACTTAGACGACGCATATTTCTGTGGTATAAGTATATATAAACTTAGACGACGCAATCAATTTTGTCATCGTCTAGGTGATATTACTTAGACAACGACAAGTTTGATTCCGTTGTCTAGGTGATAGTACTTAGACGACAGAATCATTGATTCCGTCATCTAAGTAGTAAATATTTAAAAAAACAAATATAATTAATCTAATATATTAAACATTAAATTAATTTAAAAATTAAATAACTAATAATAATCAAAAATATATTAAATATAAAATTCATACAAAATTAATAAAATATTGTTCGATTCCGATCAAGATCATAAAAGTATATAAAAACCTAGCTAGCGACAGTAGAAGGCGTATGAGCCCCGCCGATCCCACCCCCACTCGGATCGTTGTCGTCGGGTCCTAGAGGAGAGGGAAAGCCAAATGGGTGACAAACAACATCGGGATCCAGGCCTAGCTTAATCGACATGATGCGCATTAATTGAGCCATATGATCGATCCTCGCTTGAGCTGCTTGACTGATATACGCATTTTATGCTCGATTATTAACGCATTTCTCCCTTCATTTAGCTATGTTATAATCTTATTTTTTATGTTTTTTTTACTTAGTTTGTTATTTTTAGGTTATTTACGGTGGAGAAAAATTTTCGGCGCACTTCGGGGGAATTTTTACGATTTCGGAGCATCGGAGATGGGCCGGCCCATTAAGCATTTTTTGAGGACCATTTTGCAAGGTCCAAGTCAGCCCATATTGAAGGCCCAAGCCCAATATTTTGGCAGCCAAAGCCACTTGGTGAAGAGGAAAAGTCAAGATTGGCAAGCTTATGACTAGGCTAGGTGACTCTTAGTTTTTGATGATTAAAAGGGATGACTAAGGGTGTGACTAAGCTTGGTGACTCACAAATGGTGACTAAGCTTGGTGACTAGCCTAGGTGACTCTTAGCTTTTGATGATTAAAGGGGATGACTAAGGGTGTGACTAAGTAGGTGACTAAGGGAGCATTAAATGCTTAGGCAAGTTGGAAGGAAGAGGCAAGAGGCAATCTCTTGCCTATAAATACAAGGAGGCCGGCCATAACACAAAGCATCACTCATTTCACTTGCCAAAGCTCTAAACACTTCACCTCTCTTCCATACTTTACCAAGGTTCTTCCAAAGTCGAAGCTCTCCACCACCTCCGGATCAAGAATTAAGAGTGCGTCATTCGTGTTCTTGAGAATCACCACTCGTAGTTTGGTGTGTCTGAAAGGACCCAACCCCGATTTAGCTCCCTAAACCGGAGTCAAACCCCTTCGAAAACACGAACCAAAAAAAACTTTTCGAAATTTGGGCAGAGTTTCGTTACTAGCGTGGAATTACCATTACCTGCACGCAGAAAATACACTTCATCCTATGCCACAAAAAGCAAACCGTGGGCACCAATCCCATCCGGATTTCTCAATATATCAACAGTAAAGTAAAACAATAAATATATATATACTTTACTGAAATCCGGTGTAAAATCATATAGCATATACAATAGGACGCTCAGAGCGACTTCTAATACATAATCATATACGCATACCACAGTAGGTAGAACAATAAACCTACTGGATGAAATAAAGTAGCTCGAGCACTATGCCTCCGACCACGACGTGCGACACCAGAGCCTGAACTGCAAACTGGGCACGGAAACCGAAAAGCTCAGGGGAAAGACAATAAACACGTTCGTGTGAGTGGACGAAAATAAATGTCTTTCACCGAATATATATAATATAAAACATATGCGAGTCCAAATGCATAAGTAAGAAATGGTACACGAGGGAGACTCTAACTCCTCACGCGTCCGAGTACACGAGGGAGACTCTAACTCCTCACGCGTACGGAGCATGCAATATAAAAATCGCGGAATCACTCATGGACTACCACGCGATAGCACAGTCTGAATCACGGGATCCCAGACCCACACGTGATTCCTAGCCAGAAAGGCCTCGGGTCAGGATATCTGTCCCCCCCGGAGCGTACTCGGGGATCAGCCGAGAAGCCAAGGTGTATCGATACAACAACATATACTGAGACTGTACTCTGTGTAAACCAAATCATAAATCCTTTCCATGCACATGCATAAAACATAACATGTACGTATATGTATATATTCGTATACGTATATTCGTATAAGCATAATCGTAAAACACATGCTCGTAAAATCATAATCAATCTGCATGCTCAAGTTCGTAAATCATAAATAAAGACTCGCAATCAATCCGTGAAAATAAATTGTCCACTCACAGACTGGCGTAACGCGTATCGCGTTAACCCGTGATCCGGCGGAATGTCCCTCGCCAAACGAACGATCACGAACACCTGAATATTCACAATGTCCAATATTCAAAGTTATAACTCGACAATACAAATCAAACCACGAGAAACCGTTGTTCTCGGAAACACGAAATTCAAAGTCGACGAATCGTCGGAAATCCGTATATACACCTCAATATCTCGCTTTACGTTCGAATGCTCAAATCGAGAAACGAACCTCCCCACTGCGATTGGGGCGCGATTTCGAGTCAAATGACATGCGACTTGTCAAAAATCCAAAAAGTCAAACCTGTTGACCGTTGACCGCCGTCCACGGCGGCGCCGCTGCCGGACGGAGAATTTCAAGGCGGAGCTGCACCTATTCCACTCCAAATCACCCACTGAGCAACTTTGTCAACTGCACCGAAGTCCAATTCTCATTCTAACACATCCAATTTCATGATAAACCGAATTGTACACAAATTTTCAATCCCAAAATTCTCCAAACTCAAGCAAAATTAGAGCTTCAAACTTACATGGTAGCTTCAAGAGGATGAGAGCTACAAAGCCTACTAAAAAATTCAGCTCGAATCGGTCCGAATCCAAGAACCTGAATCACAAAGTTTTCACCAATTTCTTGCCGGAAAATCCTCACTCCACGGTGAACCATACAGAAAAAAGAGGTCGGGGCTAGAATCGTGAGGTTGAGCCGAGGAGAACGGAACAAGAACCACGCCGAGAGGTGGCCAGAATAGGCTTGCCGCCGTCGAGCCCGTCGCCGTCGCACCACCCCTCCAAAGACCGAGTTGACCAAAGTTGACCGGTCAAGGCACATTAATGAAATGTTGACTTTCCTAATTTGGCAAGTTGCTATTTATAGCCTTTCCCAAAGAGGAAACCTCCATAAATACATTTCGCGACAAACTTTAAACTCCCATAACTTCCGCGTCGTAACTCCAATTCCGATAATTCTCGCGGCCACAAACTCGTCTCGACATATTCTTCAATAATCACCCAAAGTCAAACACCTCGGCCAAACGGATAAAAATTCAACTGTTCAACCAAACACACATTTAATTCGACTAAACAATCCACAAACGGAAATAATCACAACTAAATCTTCGAAACTCAAAATCATGCTCCGGAAGTTCCTACAAACTCGAAATTAAATTCTGAACAACTTCTATGAAGAAGCCGAAACTAAATTCTCAACCAGTAATTTAGTCGTTAAGTAGCTCGCCATTATAATCCGTTTCCGTCGAAACTTCAAATATTCATAATTAATTCCTTGGTCGTCCAAATAACGATCCGGAACCGCCCACGAACTCGAAATCACATGTACAACGACTCTCGAGAAGAGACTCAGCTCCAATTCTCGGCCAATAATTAAGTCGTTAACAATCTCTGGCGGTTCAAACATTGTCGTCAATCTGCAGCTATGCAGTAACTCATGTATACAGCTGATCATACTGCTGATTCTGGTCCGGGTCGTCACAGTGTCACCTCTCTAAAACTGTAACCATGTTCTCCAAACTCCATCTTCGTCTTTGTAATAATTTCGGTTATGTAATGAAAGAATTTCTCTATGTTCTTTTCTTATTTCGATTCTTCCATGTGTTCTTAATTTTATTAGTTTGGATGCATGTGCTAGCTTTAATTTCTTAATGCTTTGAGTATGCTTTAGGATAGGGTGCGTCACCAATCTTCCTAAAATATCTCTCAATGATTTCGGCAAAGTAGCAATTGTTTTAAGGTGTTATGCGTCATACCATTCTTATTCAATGAAAGCATGTGTATGTGTCTCGACTAAAATTAAGGATTCCGTAGATGATAAATAAGGTAAAAGCATTAAAGTAGGTGAATGAAATAAGTTGATCACTTGTAATTAGTAATTTAGCTTCTTATTTTTCGTAAGCATAATTAGAATTTAAGGTTTCTTGATTGTTAAACTTGTCTATGAGTAAAACATGTTAGAAGTCTAGGAGTTCTTGTTGTGTTTGCATGTTTTGTACCTTAATTTCATGGATTAATCAACCCAACTTCCAATCCCCCCATACCTTTAAATTTCTGTTCAAAAACGAAAGCATGCATGCACCCTCTAATTCTCTGGATAGAACAATCCCTACTCACCAATACTACATCCATAAAAGAAGGGTTTTAAATTGCTTGCGTGTGAACTATGTGTTTAGTGTTTACTTTGTGTTAACATTTAAGGCATGTTTTGCGTATTATCATTGACTCTCCTCCCGAGCCATACGAGCGTCCTCCTAAGCGGCTAAAGCGTTGTCATTGGCCACTCGAACTGGCTCCTGGAAAACTTGTATTTGCTCTCGTCCCGCCGCATTCATGCTCCGACTCCCCGACGATGTGGACTGGCTCATATCTCGCTCAACTCCCTGTCTAAGACCATGAACCTTTTTACCAGGTCGACGGTCGAATACTGCATCTGTCATTTCTATCTGAGATTCTGTCGAGAGAGTAGGCAGCTCCTCAAGCGTGATCCCTGGACTTTGGGACTGCATATCCGCAATTCTCTCGTCAGCTAATTGTTGCAACCTCTCCTGAAATGAACATGGACAACATATATATATATAAGTGTCTCCAAAAAAAATTGACATAATTTCTCCTAAAAATTGAGGAAACCAAAATCCTGCACGAAAACTAAAACACTTCTAATAACATCAAAACTAAATCTCATTCACATTTCTCAAGTTCACCATATGTTTCCCAGCCATATGCACCTATGTACCACACATGCATATAATCAATTACCTATGTATCACACAAATAATATCCTCATCTATCAAGTTTATCTCTTTATGCATAAGTGAAGAAGCAACAATAAAATATTATTACTTTGGGAAAAAATGTTACTTACGGCGTGCTCAGTGCTGAGATGTTCAGTTTGCCCAGGCCTATTGTAAGCATAAATGATGCCTACTATGAGTGGGTATTTCTAACCCTTTTACAAGTGCTCATGCGCCAGGTTGAGCATTTTGCAGAAGCACGATCCGTGGTGCAACATCTTCTTCTCCCGATTAGCTCTGTTTCTCTGTGATTGCGCCTGTTACATAACAATTTAAATTATTACGTAATTAATCATTATTCAACATAATTATTCCCAAAAAATGACACGAATAGGGAGGAATATAAATTACGAACCTTATACGGTTCAGACTCAAAGTGGGCTTTCAACCACTCTCACTCATCTTCCTTTCCCTTTTTGAACTCCTTCGGAGTCTTTCCGGGGTTTGCCTTGTACGTCTTGTGCAATGCGCACTTCCAATCCTTTAAGATCTAGCAAGCGGTTTTGTTGATGTAGTCCACCATCTCTGGAGTCTGTTCATAATTAAAATTGTTGTAACAAAAAAAAAATTAAACAATTAGAAACAGTAAACACTAGAATTTGTAATCAATTATGAAAAAACTATAATATTAAATATTTTTTTACTATGAGTCCACGGAACATATTCATTTTGTCCTCAGTGGGGAGGTCTTCCCAAGTAGGGGCTATCATACATGCGTGAGAACGTACGTAGTTTCCGATCTGGTGAACTGTCAAACTAGTCAGCCTCCTTCCTTCAGAACATCGGGTGAATGCGTTTAGAGGCACATCGATCCTCCTTCCTGCCGATATCGAATGATAAAAGGCCCAGATCTTTCTTCGTACGCTTGAACCACTTACATTTCAATAAAAAAATGTTGATACAATTCCTATATAGTAGCTAAACGACATTGACAAGAACTCTGTAATATACATCGTCGCCTTGTCTGACCGCGATCCCACTATTTTGTGTTCTTCTTCCTTCATCTCGGTCTACTGAATGAAACTTTACACCGTTAACAAAACATCTGGGGTAAATATAGTGTTGAACCAGCTTACGGGCCAACATGTGTTTTTTCCATGACCACCACCCATTGTGGTTAGAGGATTTCTGTAGATCCTCCATCTGCAAAAAATGTGAACGGACAAGATGTAATTAAGAATATATATATATATATCTACCAAAAGTTTTCCATAGTTTCCCCTAAAACTAAAGGAAACCACAAATAAACCTGCATCTAAAATTTGACCAAAAACACTACGAATCCATAAATTAAACACCAAATCAAATAACTAATTACTTAACTAATTAATCCCTAGTCCGGTTCTAGATATATATATATATATATATATATATATATATATATATCAACATCAAATTTAAAAAAGGAAGCACAAAGCCTATATGCATGGATTAATAATTTGAACATACATGCACATAGAAGGAAATAATTAGGGAACTTCTTCTTAAGCATTTTTTCACCCCAATTTGGACTCTTGTCCGGTTTGACTGTCTGAATTTTAGTTCTGTAACTTTGCATGTAACCAGTAACCTCGTCACAGTCTCGCAACACTACCCAATGCGCTTCAATAAGTTCCTCATGACTTAATCTTTCGGTTAATACTTCTCTAAACGATCGTACAAGATCTGTGACGACTGAAAGATTGTAGGTAACATGTGTATTGGAGGCAGTCTAGACCGAATCATTGAAGTACTTGCTATAGTAAGTAACACTCATGCATTAGGTATGTTTCCGCGATGGAGCCATCCGGGGCAGACCTATTTTTGACGAATCATTTATATTGTCTGAGTTGTCTACAAAATAGGCATTATATTATTAATTCGGAGCGATCTTTGTAAGAAAAGAGATATATAAATGATGGAAAATGTGTTTAAAAAAAATTCAATACTACTCCATATTTTACTTTCCTAAGGATACATCCACATGTACTAGACCGGACCAGAAAGCAGGACTTGTTCGGGAAGGTGGACCATGAGGTGAATCCTGATGTCAAAGAAAGCAAGGGGGAAAATCCTCTCTAATTTGCAGAGGATGTGGACAATTTCGTATTGAAGTTCGACCACATCCGACTTCTTCAACTCCCTAGTGTATATCCGCTGCCACCATCTACACAATGTAACTATTGGTTCGACGACGTCTTTAGGCAAATAAGGTCGAATCACCACTGGAATCAGACATTACAGCATAATGTGACAGTCATGAGTCTTTAAACCAATGAACTTGTATTCCCCTACTTTGACACAGTCATATATGTTAGATGCATAATTAGACGGATACCGAACAAGCTGAAACCAATTGAATACAGTATCCCTCATTGTCGGTTTCACTGTGTAAGGTGCAACATGCATCTTGTTATAAACACCTCCTCTATCCCTATTTAACCACAAATGACGGCGTATATTCATAGATTCTAGATCTTTTCACATTTTGGAGTATCCTTAGTCTTGAACTTAATACAGAGAATGGTTCTCATCACGCTGTCCCACACATTCTTCTCTATGTGCATGACATCTAGGTTGTTCCTCAGCTTCAATTTTGACTAGTAAGATAGCTCAAATAAAATACTCACGTGATGCCAATATGCCAATTGAGTTTCTTCACATCATCGTCATTGGTCAACACACAGAAATTTAAGCTATTTAACCTCTCAAAAATCTCTTTGTCGGACCACTGTCGGGGTTTAGGATCATTCTCTACTGTCTCATCGAAACAGTCCTTATCCTGTCGCCACTGCTGATTATGAGGAAGTCACCTATGGTGACCCAAGTAACACACCTTCCCTGCGTGCCATCTAGAGTTGACGTCATCTAAGAAAACAGGACAAACATTGTATCCTCTGGTTGTGCAAGATGCCAACATCCCATACGCGGGAAAATCACTGATGGTCCACATTACTTCGGCTCTCATCAAGAACATTGTGTTACTGAACTTGTCATATGTTGGAACTCCAGTTTCCCACAACAGTTTCAGCTCATCAATCAATAGTCTGATGTACACATCTAAACACTTTCCAGGATACTGAAGCCCTGGAATCAACAGAGTAAGGAAATTAAATTCCTTATTTATACACATCCAGGGAGGCAGGTTGTACGACATGAGGATAACTGGCCAAGCGATGTACGTGCCATCGTTAAAAGGATTGAACCCGTCTGTAGAAAGTCCTAGTCTGACATTTCGAATCTCAGCTGCAAACTCTAAAAATTCCCTGTCGAAATGTTTAAAAGCCTCCCCCATTTGCCACGTGTCTGAGCACATTATCACCTATTCTCTTTTTCGTGTACCATCTCATCGGCTCTGCTATGTATAGAGACATGAACAAACGATGCAATCTTGGAATCAACGAAAAATATCGAAGCACCTTCACAGGAATCTTCTTCTTCGAACTCCTCCTATCAGGGTACTTCCATCTGAAGTGGTTGCAAGCAGGACAGTAGTCCAACTCTGCATACTCCTTATAAAATAACATACAATCATTTTTTGCAGGCATGGATTTGCTCATACTTCAGACCGAGTTTGCTTAAGACACTTTTTACCTTGTAATGGGAACCTGGAAGCTTGTGATTGTTAGGAAGCAAATCACATATGTGTTTCTGGATTTTTTCATAACCTACATCCAATATTTTGTGCTTCACTTTATACTACATTTCGGTCATTATGGCGTGCAACATAGTATGTGGACATCCATCGTACACAGGGGTTCAGGTTTCAAGTAGCATGCTATTGTACCTATCAAATTCAGTAGTGTCAATTTCTGAGAATACGGCAAGGACTGGATCAACATTAGGACTATTAGATCTTCCCCATTCATGTTAATGTCTACCATGTTGACTGAATTCCGGAAAGGCATCATGGACCAAATCCACAGTGGGGTTCCAAGAAGGAGCGCCACTACCGCTGGATGAGGCACCCTGGTAACTGTACCCTGAGCTGAAGTCTGGGCCTGAGCTGAAGTCTACTACTTCACCGTGCTCACTCCATGTAGTGTAACTCCACATCTTACAGTACTCATACAAGTGATGAGCCATAACATGAGACTCCACAAACTGATGATTAAGACATTTTCTGCAAGGACACCTTAAACGCTTCTTTCCTTGACCATGTTGCATCGCAAATGTTACAAACTCCCTGATTCCGTCTATATACTTCTCATCACTTCTATTCCCCAACTGTATCCAACTCTTGTCCATATTCCTGTGTAAGTAAACGAAACTTTAAAATTATCGAATAAACTATTGTTAGAAGTTGACAAAAAATTGTCGTTCAATTCATACAATTCTTAATTAATTAAAAACTAATTAATTTATTTATATCTAATTAATATTATTTAATTATGAAATTAATATATCGATCAACACACACACACACACGCATTTCAAGCGCAAAATTATTCATCAATAATTAGTTAGCTAGCACACAATTAATTAAACAAAATAGCTAGCTAGCTAGGTTCACATTATGGAATAGTATTTAAATATATATATTATGTTCATCGAATATACGTACGTACCTTAATTCGTTGATAATTATTAGCCGACCGGTCGACGTCGTCGTTGATCGAAATGAAGTGATCGAGCTACCTAGAGGTAGGCTAGCTAGGCTTATATATATATATTATTTTATTTGAGAGAGCTAGCTAGCTAGCTATATATATATATATATATATATAGAGAGAGAGAGAGAGAGAGAGAGAGAGAGACAGATTGATGATCATGAAGAGAGCTAGCTAGATGAAGAATTCGAAGCTGAGAATTGAGAGAATGACGAAGAGATCGATGAATAAGAAGCTGATTGATATATATAATTGGAATTTTTTCCTTAGATGACGCAAGTATTAATTTTTCATCGTCTAAGATATCACTTAGACGACACAATTAAGTAGATCATTCGTCTAAGTGATTTCTTATACGACGCCTACAAATGATGTCGGTCCGTTGTCTAAGACTTCACTTAGATGACGCAAGTCAATATGTGGTTGTCTAAATGTTGTCTTAGACGACGCAACACCATTACGTTGTCTAACACCGCACTTAGACGACCACATATTGACTTGCGTCGTCTAATACTTCTCTTAGACGACGCAAGTCAATATGTCTTCATCTAAGTGTTGTCTTAGACGACGGAGCTGGTAAGTTTCCGTCGTCTAAGAGGCTTTTTCTAGTAGTGGTATAATAAAACAATAAATATAATTAATATTGCTGAATAAATAACAAAAGAAGAAATATATGAGAATCAATTATTGGCACAAATGTACATATTATTGCACCGATCAATATCCAGAATAATTTGTTAACTACAAAACTAAACACAAATCAACAATCAAGTACTTAAAAATCTAAAGTTGCTCAAAACTGATATAACCCGAATAGTACCAACAATATTCCAACAAAATCCAAAATAAAAATAAAATGATGTTCGTAACAATATTAAAGAAAAAGAAAGTCTTAGATCGTAAATTACTTTCTCAAAGCATCACAAATTATTTAAATACTACTCATCTGGTAGTCTTGGAGGCGAAAATATCAATTAACTTTGCATAATCAACTTTCTCAACTGCATTACCCTAATTTATATATATATATATATATATATAAAATTGAGGCCCCCGGCGATCGGGTACCTGAGGCGGCGGCCTCCCCCGCCTTACCTCAGGTACAGGTCTCTATGTGTTGGTAACGCTTTTGATAGGGCAGACTCGTTGTGCTACACTTGTGCTGTTTCTCTTCCCAATTACCTCGGCCATATATCTAGAGAGCAAACATCCATACCAAGTAGGCCTGGCATTTGGGCAAGTCACCCATTATCCGTCTGTTACCGCCCGATAACAACCCGTTTAAATTCGCCCATTAATGAATCGAGCTATTCAAGGGTGGCCCAATAACAACCCGTTATCAAAATGGACGGTTTCGGGTGAACTCGTTAAACCCGATAAGAAGTGTTGACCAAAGTCACAACTCACAAAACCCATCTCTATCAAAGTATCTCACAAAATCAAAGTCCAACCACATCGCTCTGAGACCGTTGTCCAACTCACACCGTCGTCCGCTTTCTTAAAAAACATTGAGGTAATAAAAATGGCTTTCTTTAAATAAATAAAAGGAGGCTAAACGGTCGGGCCCCAATGGGCAGCCTGCTACCTTATCGGACTGAACTCGTTATAGTCCCCTATCTTAACTGGCTATATCGGGTTTAACCCATTAAAGACCCGCCCGTTAACAACCCGTCCAAACCTGCCCGTTTGCCACTCACTGAATAAAACACTAATATGAAGATGTGCAGAATTAAAATTATGTATACTTTTATTGAGATAGAAGAAACGATCGGTGTACACAAGTAGATACATAACTTTACTCGGTTGAATTGAATCGAGATGGTAAGAATTTCAGGTGTGCAACTTCCTATTTGAGTTCAAATCAGCTTCCACAGATTGGATGAAAAGCTCAATCTGTTCCTGTTTGCCAGGGGGAGAATGAGAATTGACATGATGGATTAGCCTTTTAGGCCCAGGAAGCTTTTGAGGAAACCCTGTAAAAATATAAAATATGTAGATAGATCATACGTACTACAAATTGTCATGTTCAATGACCTGTGCTCCTCTCCATTCCTCACCAGGTTTCACAACCACAGGAACTAACATTGAAGCAGGGCCAGTGCATATGAAATACTCATTTCCATATTTCTGGGATAAAGAACCAGGACTGGATAAGTAAATGTCCTCAAATCCCATCCTTATCACCCTGAAGAAGAGCTCTTTTCCCTGAAATCAAAGCAGTAAGCCAGAAAATAATGTTCAACTAACCATGGAGGGATCATATTCTCTAACCACCACATTGTGACATGCATACTTTGCAATTACTTCCTTGTAATCTTAGAAATCCTACATATGTGTTGTGTACTAAATTTGTATATTGCTCAACCGTAACAGTTAGAAAGTACGTATGTCGATATCTTCTCGCAGTGATTACTGGTGTGAAAGATAAAAGAGAGCAACTGAGCAAGTTATCTTCTCGCAGTGATTACTTTGCAATTATTTAAGGAGAGCAACTGAGCAAGTTATTCAGCTAATTCAGTAAAAGAAATGGGATCGATCGCGATATGGTTACCTGATCGAGTGTGTCATATTTTGAAGGTGGGGTGTTATAGATGGCTTTGAGTCTCTCTTTAGGTGGTGCACCATAAACTCTGCTGAGCTTGTGTTTCAAGATGGTGTAAGGCACGTCTTGTTGGGTCCAAAAACCTGGTTTTTCTACAGGCTCCGAAGAGAACCACCCCGGTGATGGATCAGCTTTCATTGTTTCTGTGGGTGACAAAATTTCGAAAGGAGAAGATAGTGGAGGGTGTGCTGTGTAACTGCAGCCCTTAAGGCCTTGTATTGCTGCTCCGCTTCGTCTCTTGAATTTGAAATGCCCGATTATAGCACCGGTTAGAGTCACATCCTTCCGGCCATCGTTTTTCACTTTAACGGCTGTTGCCATGCTTATAGGGTACAGTGTGACAACATAAGTTATTTCTAGTTTCCCACTAGTGCTGCTTAATTCTACCTGCAACAAAATAAGCACCAAATGAAAAATGAGGGAAAATAAATACATGAAGCTGAAATTCATCGTGTGCGTCTAGATGAACCAGTCTGACTCGAATCACCTGATACAGAATCAGTCTACACACAAGTGCTTATGGATTGAATGACTGCATTACATTATAATGTATGATCGATGTCCTAGCTGGCATGGTAATAGTGTTTCAAGGAGGATCTTGTTTTCTGAAATTTTCGTGCTACTGAATGTCTGTAACGTTTCTATATAATTGAAGGAAAAGAACACATTAGCTTGTAATGAGCGATTCTGCTCGGATGACAACGATTCAGAACATTATGCGCGCATTAACATTATTTGATGACTATAATCAGGTAAGGTTTTTGCTATCTGTATTGTAATTAGTATAGATTCAAATGTGTGGCTAGCTCATGAAGAGTAGAGACTATGACATTATATAATACCTGAACGGCATCAATGGAATCTGAATCAACATCTTTCACTGTCCATTCAGAAGTGGATACAAGTGAACCTTTAGAGCCAGCTTCTGATACATCATTCAAGACCAAACCGACTCCACCCTTGGCTTTGTTAGGCTCACTTTTTTTACCTGGAATTGTGTACAGAACCTCCTCCAAGCCGTCGTCTTTCCAATACACCTTCGGCTTATACGACAACACATGAGCATTGGGAATTTGAAGCTTTAATGAACTGCCATTTCTAACTGTGAGTTCAACAAATGGAGTCTTGTCATACTCCAAGAACTTGATGCCTTTTCTACCAAATCTGTCAGTAAGGCTCTCTGGGACGGTAATCGTCGTTGTCGTTGCAGAAGAGGTTGATTGTGAAGCAGCTCTTATCATCTTTGAGATGGGAAGAGAGAAGGAAAGAAGGGAAGCCATGTGGAAGAGAATGACGAAGCTTTTTAACAGCTTCCACACACACTGGTCACTCAGTTTGTTGCTAGGCTCATCCTTAGTTGCTCAACTTGTTTGTTTGTTTATATACTTTGGACTCATGTATGTTACCACCACTTTTTCTCCTGCACCTATCTTTATATATTATCAAACTTCTAAAATCTAGGTTTCTCAGAAAAGAAAAAGAAAAACTTCAAAAATATATCACTTCGGTTACGTGCTTATAAAGCCAGTATGAAATTCTAGCTCAGGCCAGTCCTTGATCGATCTCACTCTACAACCCCATTGACTTGTTAATGAGGTGCAACTCCTATCAGAAAAAGCTTTCAAGAATTGCAGATACCATTTGACGATTTTTGACCGAATTGCAGCCACAAAAACTATACATATATACCCAAATTTTATTTGTTTGACATTTTTGTGCAACTACCAAGTGTTGGCGAAATTCATCTTCTCGTTTCTCGAATCTATACAAATATATACACAGATGGGTAGAGGATGCAATCTTGGGCTTGTTGGGATCATCAAGCTTCTTTTGATCCATCTTTTCTTCACAATTTCTCTTGTTTCTATCTTTCAAAGAATTGAACAGATTTTGCGGAGGCAACAGTCCATGATTATGTTCTTTACCTTCTTTAGCAGGAGAAAGGCTAGGCTTTCTGGTTTGCAGTTTCATTATCTCTCCATGTATTTTTTTAAATGACATATCCCTCTTTGCTGATCGTAAACCTCCATTTCTTCCATCTACGTACTTCTTATTCTTCTTCTTTTGGATTGTCATCTGCAATTCAAATATATACACACATATAGTAAATCACATAATTGAAGGAGGCAGGTACCAACCAGCATTTCAATTTAGGCCGGCCAAAGTTAAAAATTTGATAAAAATTTGACTATAATAAATGTGGGATATGATAGACGACCTATAGGATAACACTTCGAACTTTGGGTTACTTAGAGCATCCCAATAATTTAGTCATTTTTTCTTATCAAATTTACTGCAAAATTAAATTTAACCACCCAATTTTTAAAGTTTGCTCCAACTGTTATAGATTTTGTAAGCCAAATTAAAATAAAGCACAAAGAAGAGAGAAAAATAATGGAGGGAAAAGTTTAACACCCTATTCATTCTCGCCAAATTTGATAAAATAATTTAACAAAAGTTATATTTAACTTTATCATAAGGTATCTATTGGAGAGTGAAAATGCTATATACTAGTCAAATATATAACCGTTTAAGGAGATTTATTCTCCATTACTCTCGGTGTGTGTCTTGTCCTAGTTAGATATGGATATTGATTAGATAGATACAGAGAATCCCTGTTATATCGGGATAGTTATTGTAACAGATTGTATCAGCCTGTATTTAAGGCATTCTATCAATGAAAATGGCAACTACATTCTGTCTATTCTATTTTCTCCTGCAACACGTTATCAGCACGACTCTCAGAGTTAATAGAAAAACCCTAAAACTAGGAGAAACCACCGCCGCCGCCGACCACTACCGCCGCTGATCACCGTCGGCAGCCAAGATCACCGTCGGCCTCCTTTCGTCTTCAACAAAATCCGAAGAAATTTCAAGAAGTTGACAAGATTGCACGACTTCCAAGAAATCGTTTCAAAATAACTTCTTCTTCATCAAGTGTAGCGGTCATACTTAGCACAATACCCATTGAGGTAAATATTTTCTAAACCGTCTATTGATAGATCTATGCCAAACTTACTCACCGCAAAACCCCATATCTAAGTTGATGATAACTGTGATATGAGTTGTGAATATTACATGTTTATACCCTAGCTCCTATGGACATATATCTATAAATTATATGTGACGGTCATGGGGGAGTCACGATTTGGAAAAGAAAAAAGTAAAGAAAAGGGAAATCGATTTTATGTGACTGTTGTGTCACGGTTGCTGGGTGTGGTTTTTACCACCGTTTTACAATCGATTTTGTGACCATGCACCATGGATCATGTTCTTATTCAATTAAACTTGAAAGTTCTGTGATCGTAGTACTCGATCGTTTCTAATAAAACATCTCTGTGTATTTTTGTAGATGAGTTCGAATGAGTCCGCAAGGCCGAAATTCGAGATTCTTGACCTTGAAGGCAAGGAGTACCATCGTTGGGTCTCTGATATAGGATATAGAGAACACATTCATCGGAAAGAGACTTACCAACTCCATCAAACCCACTAGGCCTGGAACAAAATTCCTCCCACCTATTGAAGAGACAAAAGCTCAAGCCCTCATGTTTTTAAGGCGTCATATTCACCCATATCTGAAGAAGCATTACTTGAACAAGACAGATCCCATGGTTTTGTGGGATGTTCAAAAAAAGAGGTTCAATAATGTGCATAATGCATAGCTTCCTGAGTTGACTGCGAAATGGAACAACACCAGAATGGTAGATTTCCCAAAGATTAATGCTTTTAACTAAGCTATGCTCGATCTGCAGTCTGAACTAAGCTTTTATGGTGTGAAAAAATTTGAGGAAGACATGATTGAGAAGGCGTTACAAACCTTCTCCACATCTATGAGTCTTCTAGCTCTTCAGTACCGGATTGAGTACGAGCAAGGGAGGATTACCGAATTCATTGATCTCATTAACAGTCTTGTGACTAAAGAAAAGCATCATGAGATCATCTTGAATAATAACTCAAGACCAGCTGGTACCAAAAAGCCTGAGAGTTATAATACGGGAGGAAAGGCTCGAAAAGATAAGAAGGTTGCTCGTTTAGAACCTTATAATCGTGGTGGACATGCTCCACATGGGGAAAGAGGAGGATGTGGGTGTGGCCAAGGCCGCAGCCAAAATATGACTTGGCATAGAGATCATAACGCCCATTCTCAAAAGAACCAATCTAGTTCAGTTCCTGATGATCAACAGTATCAACAATCTGGTAAACTTGGTTGTTTCAAGTGTGGCTCTGCTAAACATATGCACAAACAGTGTCATACTAGTAGAGAAATCCAGAATATCTACAATAAGTACAAACAGTATTTGACTTAAGAGTTGAATTACATTGGAGAATATAAGATGGAGGTTGACACCAACCTAGTTTTGGCAGATGACAAGGGGAAAGAACTTGCTACCCCGGATTTTGATTAAGCATATGTAAAAAGGCAGTTGTCTCTATAATCTTTCAAGTTTTAGTTTTGTTTTTGGCTTACTTTTCGGTCAAGAATTTTTAAAGACATTTGTCTTTGTTTTATGAATAAGAACACATCTATGATGTAATTTTTGTTGGCAAGTAATGAATATTTCTCTATTTTTGGTATATGAAAGTGCTTTGAGAATGTTCTATTCCATGCAATTCTTATGTATGGTTCGATATTTACACATATGGCAAAAGGCAAGCTAAGATACCATTTTGACAAAGAAAAAAAAACGTCGAAATTGTTTTTTGAAGCAGTGCACAGAGCAGCTTCGACCCGTCAAAAAATTGAACAGAACAATTTTCGACCGGTCGACGCCTTGCTTCTGTCCGAAAGTAGCTTGAATTCGACCCGTCGAAAAATTGAACTAAACAATTTTCGACCAGTCGACGCCACGCTTATGCACTTCTGTTCGACATGGGTCCGAATTCGACCCGTCAAAAAATTGAATTGAACAATTTCTGATTGGTCGATGCCACGACTCTGTCCCAAAATTGGTTCATTTTTGACCCATCGAAAATTTTCTCAACCGGTCGAAATCTGGTATCGGGAAATCACAAGTTATTTTGGGTTTTCTCGACTGGTCGAAGCCTTTCTTTGACCCGTCAAAAATGCACTCTGAATGTGATGTGTTTAGATGAATTTTTTCATCTGTTTCATTGGCTTATGATGTTATTTATACATCAGTTTTATTGGAAAACATCGGAAAAAAATTGAAATTTTCAGTTGAAAAATTGTTGGTCTAAATCGACCAACTTGGATTTCAGCACCAAATGTTGTTATTACATCGGTTTATGCTATGCCATATCAGTACTCAACAAGGGTCACACCCTTCTCAAATCTTCGAGTGTATACTTGAAGTGTGTGCCTCATCTTTGCTACAAAGACTTACTTGTTTACATTAATTTTGTAGATGTATCAAGGCAAAATTGAGTGTCTAGTAGATAGTGGTACTACCCATACCATTCTGTGGAATAAGAAATTGTTTGTGGATCTTTTCCCATACAAATCCTCAATGACAACCATGATTGGCGCATCGCCCATTATTCAAGGGCGTGGTAGTGCAGAGTTTTTGCTGCCCCATGGTACAAAATTATATATCACTGATACCTTATATGCGCCAAAGGCCAATCGAACCTTGCTAAGTTTCAAGGATATTCGTGCCAACGGATTTCACTTGGAAACCTATTGTGAGAATGGAAAAGAATTTTTGTGTATAACCTCTCTTGAATGTGGCTGCAAGCGCATTCTGGAGAAGTTTCCAGCAATTCTTAGTGGTTTTTACTTAACCACGGTTCGAATCATTAAATCCAATGTCATGACTCACACTACTACGTATGATTCTGATTTATATAAGCTTTGGCATGTACGACTGGGATGCCCAGGTTGTGATATGATGATTAAAATCTCAAAAAAATATCCATGGTCATCCATTCTTTAGAGCCAATAAACATGTGGGATTACCTATTTCCATCGGTTTAGATGGTGAGGATAAGACTACCCATCTCAATCCTAACTTGGTCTCCATGACAAGTATAGTACCTTCCCAACAACAAACTGTTGAGGCATCGTGTGTTATCCCACTAGATTCTTATGTTGCCATCTCTGATGCTCATCGTTCGTTCTGCAAAGCTTGTTCTTTAGCAAAATTGACGGTCCATCCTTCTTTTGCCGTTGATAACAATGAAAATATTCTATTCTTACAAAGGATCCAAGGTGATATTTGTGGACCAATCAAACCTGAATGCGGACCATTTAAATATTTCATGGTTTTGATAGACGCATCAACTCGATGGTCACATGTTGCTTTGCTATCCATAAGGAATGCTACGTTTGCAAAACTCCTAGCTCAAATCATTAATCTCCGGGCTCACCACCCGGACCATCCAATCAAGTCTATTCGATTGGATAATGCAGGAGAGTTTACATCAAAATCTTTTGATGATTACAGCATGTCTCTTGAGATTGGTGTTGAACATCCTGTTCCCTATGTCAATTCTCAGAATGGTTCACCAGAGGCTCATATCAAGCGGTTACAGCTTGTATCTAGAGCTTTGGTAATGCAAACAAATTTACCGGTCTCTACTCGGGGTTATGCAGTGTTACATGCAGCAATGCTCCTTCGTTTTAGACCTGTTTCTCGTTAACCATTCAGTGTGTACCAGTTGGTAACTAGATATGAGCCTGACATTTCATATTTATGCATTTTTGGTTGTGCGGTCTATATGCCTATTGCGCATCCACATCGTACTAAGATGGGTCCTCAACGAAGATTGGGCATTTATGTTGGTTTCGAATCACCCATGATAATCCGCTATTTTGAACCTTCAACAGGAGATCTCTTTATTGCTAGATTTGCAGATTGTCAATATGATGAGACAGATTTCCCGCCGTTAGGAGGAGATATGAATAGTTCTATTCCAGTTCAACGTCAGGAATTGACGTTGTTTGATCCCACTGTGTCTCATCATGACCCACGCACATCTTAGAGTGAGATAGAAGTGCGTAGGATACTTAATCTTCAGCAAGTGGCAGACTCCATGCATGATTCATTTGCTGATATTGC
This sequence comes from Geum urbanum, assembly GCA_946800695.1. Classification (NCBI taxonomy): domain Eukaryota; kingdom Viridiplantae; phylum Streptophyta; class Magnoliopsida; order Rosales; family Rosaceae; genus Geum; species Geum urbanum. The sequence continues at coordinate 35,490,700 of OX326997.1, read as the reverse complement.
TAAAGTAATGAGATCAGATATACCTACTACTAATGTTCCTGCAAGGTTGGAAATCCTGATAAAGGGATTCGTTAATAGCAACACTGGGCAAGGAGGCGTTCCTCCTTCTCATGTGGATGGTGTTGCTTCGGCCTCAGCTCCCACTAGAAAAAGGGGGAGATCAAGAAAATCCACAGATGAGCCGCTAGTTAAAAGGTAGGCCATCAAGGCACCCAAAGATCCATTTATCATCAATGTTGTGAATCATTCGCATGAGATTATCTCTGATTATGGTTATGTCCTTGAATCACAATTGGCATCTATGGGGGACGCTCCAGAACCTTTTGTGATATCAGAGAACTCAGAAATCTCACTTAGAATAAATGGTGCGCATGTTCTTATGGATAGATCTTCCATGTTAGTTGATGATATGTTTGCTTATTCCGTCGCTCAGGAGATTATTGACAACGATAAAGTAGAACCCCGCTCAGTTGATGAATGTCAACATAGAGCAGATTGGCCGAAATGGAAGGAAGCAATCCAGGCTGAACTAGACTCTCTGAATAAAAGGCAAGTTTTCGGTCTAGTTGTACTATGCCCACCGAATGTTAAGCCAGTTAGACATAAATGAGTCTTTGTTCAGAAGCGTAATGAGAAGAACGAGATCTTGCGTTATAAAGCTAGACTTGTAACGCAGGGTTTCTCTCAGCGCCCTGGAATTGATTATGAGGAGACGTATTCTCCAGTTATGGACATCATCACCTTCCGCTACCTGATAAGCTTGGTAATGTCCGAAAAGCTTAGTATGCAGCTGATGGATGTGGTTACTGCATATCTTTATGGGGATCTTGATTCAGAGATATACATAAGAGTGCCAGATAGCATTGCCATACCCAAATCAAGTAACTCTAGACCATGGAGTGCTCATGTTATAAAGTTGAGACGTTCACTGTATGGATTGAAGCAATCCGGCAGAATGTGGTATACACGCCTTAGTGACTACTTTATTGGGAAGGGATATAAGAATGATGATTTATTCCCTTGCGTGTTCATTAAAAGAATAAGTTCCAGATTTGCTATTGTCGCTGTCTATGTTGATGGTATGAATATCATCGAAACTCTTGAAGAGATCAATGAGACTGTTTACTACTTGAAATCTGAATTTGAGATGAAAGACCTTGGTAGGACTCAATTTTGTCTCGGATTAGAGCTAGAATATCGAGTTAGTGGAATTCTTATTTACTAGCCTGCTTATGTCCAAAAGATGCTCAAGCGATTCAATATGGACAAAGCACACCCTGTTAGCACACCAATGGTTGTTCGCAATCTGGACCTCAAGAAAGATCAATTTCGTCCATTACATGATGATGAGGAGATCTTGGGAGCTGAAATTTCATATCTTAGTGTTGTTGGAGCTTTGTTGTATTTAGCTCAGTGCACACGTCTAGATATTGCATTCTCTGTGAACTTGTTGGCAAGATTTAGCTCTGCACCAATGCAACGTCATTGGAATGGAGTGAAACAACTCTATAGATACTTGAAAGGTTCCATTGACATGAGTTTATTCTTCCCTTACAAAGAATACAGAGAAAAGCATGAGATTCTCGGAAAAGAGAAAGTTGAGACAAATTTTGGGGATTTCGACCCGTCGAGGATTTTCCTCCACCCGTCGAAACCTGTACCGTGGATCGACCAGAGTCATTCTCATCTACCGGTCGAGAGATTCTCTCGATCCGTTGAAAAGTGGTCCTGTTTCAAAAAGTTTTCATGCTATCACCTATTCCAAAACACTGATTGATGTGTTGGTTGGATTTGTTGATGCTGGGTACCTCTCTAACCCAAACAAAGGTCGTTCATAGACCGGTTATGTTTTCACTGTAGGAAATACGTCAATATCTTGGAGATCAATAAAGCAAACCCTGTTGCTACTTCCTCGAATCATTCTTAGATAATTACTTTGCATGAAGCAGTTAGAGAATGTGTTTGGCTCAGGTGGATCATAGGCCATATTCGAGGCTCTAGTAGATTGAAATTTACTGTTACTGATCCTTCTTACATCTTTGAGGATAATGCTGCATGCATTGAACAGATGAAGTTGGGTTTCATTAAGGGTGACAATACAAAACATATATCATCGAAGTTTTTCTTTAATCAGCAACAACAACAGCTGTTGAATATTCATGTAAGCTAGATAGTTTTTGTTGATAATGATGCGGACTTGTTTACCAAGTCACTTCCTAAATCTACTTTTGTGAAACATGTGAGAAGCATTGGTATGCGCAGGTTATCAAAACTCCTAGACTGAGTTTACAGTCAGGGGGAGTTACATTTCTGTAGACATCAGGGGGAGTCTACCTCGCATGTAGTAGCTTTAGTAGTTGGTGCGTTGTACTCTTTTTCCCTTAGACCAAGCTTTTGTTTTACCCCTGAGGTTTTTGTTTGCTTGACAAGGTTTTTAATAAGATAACAAGATTTATTCTCCATTAATCCTGGTGTGTGTCTTGTCCTAGTTAGATATGAATATTGATTAGATAGATACAGAGAATCCCTGTTATATCGGGATAGTTATTGTAATAGATTATATCAGCCCGTATTTAAGGCTTTCTATCAATGAAAGTGGCAACTACTTTCTGTCTATTCTACTTTCTCTTGCAACAATAACTTATTTATTTGTGAAATAATAACTCTATTAGGGATGCTCTTAGGTTGCTTCAAGCATAACATGCTAACACTAAAATCATTTGATAAGCTGATAAGATTATAATAAAGTGAGTTGAGAGCTCCGAGAAAAGTGGAGCAAAGGTAAAAAGCGTAGCTAGGTTTTGAAGTACGGTGTCGTTCTTCAGAGGCCGCCTTGTTGAGAGGCTTTGTTTAGAGGTGTCTGAGTGTTTCGAAGTGTAGCTCGGCTATGGGGATCGGTCTTGTCTGATTGGTGGGTTATCGGGTATCCGATAGGTGTGGCGTCCGTCGAGATCCGTGATCGCCTCTATGGATATGGGCTACTCGATGACTGCTGTCTCGACAGGGCTCATCCCTCGACTACAATAGGAGACAGTTTTTATAATGGTAAGAGTCTCCTCTTTATAGCCAAATCAAGTTGTGGCTGCCAACTTCCCTCAAAGGAGTATGGTTAACGAGTTGTGCCCTAAATCCCCTAATACTTACATATCTCGTTTCTCTCTCCTCAAATTTAGGAGCTCCCAAGCGTTTTCCTATTTTAGGAGTCTAATAGAGAGCATGAATGGAGTTAAAAAATTTAGTTTTTCTCTATTTTTGATCTAAATGCATCTCGATTGGTTAGGTCTCATATTAAGGTCTTATACTTATTATGAGACCACTACAAAACAATATTAATAGAAAAAAATTCACTACCAGGGTTTGACCTTTTGTAAAGTTCTCAATGTGATGCCCACATTTTGAAAACTATCAAAGTGATGCCAGAATTCTAAAACATCATTTTCGTGATGCCTAGAGTCATTTTCCGTCACGGCTCCATTTATGTTGATGACGTGGAAAATTCCAATAATCACCACCAGGGTCTTAATTTTTGCCAAGTCGTCAATATGATGCCCACATTTTGAAAACTATCAAAGTGATGTCCAGAGTCTCAAAACTATATCCGCGTGATACCTACACCTATTTTTCGTCACATAGCCGTCTCTGTCGCTGACGTGGTAAAAAGAATTTAAACAGAAAAGAAAAGACTTTAATACCCTTAATTTTTTTTACTCTCTCTCTTTCTCTCTCTCTCTCTCTCTCTCTCTCTCTCTCTCTCTCTCTCTTTCTCTCTTTCTCTACTCGATTCAACGAGAGATCGCGACTCACCTTCATCGAACCCGAGCCTAATTTACATCACCAATCCACATCATCCCCGTTCAACCGCTGCCTTGATGTCGTCGGTTTCCACCTCGACAACTACAACGCCGACGCCGTCAATCAGATACTTATCAAGGAAACTAATTAACCAGATTGCTTAAAACAACTCATCGACATCTAACTCTACTGCTTAAGCTCCTCTTCTCATCCATACCTCGACCTTCACACCAACGACGGTGGTCCATTACTCAACAACGACAATATATTTGCTCTAATTTTGTTCAACTCTATTTCACTCCAATTCAGACAGGTTCAGATTTGGTGTGACGACCCAAATCAGAATCAGTAGAGTAATCAGCATGATTCACGAGTTAGCGCGTAATCGCGGTTTATCGATAATTGTGTGGTTTGCCGGTTTCGTTTACGACTTAATTATCGGCCGAGAATTGAGTTGAGTCTCTTCTAGAGAGTTGTAGTGCACGTGATTTCGAACTCGTGGGCGGTTCCGGATGATTTTTCCGATGACCGAGGAATATAATATGATTATTTAAAGTTTCGGAATATCGACGAGTTTATCAGAATCGTAATGGTTATCCGTTTTGGACCGTCGATCGTCCCGAGGGGCGAGTATAAATATCAGAAATAGTCGAAAAATTGTCGAAAACACTGTTTGGGAAGTTTGACCGTCGTTGACCGAGGCTGACCGTTGACTTTTTCGTTGACCGGTTCTCCACCGTGCTGCTGCCGTCGGATTTCACAATTCCGGCCACCTCCGGCCGAGATATTGGTATGAATCGATTCCTCTTTCAATTTCCTACAGTTTAGAACTTGGAATTGTTGAAATTGATGCCGGAATGAGGTAGAACGGAGGGGTTGAATTTTGGGGATTTTCGCCGGAATCGGCCTTGAACGGGGACGGTGCTCCGGTTGCTCTCCGGCGATGAGACTTGGTGGGTTTTGTTGGGTTTTAGCTCAGGATGGTTTTCCTTCTGGTTTGGGGGGACGAGGTGGCGCGATGGCACCAAAATCGGTCTGGGAAGTTTTCCGGCCGGTTTGGACCACCGTGGCTTTCGAGCTGGATTCCGGACACGGTAGTGGTTGGATGGTGGTGGTCCCTTTGTTAAAGTTGTTCGCCTTGTTGAGGAGATCAGTTTGGCAGCTCGGTCGCCGGGAAAACTCTCCGGTTGACGGCGCGCCGCCGCCGGCGTCGGCGGTCAACGCCGGAGCTCCGGCGTGAAAGGACCCAACCCCGATTCAGTTGTCCAAATCGGAATCGAAGCCCTTCTAAAAATACGAACCAACAAAAACCATTCAAAATTTTGGCAGAGTTTCGTTACTAACGTGAAATTGCATAAACCTGCACCCTGAAAATAACACTTCGTCCTATATACACATCAGTAGGCGAAACAAGAACCTACTGGAAAACACAGGTGGCTCAGATCACTAGCCTCCAATTGCGACGTGAAACACCAGAACCTGAACTGCAACTGGGCACGAAAACCGAAAAGCCCAGGGGAAAGACATGAAAATCGTTAGAGTGAGTGGACGAAAATAAATGTCTTTCACCGAGTAATATATGTTATAAAAACATATGCGAGTCGAAATATAAATAAATCAAATAGTATACGAGGAGACGCTGACTCCAACTCGTGTATCGAGCATGCATGGAAAATCTCACGGGGTCACTCATGGACACGTCCGTGCTAGTACAGTCCGAATCACGGGATCCCAGACCCAAACGTGATTCTAGCCAGAAAGGCCTCGGTTCCGGGGTACTGCCCCTCGCCGGTCAGGTCGGGGTACTGCCCCTCCTGGTAGGCCTCCATCGGGGCTCAGTCGAGAGGCAAGTGTATCGATACAACAACGTAACTGAGACTGTACTCTGTGTAAACCAAATCATAAACAAGTCGATGCAAATGTATAAAGCAGTATATATAAATGCATATACGTAATATATACTGATATAAGCATAATCGTATAACACATGCTCATAATAAACATAATCTCGTATGCAATCTCATGCTCGTAAAACCATAATCATATTGCATGCTCAAGTTCGTAAAACGTATATAAAAGACTCGCAATCAATCCATGAAAAGAAATTGTCCACTCACAGATCAGCAAGCGCGCACTCGCGCTAATCTCGTGGTCCAGCGGAAAATCCCTCGCCTGAAGCACGATCTCGATCTCGATCTCCTGAACATTCGTAAACATAACTGATCAAAAATATAACCCACAACTCTGTACTTAACCACGGAAACCAACCGTTCCCGGAAATATACAATGCAGTACAAAATGATTAACGGAATTCCCGAAATCTCCACTCGAAACCTTCGACTGAAAATCTAACACCCAAATCAGTACGAAAACCTCTGGACGATAATCAGGGCGCGATTACGAGAAAAACGACATTAAAAACGTCGAAAACCAAAAAGTCAATTCCTCGCCGGAGCTCCGCCGTTGACCGCCGCCGCCGGCGCGCTGTCAACGGTGGAATTTCACGGCAAGACTCTCCAGAATTCAAGGTCTCCTTGAGCCCAAACCTTTCCTCAACTAGCACCAAGGCCAAAACTCACCGGAACTAGGCCAATTCACCTCGAAACAGTTCGAAATTTCCAACTCCGGTGACCTATTCGGGTCTCTCCAAAACCACCACCAAACCCAAAATAAACCACCCAGGGAGCTTCACCTAGGCTAGGGGAGCTGAAACCCCAATATCTCCACCCTCATAACTCGCCGGAGCACCACCTCCCAACTCCGGCGAACTCCGGTATCACAACCCAATTCGTTCTCCATAATTAAACAACCAATTCACATAAACCCAAATACCAAACAGCTCAAAACCAAGAAAGAAAGCGATTCATACCCTCTAAAAGATCGGAGGTGGCCGGAAAATGGAAGTCAGCCGGCGAAACCAAATCGGAAACTGTCCTCCTTCGGTCAACGGTCAAGCTTTCCAAAATTGGAAAGTCAACAGGTGGTCAACGTCAGTCAAAGCTCAAACTGTGATTCTCGACTACTTCTCGACTAATCCCGATATTTATACTCGCACCTCGGGTCGATCGACGATTCGAAATGGATAACCATCACAATTCAGATAAACACGAAACAATCGGATAAACTCGTCGAAAACTGAAACTTCAAATAATCATATTATATTCCTCGTTTATCAGAAAAATCATCCGGAACTGCCCACGAGCTCGAAATCACGTACTCTACAACTTCCGTGAAGAAACTCAATTCAAATTCTCGGCCAAAAATCAAGTCACAAATAGAATCGACAAACCACACACACAACGTAAAACTGCGACTATGCCCAATCTCGTGAATCATGCTGAATACACAACTAACTCTGGTTCGGGTCGTCACAAATCTACCCCCCTTAAAAAAAATTTCGACCTCGAAATTTACGTACCTGTCAAGTGAACAGATGAGGATACTGTTCCCGCATACGCTGCTCAGTCTCGCAGGTGGCCTCCTCAACTGAGTGGTTCTGCCACAAGACCTTCACTAGCAGGATCACACGGTGCCTCAACTCCTGCTCACGGCGATCGAGAATCTGCACAGGCTCCTCCACGTACGTCAAATCCTCTCTGATCGGCAACTGCTGTGGGGCTAACACATGTAAAGGATCTGAGATGTACTTCCGCAACATCGAAACATGGAAGACATCATGAACACGGGCCATCTCAGCTGGCAACTCAAGTCTGTAAGCAACAGCTCCAATCCTCTCTGTAATCTCGTATGGATTAATGTATCGTGGTCGCAGCTTGCCACGCTTCCCGAAACGCATAACTCCCTTCCACGGAGATAGTTTCAGGAAGACCCAATCGCCTACCTCAAACTGGAGGCTCTTCCTCCTCACGTCCGCGTAACTCTTCTACCGATCTTGGGCGATCTTCAATCTATCCCGGATAATCTGAACATCCTCCATAGTGCTCTTCACCAGATCAGGGCCAATAAGCCATCGCTCGCCCACCTCACTCCAACACAACGGAGTACGACACTGCTTCCCGTACAGAGCCTCGTACGGTGCCATCTCAATACTGGCCTGATAGCTGTTGTTGTAGGCCTATCAAATGTAGCTGCTGATCCCAATTCCCGCGGAATTGAAACACATAAGATCGCAGCATATCCTCAAGGGTCTGAATGGTCCGCTCGGACTGTCCGTCAGTCTGAGGATGAAAAGCTGTACTCAATCGCAACTTCGTGCCCAAAGCTCGCTGTAATGCCTGCCAAAACTCAGAGGTGAACTGACTATCTCGGTCAGAAACAATAGACACAGGCACACCGTGCAGACGAACAATCTCTGATAAATACAACTTGGCCAATCTACCCACTGATATCTTCCCCGGAAGTGCAAGAAAGTGAGCGAATTTCGTCAGTCGATCCACAATAACCCAAATGCCAGTGTTGCCAGTCGAAGTACGCGGCAACTGATAGACGAAATCCATCGCAATGTGCTCCCACTTCCAAACTGGAATCTCAAGTGGCTGTAGTTTCCCCGCAGGTTTCTGCCTCTCCGCCTTAACCTGCTGACAGATCAAACATCGACTCACGTACGCGGAAATCTCCCGCTTCATGTTGCGCCACCAATAGTACGCTCGAAGTGTACGAAACATCTTCGTACCTCCGGGATGCATCGCATATGCTGAACTATGGGCCTCATCCAGAATCTCCTTCTTCAGGCTCTCATCTTTGGGCACACATAACCTGCCTTTTAACAACAACGTACCGTCGTCGCTCAAACGGAACTCTGTAGGCACACCATTCTATATCATGGTCTTCTTGCCCAACAAATAGGAATCTGAACCCTGAGCCTCTCGTACCTGATCAACCAATACGGGTCGAACCTGGAAACTGGCCAACAAAGCTCCCTCGTCATCATACCCGAACTCGGCACCCGTAGCCCGAAGTTCGGCTAACATCGACACTCTGAACACACACACATGAAACAACGAAGCTCTAGATTTCCGGCTAAGTGCATCAGCCACAACGTTGGCCTTCCATGGATGGTACTCAAACGTGCAATTGTAATCATTGATCAACTCCATCCATCGGCGTTGCCTCATATTCAGATTCGGCTGCGTTTGCAAGTAAGTAAGACTTTTGTGGTCGGTGTAGATCTTACACTGAGCTCCATACAAGTAATGTCTCCAACTCTTCAACGTTAACACAATAGCGGCTAACTCCAAATCATGCGTCGGATAGTTGACCTCATGTGGTTTCCGCTGTCTGAAACCATAGGCTACAACTCTACCATGCTGCATCAACACACAGCTAAGCCCCAACTTCGACGCATCGTTGTACACTACAAACTTACCACTGTCGTCTGGCAATGTCAGAACCGGTGTGGTAGTCAATCTCTCCTTCAGGAGCAAATAACTATCCTCGCACGCATCAGACCACTCAAACTTGACGCTCTTCTTCGTCAGTCTGGTCAGTGGTGTAGCAATCCGAGAGAAATCCTGTACAAATCGCTGATAATAGCCTACTAAACCCAAGAAACTTCGGATCTCCGGTACAGTAGTAGGTCTACTCCAGTTCAGCACAGCCTCAATCTTGTCAGGATCAACACTGACTCCCTCAGCCGATATCACGTGGCCCAGAAACTTTACACTATCCAACCAGAACTCGCACTTGCTAAACTTCGCGAACAACTGATGGTCCCGCAAAGTCCGCAACACTGCTCGTAAATGCTTCTTGTGCTGGTCCACACTCCTGGAATAGATCAAAATATCGTCTATGAATACAATCACAAACTTGTCTAGGAACTGTCTGAACACCCGATTCATCAAGTCCATGAAAGCTGCGGGGGCGTTGGTCAACCCAAAAGGCATAACCAAAAACTCATAATGCCCATACCGCGACCTGAAAGCTGTCCTGGCTACATCAGAATCTCGGATCCTCAACTGGTGATATCCGGATCGAAGGTCAATCTTCGAAAAGACTGCGGCTCCCTTAAGCTGATCAAACAAATCATCAATCCGCGGTAATGGATACTTGTTCTTCACTGTAACTTGATTCAGCTTCCGGTAGTCGGTGCACAAACGTATGGACCCATCCTTCTTCCGCACAAACAACACCGGAGCACCCTACGGAGAAACACTCGGTCCAATGAAACCCTTTTCTAGCAACTCCTAGAGCTGAATCTGCAATTCCTTCAACACTGCGGGTGCCATACAATATGGTGTCTGTGAAATCGGTCATGTACCCGGCAACAACTCAATAGTAAAGTCAATCTCCCAAACAGGGGGTATACCAGGTAACTCCGCTGGAAACACATCCGGAAACTCAGACACAACCTCAATACTACCAAGGTCTGGTACAGCTGCAGTAGTGTCCACAACATGAGCTAAGTAAGCGACACAACCCTTCTTCATCAACCGATCCGCCCTCATTGCGGAAATCAAACACGGTAGTGAAGTGTTCTTCTCGCCACAGAACAGTATCTCGGGTAACCCTGGTCGTCGAAATGCAACCTCCTTCTTGTGACAATCAAACATGGCCTAATGCGTCTCCAAGAAGTCCATACCCAAGATCAAATCAAAGTCCACAATATCAAGCAACAACAAATCAGCGGCTAAACCATGGCCTCCAATAAACACCTCACAGTCTCTATATACCCAATTGATACTCACAATCTCCCTTGATGGATACAACACTCTCCACAACCCCGGAAGTGGAGATGCAGGTACCGTAGCTAATGATGATAGTATAAATGATATAAATGAATGCGTGGCACCTGGATCTAACAATGCAAGTGCTGGAATACCAAAGACATGTAACGTACCGATAACGACCTCTGGTGAAGCTCTGCCCTCACGTAGAGTCATGGCATGAATCCTCGCCTGTCCGGCTGGTCGTCCTCGCTGAGGCTGTCCCTGCTGTCTACCCTGGCCCGCAAACTGTGCTGGTCAAGCTCCCGAAGTGGCACCTCGCTCTCCTCCGGAACTCTGGGCTGCCTGATCTCCAGTACCAACTAACTGAGGACACGCCCTCGCATAGTGACCCACCTGGCCACAATGATAACAGTTGAGGGTACCTCGCTGACATGAACCAAGATGATACATATTGCACAGGTTGCACAAAATGGATACTCCCTCGGTACTGCAAATGAGCCACCAGTACGCCGAGGATAACTAGAACCGCTGGAACCTGCACTCGCCTGTGGTCATTGTGGTCTATATCTCCTCCATCTCGGTCTTTGCCTCGATGCACCAGCTGCTGGTCTATAGGATCCACCGCCCGAGGATGAAACTGAACCGGAAGTATCAGAACTCTGCCTTTTTGAAGGCCCCTGACTCAGTCCACCCTCCTCAAACCGTCTCAGCTGATACCTATGCTGCCTCTCCTTCTCTATGTCCTCACCTCAGAGTGCTGCACTGACAAACTTATCAAAGTTGTTCCGAGGCATCGTCGTCAGAGTCCCCTTGATATTCAAGTTTAAACCCAGCTCAAACCTACGACACTTGGCTTCCTCAGTAGCCACCATATCACGCGTAAATCAAGATAAGCGGGTAAACCTGTTCCGATACTCAAGTATAGACAAACTGCCCTGCCTCAAATTCGTAACTCTTCGTACTTGCGATGCTGGGTAGCCTGATTAAAATACCTCCGCATAAACAAATCACGGAACAAAGTCCACAGAGTATCAACTGGAACTCTGTCGGTGCTAACCCACCAAAAGTATGCATCACTCTAAAGTAATCTGACTGCTGCCACTGTCATCTGCTCAGGAGTAAACTGCAGATGCTCACATACCCGTTCAACCTGAACCAACCATGTCTCACATATCTCTGGATCAACTGAACCCGAAAACACAGTAACACCAGCAGTACGAGCCTTGATCACAGGGTCAAAACGCTCTTCCAAACGCAGTACTCACATCAGTAAGTCGCGCGTTTGGCGATCCTCATCAGGATCCGCTTCCCGATCAACACGGGGACCACGTCGACGAGGCATCCTACTGATACAAGACAAGCATTAGGTACAAGCAGAAAGAACGTAATCATGAAACCGCAGATATTTGAGAACACACAACACCCGAAGTATTGATGAGTACCGCTGGCCAGTCGGGTCATCACTCAAGTCATGTTGTACAAACTCAAATACCCTAAGCGTCACAACTACAAGAGTCTACAGAATCTGACAACCTAATGCTCTGATACCAAGCTGAAAGGACCCAACCCCGATTCAGTTGTCCAAATCGGAATCGAACCCCTTCTAAAAATACGAACCAACAAAAACCATTCAAAATTTTGGCAGAGTTTCGTTACTAACGTGGAATTGCATAAACCTGCCCCCTGAAAATAACACTTCGTCCTATGCCACAAAAGCCAAACCGTGGGCACCAATCCCATCCGGATTTCTCAATATCATAACAATATCAAATAACAGAAAACATATCTGTATAATATAATATATCCGAGAAAATCCGTATAAAACATGTATCAGAATGTATCAGAGTGACCTCTAGTGTAAATATATACAATATACACATCAGTAGGCGAAACTAGAACCTACTGGAAAACACAGGTGGCTCAGATCACTAGCCTCCAACCGCGACGTGAAACACCAGAACCTGAACTGCAACTGGACACGGAAACCGAAAAGCCCAAGGGAAAGACATGAAAATCGTTAGAGTGAGTGGATGAAAATATATGTCTTTCACCGAGTAATATATGTTATAAAAACATATGCGAGTCGAAATATAAATAAATCAAATAGTATACGAGGAGATGCTGACTCCAACTCGTGTATAGAGCATGCATGAAAAATCTCACGGGGTCACTTATGGAAACATTCATGCTAGTACAGTCCGAATCACCGGATCCCAGACCCACACGTGATTCTAGCCAGAAAGGCCTCGGTTCCGGGGTACTGCCCCTCCTGGTAGGCCTCCATCGGGGATCAGCCGAGAGGCAAGTGTATCGATACAACAACGTAACTGAGACTGTACTCTGTGTAAACCAAATCGTAAACAAGTTGATGCAAATGTATAAAGCAGTATATATAAATGCATATACGTAATATATACTGATATAAGCATAATCGTATAACACATGCTCATAATAAACATAATCTCGTATGCAATCTCATGCTCGTAAAACCATAATCATACTGCATGCTCAAGTTCGTAAAACGTATATTAAAGACTCGTAATCAATCCGTGAAAAGAAATTGTCCACTCACAGATTAGCAAGCGCGCACTCGCGCTAATCTCGTGGTCCAGCGGCAGATCCCTCGCCTGAAGCACGATCTCGATCTCGATCTCCTAAACATTTGTAAACATAACTGATCAAAACCATAACCCACAACTCTGTACTTAACCACGGAAACCAACCGTTCCCGGAAATATACAATGCAGTACAAAATGATTAACGGAATTCCCGAAATCTCCACTCGAAACCTTCGACTGAAAATCTAACACCCAAATCAGTACGAAAACCTCTGGACGATAATCAGGGCGCGATTACGAGAAAAACGACATTAAAAATGTCGAAAACCAAAAAGTCAACTCCTCGCCGGAGCTCCGCCGTTGACCGCCGCCGCCGCCGGCGGCGCGCCTTCAACGGTGGAATTTCACGGCGAGACTCTCCAGAATTCAAGGTCTCCTTGAGCCCAAACCTTTCCTCAACTAGCACCAAGGACAAAACCCACCGGAACTAGGCCAATTCACCTCGAAACAGTTCGAAATTTCCAACTCCGGTGACCTATTTGGGTCTCTCCAAAACCACCACCAAACCCAAAATAAACCACCCAGGGAACTTCACCTAGGCTAGGGGAGCTGAAACCTCAACATCTCCACCCTCATAACTCGCCGGAGCATCACCTCCCAACTCCGGCGAACTCCGGTATCACAACCCGATTCGTTCTCCATAATTACACAACCAATTCACATAAATCCAAATACCAAACAACTTAAAACCAAGAAAGAAAGAGATTCATACCCTCTAAAAGATTGGAGGTGGCTAGAAAATGGAAGTCAGCCGGCGAAACCAAATCGGAAACTGTCCTCCCTCGGTCAACGGTCAAGCTTTCCAAAATTGGAAAGTCAACAGGTGGTCAACGTCAGTCAAAGCTCAAACTGTGATTCTCGACTACTTCTCGACTAATCCCGATATTTATACTCGCGCCTCGGGTCGATCAACGATTCGAAATGGATAACCATCACAATTCAGATAAACACGAAATAATCGGATAAACTCGTCGAAAACTGAAACTTCAAATAATCATATTATATTCCTCGGTTATCGGAAAAATCATCCGGAACTGCCCACGAGCTCAAAGTCACGTACTCTACAACTTCCATGAAGAAACTCAATTCAAATTCTCGGTCAAAAATCAAGTCGCAAATAGAATCGACAAACCACACACATAACGTAAAACTGCAACTATGCCCAATCTCGTGAATCATGCCGAATACACAACTAACTCTGGTTCGGGTCGTCACAGGCGACCCGTTGACTTTTTTGAATTTGGTGATTTTAATGTCGTTTTTCTCGTAATCGCGCCCCGATCGTCGCATTGAGGTTTTCGAGTTGATCTGGGTATCGGATTTTCAGTCGAGGGTTTTGAGTGGAGATTTCGAGAAATTCGTCGATTATTTTGCACAGTATTATATGTTTCTGGGAACGGTTGGTTTCCGAGGTGTGGTACAGTGTTGTGGATTATGATTTTGATCAGATATATTTTATGACTATTCAGGGGATCGAGATCGTGCTTCGGGCGAGGGATCTTCCGCCGGATCACGTGATTAGCGCGAGTGCGCGTTTTGCTCATCTATGAGTGGACATTTCTTTTCACGGATTGTTTGCGAGTCTTTTATATATGTTTTACGAGCATGAGCATGCAGTTATGATCATGATTTAAATGAGCATGTGTTTTACGATTATGCATTTACGAATATGCATCTATGAATATACATACATATATATATATTATGTTTTATGCATATGCATGGAAAGTATTTGTGATTAGGTTTACACAGAGTACAGTCTCAGTTATCAGGGTTGTATCGATACACATGGCTTCTCGGCTGATCCCCGAGTACGCTCCGGGGGGGACAGATATCCTGACCCGAGGCCTTTCTGGCTTGGAATCACGTGTGGGTCTGGGATCCCGTGATTCAGACTGTACAAGCGCGAGGGATCCATGAGTGACCCCACGGTATTTATGATGCATGCTCTGTACGCGTGAGGAGTTAGAGTCTCCCTCGTGTACCATTTGATTTTTATGCATTTAGACTCGCATATATTTTTATAACATATATTATTCGGCGAAAGACATTTATTTTCGTCCACTCACTCTAACGGTTTTCATGTCTTTCCCCTGGGCTTTTCGGTTTCCGTGCCCAGTTTGCAGTTCAGATTCTGGTGTCTCACGTCGTGGTTGGAGGCTAGTTGTTCGAGCTACCTGTGTTTTCCAGTGGGTTTCTTGTTTCGCCTACTGTTGTATATTTTTTATATATATACACTAGAGGTCGCTCTGATACGTTACTGAAACATGTTTTATATGGTTTTTCCCGGATATACTATATATTACAGTTGTGTTTACTGTTTACTGTTAATGTTATGATATTGAGAAATCCGGATGGGATTGGTGCCCACGGTTTGGCTTTTGTGGCATAGGATGAAGTGTTATTTTCCGGGTGCAGGTAATGGCAATTCCGCGTTAGTAACGTTACTCTGCCGAAATTTTAATGGTTTTTGTTGGTTCACGTTTTCAAAAGGGGTTTGATTCCAGTTTAGGAAACTAAATCGGGGTTGGGTTCTTTCAGCTTGGTATCAGAACATTAGGTTGTCAGATTCTGTAGACTCTTGTAGTTGTGACGCTTAGGGTATTTGAGTTGGTACAGCATGACTGGAGTGATGACCCGACTGGCCAGCGGTACTCATCAATACTTCGGGTGTTATGTGTTCTCAAATATCTAAGGTTTCATGATTACGTTCCTTCTGCTTGTACCTAATGCTTGTATTGTATCAGTAGGATGCCTCCTAGACGTGGTCCCCGTGTTGATCGGGAAGAGGATCCTGATATGGATCGCTAGACGCAAGACTTGTTGATGCGAGTGTTGTGTTTGGAGGAGCGTTTTCACCCTGTGGTCAAAGCTCGTACTGCTGGTGCGACTGTCTTTTCGAGTTCAGCTGATCCAGAGATTTGTGAGGCATGGTTGGTTCAGGTTGAACGTGTATGTGAACGTCTGTGTTTTACCCCTGAGCATATGACAGTGGCAGCAGTTGGTTTACTTGAGTCAGATGCATATTTCTAGTGGGTTAGCATCGACAGAGTTCCAGTTGATACTCCTTGGGCTTTGTTCCGAGATCTGTTTATGTGGAGATACTTCAACCAAGCTACCCAGCAGCGGAAGTATGAGGAGTTCACAAACTTGAGACAGGGCAGTATGTCTGTGCTTGAGTACCGGGACAGGTTTACCCGCTTATCTCGTTTTACGCGTGACATGGTGGCTACTGAGGAAGCCAAGTGCCGCAGATTTGAGCTGGGTTTGAACTTGAACATCAAGGGGACTCTGACTACGATGCCTCGGAACAACTTCGATGAGTTTGTCAGTGCAGCACTCCGAGGTAAGGATATCGAGAAGGAGAGACAGATGAGGTACCAGCCTAGATGGTTTGAGGAGGGTGGACCGAGTCAGGGGCCTTCTAAGAGGCAAAGTTCTGATACTTCCGGTTCGACTTCATCTGTGACGACCTGAACCAGAATCAGTAGTATATTCGGCACGATTCACGAGATTCTGTTTAGTCGCAGTTTTTCGATATATGTGTGGTTCGTCGACTCTATTCGCGACTATGTTTTCGCCCGAGAATTTGAGTTGAGTGTCTTCACGGAAATTGTAGAGTACGTGATTTCGAGCTCGAGGGCGGTTCCGGAAGATTTTTCCGATAACCGAGGAATATAATATGATTATTCAAAGTTTCGGTTCCGACGAGTTTATCCGATTGTTTCGTGTTTATCTGAATCGTGATGGTTATCCATTTCGAATCGTCGATCGACCCGAGGCGTGAGTATAAATATCGGAATAGTCGAAAATTAGTCGAAAATCTCAATTTGGGCTTTGACTGACGTTGGCCACCTGTAGACTTTCC
This sequence comes from Geum urbanum, assembly GCA_946800695.1. NCBI lineage: Eukaryota > Viridiplantae > Streptophyta > Magnoliopsida > Rosales > Rosaceae > Geum > Geum urbanum. The sequence goes on along the minus strand of OX326997.1, from coordinate 35,473,796 downwards.
AAAATTGGAAAGTAGTCGTTGACCCGTGAAGGAGAGAGAGCGACCCGGTTCATTTCGTCGGCCGACCCGACTTTTCTGGCCACCTCCAGCTAGGCCGAGGGTACAGTTCGAATCCTCTTGTGATTCTCTTTCATTTTGTACTTGAGATTGTTGAAATTGGTGGTGTTTACTTTGAGTTCGAATCGGGCCGAGGGTATGGTTTTCGCCGGTGATGGTCACGGTGGTTCCGGCGAGATTTGGAGGTGGGGTTGTTGGGGTTTTTGTTCCCCACACCTCGGTGAGGCTTTCTGGTTAATTGGTTTGGGACGAGGTGGTGTTTAAGGGTGAACCCGATTAGGTTTCCGGTGTGGAATTCCGATTTGGGTTTGGATGAAATTGGTGATGTTAGGGTTCGAATTGAGGTATGCTGTAGTTATGAAAGTGGTTTGGTTTGTGATGGGCTTCATTTTGGAGCTTCCTCGCCGGAAAATGTCACCGTGGCGCGCCGCCGGCGGCGGTCAACGGCGGCGCTCCGGCGAGGAGTTGACTTTTTGGATTTTGATGAAATTAGTGTCATTTTTCTCGAAATCGCATCCTGATTATCGTCCAAAGGTTTTCGGATTGATTTGGGTAGCCGATTTTCAGTCGAAGGTTTCGAGTGGAGATTTCGGGAATTTCATTAATCATTTTGTAATGCATTGCATATTTCCGGGAACGGTTGGTTTCCGTGGTTCAGTACAGGGTTGTGGACTGTGGTTTTGATCAGTTATATTTATGTATATTTAGGAGATCGAGATCGAGATCGTGATCGTGCTTCAAGCGAGGGAGCTTCCGCCGGACCACGAGATTAGCGCGAGTTCGCGCTAGCTGATCTGTGAGTGGACAAGTTTATATTTTCACAGTTGATTTGCGAGTTCGTGGATTTTATGATTTTCCGTATTTAAATTATACGATGTTGAGATATATGTTGTTTTCGGTGGTATTGTTATATGTTTATTGGTGATGGCATTTATTACATCGATGTACCAGAGTTGAGAGATTCCTCTGGGCGAGGTTGAGTGGTCCCCTGCGTGCCGCCAGGGTTGAGTGGTCCCCTGGCCTATCACTGTCGGGTTTGAGCGATTCACCCGACATCGGGCTTGAGAGGTCGCCCGACAACCTCCGTATATATATATATATATATATGTGTGTGTGTGTTGTGTTCCGAACTCACACTGTTTTACATTGAGTATGTATATAAACTGGTGAAAGGCATATATTTATTTTCGTCCACTCATTCTAACGTTTTTATTTGCCTTTCCCCTGGGCTTTTCAGTTTCCGTGCCCAGTTTGCAGTTCAGACTCAGGTTTTTCACGTCGCGGTTGGAGGCTAGTGATCTGAGCTACCTGTGTTTTCCAGTAAGTTCTTGTTTCGCCTACTGATGTGTATATTGTATATATTTACACTAGAGGTCGCTCTGATACATGTTTATACGGATTTTCTCGGATATATATATACATAGTACAGTATGTTTACTGTTATTGCTTATATTATGATGTTGAGAAATTCGAATGGGATTGGTGCCCACGGTTTGGCTTTTGTGGCATAGGATGAAGTGTTATTTTCAGGGTGCAGGTTTATGCAATTCTACGTTAGTAACGAAACTCTGCCGAAATTTCGAAAAGTTTTTGTTAGTTCGTATTTTCAGAAGGAGTTCGAATCCGGTTTAGGTAACTGAATCGGGTTTGGGTCCTTTCAGCTTGGTATCAAAGCATTAGGTTGTCAGATTCTGTAGACTCTTGTAGTTGTGACGCTTAAGATATTTGAGTTGATACAGCATGATTGGAGTGATGACCCGACTGGCCGGCGGTACTCATCAATACTTCGGGTGTTGTGTGTTCTCAAATATCTGCGGTTTCATGATTACGTTCTTTCTGCCTGTGCCTATTGCTTGTCTTGTATCAGTAGGATGCCTCCTCGACGTGGTCCCCGTGTTGATCGGGATGAGGATCCTGATGAGGTTCGTCGAACGCGCGACTTGCTTAGGCGAGTGCTGCGTTTGGAAGAGCGTTTTGACCCTGTGGTCAAGGCTCGCACTGCTGGTGCTACTATGTTTTCGGGTTCAGTCGATCCAGAGATATGCGAGGCATGGTTGGTTCAGATTGAACGTGTTGGTGAGCGTCTGCAGTTTACTCCTGAGCAGATGACAGTGGCAGTAGTTGGTTTACTTGAGGGTGATGCATACTTTTGGTGGGTTAGCACCGACAGGGTTCCGGCTGATACTCCATGGACATTGTTCCGTGATCTGTTTATGCGGAGGTACTTTAATCAGGCTACCCAGCAGCGCAAGTATGAGGAGTTTACGAACTTGAGGCAGGGCAGTTTGTCTGTACTTGAGTACCGGGATCGGTTTACTCGTTTGTCTCGTTTTGCGAGGGATATGGTGATTACTGAGGAAGCCAAGTGTCGTAGGTTTGAGTTGGGATTGAATCTGAATATCAAGGCGACACTGACCACAATGTCTCAGAATAAATTTGATGAGTTTGTCAGTGCTGCACTCTGAGGCGAGGATATTGAGCAGGAGAGACAACAGAGATATCAGCCAAGACGGTTTGAGGAAGGTGGACCGAGTCAGGGGCCTTCAAAGAGGCAGAGTTCTGATACTACCGGTTCAGCTTCGTCCTCAGGTGGTGGATCTTATCGCCCACCATTTGGTGTACCGAGGCAGAGATCGAGATGGAGGAGAGATCGACCGCAGCGATCACAGGCTAGTGGGAGTTCCAGCGGTTCTAGTTATCCTCGGTGTACTGGTGGCACTTTTGCTGTACCGAGGGAGTACCCGTTGTGTAGTCTCTGCAGCCGACATCATGTGGGTCCATGTCAGCGAGGTCCTGTTACTTGTTATCATTGTGGCCAGGTGGGTCACTATTTGAGGGAGTGTCCTCAGTTGTTTGATACTGGTGGACAGGGGGCCCAGAGTTCCGGAGTTGAGCGAGGTGCCACTTCGGGAGCTCGACCAGCACAGTTTGCAGGCCAGGGTAGACAGCAGGGACATCCCCAGCGAGGACGATCAGCCAAACAGGTGAGGGTGCATGCTATGACTCTACGTGAGGGAAGAGCTTCACCGGAGGTCGTTATTGGTACGTTACATGTCTTTGGTATTCCTGTACTTGCATTGTTAGATCCAGGTGCCACACATTCATTCATATCATTTAGACTGTCATCATTAGCTACGGTACATGCATCTCCACTTCCGGGGTTGTGGAGAGTGTTGTATCCGTCAGGTGAGGTTGTGAGCATCGGTTGGGTTTACAGAGATTATGAGGTGTTTATTGATGGCCATGGATTAGCCGCAGATCTGTTACTACTTGATATTGTGGATTTTGATCTGATCTTAGGTATGGACTTCTTGGAGTCGCACTGGGCCATGTTTGACTGCCACAGGAAGGAGGTCGCGTTTCGACGACCAGGGGTACCTGAGATACTGTTCCGTGGTGAGAAGAACACTTCACTACCATGTTTGATTTCCGCGATGAGGGCGGATCGGTTGATGAAGAAGGGTTGTGTCGCTTACTTAGCCCATGTTGTGGACACTATAGCTGCAGTGCCGGATCTTGGTAGTATTGAGGTTGTGTCTGAGTTTCCGGATGTATTTCCAGCGGACTTACCTGGTATACCCCCTGTGCGGGAGATTGATTTTACCATTGAGCTGTTGCCGGGTACAGGACCGATTTCCCAGACACCGTATCGTATGGCGCCTGCGGAGTTGAAGGAGTTGCAGATTCAGCTCCAGGAGTTGTTAGAGAATGGATTCATTCGACCGAGTGTTTCTCCGTGGGGTGCTCCGGTGTTGTTTGTGCGGAAGAAGGATGGGTCCATGCGTTTGTGCATCGACTATCAAAAGCTGAATCAGATTACAGTGAGGAACAAGTATCCGTTGTCGCGGATTGATGACTTGTTCGATCAGCTTAAGGGAGCATCAGTCTTTTCGAAGATTGACCTTCGATCCGGATATCACCAGTTGAGGATCCTGATTATCGTCCAGAGGTTTTCGGATTGATTTGGGTAGCAGATTTTCAGTCGAAGGTTTCGAGTGGAGATTTCGGGAATTTCATTAATCATTTTGTAATGCATTGCATATTTCCGGGAACGGTTGGTTTCTGTGGTTCAGTACAGGGTTGTGGACTGTGGTTTTGATCAGTTATGTTTATGTATATTCAGGAGATCGAGATCGAGATCGTGATCGTACTTCAGGTGAGGGAGCTTCCGCCGGACCACGAGATTAGCGCGAGTTCGCGCTAGCTGATCTGTGAGTGGACAAGTTTATATTTTCACAGTTGATTTGCGAGTTCGTGGATTTTATGATTTTCCGTATTTAAATTATACGATGTTGAGATATATGTTGTTTTCGGTGGTATTGTTATATGTTTATTGGTGATGGCATTTATTACATCGATGTACCAGAGTTGAGAGATTCCTCTGGGCGAGGTTGAGTGGTCCCCTGGCCTATCACTGTCGGGTTTGAGCGATTCACCCAACATCGGGCTTGAGAGGTCGCCCGACAACCTCCGTATATATATATATATATATATATGTGTGTTGTGTTCCGAACTCACACTGTTTTACATTGAGTATGTATATAAACTGGTGAAAGGCATATATTTATTTTCGTCCACTCATTCTAACGTTTTTATTTGCCTTTCCCCTGGGCTTTTCAGTTTCCGTGCCCAGTTTGCAGTTCAGACTCAGGTTTTTCACGTCGCAGTTGGAGGCTAGTGATCTGAGCTACCTGTGTTTTCCAGTAAGTTCTTGTTTCGCCTACTGATGTGTATATTGTATATATTTACACTAGAGGTCGCTCTGATACATTCTGATACATGTTTATACGGATTTTCTCGGATATATATATACATAGTACAGTATGTTTACTGTTATTGCTTATATTATGATGTTGAGAAATCCGGATGGGATTGGTGCCCACGGTTTGGCTTTTGTGGCATAGGATGAAGTGTTATTTTCAGGGTGCAGGTTTATGCAATTCTACGCTAGTAACGAAACTCTGCCGAAATTTCGAAAAGTTTTTGTTGGTTCGTAGTTTCAGAAGGAGTTTGAATCCGGTTTAGGTAACTGAATCGGGTTTGGGTCCTTTCATCATCCTCTGGTAGTGGACCTTATAGACCACCAGCTAGTGCACCGAGACAGAGACCGAGGTGGAGGAGAGATCGACCGCAGCGACCATAGGCTAGTGGGGGTTCTAGCGGTTCCAGTTACCCTCGACGACCTTTCGGCACTTTTGCTACACTGAGGGAGTACCCATTGTGCAATTTGTGCAATAGGTATCATGTTGGTCCATGTCAGCGGGGTACCCTCAACTGCTATCATTGTAGCCATGTGGGTCACTTTGCGAGGGAGTGTCCTTAGTTGGTTGGTGTTGGTGGCTAGACAGCCCAGAGTTCCGGAGGAGAGCGAGGTGCCACTTCGGGAGCTCGACCAGTACAGTATGCGGGCCAGGGCGGATAGCAGGGACAGCCTCAGCGTGGACGACCAGCCGGGCAGGCGAGGGTTCACGCCATGACTTTGTGAGAGGGCAGAGCTTCACCAGAGGTCGTTATCGGTACGTTGCATATCTATGGTATTCTATTACTTACATTGTTAGATCCAGGTGCCACGCATTCATTCATGTCATATAGACTATCATCATTAGCTACGGTACCTGCATCTCCACTTCCGGGGTTGTGGAGAGTGTTGTATGCATCCGGTGAGATTGTGAGTATTGGTTGGGTGTACCGAGAATGTGAGATTTTTATTGGAGGCCATGGTTTAGCCGCAGATTTGTTGTTACTTGATATCGTTGATTTTGATCTGATCTTGGGTATGGATTTTTTAGAGACGCATTGGGCCATGTTTGACTGTCATAAGAAGGAGGTTGCATTTCGACGACCAGGCTTTCCAGAGATATTGTTTCGCGGCGAGAAGAACACTTCACTACCATGTTTGATTTCCGCAATGAAGGCAGATCGGATGATGAAGAAGGGTTGTGTTGCTTACTTAGCTCATGTGGTAGACACTACGGCTGCTGTGTCAGACCTTGGTGGTATTGAGGTTGTTTCTGAGTTTCCGGATGTGTTTCCAGAGGAGTTACCTAGCATACCTCCAGCTTGGGAGATTGATTTCACTATTGAGCTATTACCGGGTACAGGACCCATTTCACAGGCACCGTATCGTATGGCGCTAGCAGAGTTGAAAGAGTTACAGGTTCAGCTCCAGGAGTTGCTGGAGAATGGTTTTATTCGACCCAGTGTTTTGCCATGGGGTGCCCCGGTTTTGTTTGTACGGAAGAAGGATGGATCTATGCATTTGTGCATCGACTACCGGAAGCTGAATCAGGTTACAGTGAAGAACAAGTATCCGTTGCCGCGGATTAATGATTTGTTCGATCAGCTCAAGGGAGCTTCAGTCTTTTCAAAGATTGATCTTTGATCCAGATATCACAAGTTGAGGATCCGAGAGTCTGATGTGGCCAGGACAGCTTTCAGGTCGCGGTATGGGCACTATGAGTTTTTGGTTATGCCGTTTGGGTTGACCAACGCCCCCGCAGCTTTCATGGACTTGATGAATCGGGTGTTCAGACGGTTTCTGGACAAGTTCGTGACTGTGTTTATTGATGATATTTTGATCTATTCCAGGAGCGTGGGCCAGCATAAAAAGCATTTGTGAGCGGTGTTGCAGACTTTGCGGGACCATCAGTTGTTTGCGAAGTTTAGCAAGTGCGAGTTTTGGCTGGACAGTGTGAAGTTTCTGGGCCATGTGATATCGGCTGAGGGAGTCAGTGTTGATCCTGACAAAATAAAGGCCGTGCTGAATTGGAGTAGACCTACCACTGTACCGGAGATCCGGAGTTTCTTGGGTTTGGCGGGCTACTACCGGCGGTTTGTACAGGATTTTTCTCGGATTGCTACTCCATTGACCAGGTTGACGAAGAAGGGCGTCAAGTTTGAGTGGTCCGATGCATGTGAGGAAAGTTATTTGCTCCTAAAGGAGAAGTTGACTACTGCACCGGTTCTGACATTACCAGACGACAGCGGTGAGTTTGTGATTTATAGTGATGCGTCGAAGTTGGGACTTGGTTGTGTGCTGATGCAGCATGGCAGAGTTGTAGCCTACGGTTCCAGGCAGTTGAAACCACACGAAGTCAACTATCCAACCCATGATTTGGAGTTGGCCGCTATTGTACTAGCGTTGAAGAGTTTGAGACATTACTTGTACAGGGCCCAGTGTAAGATCTACACCGACCACAAGAGTCTCACCTACTTACGGACGCAGCCAGACTTGAACATGAGACAACGACGGTGGATAGAGTTGATCAACGACTTTGATTGCACTTTCCAGTACCATCCGGGGAAGGCCAATGTTGTGGCTGATGAACTTAGCCGGAAATCCGGAGCTTCGTTGTTCCATGTATGTGTGGCTAGAGTGTCTATGATAGCTGAGCTTCGGGCTACGGGTGCCGAGTTCGAGTGGAAGGACGAGGGAGCCTTGTTGGCCAGTTTCCAGGTTCGACCCGTGTTGGTTGATCAGGTTCGGGAGGTTCAGGATTCAGATTCCTACATGTTGGGCAAGAAGACCATGATACGGAATGGTGTGCCTACAGAGTTCCGATTGAGTGACGACGGTATGTTATTGTTCAGAGGCAGGTTGTGTGTGCCCAGAGACGAGAGCCTGAAGAAGGAGATTCTGGATGAGACCCATAGTTTGGCATATGCGATGCATCCCGGAGGTATGAAGATGTTTCGTACACTTTGAGCGTATTACTGGTGGCACAACATGAAGCGGGAGATTGCCGCTTATGTGAGCCGATGTTTGATCTGTCAGTAGGTTAAAGCGGAGAGGCAGAAACCTGCAGGGAAGTTACAGCCACTACAGATTCCGGTTTGGAAGTGGGAGCACATTACCATGGATTTCGTTTATCAGTTGCCGCGTACTTCGGCTGGCAACACTGGTATTTGGGTTATTGTGGATCGACTAACGAAATCTGCTCATTTTCTCACACTTCCGGGGAAGATATCAGTAGGCAGATTGGCCAAGTTATATTTGTCAGAGATTGTTCGACTGCACGGAGTGCCTGTATCTATTATTTCTGACCGAGATAGTCAGTTTACCACTGAGTTTTGGCAGGCATTGCACTGAGCCATGGGCACGAGGTTACGTTTCAGTACAGCTTTTCATCCTCAGACTGATGGGCAGTCTGAGCGGACTATACAGACTCTTGAGGATATGTTGCGGTCATGTGTGTTGTAGTTTCGCAGAAATTGGGACCAGCAACTACATTTGATAGAGTTCGCCTACAACAACAGCTATCAGGCCAGCATTGAGATGGCACCGTACGAGGCCTTGTACGGGAGGCAGTGCCACACTCCGTTGTGTTGGAGTGAGGTGGGCGAGCAATGGCTTATTGGCCCTGAGCTGGTGAAGAGCACCATGGAGGACGTCCAGATTATCCGGGACAGATTGAAGATCGCCCAGGATCGCCAGAAGAGTTACGCGAACGTGAGGAGGAAGAGTCTTGAGTTTGAGGTAGGCGATTGGGTCTTCCTGAAACTATCTCCGTGGAGAGGTGTTGTGCGTTTCGGGAAGCGTGGCAAGCTTCGACCAAGGTACATTGGTCCGTACGAGATCACCGAGAGGGTTGGAGCAGTGGCTTACAGACTTGAGTTACCGGCTGAGATGGCTCGTGTTCATGATGGTTTCCACGTTTCGATGTTGCGGAAGTACATCTCAGATCCTTCGCATGTGTTGTTCCCACAACAGTTACCGATCCGAGAGGATTTAACGTACGTGGAGGAGCTAGTACAGATTCTCGATTGTCGTGAGCAGGAGTTGAGACACCGTGTGATCCCGCTGGTGAAGGTCTTGTGGCTGAATCACTCGGTTGAGGAGGCCACCTGGGAGACTGAGCAGCGTATGCGGGAGCAGTATCCTCATCTGTTCACTTGACAGGTACGTAAATTTCGAGGTCGAATTTTTTTTAAAGGGGGGTAGATTTGTGACGACCCGAATCAGAATCAGTAGAGTAATCAGCATGATTCACGACTTAGCGCGTAATCGCGGTTTATCGATAATTATGTGGTTTGCCGGTTTCGTTTACGAATTAATTATTAGCCGAGAATTTGAGTTGAGTCTCTTCTCGAGAGTTGTAGTGCACGTGATTTCGAACTCGTGGGCGGTTCCGGATGATTTTTCCAATGACCGAGGAATATAATATGATTATTTGAAGTTTCGGAATATCGACGAGTTTATCCGTTCGTATCGAGTTTATCCGAATCGTAATGGTTATCTGTTTTGGACCGTCGATCGTCCCGAGGCGCGAGTATAAATATCGGAAATAGTCGAAAAATTGTCGAAAACACTGTTTGGGAAGTTTGATCGTCGTTGACCGAGGCTGACCGTTGACCGGTTCTCCACCGTGCTGCCGCCGTCGTATTTCACGATTCTGGCCACCTCCGGCCGAGATATTGGTATGAATCGATTCCTCTTTCAATTTCCTACAGTTTAGAACTTGGAATTGTTGAAATTGATGTCGGAATGAGGTAGAACGGAGGGGTTGAATTTTGGGGATTTTCGCCGGAATCGGCCTTGAACGGGGACGGTGCTCCAGTTGCTCTCCGGCGATGAGACTTGGTGGGTTTTGTTGGGTTTTAGCTCAGGATCATTTTCCTTTTGGTTTGGGGGGACGAGGTGGCGCAACAGCGCCAGAATCGGTCCGGGAAGTTTTCCGGCCGGTTTGGACCACCGTGGCTTTCGAGCTGGATTCCGGCCACGGTGGTGGTTGGATGGTGGTGGTCCCTTTGTTAAAGTTGTTCGCCTTGTTGAGGAGATCAGTTTGGCAGCTCGGTCACCGGGAAAACTCTCCGGTTGACGGCGCACCGCCGCCGGCGTCGGCGGTCAATGCCGGAGCTCTGGCGACCCGTTGACTTTTTGGAATTTAGTGATTTTAATGTCGTTTTTCTCGTAATCGTTCCCCGATCGTCGCCTTGAGGTTTTCGAGTTGATCTGGGTATCGGATTTTCAGTCGAGGGTTTTGAGTGGAGATTTCGGGAAATTCGCCGATTATTTTGCACAGTATTATATGTTTCCGGGAACGGTTGGTTTCCGAGGTGTGGTACAGTGTTGTGGATTATGATTTTTTTTGATCAGATATATTTTACGACTATTCAGGGGATCGAGATCGTGCTTCGGGCGAGGGATCTTCCGCCGAACCACGTGATTAGCGCGAGTGCGCGTTTTGCTCATCTGTGAGTGGGCATTTCTTTTCACAGATTGTTTGCGAGTCTTTTATATACGTTTTACGAGCATGAGCATGCAGTTATGATCATGATTTAAATGAGCATGTGTTTTACGATTATGCATTTACGAATATGCATCTATGAATATACATACATATATATATATATTATGTTTTATGCATATGCATGGAAAGTATTTGTGATTTGGTTTACACAGAGTACAGTCTCAGTTATCAGGGTTGTATCGATACACATGGCTTCTCGGCTGATCCCCGAGTACGCTCCGGGGGGGACAGATATCCTGACCCGACGCCTTTCTGGCTTGGAATCACGTGTGGGTTTGGGATCCCGTGATTCAGACTGTACTAGCGCGAGGGAGTCCATGAGTGACCCCACGGTATTTATGATGCATGCTCTGTACGCGTGAGGAGTTAGAGTCTCCCTCGTGTACCATTTGATTTTTATGCATTTAGACTCGCATATGTTTTTATAACATATATTATTCGGCGAAAGACATTTATTTTCGTCCACTCACTCTAACGGTTTTCATGTCTTTCCCCTGGGCTTTTCGGTTTCCGTGCCCAGTTTGCAGTTCAGATTCTGGTGTCTCACGTCGTGGTTGGAGGCTAGTTGTTCGAGCTACCTGTGTTTTCCAGTAGGTTTCTTGTTTCGCCTACTGTTGTATATTTTGTATATATATACACACTAGAGGTCGCTCTAATACGTTACTAATACATGTTTTATACGGTGTTTCCCAGATATACTATATATTACAGTTGTGTTTACTGTTTACTGTTAATGTTATGATATTGAGAAATCCGGATGGGATTGGTGCCCACGATTTGGCTTTTGTGGCATAGGATGAAGTGTTATTTTCCGGGTGCAGGTAATGGCAATGCCACGTTAGTAGCGTTACTCTGCCGAAATTTTAATGGTTTTTGTTGGTTCACGTTTTTAGAAGAGGTTTGATTCCGGTTTAGGAAACAAAATCGGGGTTGGGTCCTTTCATTTGGTTAGCGAAAGAATACGACAATATGATCTCTGGTACTATTCTGTCGAGCCCGCAACAAATGCAATAGATTTGTAGATCCTTTGGGGCAGGCCATTATGTGATGTAGCGAAAGAATGCGACATCTGGGTTCATGTGGATGCTGCATATGCTGGTAGTGCTTGCATTCATCCAGAGTTTCATCATTTCCTCGACGAAATTGAAGGTGAAAATTCTTTTTGTTTCAGTCCGCATAAATGGTTATTCACATGTGTTGAGTGTTGCTTCCTTTGGGGTTAAGAGCGGAAGTGTATTCACAAATTCATTGTCCACAAGTCAGGAGATTTTAAGGAACAAAACCTATGAGTCAAAACAAGTGCTAGACTATAAGGATTGACATATAACATTAACTCAGGGGTTATCGATGAGTAGTGTTGGGTCTCTGAACTAGTCGATCGATCGATCGATCGATTGATCGAGAGAGAGAGAGAGAGAGAGAGAGAGAGAGAGAGAGAGAAATTAAAAAATTAAAAGAAATATTAAGGTTAGTATTGACCCGGCACTATGTTTTTTGAAAAAAAAAATAGTGACAAAATAATAATACCCTTAATTGCTATGTTAGCGATATAGTCAGCAATATGACGAAAAATGGGTCTAGGCAACACGTAGATATAATTTTGATATTGTGGGCACCACTTTGATAGTTTTCAAACTGTGGGCATCGCATTGACTACTTTACAAAAGTTCAGACCCTAGTGGTGATAATTAGAATTTGCCACATCATCAACATTAATAGAGTCGTGACGGAAAATGACTTTATGCATCACGAAAATACTATTTTAAAACTCTAGGCATCACTTTGATAATTTTCAAAGTCTGGGCATCACATTGAAGACTTTGTAAAAGTTCAGACCCTGGTGGTGATAATTCTCCCTATTCATATTATGTCAAAGTTTTATCTCCAACAATAAAGTTTTATGTCAAAGTTTTAACTCTTTAATAATTTGTTTTCTTTATTGTAACTTGTATTTTATACTTTCTGTATTATTATTTTAAATGATAGATAATTATCAGATTGATTTTTTAATAGAACAAATTAATTTTTGAGTGGCACATGTCTTCTCCTCCTTCTTCTGCGCTATGTGGCCCGCCAGAGCTTTGTGAGACATGGGGTATTATTTTGAGATTCCTTTTGAGACCAAATCTTATAATTATAGGCCATAAATCCCAGCTTCTAATACCCCATAAATTATAGGGATAGTTCTCTCCCATTAGAGATGCTCTAAGGAGCTCTAATAGGGAGCTATTAGAGCTCCATTAGAGATGTTCTTAGGACCAATATTTTTCTTTTTTTGTATTTTTTTAAAAAAAATATTTGTCTATTTCTTATCAAGTCAAGATTGATAAAATTCTTTACTAGTCCATAGCTTATTACTGAAAATAGTCATTGGTTCATATTTGGTGCCACGAGAGATAATTTTAAATGAGTTTATATACCCCAAAAAAGAAGAAGGAAAAGCAGTATTTGATCTTTTTATACAAGGAGCCAAAAAGTTGCTCTGATATAATGCACCTTAGCATAATAAATATACTCTCTTTACAAGGAGTCGAAGAAGGTGTAACAAATATCCCCAAAGTTTCTGTATTGGGAGGAACAAGTATGAGTCTCCATTGTGCATAGTAGGGGTCTTGGCCTATGGACTTAAAAAGTCCGTGGACAATTAGGAGACCCAATAAATTCAAGTGTGTTTTGACCCGCGTTTAGGCCTGGAAAAGCACAGCCCAGTGAGCATAAGGCTAAACTTGGGTGGGTGAAAGTGTTAAAGTTCATGGGTGACCCAAAACCCAAACATCAAAGCTCATCTCGGTCCCAACCCATAATGCCCATTAATCATTAAATTAGCAGTTATAAACAAATTTTCCTTTAAAATTGTAAATTTATCTTATAATTATACAATAAAACCTCTATTTATGGATACTCCACATAGAAATATTTCATAGTGATAAAAAATCTCAGTAACTCAGGACCAATTATAAATAAGAAGAATCTTCGCATTGTAATCAAGTTATAAAAAAAATTTTGTCCCATACATAGAAAAGTTGCTCCATATAGTAATATTTGTTAATATTAAAAAGAAATAGAATGTTATTTATGAAGACCAAACTACTTTTTATAGTATTTTGTGATAATGATTTATGTTTTATTATTGATAGATAGTCAACCTCAAGTAAAGTACAAGGGGTACAAGTTATAGAATAGGGATTAAGAAATGGATTGTTGAACCACAAAGATTGATTAATCTCTTCCCTAACTAGATAAACCTAAAGAAAAGCTAGCTAGAAGGCACAGATACATACTCAAAGATACTTAAGAATATGACGACTACATACAATGTAAAGTGTAGTGATTCAAATGTGGCAATTTGGTTGATTACACTAAATGCAAGAAAATTAACAAATGTAAGCTACGAGTAAGACTAAGCTAAATGAGATGGAAGTAAAGGCTTCAAATTGATCACCAAAGTCTCTCTTGCTAGTATTGATGTTCAAGCTACAAATGATGTGATTCTCATGTATTATTACCCTCTTAGTATCCATATAAGACTACTAAGGCCAAGACTCTTTTGTTTTCTATTCTAAACAGGTAAATCTAGAATTAAATAATTGAGAACAAATCTTATTGTTATCAATTCTAAACAGGTAACATAATCTAGAAATGATATTATAAAGTTAGAATTTACTAGTATTCCATCAACATCCAGTCGTACTAGTATGTACTCTGATAGAGCAAGACATTTTATCATTCTTCTTTTTTTTGCTAAGAAAATGAATAAAACTACAAAGAAGATCATTTAATGCATCCAGATCCCCAGTTATCAAATAATTGGAGGTGAGCAGCATTTGCAGGCAGAGAATTGCTCTATGTGTTGATGTTACTAGTACCATATCCAACATTAGCAAGGTTATCAGCAACGAAATTAACCTCTATGAAGATGTGTTTGAACCTGATGTTGTTGAAGCTATTAGCCAAGTTTTGAATGTCTTTAAAGAATGAGGAGATTCTCCAAAAAGGCTTCTATATATTGAGGACATAATTGATGATGAGTAAAGAATCTCCTTCTACTTGAATGTTGTCAATTCCTGCTTGGTTGGCATGAAGAAGGCTTTGTTTGAGGGCTTGAGCTTCAGCCATAGGTACTGTTGAGTTGCCAAAGTCACAAGACCCCACCCCAATAGATGCATCACTAGAGTTCTTGATCATATAACCTCCAGCAGGTGAAGAGTGAGGAGTGTTCCTAACAGAACCATCAAAATTGATTTTGTTGAAACCTGGCTCAGGGGAGACCATTTGATAGTAGTAGCTTCTTTTCTAGTTGTAGTAAGAGTAGTGTTACTTGAGGTGTAGTTTTTCCAGTATGCAGCAACAATGTTAATTACTATGTTAGGATTGAAAGTTTCATTTCTGAAGATGAAGTTATTTCTTGTATGCCAAATATGCCAACAAATATTTAAAATCATAGACCATTCCTTAAGATCATGCTTTTTAGCATCAAACAAATTTTTCATGCTTGAGATCAGATCAATAGAGCCTGAAAGGCTTGATAAATTTGATAATCTCCAAATTTCTCTTACCATAGGGTATTGACAAAACAAATGGTTAATGTTTTCCTCCTGAGTCATACAAAGAGCACAAATATTGTTAGCAACTAGTTTCATCTTCAGCAATCTATCTCGAGTTTTCAATCTTCCTCTAAGTAGGAGCCAACTAATTTTTTTTTAGTTTGAGGGGTAAATCTACCTTCCACATTTTGTTCAATAAACAAGCATGCTCATGTTTTGTGCAATCAGAAATTTGTAAGCTTAAAACAGTTTTAATGGAAAACTTACCAGAATTTGAAGGCCTCCGGACAAAAGCATCTTATTAGGGAGTTAAAGGGATATGAATTCCACAAATAGTGTTAACTATAATCTGATCAAGAAGATGTAAAAGTTTGGTTTTGTTCGATCCAAGAACCATTGTGAATATAATCAACAACATATTCATTGAAGTTCACTTGCATTCTCAATCTGTTATCAATAAGATGGTAGATAGGGACAGAGAAAGCCTAGTTGTGGGTCCAAAATTAATGTGTTTACCATTTCCAACAATCCATCTCATACCTTTTGTGATTAGTTGTCTGCTTTCCAAAATACATTTTCAACCATGAGAGTTACTTTGTTTGTAATTGACAGTGAAAAAGGATTTCTTTGACATATAGTTCTTCCTCATAATGCTTGTCCACCAGTTAGAAGGCTCGGTTAAGATTTTCCAGCCTAATTTCGCTAGGGTAGAATATTATAAACTTTAACTAGCTTAATGCCAAGACCACCATACTGTTTAGGTCTACATACACCATTCCATGCAATAGCTTTGTTAGATCCCCAAAACAAATTTCTTGCTTCAGCATCAATCTTCTTGGCTAGCTTCTCAAGTCATTTAAAACAAGAAAAGATATGGTTAGACATTTCAGTAAGGTTAGATTTTATAAGAGTAAGACTTCCAGCTCTAAAAAGAGAACCTTTTGTTTTTCAACCAGCTAATTTATTAGAGATTTTGAGCAAGAGTTCTTTAGAATTTATAGAGTCCTTCTAGTTTATAACATTATGTATTCCCATGTATTTTTTAATAGTACATTTTTGTTGTATACCAGTAATGCAAACAATTCTTTGTTTATCCGGGGTGCTAACCTTAGGGGGGAAATAGAGAGAACATTTATTGAGATTGATTTGAAGACCTGTAGCTTTAGAGATTCTGTCAAGGACCTTCTTAACATTATTGGATGCAAACAGTCATCAGCAAATATCAAGTTAGAAATTTTGTAATTGTTGGTAGAAGAAACAATGCCAACATTTGATTTTGCAGAGGAAGCCAGAGAATTCAGGTGCCTGATAAACACACAAAATAAAATTATAGTGTGAAATAGGGTCAACTTGTCTTATGCCCCTTGAGGGACAAAACATGTCATTTGGCTTACCATTAATTAAAATGGAGAATGAAACTGTAGAAATATAGTTCATGACTATTAATCCAGCGGTCATTAAAGCCATATTTGTTTAGACAATAGTTTATAAAGTCCCAGTTGAGCATGTTATAAGCCTTTTCAAGATCCAATTTCATTGTCAAAGCACATGTTTCTCTTTCTTCTTTTGAAATTTTTTAAACATTTCATGAGCAATAAGGATGATGTCATGAATAGATTTACCAGGTGCCAAGGCACCCTGGTTCTCATAAATACATTTAGTCAGCATAGGTCTCAATCTATTGACTATGATTTTAGTAATAATTTTATTGCAAACATTGCATAAAATTATAGGTTTATAATGGTTAACACTTTCAGGAGCATCCACTTTAGGAATTAAGACAATATTAGTCTGGTTAATAAGCTGAATAGAGTTACCAGAATTGAAGAAGTTCTTGACCATAGGGAATATAGTGTCTTTAACATCCTGCCGATAAGTTTGGTAAAAGATGGCATGTAGTCCATCAAGTCCAGGTGCTTTGAGAGGACCAATGGATTGCACAACAACAAAGATTTCTTCATCACATACATGTTTATTCAAACACACCAGATCAGTGTCATCAATACAAGGTTATATATGTTCCACAAAATCATTGATCATCTGGACACCAGGATCAACAATCTTTGTAAATCTTTTCTTAAGATCCTGTACAATGATCCTAGCTATATTATCAAAGTCAAAAAAACCAACAACCATTAGCATCTTTAATTTTATTTATCTAATTCTTTTTCTTCCTGGTTTTGGCATTCATTTGAAAAAAATTGTATTCTTGTCTCCAAGTGTCAGCCACAGGATTTTGGCTCTCTGAGCCCAAATATTTTCTCCTCACAGCACAGTTGATATAGAGAGTTCTTGATTTCATTATTCCTTTCCTACAAGTAAGTAGAGTCAAAAAATTTCATCAATTGCATTTGAATAAGTTCCATCTCTCTTTGAGCACTACTAATTTTTTTCTTGGATATTACCAAATACATCTTTGTTCCAGCACTTGGCTTTAGCCATAAAGCTATTACAAATAGTAATCATATTTTTAAGGGGATCTTATTCATAAGAAATGTTCCAGGTTTGTCTAACAAGATTTTCAAAATCAGGATGTTTCATCCATATAGCCTCAAACTTAAAACATCCTCTTCTTTGAACCTGTTTGTCACCAATGAAAGGCAAATAGGTCCATGATCAGATCTATAAATTGGCATATTGTTAACCTGAGCATTAGGAAACATAAGCATAAAATTAGGATTAGCACAGGCTCTATCCAGTAACTCAAACATTAAGGTATGATCCTTATGATCATTGGTCCAAGTAAAATGCATTCGAATATAAGGGATTGTAGTCATTTTCGATAGAGTTCAGAAATTGAACAAAATTATTCATATGCCTTGTGACTTGGCTATTTCCTCCACATTTTTCATGTACAACAGTGATATTGTTAAGGTCTCCCATAATGATCTAAGGATCATCATTATGAGGTTTAAAGGCTTCTAATTCATTCCACAAAGCTGCCTATTGTTCTTTTTTCAGGTAAGCATAAATAAAAGTAGTATACCAACTACTACCAGAGTTCATATCAGTAATCAAACAATGAATAAAATCTTCATAAGGAGAAATAATAGATAGCTCTATGTTTCTAGAATTCCATAGCAAAAGTAGGCAACCACTTTGGCCTATAGCAGGCATTACAAAATGATCATCAAAGTTCATCTTGCTAGCTATATTAAGTTAGCATGTGCTTGAAAGCCTTGCCAGGAACTGCCGCGCTATTCCATGAAGCAACTTTCATAGATAATTAACTTATTTTCGGAATTGAGATGGACTCAAGCTCGCCCTGACATCAACTTGATCATTCCACATATTGTCAAAGCAATACAAAACATTACTTATAATCACCATACATAACTTGAAGAGGATCTCACCGCAGGCATCAACTTGTTTAATTAAAAAACAAAGTAAAGAAAGAGAACATACCTGGTGGTTTGAGGCACTTACCATGACTCCCATATATCTTGCCATTAAAAAATGGGTACAACTTGGAATCGCACCATGATTGCTGAATTCTTTCACGTTAGCAAATTGTATCCTTACAAGTAGGACACACGCACCATTATTATGGTGTGGGTCATGGCTCCTTTTGAAGATGTTAACTGAATCAGTTCATATATTGCTGGGTTTGAAGGTAGACTGAAACTAGGTGTACGTCGTAGATTGATATCTGGCCACGGCAGCCACCACCATCGCACTACCCACGGGCTCCAAGTCACATCGAAGAAAGTAGAAAAATGTAGGCAAAAGTATTTAAGGTAGAATGCAATGCTTTTATTCATTCCCGAATTGGGTATTTATACAGCTTTACAAGGCATATTCCTAATAGGTAGAGAATATCTACAATAAAGAATAAATCAATTCTAATTATAATAGAAATCTACAAGATCGATCTATACTTGCCAACACTCTCCCTCAAGATGGAGCGTAGATGTCAATCATGTCCAACTTGTCCAACTCTTTACTAAAGGCTTCATGTGATAATCCTTTAGTAAAAACATTAGTTAATTGCTCCTCAGATGACACAAAGGAAAACCAAATAATCCTTTTGTCAAGGTTATCTTAAAAGAAATGCCTATGAACCTCCACATGTTTGGTTCTGTCATGCTATACTGGGTTATGAGAAATCTCAACAATAGTTGTATTATCACAATGCAAATCCATGAGTTTCTGAAGCATGAAACCCAACTCTTTCAGCACATTCTTGATCCACAACAATTCACATACTCCATTTACTATTCCATGATATTCAGCTTCTGCACTAGAACAAGCAATTACATTCTGCTTCTTATTGCGCGAAGTAACTAGAAGTCGATGCCTAATTAGTATGATCACCAGCTTAGTTTGCATCACTATAGCCAGAAATACGCACCTCACTAGTGTAGCCAAAAATACACAGCTCACTGTTTCTTGTAAACAACAAACCCTTACCAGGTGTGCCCTTCAAATACTTAAGAATTTATATTACTGCACTCATATGATCTACTCTAGGACTATGCATAAACTGACTTACCACATAGACAACATATGCAATATCAGGTATAGTATGTGATAAATAAATGAGTCTCCCAACTAAACGCTGATACCTGTTCTTATTCGTTGGAACTTAATCTGGAGGAAGTTTCAGCTTGTGGTTTTGCTCAATAGGAGTAACACCAAGTTTACTATCTAGTAATCCAGTTTCAGCTAGAAGATCCAAAATATACTTCCTCTAGGACAATGTAATCCCTTGCTTGGACCTTGTGACTTCAATTCCTAAGAAGTACTTCAAATCACCTAGATCTTTCATGTCAAACTCTTGTGACAACTATTTCTGAAGACTTGCCATCTTTCATGGATCATCTCTCGTTACTACCATATCATTAACGTATACAATCAAAGCTGTAGTCTTACCACCCTTACGCTTAACAAACAAGGTGTGATCAAAGTTACACTGGCGATACCCAAACTTCTTCATTGCTTTGGAGAAGCACCCAAACCATGCTCTTGGTGATTGCTTCAAACTATATAGAGATTTTTTCAGATGACACACTTTTCCCTCATTTCCAGGTTTTCAACTGATTCTTGGTGGAGTGTCCATGTACACTTCTTCTTCTAAGTTGCCATTCAGGAAAGCATTCTTCACATCAAACTGACGTAGAGGCCAATCATAACGAGCTACAAGGGCAATAAGGATTCTTATAGTACTAATTTTGGCAACAGGTGTAAAAGTCTCCTGGTAGTCAACTCCATACTTCTGGGTATAACCTTTGGCAACCAACCTAGCCTTGTAGAGATCAATGCTCCCATCATCTTTAAGTTTTACAGTAAACACACAGCGACATCCAACAGTTTTCTTACTAGGTGGCATAGGAACCATATCCCAAGTTTCATTCTTCTGCAAGGCTTATAATTCCTCGTTCATAGCTTGTTTCCACTTGGGATCTGCCAAGGCATCCTGTATATTGCTAGGAATAGATACTGAAGATAATTGATTAACAAAAAGGGCATGAGATTCAGACAACCTATGATGGGAGACATAGTTAGAAATAGTATATTTGGATTTGGCATCTATCCTAGATTCATATTGTTGCTTAGGAATTCCCTTAGTAACTAGACTAGAATTACGTACCTCAGGTGGAACACTCTGTACGGAGATCTCATTTGGTGGTGTAGACAAGGGAACCAAAGCTTTAGTACCATCTCGATACTATCCAGAAGGTAAATCAGTCATTAGGTTCTCATCGATATGAGAAGAATTTTTTATGGGTAGAGGAAATAGCTCTCGATCCATCAAAGCTAGCATTCGGGTCCAAAAATACAGGATCTTCGATGCATTGAGAAATACCCTTTGATGCATCGAGACAATCCCTCGGGTCTTCACTATTGGGATTCTTCGATGGATCGAGGGAATGGCTGTATCCATCAAAGCTAACTATCGAGTCGTCATTGTTCGAAGGTTTCGATAGATCGAGGGAATAGTTCAATCCATCGAAACCATCCCTCGGGTCTGCACTGGTTCGATCAATCGATGGATCGAGAGGATCCTTTGATCCATCGAAGGCAGCTCTTTGGTTCTCCGTTGGAGACATGCCAGAACTCTCAAATCTCAACTCCAATTATTCTAGCTCTTCAAATTCAAAGTATTTCCTTCACATTCACGTCTCTCCCCCTAAAGTGAAGACTCTGACACTCCCCTGAGTAAAAAGGGTCAGATTCCCGAAATGAGACATCGAGGGAAACATGAGTCTTCTTGGTGAGAAGATTATAATGAAAGGAACCGACCCCGATTTAGTTGCCTAAACCGAAATCAAACCCCTTCTAAAATACGACCTTAAATTTTTTTTGCATTGTTTACTTTGAAAACACATGAACCATTATTAGAACCTGCAAAGAAACACACTTCGAATATTCCACAAAAGCCAAACCGTGGGGCTCCATTCCCCATCTGGATTTCTCAACAACATATATAATAAACTCAAAGGTTTACAAGAAATCCAGAATTATTCAGGAGTATACTCGACTGAAAACACAACATAAGCATTCAGAGCAATGCTT
The DNA here is from genome assembly GCA_946800695.1 of Geum urbanum. Classification (NCBI taxonomy): domain Eukaryota; kingdom Viridiplantae; phylum Streptophyta; class Magnoliopsida; order Rosales; family Rosaceae; genus Geum; species Geum urbanum. The sequence goes on along the minus strand of OX326997.1, from coordinate 35,452,429 downwards.
ATATACAACATCTACAATGAGTATGTCAAACAAGAAACCTGCAGAAACTGAAGGGTGATCCGAACTCTATGCCTCCACAGTCGACGCGCAACACTGGAACCCAAACTGCAAACTAGGCAAAGGAAACCAAAAAGCCCAGGGGAAGACAAATGAAATCGTTAGAGTGAGTGGACGAAAATAATAATATGTCTTTCTCAAATATATATGCTCATAAAAGCATAAAGCGAGTCAATGCATATGAAAATCCCGACCAGGTACATTTTCCCTGATCCATAAATATGCACATAAAATTCTGCGGGGTCATTCATGGACTCCTCCACATAGTACAGTCTAATCACGGGATCCCTGACCCACACGTGATTAATATAAGTCTGAAAGACCTCGGGTCAGGATATCTGTCCCCCCCCCCCCCCGGAGCATCTCGGGGATCAGCCGAGAAGCTAAAGCATCGATGCATTCCTTTATATCCGAGACTGTACTCTGTGTAAACCAAATCATAAATCCTTTCCATGCACATGCATAATCGTAAAGTGCATAATCATAAAATGTATACTTATATGTGCATAATTATAACTGCATACGTAAATGCGTAATCATAAATATATATTCATAAAGTGCATAATTCCAGACTCGCAAATCCAACTGTGAAAATAAAATGTCCACTAACAGAGCAAAGCTAGCCCTGAGGTCCGGCGGAAGATCCTTTGTTAAACGCTCGATCTCGATCACCTGAATAGCAGGGATATGATCAATATATATTGAAACACAACATACGAAGCTAATACGCCGAGAACCCCGCGTTCTCGAAAGACGTATCGCTCGGAATATGGACGAGGATAAAAAAATTCTCAAAATATACCCAATAAACCCTTGTCCCAAAATCGAGTGCCCAAATCAACTCAAAAACCTCAAGACTACAATCAGGGCGCTATTACGAGCAAAATGGTATAAAACTCCCCAAAATTCCAAAGAGTCAACCCTTTGCCAGAGCTCCACCGTTGACCTCCGCCGCCGTTGGCGGCGCGGCATCAACGCTGAAATTTTCTGGCGACCAAGACCCCCAAAACTTCCTCTCCCCAAGCCCAGTCCAACACTCCACTACACTATCACCCAAATCGGCCGGCAACCACCTCAAAAATCCCTCAAAAGTCACCGGCCCGAAATCGCCGGAAAACTTCTCTGGCGCCATCACTCCACCATAGCTCTCTAAACAGTAGGGGTTTCATCCCCAACTCCAACCCAACCGATTCCACCCAAAATCCCTATTGGAAAACCACCGGAAAACCTTCCCCTGTTAACCCCGATTCCGACCAATTTCACATCCAAAATCAACCAACCAAATCACCTCCAAACATCACAATATATACATCAATCAAAAGCTCAAGGGAAGAGCTTCAAATTCCTACCTTAATCTCCGAAAACCGTGCCGTTTTCAGGCGAAAATCGCGACGGCGAGTTCAATGACTCGGCGGGTCAACTTGGTTCCTGGCTCGGTCAACACTGGTCAACAGCTCAATTTCAACTTTTCGACAACTTTACGACTATTCCGCTATTTATACATAGCGAACCGATCAAATTCACGATTCGGATAACTCAAACCCAAACAGATAAGTACGACTAACTAGACGATAATTTCAAATATTCATTTTATATTCCCTGATTATCCAAAAAATCCTCTGAAACCTCCTATGAACTCGGAATCAAATCCTCTATAATTTCCGCGAAGAAATCCAAACCAAATTCATGTCCGATAATTAAGTCTTGAACAAAATTGCCAGATCGATCAATTATGATTAACTGCGACTAATCGTGAAATGTGCAACTCAAGCCAATTAATATACCATTTCTGGTTCGGGTCGTTACATATCTACCCCGTAACAAAAATTTCGACCTTGAAATTTACGTACCTGCTAGCTGAAGAGATAAGGATACTGATCTCGCATGTGCTGCTCGGTCTCCCAAGTAGCCTCTTCAACTAAATGGTTCTGCCACAATACCTTCACAAGAGGAATGGCTCTGTGCCGCAACTTTTGGACTTTCCGATCAAGTATCTGAACTGGTTCCTCAACGTAGGTCAAGTCCTCCCGTATAAGAAGCTGATATGGTGTTAACACATAAGATGGATAAGAAATGTACTTCCGCAACATGGATACATGGAACACATCGTGTACCCTGGAAATCTTGGAAGGTAATGTCAATCTGTATGCCTCCGCACCAACTCGCTCAGTGATCTCATAAGGGCCTACATATAGCGGACGAAGTTTACCGCGCTTCCCGAAACGAGCAGCCCCTTCCAAGGAGAAAGTTTCAAGAAGACCCAATCACCAACCTCGAACTCGAGATCCTTACGTCGCACGTCAGCATAACTTTTCTGTCGATCCTGAGCAACCCTCAATCTGTCCCGAATGATCTGAACATCTTCCATGGTACTCTTTACCAAATCAGGGCCAAGAAGCCATTTCTCGCCAACTTCACTCCAATATAATGGAGTTCGACACTGTTTGCCATACAACTCCTCGTAAGGTGCCATGCCAATACTAGCCTAATAGCTTTTGTTGTACGCAAACTCAATCAAATGAAGTTGCTGATCTCAATTTCCTTTGAACTGCAAAACACAAGATTGCAACATATCCTCCAGTATTTGAATAGTCCTCTCAACTGACCATCTGAATGAGGATGAAAAGCTGTGCTAAAATGTAATCTTGTCTCCATTGCCTTCTGCAATGCCCGCCAAAATTCGGAAGTAAACTGACTATCCCGATCAGAAACTATAGACACAGGTACACCATGTAGTCTCACAACCTCTTTCAAGTACAGCTTCGCCAATTTGCTCGCGGGAAGCTTTCTTGGAAGTGTTAGGAAATGAGCTGACTTTGTAAGACGATCCACAATCACCCAAATACCAGTACTACCACCTGAAGTACGAGGTAACTAATACACAAAATCAATGGTGATATGCTCTCATTTCCACACTGGAATCTCCAAAGGTTGCAATTTACCCGCCGGTTTCTGACGTTCTGCCTTCACTTGCTGACAAATTTGGCATCTGCTCACATACATCGCTATTTCCCTCTTCATGTTTCGCCAACAATAATGAGCTTTAAGTGTCTGGAACATCTTTGTACTACCCGGATGCATAGCATATGCAAAACAATGGGCTTCGTCAAGTATTTCCTTATTCAAATCTTCATCTCTGGGCACACATAATCTCCCCATGAACATCAAAGTGCCATCACTCCGCATCCAAAACTCTGTCGGTACACTATTCTGAATCAAATTCTCCTTGTTCAGCAGATAGGCATCTGAGTCTTGAGCCTCACAAACTCAGTCAAGTAATACCGGACGGACTTGGAAACTGGCCAACAATGCTCCATCATCATTCCACTATAACTCTGCTCCCGTTGCTCGCAACTTTGTTAAAAGTGACACTCTAGCAACACGTACATGGAAGAGAGAAGCACCATGTTTCCGACTAAGAGCATCAGAAACCACATTAGCTTTCCCTGGATGATACTCGAAAGTGTAGTTATAATCGTTGATCAGCTCCATCCATCTCCACTGCCTCATGTTCAAATCCGGCTGTGTACGCAAATAGGTAAGACTTTTGTGATCGGTGTAGATCTTACACTGTGCCCCATACAAGTAATGTCTCCAAATCTTCAATGCTAATACAATGGCAGCTAACTCCAAATCATAAGTAGGATAGTTAACTTCGTGTGGTTTTAACTGTCTCGAACCATATGCCACCACATTTCCATGTTGCATCAAAACACAACCCAGGCCTAACTTCGAAGCATCACTGTACACCACAAACTCTCCACTATCGTCAGGTAGAGTCAACATCGGAGCAGTAGTCAACTTTTCCTTCAAAGTCAAATAGCTTTCCTCGCAAGTATTTGACCATTCAAACTTGACTCCTTTCTTCGTCAAACGGGTAAGTGGTGTCGCTATCCGTGAAAAGTCCTGCACAAATCGGCGATAATAACTGCTAAGCCCAAGAAACTCCGTATCTCTGCCACGTTGGTAGGTCTGCTCCAATTCAGCACCGCATCAATCTTATCTGGATCCACACTGACTCCCTCAGCTGATATCACGTGGCCCAAAAACTTTACACTGTCTAGCCAAAATTCACACTTGCTGAACTTGGCGTACAACTGAGCATCTCGTAAAGTCTGTAAGACTGCATGCAAATGCTTCTTATGCTGCCCCACACTCCTGGAATAGATCAGGATGTCGTCGATGAACACAATGACGAACTTATCCAGATAACGTCTGAAAATCCGATTCATCAGGTCCATGAAAGCAGTTAGCGCATTGGTTAACCCAAATGACATAACAAGGAACTCATAATACCCATAACGTGACAGAAACGCCGTCTTGTCTACATCAGACTCCAGAATCCGCAACTGATGATACCCAGACTTGAGATTAATCTTCGAGAAGACTGAAGCTCATTTCAGCTGATCGAACAAATCACCAATCCTTGGAAGCGGATACTTGTTCTTCACCGTAACCTGATTCAACTTTTGATAATCAATGCATAGCCACATCGAACCATCCTTCTTCCTCACAAACAACACCGGAGCACCCCAAGGTGAAACACTAGGTCGAATGAAGCCTTTCTCAATCAATTCCTGAAGTTGAATCTGCAACTCCCTCAACTCTGCTGGTGCCATACGATAGAGTGTCTGCGAAATGGGTCCAGTACCTAGAAGTAACTCAATAGTGAAGTTAATCTCCCTGACTGGAGGAACACCAGGTAAATCCTCAGGAAATACATCTGAATACTCACAAGCCACTGTAATATCACCAATATCTAGTACACGAACACTCGTATCAATCACATGTGCTAGGTAAGCCACACAACCCTTCCTCAACATCTGCTCAGCCTTCATTACTGAAATCAAACAAGTGAAAGAAGTATTCGTTTCACCACAAAACAAGATTTTCGGCATGCTTGGACTCCTGAAAACAACCTCCTTCTTGTGACAATCAAGAACAGCCCAATGGTTCTCCAAGAAATCCATGCCCAAAATCACGTCAAAATCCACAATATCCAGCAGCATCAAGTCCGCGGCTAACCCATAACCTCCAATAAAAATCTCACAATCTCTATATACCCACCCGACACACACTACCTCGCCAGATGGATACAACACTCGCCACATACTAGGGAGTGGAGATGCAGGTATAGTAGCTAATGATACTAATCTATATGACATGAATGAATGCGTAGCCCCTGGATCTAGTAAAGTAAGAACTGGATGACCAAAAATGTACAACGTACCGATGATAACCTCCGGAGAAGCTTTGCCCTCACGTAGAGACATGGCATGAACTCGAACCTGTCCAACTGGTCGTCCACGTTGGTTGCGATTTTGTTGGCCACCCTTTCCAGAAGACTGTATTGCACGATCACCAGAAGCAGTACTCTGATCTCGTCTAGTACTCTAATCCGCAACACCACCAAAAGTGCCAAGCTGAAGACACTCCCTCACAAAGTGACCCACCTAGACACACTGGTAACAAGTAGAAGTGCCAAATTGACACTGACCAAAGTGATGTCTGTGGCAGTTGTTGCACAATGGAGATTCCCTCGGTGTAGCTGGTGTGCTAAAGGAAGGTTGAGGATAACTCGATCCACTAGAACTCCCACTCGACTGCTGCCTCTGCGGTCGATTCCTCCTCCATCTATAACTCTGCCAAGGAGTGCTAGTAGGATGTCTGTATGGTCCACTACCCGAAGATGATGATGATCTAGAAGTACCTGAACTTAACCTCTTCGAAGCACTCTGGCTAGGTCCACCCTCTTCAAAGCGACACGTCTGAAACCACATTTATCTCTCCCTCTCGATGTTTTCACCTCTGAGTGCAGCACTAACAAACTCATCAAAGTTATCCCGAGGCATAGTGGTCAAAGTCCCCTTGATATTCAGATTCAGACCCAACTAAAACCTCATGCACTTGGCTTCCTCTAATGCTACCATATCACGTGCAAACTAAGACAAACGAGTGAACTTATCCCGATACTCAAGCACTGACATATTCCCCTGCTTCAGGTTGGTAAACTCCTCATATTTCCGCTACTGAGTAGCTGGATTGAAATACCGACGCATAAACATCTCTTTAAACACCGGCCAAGGAGTATCAATAGGATCCCTGTCGTTTAGAATTTGATGATTTTAATGTCGTTTTGCTCGTATTCGCGCCCCGATTATCGCCTTAAGGTTTTCGAGTTGATTTGGAAGCCGGATTTTTAGTCGAGGGTTTGTGTGGAGAGTTTTGAGAATTTCGTCGATTATTTTGTACTGCGTTATATATTTTCGGGAACGGTTGATTTCCGAGGTGTGGTACAGTGTTGTGAATTGTGATTTTGATCAGTTATATTTTGTGATTATTCAGGGGATCGAGATCGTGCTTCGGGCGAGAGATCTTCCGTCGGACCACGTGATTAGCGCGAGTGCGCGCTTTTCTCATCTGTGAGTGGACAATTTCTTTTCACTGATTAGTCGTGAGTCTTTAATACACGTTTTACGAGCAAGAGCATGCATATGAGATTATGATTTATATGAGCATGTGTTATACGATTATACTTACACAATTATGTATTACGTATATGCATTTACATTATGCTTTATACACTTGCATAGAACTATTTATGATTTGGTTTGCACAGAGTACAGTCACAGTATATTGTTGTATCGATACACTTGCATCCCGGCTGATCCCCGAGGATGTTTACCGGGGGAGGCTGTGACCCCTGACTTGAGGCCTTTACCGGGGGGGAAGACCTCTGACCTGAGGCCTTTCTGGCTAGAATCACGTGTCGGTCTGGGATCCCGTGATTCTGACTGTACTAGCGTGGACGTGTCCATGAGTGACCCCGCAGAGTTTTACGCGGCATGCTCCGTACGCGTGAGGAATTAGAGTCTCCCTCGTGTACTATGTCATATTCATTTATTTAGACTCGCATATGTTTTTATAACATATATTATTCGGCGAAAGACATTTATTTTCGTCCACTCACTCTAATGGTTTTATGTCTTTCCCCTGGGATTTTCGGTTTCTGCGCCTAGTTTGCAGTTAGGATTCTGGTGTCTCACGTCGCGGTCGGAGGCTAGTCATTCGAGCTACCTTTCTTTTCCAGTAGGTTTCTTGTTTTGCCTACTGTTGTATATTTTGTATATATACACTAGAGGTCGCTCTGATACGATATTGATATATGTTTTTATGTGGTTTTCCCCGAATTTTCTATAAAGTACAGTTATGTTTACTGCTTTATGTTATTGATATGATATTGAGAAATCCGGATGGGATTGGTGCCCACGGTTTGGCTTTTGTGGCATAGGATGAAGTGTATTTTCCGGGTGTAGGTTAATGGCAATCTCGCGTTAGTAGCGTTACTCTGCCGATATTTTTGTGGTTTTTGTTGGTTCGTGTTTTCAGAAGGGGTTTGATTCCGGTTTAGGAAACTAAATTGGGGTTGGGTCCTTTCAAAAACCTTCTCCCGTTAACCCCGATTTCTACCAATTTCACATCCAAAATCAACCAACCAAATCACCTCCAAACATCACAATATATACATCAATCAAAAGCCCAAGGGAAGAGTTTCAAATCCCTAACTTAATCTCCTGCAACTGTGCCGTTTTCCGGCGAAAAAAATCGCGACGACGAGTTCAATGACTCAGCGGGTCAACTCGATTGACTCGGTCAACTCGGTTCCTGGCTTGGTCAACGCTGGTCAACAACCTAATTTCAACTTTTCGACAACTTTACAACTATTCCGCTATTTATACGCCGCAAACTGATCAAATTCACGATTCGGATAACTCAAACCCAAACAGATAAGTACGACTAACTCGACGATAATTTTAAATATTCATTTTATATTCCCCGATTATCCAAAAAATCCTCTGAAAATCTTGGAATCAAATCCTCCACAATTTTCGCGAAGGAACCTAAACCAAATTTCTCATCCGATAATTAAGTCGTGAACAAAATCGCCAGATCGATCAATTACGACTAACTACGACTAATCGTGAAATGTGCAATACAAGCCAATTAATATACCATTTCCAGTTCGGATCGTTACATATAACATCGATAACCCTTTTGAAAATCTTCATAGCCAATGAAGACACACTTCAAAGTACATGGATCAAGCTTACCTCTTAATTGCTTGTTGATGTGAAAATACACACTGCACCCAAAAATTCTAGGTTCCAAATTATGGAGAGAAGGGACATTCAACATCTCATGAAGCTTCTAGTATGGAGTCTGAAACTCAATGACATGAGATGGAGTATGGTTGGTCAAATAGGTAGCAGATGTAATAGCTGCACCCCAATAAGAATGAGGTACATTCATACCAAACAGAGAGGCACAAACAACCTCCAACAAAGTCTTGTTCATACGCTCTGCCAAGCCTTTCTGTTGAGGAGTATAAGCAATAGAGGTTTGATGACGGATTCCATGAGAGCTCAAATAAGTTGGTGTGGCGCTATTGACATACTCACCACTATTTTTAGATTGAAGAATGCGGATAGGCTGTTGGTATTGAGTTGTCACCAACTTATGAAATTCCACGAAGTGGGTGAACACACACATCACTCTTGTTAGTCATCAAGCAAACCTATGTTATCCGAGTACACTCATTAATAAAAGTAACAAAGTAACGAGCTTCAATAGGTGTAAAAATTCGACCAGGACCCCAAACATTAGAATGAATTTTTGTAAAAGGAACTGAGCATTTATTCAAACTTAGAGAATAAGTAATACAGTGGCTCTTGGCATAAACATCACATTTAAACTATGACTCATCAACGCCTGAAAACAAATAGGGTTGTAACCACCTAAGATAACCAAAATTGAGATGACCTAAACAACGATGCCATAACAAGATGGTTTCCTTGGCTTTATTCAAACTGCTAACATTGTTGGGTTGACTCAACGAACTCAGCTGCTCCTCTCCACTTGATGTCAAATCGAGATAGTACAACTTCCCCCGTCTAACACTATATCCAAGAATCTACCGGGTCAGAATGTCCTGAAAAACACAAAAATTGGGATAAAATGTGATAGAGCAAGAAAGAGCCATAATAATTTAGCTAACAGACAAAAGGTTATATGTAAGAGAGGGAATAACTAAGACAGAATCAACGGTTAACGATGAAAAGAGAGTAACAAAGCCTTCACAAACAACAGAAAAAGGGGAACCATCAAAAGTAGATACACTAGGTAAAGGAGAGAAATAAATATAGTTAACAAGGCTAGGGTTATTTGTCATGTGATCAGATGCACCGGTATCAATTATCCAAGCATTATTCCCACAAGATGTAGCAAGAGAGGCCTTACTAGATATACTTGATTGGACTATATTAGCAGAGGCACTTGTGAAGGAAGAGTTTTGCGTGGACAAATGCCCCACCAATCCGAATATCCAATAAAAAGAAAGCAGTTATCCTTAGAGTGGCCATTATCCTTGCACAATGGGCATATACAGTTGTCATATAGGTTGGGAGGACAAACGGGGCGGGAGGACTCGGAAGAGCGGGAGGAGCAACCGAAGCACTGGTAAGGAATCCAAGCTTATTACGGCCTCCAATGTGCATCTGCATAACAGGAGCCCATGTAGAGTAATTGGAATCGGTCAAGAGAACTTCAGTGGGAAAGAGGAGTTTTCTTGGTAGTAGTGGATAATAGGTGGATTCTAAGGTTGAGGTTGGGGAGAAGAAATCACGGTAGAGTTGGATTCTCCTTCCATGGCAGCGAAATTTAGGTGTAGTGGGTGACAAAAAAATAGGGTTTTGTTATAGGTCTACAGATTAGGCTCTGATGCCAAGTGGAAAAGTGTAAGCAAAAGTATTTAGGGTAGAATGCAATGCTTTCATTCATTCTCGAATTAGGTATATATACAGCTTTACAAGTCATATTCCTCATAGGTAGAGAATATATATAATAAAGAATAAATCAATTCTAATTACAATAGGAATCTAAAATATCTACAAGATCTATACTTTCCAACAAGGAAAGCTTTATCATCTCCACCATGACATTGACAAGTACGGAGCCGATCTGATTTAGGGAAGGAATTGGGTTTCGGGAGGAATTTGATTGGGTATGATCAAGGCTGCAAGCAAAGATTTAGATTAAAGCTTTGGATTATGAGGGAATTAACTATTTTGGTAGTTGTATTACAGGAAAAATAGCTAAGATAAGCAGATTTTAGCCAAGGAGGTCGCCAGAGAATGATGTCGGTGATGTAGGAGACGACCTGAAGGAAACCTAGAATCGAAGGAACAAATCTCCCCCAAAGCGGGTGTGTGTCATAACTTATAAGCCAATCCTCTCATAGAATTAGTTTCTTATCCTTCTATCTTGCCAAAATTATAGAGAACATCCAACATTATCAGTGATCTACGCATTTTATGCTTGATTCATAACGTATTTCTCTCTACATTTAGCTTATTTATGACCTTAGTATTCTTATTTCTAAATTATTTTGTTGTTTTTAGGTCCTAAATAAAGAAGATGGAGTAAATGAGGCATAAATGTGCTAAAAACGTGTTAAGGAGGAATTTCCTGTTATGAGGAGGAAAGATGAAGAAGAATGAGTCACGAGTTATAAAGATTGGATCAAAGATTACTAAGATGGGTCAATACCATATTTTTGTGTCCAAGAAGGTCCAAGATAATGCACAAATTCGGCCACAAAGAAGCCCAAAAGAAGAAGATAGATCAAAAGCTAGAAACCAGGAAATCTGCTTGTGCAGATCAGCCCACTTCAACGGGCCACCAAAAATGGATCAGAAATAATTATGGTTCGAATAATATGTCCCTGGAAAGCTCTGGAAGTTAACTTTCCAGCGCAAAAAGAATCATTCAATTCGGACATATAAATCTTCGGGAATCACTGATTTAATGAAGAAAGATCAACTTACCCGGGTGGTGTTAATTCATTCCTAATTGGGGATGGACTAGGGTTTTTCATATCCTATATAAAGGGGAGCTCGACCAGAAGTAAGGCGTCACACAATATAGAAGCCAAACCTCTGCTTCAAATACCTTTCCTCTCATACTTAGCAAATTCCTCCTCCAAGGCCGAGCATCCATCTTCTCCACGGATCAAGTGTAATTGGCGCTCTTCGTCTTGCATTTGAGAATCACCACTTGGCATTTGCAGTGCTCTTCATGGAACAAAAAGTGTAACCATGAGCTTCTCTACTTCATCTCTTCCTTGTAATAGATTTTGTGTAAGTATGATTGTAATAAAGTTTGACAAAAGGTTTTGTGTTTCAGATTTACTTTAGTATCTTCCATGTGTTCTTAGTTTTTAAATTTTAATTCGTATGCATGCTTATGTACTTAAAGCTTCTTAATATGCTAGGTGATACGCTCTTCGTTCCTCTCTTGCATGTTTTGTATGATCTTTAGATGATTAAGTTGTTGCGCTCTTCGTTTACAATTTAAAAGCATGTCTATGTATTTTAGGTTGAAGAATAAGAATTTCGTTGACACTAAATAAATATGAGCATGAATTAGCTAGGTGGATATAATGTGTCGATCACTCGTAAGTATATTAGTTAGTGTTTTATTTTCGGTCTAGCAAGCATGTTTAGGGTTCTTTGTTCTTGTTTGTTTTCTACTTGTCTATGAGTGAAGCATGATAGAATCTAGGATTTCTTAATATGTTTGCTTACCAATTTCTGTTCTTATTTTCGTAGTTAATTAAACCAAACATTCAAACCCCCCATACATTTAAATTTCTGTTTATAAATGTAGTCATGCATGCACCCTCAATCCCCGGTTAAGAACGATACCCTATTTTCCAATGCTACATCTACAACAAAGGGTTTTAATTGTTGTGTCTTTTCTGATTATTAAGTGTTTAATTTAGTAGTTAGTTAATCGCATATCAATCAGAAACCCCTACAACAATACCAAATTTAAATGATATCTATAAGTTTAGGGCAGCACAACTGATCACAGAAGAATATTGGAATGACAGTGGTCTGCATTTAGTCTATCAAACAGGCATGGTAAATATGTATACCAATGAGATATATGAAGGTTTACCCAGACCAAGTGAGAAATACAAAACCACAATGAGTGAAATTACTAGAGAAATATATGATGAGCTGAAAAGAGAAAACCAAGAATTAGCAGAAGCATGGAGAATATAAAGAGAATTTTGGGAAGCAATTGTAAGAGAAATAGAACGGTTAGAAACAGAAGCAGCCGCCAGACAAGCAGATTACTTCTTAAAGAGAATATGTGACGTGGAAGAACATAATATTGACAATATGGTGGAACCATGATGCAAAGATGAAGCAAGATTGTGATAAGAGAGAAAATAGATAGATGAAGCAGAAAAAGCATAAGATAAGCAAGAGACGGAAATATGAAGAAATGCACAAACAAAAGACCAAGAGGTGGAGCAAAAGAAAAATCAAAATGAAGTAGAAGTTCATCGACAAATAGAAGAAGTAGACAAAGAAAAAGAAAGCAGATTAGCAAGAGAAGAAGAAGATGAAGAAAAAGAAGAAACGGAAGAACAAGAGAAAGGAAGAAAGACAACGACCATTCAGTAAGAAAAAAACAAAACTATTATAAATCCATATTAATTAAGGGAACTCTCCTTACGTTGGTTAAGGAGAAGTTTGTGGCAGTTTCACAAGTAAGTGGAGGTAGAATATTGATGGGCATGTCATGTGCTATTTCTCATGTCAGTCTCTTTTCCTTTTAGATTGAACTTTCTTGGTTTTTGCATAACTATGTTACCCTTTTGTTCATTCAGTCTTACTTTGGTTGTTGTAGGTTTCAGTCTAAATTAGTTTCATGCAAATTGAAGGAGGCACATCCACTACAAGAAAACATCACTTAGACCACGGAAACATAATTGTTTCGTGGTCCAAGTGGCACCTGGACGACGGAGTCTTTTCCGTCGTCCAAGAACCACCTGGACGACGGAGAATAAAATCTCCGTCGTCCAAGTGACACCTGGACGACGGAAAAGACTCCGTCCTCCAGGTGGTCACCTGGACGACGGAGATTGTATTTTCCGTCGTCCAGGGTATAACCTGGACCTCGGAGTCTTCTCCGTTGTCCAGGTAATCACCTAGACGACGGAGATGGTATTCTCCGTCGTCCAGGTGATTACCTGGACAACGGACCGACACGCCGTCGTCCGAGTACACGAAACGTGCTTCCACTTAGACGACGTACCGACACCTCCATCGTCTAAGTGAAGCATTATATAAGCTGATCGAATTCATTCCTGGCCTCGATCTATTCATTCCATTTGAAGAAGAATTGAAGGAGAAGGGAGAAGGAGAAGCTAGGGAGCTAGCTAGCTAGAAGCGAGCTAGGTAGGCCGAGAAGAATCAGGATCGATAAGGGATCTCCGCTGACTAGCTAGTTAGCTTAATTAACGTACAGATATCGAGAAGGCCAGCAGGTACGTACGTATACGTACGCAGTTAAAATTTGCTTAATTAATTAATTAATATATATTTAGTGAAAACGTACGTACATATATACATGCAAGGATGTTAGCTGATGTTAGCTATATATATATATATATATGTACAGATCGATTAAATTACGTACGTACGTAATTGATGGATCGATGTAGATCGAGTACGTACGTATAATTAAGCGTAAATTAATTGACAAATATATATATATGTAATAATTAATTAATTATAATATTTTGTAGCAGTATGGACAAGAGTTGGATGAAGTTGAAGAATAGATGTGATGTCCGGTATATGGATGGAATTAACGAATTTGTGAATTTTGCGATAGAACATGGTCAGGGAAAGAAAGGTTTCAGGTGTCCGTGTCAGAAATGTCTTAATTGTCAGTATGCGGAGGTTAATGTTATGGTGCAACACCTGTACGAAAATGGTATGATGTGGAGTTACACTACATGGAGCGAGCATGGTGAAGCAGTAAAGTTCAGCGCAGCAGACTTCAGCTCAGGGTACAGTTACCATGGTGCCTCATCCAGCGGCAGTGGTGCCGGACCCCCAGCTTGCAACCCAACTACAGATTTGGTCCATGATGCGTTTCCGGGATGTAGTCATGGTGGACACCAACACCAAGACGGAGGTTACAGTACCACTTATGAGCATGATGACACATTCCCCGCAGCTAGCTTGGCCACTGACACCAGTGAGATGGAAAAGTACAACCGGATACTACTTGAAGCGCAGACCCCGGTGTTCCCTGGATGTCGAGAGAATGTGTTGCAATATGTGATGGAGCAAATGAAGATAAAAGTGAAGCACAAAATGTCAGTGAGTGCTTTTGACGAAATTCATGAGCAAATATGTAAGTTGCTTCCTGATGATCACAATCTTCCTAAATCTCATTATAAGGTTAGAAATATCCTGAGCAGCCTCGGCCTAAAGTACAGGATAATTGACGCATGTCCGAATGATTGTGTGCTATTTTACAAAGAGTATAAAGAGTTGGACTATTGTCCCGTATGTGGCCAGTGCAGATTCCAGTTGAATAGGAAGAGTTCGAAAAAGAGAATTCCTGTGAAAGTTGTTCGATATTTTCCCTTGATTCCCAGATTGCAGCGCCTGTACATGTCTCTACACACAGCAGAGGCGATGCGATGGTACGCAGAAAAGCGAATAGATGACGATGTCCTGCGACACGCCGCGGATGGGGAGGGTTTCAAACATTTCGACAGAGAATTTGGAGACTTTGCTTCAGAGGTTAGAAATGTTAGACTCGGCCTATCTACAGACGGATTCAATCCTCTGATAGCCACGGAGGGTGGTGGTCATGGCCAAAACACTTGCTAGCAGGGAAGCTGGTTAAACACTATATTTATCCCGGATGTTTTGTGAACGGTGTAAAGTTCCATTCATTGGCCCGAGACGAAGGAAGAAGAACACAAAACAGTGGGGTAGCCGTTGGGAAAGACAATGATCTATATTACGTGGCTATTGTATACGTGGTTCAGCTATGTTACGGGAATGATGTCAACGTTTTCCTATTCAAGTGCAGATGGTTCAAGCGTACAAAGGAAGACCTGGGACTATTATCAGTCGATACAAACTCGCACTGGTATGAGGATGAGCCTTTCGCTCTGGCCACCTTAGTTCGGCAGGTGTTCTATCTCGACGATCCGAAAGCCGGTGAAGGGTGGAAAATAGTGAACCATATCTCTCACCGAGGAATATGGAATACAGAGATAATTGAAGGGACACCGGCGACGACTGAAGATGCTGCTGAACCAGAAAGAGACATTCCTGCCTATCAAGAGCCTAATATTTCTATGGTCCGCTCCGATATAATGGACCTGGTTCAAGATGGTGAACGGTTACCCATGCCTGATGGTTGTACAGATCTAACTGAAGATGAGATTATCGATGAGGTAGATGAAGAAGACGAGCAGGAAGAGGACGCGGACGAGGACTCAGGTTATTCGTCGGACGATGTTGAGTACGATGACGAGGATGAGCCGTCGACTAACGGGGATGAGGACGATGATGATTATGACGAAGAGTACGGTCATACGACGAGGGAGATTAATTGGTAATTAATTACTGTAATTATTGTAATATATATATATGATCGATGCCGGTTTACGGTAAGAAATTAATCTGAATTATATATCCTGGCCAACGGAGAAATTAATAAATATTGGCGCCAAATCTCAATCTCATATAAAACGTACCCTAGCTAAATCCTTGACCCTAGCCGGCCTAAATCTAGCAGTTCGATCGGATCGATTGATAATTGAACGGACACGTACACAAATGACCGGGGACGACCTAAACCGTAATCCCTAAGGCCCTAACCCCTGAAATCGGGGTCTATGCACCTGGACGACGGATAATGGTCATTATCCGTCGTCCAGGTGCACACTAGGACGACGGAGAATGGTCATTCTCCGTCGTCCAAGTTCACAAACCCTAAACCCTAAACAGTAAGGCCCTAACCCTTGAATTCCGGGTCTATACACCTGGACGACGGAGAACGTCATTCTCTGTCGTCCAGGTTCTAACCTGGACGACGGGTAACTTCATATCCGTCGTCCAGGTGAAGATATCGTAATTTTTTCTAAGACAACGACCATCTAGACCTTCTTCCAATGCATTTTCTTTTCATCAAGACTTTAGAGTAAACAATTCTTGGTGTGTGAGCTTCGACGGTTCGAAAATCGGAGTTGCGAAATGCCTTGTATCCACGTTTCCGGTTTGTGAAATTATCGGTTTTGCGGTTGACTGTGCCGATCAAACCCTTCCCGAACTTATTATTTTATGGTCCTTTGAAGACAATTATATATTATGTTACGACGAACATATCCAACGGTTGTTTTGTCCAAATTCAATTTCGTTAATACTCTGCTGCAAATGAGCGTCTACTCATGAACACTGAAGTCGTAAAGATTAGTCGATACTTAACATATTTCAATACGTAAAATTAATCGGCGGTTCAAATTTGACTGTTCATATATACGATGCGTTCATCGATATTGTACGACTATTTCACTCGAATGACAGATCGCTAAATTCCTAGCGAATTATTTTTTAAATTTTTTTTTACGTAATATGAACCTGGACGACGGAGAATGACCATCTCCGTCGTCCAGGTTCAAAAATCATGGCGGTTCAAATTTTTTTTTGTTTAATTTTTTCATGTGATTTTCACTTGGACGACGGAAACTTACCATCTCTGTCGTCCAAGTCCAAAATTATGGCGGTTCAATTTACCGCTTCCGTTTTCGGCACCGCTTGAATTTTCACTTAGACGACGGAGAATTAATTCTCCGTCGTCTAAGTCCAATTCCATGGCGGTTCAAAACGTCCCGCCCCTTAATTACGCGCCGTTTCAAAATTTTGAAACCGCCACCAGGACGACGGAAACAGCACCTGGACGACGGAGAACACTGTTTCCGTCGTCCAGGTGCACTTAGACGACGGAGAATAGTGCTCCGTCGTCTAAGTGAAACTCTATAAATAGAGTACGGCTCATCTTCTTTTCCTCATCCCTTACAATTCTCTCCATCTCTCCTCTCCTCTCTCTCTCAATCTCATTCCGGCGATATTCTCCTCCGGCGACGACGCTCCGACGATACAACTCCGGCGTGGTTCGATTCCTCCTCTCCGACGACACAACTCCGGCGAAATTCCCGAAAACTCCAATTCGGTAAATTTCTATTTTTCCCTTATTTAAATAATTTTCATTTTATTAATTAATTAAATTCTAAATATAATTAATTAGTAGAAATTAATTTAGTAATTAGTTTTAAATATTTAATAAATGATTGATTGTTGTTATTAATTAATTAAATCATAATTATTGTTATTTAATACTAATTAAATGAATAATTGTAAATTTGTTGTTATTAATTAAATAAATAATTAATTATTGTTATTAATTAATTAAATAAATAATTATTGTTATTAATTAATTAAATGGTTAATTATTGCATGCTAAATGGAAAATAAATTATTGCATGTAATTACGTGTATTTTTTAGTAAATTAATTAATAGTACGTGTTCGATTTAAATTTAGTACATAGGCTTGGTGTAATTAAGTCGCACTCTTTGGAATAGATGGCGCCTCTTTTCCTTGCTTATCTCCTTAACCCTCGTGATGTGTGGATTTCATCACCGCACACCATAACCTAAGTGAAGTTATGGACACGAGGTTGAGGGCGGAGTTTGCAAAGGACTTGAGGGAGTGTAAATTTTCGAAAAATTGGCCGAATGTCGGACATGGTGTCTAGAAACGGGTTATGACTGGTGACAGGATTTGGACTAAGAAAGACTTTTGTCGAAATTAGTCCTGCCTCTCGCGTTATCTCTATCCCTAACTGGTCATGTTTTTCGATTTAACCAAGGCTGATTAATTGAAAATTTACACTTTATCGCGCGGGTCGCACGTCCATTGAACGACCGAAAATGCCAAGCTAGTGTACTCTATTTAAATCTTAAACGTACTTAATTAATTAGCGTAAATTTTTAAGTTGTAATTATTATGGTAAGTAGGTATTTTAACCCCGTACTCTTGGGTTTAAATGGCTCCGCCAAAGACGACATCCGGGAAGAAGAAAGCCTAACAAGAGGCAGAAGATGCCATGCTCCGCCGCTTGGCGGACCAAGTCGGTTGGGAATTACCACCGGAGGGCAACGACGCTCTCAATCCGGACGGATCATCTGGTCCGTCCGTAGCGCCCTCTGGGGAAATTCCCGCTCCCCCATTCATCTCGAGCGGTGATGACGTCGACCCCTTCCAATCTCCGACGCCCGGTACCCATTCAACGGGAAGTACTCAGGCGTCCTCGACCGCCGAATCAATCATGTACAGCGCCCGCCGTAGGCAAAGGAGGGCCCCCACTGACCCGGAACCGAAAAGGACTCGGGGTCTCGTTAAAGGGGACAAAGCGGAGCGTATTTGCAAGGCGACCGGTAAAAAGATCGACTTGCCGTACGACGAATTCACCGGTGGCCCTCCCACAGCTCAGCTAGCAAGTCTCTCGGCGCATGGGATAGGGTCAATCATCCGTAACCGGGTTCGTATCACTGCCCCTACTTGGAAGGAGGCGCCGGATCATGAGAAGGCGAAAGTCTTCAAAGATCTTTCGGTACGTAATACGTTCAATTTAGTTATTATATAATATTGTTAATCTCGGCCTAAAATTTCATAATATATACGATTATAATTTTCTATTTATTTTTGATAGGAACAATTTGACGTGGATCCGACACCGGCTATGTTGAGGCATATCAATCAAACCGCCAACTCCATCTACAAAGATTGGAAGTACAGGCTCCATAAGTACTTCAAAGATGTCGGTCCCGTGCCTCCCCCGGTAGAGCTGCAAGGGGAGAGAGAAGATGAGTGGGAGTAGTTGTGTAACCACTTTGCCGATGAACAATTTAAGGTATTAATTTATTTTTATTTATTTTAATTAAGATAATTGAATTATTTAAATTGTAGTTATTCATTTTTTAATGATTTAATTATGTTGTGTAACAGAAATTCTCCGGTGTCAACAAAGCCAACCGGGGGAAGAAGGAGAAACACCATACTACCGGCGCCAAACAGTTCATTCAAATAGCCAAGGAGCACAAGGATAAGGGCTCCAAACACCCTTATCTTGATGCAAGCGTAAGCGCGTACGTGACGCCAGGGCTCGATAATGAAGCGAGTCAATGCGGCGTAAGTGATATATTAATTATGTGCTTTTAATTATAGTAATTATTATTTAAATATGATTTCATTATAATAAATTAATTATTCTTTTGTAGGCAAGGGCGATAGAGCGTGCGCATGAAGAGTTGGCTAACACTCAGCTTGCGTTCCCAGATGTGCCGCCGGAAGACCTGCCTCCTCTATCCTTAGAGAGCCAAATTGCAATCGCGGATGAGGTCTACGGTCGTAGAGCTGGCAAGGAGGTTAGGCACTTTGGGCCTAGGGTGGTACGAGATTTGTCGACGACCTCCGGCTCATCATCTACGGGAGATTCGGGGCAGCGGAGAAGGAGTCAGGCTGCGGCCGTCGAAGCAGCCATTCAAGAGGCTCGACTGGCACGAGAGGAGAATGAGTCAATGCAGCAAAGACTTGACGAACAACAAGCACAAATAGCCCAACTCATCGCCCTCATGCAACAAAATCGAGAAGTATGTCAACCTCCTCCGAACCCACACCCCGACGACAACGACCCGGCTAGAGGCGGAGGACTTGGCGGCGCATCTGCTCCTCCAGTGTATTAGCTAGCTAGTAGTATATTATCTCGTTTCTTTCCGCATTCCGAACAATATTTTAATTTTTAATTTATGGGTTTTTTCGTATGTACAAATTAATTTACTTTGATTATTTAATAATTAAGTTATTAATTAATATTCAAAATTTAGTTTATTTATTTAATTTTAGCATTTTTCATTATTTAAATTAAAATAATAATAAATTAAATTAATAATATTTAATTTCAATTTATTTTTAAAAAAAAATTAAATATTCACTTGGACGACGGAGATTATGTTCTCCGTCGTCCAAGTGCAGAACCCTAAACCTAACCCTAAACCCCTAAACCCCTAACCCCTAACCCCTAACCCCTAAACCCTAAACCCTGCCGTTCTCCGTCGTCCAGGTGTTCACCTGGACGACGGAGACTTAGTTATCCGTCGTCCAGGTGGACACCTGAACGACGGAGATTGTTAGCTTCTCCGTGGCCCATGTATGCACCTGGACGACGGATTACTATTTATCCGTCGTCCAGGTGAACACCTGGGCCACTGACAAACGAGCAATGTCCGTGGCCCAGGTGTTCACCTGGACGACGGAGACTTAGAGTTTCCGTCGTCCAGGTGGCTACCTGGGCCACGGATAATGTCCGAGGTCCAAGTTCACTTGGACGACGGATCACTAAATCTCCGTCGTCCAGGTGCTTGGACGACAGCACTTGGAGCACGGACCTTGGACGACGGAGTTTCCGTCGTCTAAGTACTTAGACGACGGAAAACTGCACCTAGACGACGGAAATGGTCCGTGGTCTAGGTGCAATTTTCTTGTAGTGATCTCAAATCTCAAATTCACATGAACCTACGCCGTTCCTTGCCTTAAGGTACGACCTTCTTCATTTGCTTCTTTTCTTAGTGCATTGCACAGTCTGTTATCGTTGTTCACCTTCTTTTTTCTTGGCTTATCGTACAGAACTAGAGCACAAAAAAGGATAAGGCAAATCAATTAAAAGTCAATTGGTATGTAATGGATTAGTTGTTTTTTTCTATGCGAATCATAGAGATTCTAAGGGGTGTTTAGTTATGTGATTTGTAGAGGCGATGTTCCACCGTGGTCTTCTGAATGCTTATTAAAGTTAAATTTGCAGGATCCCTTCAATTATCCTTGATCAATTTAAATGGCTTGAAGAGAAAAAAACAGAGAAAGCATTGATGATTTTGGCTAATGCTCGCGGTTTCAACTGCAGGTGAAAGGAATCCTTGCATCTCCAAGCGACGAGCTCGTTAGTGGCTGATAGGCCCGACCCTGGGCCAAGGCGAGTAAGGCCCACGTCTAGGGCTCCCAAGCCCATATGACCCAAAAAAAATCTATAGGCCTATATATATATAATTATGTATGCAAGGTTTAAGAGAGAGAGAGAGAGAGAGACACGCCCATGTAATTATTTTGAAGAGAGAGAGAAGTTATCTCCCAAAAATTTACCCAAGCCAAGACTGACATGGGCCCCCCAAACTCCCAAAAGTCTAAAACATCATCTCCCTGTTCTCAAATCCATATACAACTCGTCAACTCCAAGCCAAATTTTTTTTACCATAAACTCTCCAAACTAAATGAAAACTTGCAAAAAATCAATTGAGAAAGATTCGGTAAAAACTAAAAAAAAAATTGATCATGCAAATTAATTGTCACATTTGCACTTAAAAATACACGACGAGCAGTATATTTAAATAGAGCCCTAGAAAATATTTCGCCTTGGGCTCCAAAATTCTCAGGGCCGGCCATGGTGGCTGATTATTAAAGCAATAAAGAAGTTTGTTTCTCTCTCACACTCTCTCGCTCTTATTGTGTTTGAATTGTATGTTCCTTATTACTTATTATATTATGGTGTGATAGAGTGTTACTCATGCACTTGATCCATTGTGGTATTTCTTCTACAGGTTGTTGTGCAAAGCTTAATTGCAAGTGCAAAGATGAGGTATTTCCATCTAGATGAACGTGAGAGAGTTGTCCATTGGCTTTTGTTGGCTGTTTAATTTGGCATAATATTAATTAATTAGAGTCAGAAACTAGGGAGTGATGATCAAGCAGAATTAGTTCTTTGTGTGAATCACTTGGTTGTCGTGCACAAATTTAAGCACAGAGCCTTTATTCATCTGGTGTTCAAATGAATCAAATAATATGTTTTATCGAATGATATAGCTTGCATATAGTTTGGAACTTTGGTTTATTATTCAAGTTGTGACAACGGCAGGTTCATCTAAAACTTTTTGTGTGTATCCTTTCAAGTGTTTACGAGGTTATCAATCTCTCATGTGAATATGAAATTTGGCTTATAGTCTTCGATTCCGATTAGCAAGCTTTTTACCTTTTGATCAATTTTTACTGACTGAATGAACTAAATGAATGATTTGGTGTGCAAGAAAATGTGAAAATTGTATTGTTTTATTTCAAGCCAAATGGGTCAATTCTCAATTGTTGTTCTCAACTGTATACTCTTTAGGTGACTCTCCTTCCCGACGCATGCTACTCTCCAGGTACTCAATTTTTCCTCTATTTATCTGTTATCACTACTAGAAAAATTCGCTTAGGCGACGAAACTATTAAGGATTCGTCGCCTAAGTACCACTTAGACAACGAAATAATATTTCGTCATCTAAGAAAAACATTTCATCGTCTAAGTGTACTTAGACGACAAAACATAAAGCGTCGCCTAAGAGATGAAAATTCGTCTTCTAAGTCACAAATAGATGATGAAATAAAAAGCCTCGTCTAAGAGAGAAAAAATTCGTCGTCTAAGAAACATTTAGTCAACGTAATCCATAATTCGTCGTCTAAGTGAAACTTAAAATGACGAAAAATTTTGTCGCCATAGTAATCGTATTTAGACGACGAAATGGTTACCAATTCGTCATTTAAGTCCATACCCTATCCTCTAACCTCTAAACACTTAGACGACTAAGTGGGTAATATTCGTCGTCCAAGTGGTACTTAGACGACAAATATTACTCATTTTGTCGTCTAAGATGAATTTCATTAATTGCCTCCGATCAAAGAGCACGACCATGTATACCATCCGAAAATGCATATTTTTTTCATCGAGGGCATAGTGTAAACAATTTTTGGACTGTGAGTGTCGACGGTTTGAAAATCGGAATTACGAAGATTCATATATCAACGTTTCTGTTTCGTTGAAATTTTAGTTTTATGTTTGACTACGTCGATCAAACTCTTAACAAACTTCGTATTTACTGAAATTCGTCAACTTACATATTATGTTATGATGAATATATCCAAAGGTTATTTTGTCTAAATTCAATTTCATTAATATTGATATGGAGTGAATATAGATATACGAATACTTAAGTTATACAAAATTAGTAAATATATAACAAGTTTTTAGTATTAAATCAATTTTTATGTCAAATTTCAATTAATTTATATTTAGTTGATAAATCAAGTTTTTACGACAAGACAAACACCCGTAACTTCGTAAACGGGTTTACGAATTATTATTTACGATAGTTTTTGTCTTTTAACTTTTTTGATAATCACTAAATTCATTTGGTCGAATCCTAAACTAATCGGAATTAGTTTGAATTTTTTTCTACAATATTGTATAAATGTAATGGTTACATCTGATGGTTTATTTTTGATGATTTTTAAGCAACTACCCAAAATTAATTTTCATACATTTTTAAAAAATAATTCACTCAGGTGACGAAACCTATTAGTTTCGTTGCCTAAGTGAATTTTAATAAAATAAAATTAAAAAATTTCACTTAGGCAATGAAACTATATATTTTTGTCGCTTAAGTGAAATTTATTTTATTTTTTAAAAAATAAAATAAAATAAAATAAAATAAAATAAATTCAGTTAGGCGAAGAAAATGTATAGTTTTGTCACCCAACTTAAGTCTAAAATTTTGGCGATTTTTTTTTTCACAAATTTTTTTACCGAAAATTCAAAATCACTTTCGCGAAGAAACTTGTTGGTTTCGTTGTCTAAGTAAATTTGTTTTACCAAAAATTTAGCTCACTTAGACGACGAAACTTGTTGGTTTCGTCACCTATAAAAAAATTTTCATCCACTATTTTTCACAATCTCTCAATCTCTCTCTCTCTCAAACCTTACACACCACCACCACCACCACCACCACCACACAAACACCACCACTGCCACCACTGCAACCACCACCACCCATCATTAAATTATTTATTAATTACAAATTTTGTATTAATTAATAATTAACATTTAATTATTAATTACGGTTTAATTAATTTTTATTTATTTATTAAAAAAATACTTAGATGACAAAACAAATAATTTTGGCGTCTAAGTTGATTGTTTATTTATTTTTAATTTATTTTATTAAAATCAACCACTTAAACGACGAAAAATCTTTGTCGTCTAAGTATGTACGTGTGGATTATTTTTTTTAAAAAAAATTTGACACTTCGGCGACGAATAACCTAAAATTTTGTCATCTAAGTGGTTTAACTTAGGCGATGAATTATTTGTTTCGTTGTCTAAGTTCTCACTAAAATGACAAAAATTTTCGTCGTTTTTTCATTAATTTTTAGTCGTCTAAAATTCTAGACGACTAAATTTATTTCGTTGCTTAAGTTGTACTTAGACTATGATTATTAGACGACGAAACTTAGGCGATAAAAAAAGTCACTTAGACGATGAAACTGCTTCGTCGCCTCAGTGTATTTTTCTGATAGTATATTAATCGTGTATTCGTATTGCATTGATGCAATATGTCAATTCCAGATTTTATGGCCTTCTGCTTTTGTTTAGTAGACTTATTTTTTGGTACCCAATTTGTGATTTCATAGATGTTCATTTTGGTTTTCTGACATTTAGTTTAAAATTTTCTATTTTGATTTTGTGGCTTCTTTTCCATTATCACCCATTACAAGCTTTTCCGTTTTATTGAAGTAGCTTAATGACTACAGTTTGGACAAAGATCAAGTCTTATCTAAGAAAGTAAGCTATTTCGGGTTAATTGTTGGTAAACTTAGCATTGAATGCGGTATTATTTTTGTATGCCTACTTGATGTCTAATTAGTGTTGCTACATTATTGTGTCACATATGATATATGCTGGAGAAGAAGTTTGTTGATACTGATATGTATTAGAATAATTAGAAGAATCTTCTAAAGTTACCCTGAAAAGAAGAAAGGGAACTGAATATTTGTCTTATGTGCCTCTACTGACCCATAAATGGGTAAAATTTTTAGTTTCTGACTATGATTGGCAAGGGTGCATCAGGTGAATGATAGGATCTCCATAATGTAAGGATATTGAAAGTTCTTAAATTTCATTTTAGTTCATGAAGAATTTTTTATCTTTTGAAATTCTTAATCTCTGTTTAGTGGCAAGTGTGATTTTAGTCCTTGTTTATGAAATAATTTTTTTCTTTTTTGAAATTTCTTTTTCTCATTTATGGTTTTGTCAGTTTTTAACCTAGATATATAGCCTATTATATGTATCGTCAACATATTGAATCTTGATAGTGGAGGAAAATGAAAATCAGCATAAAATACAACATAAAATACAACATAAATAGTGGAATCAAATATATCCCGTGAAGTTATATAATTTTAAACTTTAAAAAATTATCCGATAATTTGCATGTACAAGCACGGCGCATTCCACCCGTGCGTGTAAGAATGCTAGCAGTAATAAATATTTTTAGACTTTTCAGATTACTTTTACAGTAATAATACTTAGGGGGGTGTATTGTATCTGGAATTAGTGGCAATTTTAAACAAGTCCATGGAATCTGAAAGTCCAAGTGTATTCAAAACAGATTTTTAATAGTCCATAAAAGTCTAGGTGTATTCAATTAGGATTTTAAAAAATCCATATGAAGTCCACCAAAGTCTAGCGGTATTCGATTAGGATTTTAAAAAATGAATAGAAGTTTTAGGGTATTCAAAATTTCATTCATATTTACGGAATTAGAATGTCAAAGAAATTTGTGGACTTTGTAGGGTTTAGTATAAATAGCAGACTTCAACAATTTGCCAGCTGCTAGGGCAAAGATTTTGAGCGTGGGAAAAGTCTATCAAAGTTCATCCTTCTGAGCGTGCAAAGAGGTTGGTTCCCATCATCTTGTTTTCTTGATTCTTTTCTATATTTGCCTAATTTCTTGTGGTATCAGAATTCTGGGTTATGTTGGTTTTTGTTGTTGAACAAAATTTGGTCTCTTCTCAAAAGTTTGTACTGTTAAATCCATTTGCAAAGGTATAAAATAATCATTGGTAACTTGGCTGTGTGCGTTGGACATTTCAATGGCATTAGTCATCTTAACTGGACACGTTATTGCATATATCACCCTTGCAAACTGTTGCTTCCCGTGAGAGTTTTATCCCCAGTACTTCATATAGTCATCACCTTTTTGACACGCAAATGAACATAGTTTATTTGGGGATTTTTGATGGGATAAAAGTTGAAAGAAAGTGAAACAGGAGGTGTTGTCTTCGTTTTTTATATTTATATTAGTTTATTTTCTAGAGTTGGTGAGTTCATCGTGAATTTCTTAGACGTGCACCTGCACATTGTGGATATGCTACGTCCCTCACTAGTGATGATTATGTTGATTTGACAGTTCACAGTCCATGTGATCAAGTTCCTGTAAGGTTTGCAAAGTCTGGTTATTAGCTTTAAGTAAATTTTCTCTGCTGTTGGACATATTTGAAATTGTTGCTATACTAATACCTAATAAAAGTTAGGAGATTCATTGCATATGGCGGCTCTAAAATCCAAATATCCTTGCATTAAGGCTGAAAGTTTTTCCTTACATTTCAATGGCTGAAAGTTACATTGCTTTTCTGGTTAGGGATTTGCATAATATTTATCAGCTGCTATTAATAGAGATTTTTGGTATTAATCACAATGTGTTGTTTGGACCTATAGAACACTTGTGCTCTTTATGTTTGTTTCAAGTGTGTTTATTGGTTTCTATATACTTGATTGATCTCAAATAAAGTAGTTTGGCTTTTGAATGTCTTTCCTGGGTGTCGCTGTAATCAAGTAGTTTGGCTTTTGAATGTTCTACTTTGAGTAGCTAAAGAAGAGAAACTTTTGAATCATAGATGGGAGATTCACAAGGAAGTGGTAAACGAAAGGATTATAAAACTTGGACCGCAGAAGAGAGCAATGTTTTGCTTCAACTCATGGTTGAAGGAGCTAAGCTTGGGTTCCGTGATATTAATGTCGTTTGGGTTCCGTGACACAAGCAGAGCTAAGCTTGGGTTCCGTGACACAAGCAGAGCTAGTTTTGGCATGTGCAGGATTGCATAATTTTCTTCGTCAGGAATGTCGTTCAGATGAATTTCCTCCTGAACCAGAAGAAGATGATCATGTAGACAATGGAGAAGATAATTTTGAATGGGACGATTTTCAAACTCAAGAGCAGCAAATGGATAACGCTAATCAATGGAGAATGAGTATTGCTAATCAAATGTGGGCAGAAGCTCAAGCAAACGCCAACAATGTAAACGATGCAGAAAGTAATCAACAAGAAGGAGAAGGATGATCATATCATTGTTGTTAAGGACGTCTGCTTTTCATGTTAAAGTTTTCATCAATGTTTTTTCATTCTCATGTTCGACCATGTACCTTTTAATATATAACGTAAATTTCCCTTTGAAATCTGTATAAGTCGTTCATATAAAGTCTGTGGATTTTTATAAATCGTAAGAAAGTCTGTCGATGATTTTAGAAATGCTTAGTCTGTGGACTATTTAGAAGTGTCTGTGGACTATTTAAAAGAGTCTGTAGACTTTTCTAAAAGTCCATGGATTAAAAAAACTCCATAAAAATCCATAAAAATCCAGATACAATACACCCTCCTTATTTTTACCACAGGAGTAGCATCCCAAAGTTTAGGTACACCAAGTTTTTTTTTTACTTAGAATTTCATTTGAACTTTTTAACCGATAATTTGGAAAAGATTACCTAGTATAAAATCGTGACTGTGAGCAGTCCTGTGGTAGAAAGAAAGAAAGAAAGAGACCACCTTCAGTTACACAGAGAGGTTTAGGCAGCAATTTCTAGGGTTTGGGTTTTGCTTCGAAAACAAAGAAAGAAAGAAGAAGACGAAGTAGGATCTGACAATGTCGCAGTACGGAATACAATCAATGCTGAAGGAGGGCCACAAGCACCTCTCCGGTTTAGACGAAGCCGTCGTCAAGAACATCGAGGCCTGCAAGCAACTCTCCACCATCACTCGCACCTCTCTTGGTCCCAATGGTACTCTCCCTCTCTCTCTCTAACCTCACTGTCTTTATAGATCAGACCAATTCACTTGCTTACTAGTCTTATTGTTTACTCAGGCATGAATAAGATGGTGATTAATCACTTAGACAAGCTCTTCGTGACGAACGATGCGGCCACCATTGTTAATGAACTCGAGGTTCAGCATCCGGCTGCCAAGCTCTTGGTTTTGGCAGGCAAGGCTCAGCAGGAAGAGATTGGCGACGGCGCAAATCTCACCATTTCTTTCGCCGGAGAGCTACTTTCGAAAGCCGAGGAGCTTATTAGAAAGGGGTTGCACCCGAGTGAGATCATTAGTGGGTACACTAAAGGCATTAACAAGGTTTGTACTTGATGCTTGTTTTTGATTGGGTTTATTTGTTTTCGATGCCTGATTTTTGGATTTGTGTTTTTTGTGAGGTTTAGTCGATTGAGATCTTAGATGAGCTGGTTGAGGAAGGCTCGGAGAATATGGATGTGCGCAGTAAAGAAGAAGTGGTTAAGAGAATGAAAGCACCTGTTGCCAGCAAGCAGTTCGGGCAAGAGGAGATATTGTCCTCACTTGTTGCCGATGTGAGTATAAATTGCATACCTATAGCTATTTTTTGTTCCGTAATAATCGTGTGTCACTCGTTCATTTTCTCATAAGAAAGTTGGAGAGAAGCATGTCACTCCTCTTTTGAGGTTCTAAATGCAGATTTTAATTTATTCTTGTACTCTACTCTACAGGCATGTATACAAGTATGTCCCAAGAATCCGACAAACTTTAATGTCGACAATGTACGAGTGGCAAAATTCTTGGGTGGGGGTTTGCATAATTGTACAGTAGTTAGAGGTATGGCGCTGAAGAGTGATGCTATTGGGAGCATAAAGAAAATGCAGAAGGCCAAGGTTGGAATTGTCTTATACTGTACATGAACCTTTGCTTATCATGTATACCTATACCTTTGAATCAAGTTTTGTATTTGCTTATCGTCAGCCATAAACTCACTCTTTTTTGTATTTCCTTTTAGCACCATTCTTACTAGTGCTTGTAACTTGTTATGGAATTCCATTTAGAGCCACAAATTTTTGATTCCTTGTGATCTTGGTTATAAAAGCTTATTGAACATATTACATCAGGTTGAAAATTGTAACAGGAATAATTTATCAGCTTTGCTCTTCTGTTAAACGTTCAGGTTGCTGTGTTTGCTGGTGGTGTTGATACCTCTGCAACTGAGACCAAGGGAACTGTTTTAATTCATAATGCTGAGCAGGTATTTTTCAAAGCGGATGCATTTACTCCTTCTGGATTATAGTTATATTGTAGAGAAGTTGTATGTTGTATATCTTGACTTCAGTTTAGTCTTTGTAAATAGGTTACTGAATAGCAGTTTCCTAAGTACTTATTTCTATGATATTAGATAATGTTGTCTCATATTCATGTGATTTACGGGTTTTATTTTCCTTTATTAATTCACTGGGATATAAATGCTGCTTTTTCTGCTCTTCTAGAATGGTTTTATCTCTTTCTAGTGCACCTTGGTTGTTATGTGGCAGAGTGCTGTATTATGTACTGGTTGCAAGCCGTGCTGTTTCAAACTTTGATCTTTATAACGTTTAGTGTCAACTTTGACCACTATTTCAGCTTTTATTTTTATTTACGGGAAATTCATATAGTTTTGTGCCTATAGCTCAGTGCAGTACAAAACGATATGAAGATCAAGAAGCATTATACTTTATGAAGATGAATACAACACCATTTCTTAAAATATTGTACAAAATGATATGAAGATCAAGAACTATATTTGACCATGTATTAAAGTTTGAATTTTTCTCTTCGAATGGTGTTGGATTAACATGGCCGTCAGTTGTGATGAGAAGCATATCTTGTAACTTTAAGACTAAGCCTCTGTAGGTGCTCGGATGTATATCATATATGTGCAGGATATGACTGGAAACCCTGCAGTTATTGTAAACTCATGGTCTTGTACTTTAACAAGTTCCGGTCTGACTTTTTGTTTCTTCTCAGAAATTAACAGCATCATATATGACATTTGTGGCTATAGTCTTGGTCTGTTAGAGTTGTAATTTTTTCTTTATCTGGTAGCAGTATCTATTAGAGTTTTTTTATAATTTTCTTTTGCTTGGCTTGATGTAGGAAACTAAAAATCGCCTTTGCATGTGTAGTTACACTATTTGCAAAGCTCATCATATTTGGCTCTGTGATGAAAACTGGTTTTTAAGTTTTTTTCTTGGGTCTTTTTGTAGCTAGAAAATTATGCAAAAACTGAAGAAGCTAAGGTTGAGGAGCTCATCAAAGCAGTTGCAGACTCAGGTGCTAGTGTGATTGTCAGTGGAGCAGCAGTAGGAGAGATGGCATTACATTTCTGTGAGCGTTACAAGTAAGTGTAGATTTCAAAATGAATCTCCCTTTAAACTGTACTCCACTCATACATGCATGCTACACATTGTTTTACACTAACATAACCTGAGATATTTGACTTTAGATAGACACTTCAATAAATATTGCTTGTTTCAGATTTTCAGATTTCTTTTGAATTCGTGTACTATATAGCATTTTGAATTTGTGAGTTCTTGATTCCAGGCTCATGGTGCTGAAAATTGCTTCAAAATTTGAATTGAGGCGATTTTGCCGTACAGTTGGTGCGGTCGCTATGGTAATTTTATATGTATCTTTATCTGTATCAACACAGCTTTAGTGAAAATGCTCTGAAGTTCATCTTTTGTTTTTGAAACAGTTGAAGCTTTGCCAGCCCAACCCAGATGATCTTGGATATGTTGACTTTGTCTCAGTTGAGGAAATTGCTGGTGTTAGGGTATGTTGAAAGATGTTTCACTAGGCATAGACACATAGTATGATGTCTATGAAGCTTCTTAATTGTTATTCGTGCTGTTAATGTCTGGTGAATAATGTAGGTTACTATTGTGAAGAATGAAGAAGGTGGTAACTCTGTAGCCACTGTGCTCCTTAGGGCAAGTACTGATAGTATTTTAGATGACCTTGAAAGAGCAGTTGATGATGGGGTGAACACTTACAAGGTAATTTCATATGGAATGATCATTTTATGGTCTGTGGGCTGATCTTTATTTATTATTTTTTTATTTTTATTTTTTTTACTGCTGTAGTTATTGTAAGCTTTATGTTATCATTAATTGTTCTCATAGTTATCGAAGTAAATATTTTATTCAAGTGTTCAAAACCATTGAAACTGATGTGCTTTCTTAATGCGTTTCATTCGCAGGCCATGTGTAGAGATAGCCGTATTGTTCCTGGAGCTGCAGCTACTGAAATTGAGTTAGCCAAGAGAGTGAAAGAATTCTCTTTCAAAGAAACAGGGTGAATAGTCTCTTCTGTTGTTTTTTTATTCAAGTGATTCAAACCTATGTGATATAGCATGTGTCAATATGCCCCATTCTTAGTGGAATTAACTGTGTAGGATCTGTATTATGGACCAAACCAATACTCATGATAAAGTTATATTGAGTTGTACAATGATGGCACAGTCTAATGAGCTTGCTAGAACTTTCATTAATATCATAAAGAAGCGACTAGGGAAAAGACCAACAATAGGTTTAACTGACAATTGTGTAGCATCAAAACTAGGAGAAAGAAACAGAGATAATTTGTGGCCTAGTAAAGATGGTTGAAATATTGTGATGCTACATAGACTTAAATATTCATTTTTTCTTCTGGTTTTTACGTAGAGTATTGCTTTAGTAGAGACGTGAAAGCGAGTCGAATTAGTAGGTGTAATGGACTTGAAACCTTTTGTCTTCTGATAAGTCTTTATTGGGCAGCAATGGAAACCAACTCAAGAGATGTTGATTTTGCAGATTGGATCAGTATGCTATAGCAGAATTTGCCGAAAGCTTCGAGATGGTGCCAAAAACTCTTGCGGAAAATGCAGGGCTTAATTCTATGGAGATAATATCTTCCCTATATGCTGAACATGCTGCAGGAAAAACCAAAGTTGGTATTGACTTGGAGGGTGGCCTCTGCAAAGATGTGTCAACTTTACAAGTTTGGGACCTTCACGTCACTAAGTAAGCTTTTCTCTCTTTAAATAAATTGCCACTATCTTTGTTGATTATGTAGGACGTGTGGTACTCTGAAGTTCTGTAGATAAACATGGTTCAAAGTTGGTCTATGGAGCAGTTTTAGTTCATAAGCCCTCTTGTTTCTTTAGCCTACTAGTTCTTGTTTCTTTTGTTGTCTGACTGGAGTTAAAGTAATGTAATACATCTTTGAGCCAAGTCATCACAGTACCCAATTCGAGAGAATTTAACCTTTTCTTTAATTACTTTGTTTTTAATGTTTAAAACCTGACTTTATTGAGAATAGTAGTGGATGCTATCTGCATCAAGGACTACCAATATGAGTGGCAATGTGAACGGATTTGTAGTATTTTCAAATAAAGAAAGTCACTGTGGAAGCTGATAGAATATGTTCAAATTGCTCAAAATCATAGCCTGTGGTGGTTGTTACTATTATCGCCACTCTTGGTCTGATCCTTGGCTGTTATTTACCTATTTTTTCAGGTTGTTTGCTCTCAAGTATGCTGCAGATGCTGCATGCACTGTCCTACGAGTAGATCAAGTAAGTAACAAGTAACCATTGCTGAATGCTTTCCTAGTGTTAGAGACTTTGTTTTGATTTGATTTGCTCTGATTATGTAACTGAACCATTTAGACCCAGTGGGAATACTGAGATACTGACTGCATCTGGTTTCAAATCATAATTTAGGGGTAAACTCATTTTAGTTATGTAAACTAAAAAAAATTACTTGTGTAAGATTTTCTCATACTCCAGAGTAAGAGGACATTTTCCCAAATTAGTTTTTAGGCAATGTACAGTGGAACACAAGGCTTGAAGGGCAATTGATGTGAACATTGCTCATTCTGAAACTGAACCATATAGACCACTGAGATGGTAACTGCATCTGATTTTAAACTCGTAATTTAGGGGAAACAATTATCTTTGTTATGTAAGCGAATAACCTGTGAAAATATTTCATTACTTAAACTCTCTGAGTGGGAGCAAGTATATCCCGATAAGTTAATTTTAGGGAATATAAAATCGATTGGAAGGCTTGAAGAGCATTTACTCTTTTATATGCTGTGCTGAATATTTGTTCTGATCTGCCAATTTCCTCGTGCTTTCTAATGTATGACCAATTATCATTAAGAAGATTACAAATTTCACAGAAGCTCTGTTGATGATATCATCAATCGATAATTATTAATCTAACTGCAAGCATATGTGACACTGAACACACTTTGTATCAGAAAGAATGATGCTGATAATGTATTTGTGTGTTGCAGATTATAATGGCTAAACCAGCAGGTGGCCCAAGGAGGGGGGATCAGCCAGCAGGGATGGATGAGGACTAAAACTTTGTTGTGTGACGATTAAAATCTTGCTTGTATTGCCCTAGTATTCTGCAGATATGAGGAGAATGTTTTAGAATTCAATTTTGAAATTACCAGGCACAAATCATGGTCGTCAGTTGAAGGATCTTCATATACAGATGAATTATGACCTGTATTGAATCGGATACTTTAGGATATGACAGTTGGAGGAGATGTGAAAAGTGTTTGTGACATTTTAGTTTTAACATTTCTCCCCTTCCTAGAATGGTAGTGAGCTTTGGAAAATTATTCTATGGACACCAGTGCACTTGCGTGTTAAATATTTATTGGCTGAGATTTTAATTAAAAGTTTATGTGTTAAATCAGAAATTCAGAGAAAAGAAGGGACATTCCTATTTTGCCCCTCCTCTCATCCCGACAAACTCTCTTGAGCCTGTGCTCATCATCTTTCATCTTCTCTGCTCACACACACCACCGACCCTTCCTCCTGCTGATTAAGCCATTTTTATCATTTCCTCCCCACTAGACTAATGGGTATTCGAAGAAACGGTGGGATTGAAGATGGGTATCGCCAGAGGAATGTGAGCAATGTCGAGATTTTTATCGGAGAGTTTTACAGTTGCGGGAAGGCGGCAATGTGGTGATAATGAGCGAAGGGGATCATTCTGGCGGAGGAGGTGAAGATGACGTAAGCGGGGAGATCGAAGTTGAGAGCTTCGATGGAGGCGAGCACCGGAGAGATCAAACTGACATAGACGAGAGCAGAGGGAGGGGGAGATAGAAAGGAGAGTAAAGATGAGAGATGGGTGCAGTGAGTGGCTTCGAACCGGAGCCAGAATGGGTCGGCGAAGTTGACGGCGGCGGTGTCGAGAGGGAGGAGGTGTAGTGAGGTCAAAAGTGGGAAACAACATTTTCTTATTAATTTAAAATCTAAATACCATTAAAATCTTGACCAATAAGAAGGTGCCACGTAGACCTTCCGGTGTTCTTTTTGGTGATAGTGCCCTTCAAGGCTTTTTCATGTGCGTTTGTTTGCCAATACTCGAGTTTGTGAAAGGTGTATTGAATGAATGTCTCATCTCTTCTGATGATATGAATTAAAGCTCATGGCCTTGAGCGATATGTGTTTCCTTTGTGTGTCATACAATGTCTCATATCTCATATCATCACACACATTAGCAACACAAGTGCTGTAATCTTAGACAACTCGGTGATTACAGAAGATCTGGTAAAATATGCACCAAAAGTGATTATAAGCAGCGTCGACTCGTTTTCAGAGAAAAGAAAAACAGGCTCGATGAGAAACTAAGAGAATATTTTAATTACAAAACCCGAAGTATTTGGGCATTCATGGAAACTATTTTATTTAAGAGCATCCCAATAATTTTGTTAATTCAAATTTAAAATTAAATTTTATTTAAGGAGATTTATTCTTTGTAACTTTTGGTATGTGTCTTGTCTTAATTAGATACGATTTAATATAGATTGATATACAGAGAATTCCTGTTATATCAGAATATTTATTGTAAATTTGTAACAGATTGTATCAGCCTATATATAAGACAAGTGAAATTTTGGTTCAGGGATAATTCATTGATTTCATTCATCCCAATTTGGGGTTAATATAGATGTACAATTGGTTTCCTAATAGGAAAGAATATTTACATTCCTTATCACATCTATACAACTTTAATCCTAATTACAAAATAATATTTACTTTCCAACACTCCCCCTCAAGTTGGAGCATAGATGTCAATCATACTCAACTTGTCAATCCATCCAGTAAACGCGTGGTGTGACAACCCTTTAGTGAGCACGTCTGCCAACTGTTCTTCAGATGTTACATACGGGAAGCAAATATTTCTTTTATCAAGGTGATCCCTGATAAAGTGTCGATCAATCTCCACAGCAGTATTGAATCCTATCTCCTTCAATACATTTCGAATCCACATCAGTTCACACACTCCATTTGCCATTCTTCGGTATTCAGCTTCAGCACTAGAGCGGGCAATCACATTCTGCTTCTTACTACGCCAAGTTACTAAGCTTCTTCCAATAAATGTGAAGTACCCAGATGTAGATGCCCTATTCGTTTTGTTACCAGCCCAATCTGCATCACAATATCCTGTGACACCAAACTCACCATCCTTGGAAAACAATAAACCTTTTCTAGGTGAAGACTTCAAGTACCTAAGTATTCGCATCACAGCTTCCATATGCTCTTCGCTAGGATCATGCATGAACTGACTGACAACACTCACAGCGTACGCAATATCAGGACAAGTATGTGACAAATAGATTAACCTCCCTACTAATCTTTGATATCTATCTTTGTTTGTTGGAATCTGTCCAGGACACAACTCCAGCTTGTGGTTCATCTCAATAGGAGTCTTAGCAGGTTTACAATCCAACATTCCTGTTTCAGTAAGAAGATCAAGCACATACTTCCGTTGAGACAAAGTGATTCCCAACTTGGATCTTGCAACTTCAATTCCCAAGAAATATTTCAGTGGACCCAAATCCTTCATCTCAAATTCTTGGGATAACTGCTTCTTTAAATCCTTCATCTCAGCTGGATCATCACCTGTAACAACCATGTCATCAACATATACAATTAGAGTAGTAATCTTACCACCCTTGCGTTTAATGAACAAGGTATGATCAGAGTTGCTTTGCCGATATCCAAACTTCATCATTGTTCCAGAAAATCTCCCAAACCACGCTCTAGGAGATTGCTTCAATCCATACAGTAACTTCTTCAATCTACAGACTTTTCCAACATCACATGGCTTACAGGTAACACCTGGAGGAATATTCATGTACACCTCTTCTTCTAAATCTCCGTTCAGGAAAGCATTCTTCCCATCAAATTGGTGTAATGGCCAGTCATGTTGCGCTGCTAAGGCTATGAGGATGCGTACAGTACTGATCTTTGCTACGGGAGCAAATGTCTCCTGATAGTCAACTCCATATCGCTGAGTGTAACCTTTTGCAACCAGACTAACTTTATATCGATCAATGCTTCCATCTACATTCAGCTTCACTGTAAATACCCATCTACATCCAATAGTCTTCTTTCCAGGTGGTGCAGAAACAGTCTCCCATGTTTCATTATTTTGTAAAGCCTTCAGTTCTTCATTCATGGCCTGCTTCCATTTTGGATCTGCCAAAGCATCCTGTACATTACTGGGAATAGATACTGTAGATAATTCACTAACAATAAGTGCATGTGTTCCAGTTAACCTATGGTGAGATACAAAGCCAGTAATAGGATATTTGGCTTTGGCTTCCATAGTTGGCTCATATTGCTTCTTTGGAACCCCCCTTGTTTCTCGTTGAGATCTCCTTGGAGCAACCTCTGTAGTGTCTGATTCAATATTATCAATACATACCTCATGTGAGATGTTCTGGGAAGGTTCTTCAGTTGATGGAGTAGAAGGGAGATCTTCATGAGGTACTGCTTCAGAAAAGGTTTGATCTTCAGGTAGTGATGTTTCACAGCTTCAGTTCTCGACCCATTGAAAATATCCTTCGATCCATCGAAGGTCCTTCTCAGGTTCGTTACTTCTGCAGTCCTCGATGATTCGAGAATTTCATTCGATCCATTGAAGGGTGCCCTTGGGTTCATCTCTCCTCCAGTCTTAGATGGATCGAGAGTTTCCTTCGATCCATCAAAAGAGGGTCTCGAGTTTGCTCCTGAATTTCCAGCTTCAAAACTTCTCTTAAAGTTTTCTACTTCTTCAAATTCTGGTAGATTCAGAGAATTTCCTTCATGTATACTTTTCTCCCCCTGAAGGGAAGACTTTGAAACTCCCTCTGAATAATATGGTTCAGATTCACGAAAGGCGACATCCAAAGAAATATGCATCTTGTTATGGAGCGGGTCATAACAACGATAACCTTTTTGGAAGTCAGCATACCCAACAAAAATGCACTTCACAGCACATGGATTAAGCTTCCCTATAAGTTGTTTGTTGATATAAACATACACAGTACACCCAAAAACTCTTGGCTCCAAATTTGGCAAGGATGACACATTCAACAATTGTTGAAACTTCTGATACGGATTTTGAAACTCAATGACATGGGAAGGAGTGCGATTAATTAAGTATGAAGCAGAATGAACAGCTTCTCCCCACAAGTTCGATTTCACATTCATGCCACAGAGAGAGGCCCGAACAACTTCCCTGATCTGTATATTCTTCCTTTCAGCTAATCCATTTTGTTGAGGAGTGTAAGCAATAGAAGTTTGGTGTCGAATCCCATGAGTACCTAAGTAAGTTGTCATTTCACCATTCACATATTCATCACCATTGTCAGACTGAAGAACCCGAATTTGCTACTGATACTGGGTTGCCACCATCTTGTGAAATTTAGTAAATCTATGAAACACATCGCTTTTATACTTCATTAAGGAGACCCAAGTCATTCTGGTGCATTCATCAATAAAAGTTACAAAATACCTAAAGCCAGAGCGGGTAGGAACTTGGGCAGGACCCCAAACATCTGAGTGAATTTTCATAAAAGGGATAGAACATTTGAATAAACTTGGCGAATAAGTACTACGGTGACTCTTGGCAAATTCACATGTTTCACACTGAAAGTCTGAGGTATTTACACGTGAAAAGAGTTGAGGTTGAAGCTTTTGTAGATATTGAAAATTCACATGACTCAAACGACGGTGCCATAACCATACGTCTTCCTTAGCTTTATCCAAACTGATGGTATTATTCGCCTGTCCCGATAATTTCAATTGTTGTGCTCCACCGCTTGTCAAATCAAGATAATATAATTTCCCCATTCGAATGCCATAACCAAGAATTTTTCTAGTCACAAGATCCTGAAAGATACAAAAACTTGGATAAAAAGTGACAGAACATCCAAGCGCTGCAGTTATCTGACTAACAGATAGAAGGTTATAGGCAAGAGAGGGAACAACGAGAACAGAGTCAATTGATAGATTATCAGATGTCTTGACAGAACCTTCACCAATAATAGGAGATGGAGAACCATCAGCAGTAGACACAACATGTTGAGGGATGGATTAATGGTTTGTACCAGACTGGGGGTGTTCGTCATATGATCAGTTGCACCAGTATCAATGATCCAGGTAGGAGTCGAAGATGATGCGGAGAAGGATGATGCATTACACTTCACCCCTGATTCAACTATATGAGTAGAAGTAATTGATGATCCACGTGATATCTTCATGTTTCAAACAGTAAGGTTTGTAAGATTCAAGATTTCAAGGGTTCAAGGGTTTCAATTCAGGGATTTCATGTACAGCGGAAGAAATACTTCAGTGGTGATAATTTAGGATTTTTTCAGTGGGGGTGTGGAGGATTTTTTTCAGTGGTGATGGAAATTCAGGGGTTTTCAACTTCAATTCGGGGTTTCAAGGTTCAGGATTTTGGCTTTGATACCAAGTGGAATTTTGGTTCAGGGATAATTCATTGATTTCATTCATCCCAATTTGGGGTTAATATAGATGTACAATTAGTTTCCTAATAGGAAAGAATATTTACATTCCTTATCACATCTATACTATGACGACCTGAATCAGAATTAGCACGTTAATCGGCTTAATCCGTGAGTTTAGGAGTAATCACAGTTTTTCGTAAATTAATTGAATTGGCGGTTTGGTTCACGATTTAATTATCGGGCGAGAATTTGAGTTGAGTCTCTTCACGAGAATTATAGTATGCGTGATTTCGAGTTCGCGGCTGGTTTCGGATAATTGTTTCGATAACCGAGGAATATGTTATGAATATTTGAAATCGCGTAATTTAGTTGTGTTTATCCGTTTGAGTTTGAGTTATCCGAAACGTGAATGTGATTCATTTTGGACCGTCGATCGTATCGAGCCACGAGTATAAATATCAGAATAGTCAAAAATTGTCGGAAATCACTGTTTCGGGAAGTTTGACTGTCGTTTGACCAGAAGAGACCGTTGACCCGTGTTGACCAAGGGAGAAACGGATCACCGTTTGACTCACCGGCGACTTTTCATTTCCGGCCACCTCCATCTCCGATTTGGGTATGGTTCGATTCTCCTCTTGATTTCCTATGGTTTAGCACTTTGATTTGTGAAGTTTGGTGAGATATTGAGGGAGAACGAGGAGCATAAAGTTGTGGGATTTCGGGGTCGACGGACGGTGGTGCTCCGGCCACTGTGGTGGCTGGAGATTAGGGGGGTTTTGATCGTGGGGCCATGGCGATGCCTTTGGGAGTAGCCTCGAGGGCCACCGTGCGTCGTGGCCGGAGTTTCGACGAAGAACAAGGTCGCTGACCGGATTTGGATTTTGGAAGTTTCGAGCTGAATTCCGGCAATTAACGACGGAATTGGAGGAGGCCGTAGTTGTGAGATGTGTTGGGCTCGAGGAGGAGAGGAGTTCTGGGTTTTCCTCGCCAGGAAATTCTTCCAGTGACGGCGCGCCGCCGGCTCCGACGAGGGCTTTGAATTTTTGTAATTTGACAAGTTTTATGCCGTTTTGATCGTAATCGCGCCCCGATCATCGCCTTGAGGTTTTCGAGTTGATTTGGATATCAGATTTTTAGTCGAGGGTTTATGTGGAGAATTTGGAGATTTTCGTCGATTATTTTGTATCCGAGTTATATGTTTCCGGAAATGGTTGGTTCCCGAGGTGTGATACAGAGTAATGAATTGTGATTTTGATCAGTTATATTTTGTGATTATTCAGGGGATCGAGATCGCACGTTGGGCGAGGGATCTTCTGCCGGATCTCGTGATTAGCGCGTTTGCTCGCTGTGCTTGTCTGTGAGTGGACATTGCTTTCACTGATTGATTGCGAGTCTTTATTATACATAATACGAGCATGTGCTTTACGATTATGCATTTACATTATGCTTTTTACGTATGCATGAAACTATTTATGATTTGATTTACACAGAGTACAGTCTTAGTATATGTGGTTGTATTGATACACTTGCATCCTGGCTGATCCCCGAGGATGTTTACCAGGGGGAACTGTACCTTGTGCCGATGTATTTTCGGGTGGGAACAGATACCCTGACCTGAGGCCTTTCTGGTTAGAATCACGTTTGAGTTTGGGATCCCGTGATTCAGACTGTACTAGCACGGATGTGTCCATGAGTGACCCCGTGAGATTTTCTATGCATGCTCTGTACGCTGGAGGAGTTTGGGTTCACCTCATGTACTATATCATGTTCATTCATTTTGACTCGCATATATTTTTATAACATTTATTATTTGGCGAAAGACATTTATTTTCGTCCACTCACTCTAACGATTTATATGTCTTTCCCTGGGCTCTTTGTTTTCAATTCCCAATTTGCAGTTCAGATTCTGGTGTTGCACGTCGCTGTCGGAGGTTTAGTATTCGAGCTACCTTTCTTTTCTAGTAGGTTTCTTGTTTAGCCTACTGTTGTGTTTTTATGTATATATATACTAGATGTCACTCTGAATAATCTGATGTTATATTTTCTGTGACGACCCGGAACGGAATCAATAGTGTAATCGGCTTAATCCACGAGCTTGTGCGTAATCGCAGTTTTCCGTAAATTGATTGAATTGCCGGTTTTGATCACGACTTAATTATTGGCCGAGAATTTGAGTTGAGTCTCTTCTCGAGAGTTGTTGTACGCGTGATTTCGAGTTCGTGGGCGGTTCCGGATTATTATTTCGACGACTGAGAAATATAATATGAATATTTGAAATTTTGGAATATCGTCGAGTTTATCCGTTCGTATTCGAGTTTATCCAAATCGTGATTGTGATCCGTTTTGGACCGTCGATTGACCCGACCCGAAATTGGAATGGTTATTCACTTGATTTGCGAGTTTTGCGATTAGTCGCGATTTCGACGTAATCGGTTAATATGACGGCTTCGTTAACGACTAAATTATCGGGCAATAATTTGACTT
This sequence comes from Geum urbanum, assembly GCA_946800695.1. NCBI lineage: Eukaryota > Viridiplantae > Streptophyta > Magnoliopsida > Rosales > Rosaceae > Geum > Geum urbanum. Next base: position 35,411,171 of record OX326997.1, on the reverse strand, counting down.
GGGATCCTTCACGAAAGTTGTAGAGAATTTAATTTCGAGCTCGTGGGAACTTCCGGAGGATTATTCCGAGTTACGAGGAATAAATTATGAATATTTTCGGCCGTTGGATTTTATCGTATTTATCCGTTCGGGGTTCGATACGTGTACGGTACAAATATGGGTGAATACGTGACGAATTGGGAAACTTTCCATTTTGGGAAATCTTGCCCGTTGACCAGTTTGACCCGTGGGTCAAAACTGACACATTCCAGGCCGAGTTTTGTTTGCCTTCATTGAGCTCGATTCCAGTCTCATTTGTCCGTGGTGTCTTCATGAAAGTTGTTGGACTTGAGCTCCTCTTTCTTTTGATAGGTCTTTCGTTCAATTTGGTGGCTGGATGATGAAGTTATGGCTTGTCAAAGTTTGAGAATTTTGGGTGGTATTCCGGCGAGTTTTGGCGACGTTGGTGGCAGCGGAGGCGGCCGAGATGGAGCTTGGGGTTTGAAGGGTTTTGTTAGCCTTGGAGAGAGGAAGCTTTTAGAAGTGGTTTCAAGTCTTGTCGTGGCCGGAGGAGGGAGATCGGTGGAATTGAAATTCCGGCGAGGGTTTGCACCTTTGAGGTGAATTTTGGACCTATTCCGGTCAAAATTGGCCTTAACTTTGAACTGGAAAGTTGTTGAAAATGTCGAGATCTACAAATCCACGTGTAGGTTGCATTTTTCTAGGCCGGTGTGATTTTCCGGCGGCCGGCGGCGGCGACAACTTTCCGGCCGGAGTGTTTTTCGTGTTTTATGTCGTTTCGCTCGGAATCGCGCACCGATCGCAGTGGTGAGGTTTATTTTTCGAATTGAGCATCAGAAATTATAGCGAGATTTTATGGTGTGATTAACTGATTTTTGACGATTTCGTCGATATTGAATTATATGTTTCCGGGAACGGTTGTTTCTCGAGATGTGATTCAAGGTTTTGAAATATGATTTTGAGCAGTGGATTTTATGATTGTCCAGAGGATCGTGATCGTTCATTTGGCGAGGGATTTTCTGCCGTATCACTGGATTAACGCGTGTTGCGTTATGCTCATCTGTGAGTGGACTTTTATATTTTCACTGTTGTTGCGAGTTCGTGATTTCCGTATTTATTTTTATACGATGTTGAGATTATTTATTATTTTTGGAGGTATTATTTTATATTTTTATGGTGATGGCATTACTTGCATCGATGCTTCGACTACTCGGCTGATCACCGGTAGTCTGACCAGAGTTGAGAAATTCCTCTAGGCAGGGTTGAGAGATTCCCTTGTTATGCCGCTGGGCTTGAGAGATTCCCCTAGCCTATCACTGTCGGGCTTGAGAGATTCGTCTGACCGTCGGGCTTGAGAGATTCGGGCTTGAGAGATTTGCCTGGCACCTCCATATATATTTTCCGAACTCGTTATACTTTACATTGTTTATTGTATATGAAATTTGGTGAAAGGCATATGTTTATTTTTGTCCACTCACTCTAACGATTTTATTTGTCTTTCCCCTGGACTTTTTTGTTTCCGTGCTCAGTTTGCAGTTCGGATTCTGGTGTCGAACATCGCAGTCGGAGGCATAATATTCGAGCGATATTTATTTTGTGGTAGGTTCTTAGTTTGGCCTACTATTTGTATATATATACTAGAAGTCGCTCTGAGCATTCTGATGTTATACTTTTATACGATTTTTCCCCGGATTTCTGTAAAGTATAGTTTTATTGATTACTTTACATTACTGTTATGATATTGAGAAATCCGGATGGGATTGGTGCCCACGGTTTGATTTTTGTGGCATAGGATGAAGTGTATTTTCCGAGTGTAGGTTAATGGCAATTCCGCGTTAGTAGCGTTACTCTGCCGAAATTTTTATGGTTTTTGTTGGTTCGTGTTTTCAGAAGGGGTTTGATTCCGGTTTAGGAAACTAAATCGGGGTTGGGTCCTTTCAGCTTGGTATCAGAGCATTAGGTTTTAGGTTCTGTAGACTTCTGTAGTCGTGTTTACTAAGGATATTTGAGAATGTACAGCATGTCTAGAACGATGACCCGACCGGCCGGCGGATACTCATCAATGCTCCGGGTGTTGTATGCTTTCAAATGTTTAAAGTTCCATGATTACGTTCTACTTGTTGCGAACAATGTCTTATTCATTAGGATGCCTCCTTGACGTGCTTTCCGTGTCGGTACGGTTGTGGATCCTATTGAGGATCAGTTGACGCGCGACTTGGCAGTGAGTTGTGGGTTTGGATGAACATTTTGAATTCAGAGATTTGTGTGGCATGGTTTGCCCGGTTGTGCGTATATGGGCGTCTACATGTTGCTTTTGAGCAGAGAATTGTGGCAGTTGATGGTGTGCCTGAGTCAGATCATTGTATTTGGTGGATTGGTATTGTGTGAGTTCCTGTTGCGACTCCATGGCCTACATTCAGAGTGTTGTTTATACGGTAATGGTTCAATCAGGCTACCTAACAACGGAAATATGGAGTGTTCACCAACCTGAGGCAGGGATGTATCGTTCACATGTTTGTTCCAATTTGCACGTGTTATGTGGCTTCAGAGGAAGCAATGCACGAGGTTCGAGATGAGTTTGAGCCTAAGTATCAGAGAGATTTTAACTGTTATACCTCGAGATAACCATGAGGAGTTTGATGTGCTGCACTCAGAGGCGAGGACATCGAGAAGGAAAGGCTTACGCGGTTTCTGACATGTCAGTTTGAGGAAGGTGAACTTAGTCGAGATATTTTGTTGAGGTTGAGTTCAGGCACCTCGGGATTAGTATCTTCATCAGGCTGTGGCCTTTTCGATTATGTTGAGGGTCATCTGAATAAGGCAGAAGATCTGTTTGGTGGTGATGGAGATCACAGAGTAGTGGACTTGTTCCTGTGGCATGAGTCAGGGTGATTGTTGGTGATCCTTCCACACAGCAGGCGTTGCTGTGATTTGTGTCCGAAGAGCACTCTCAGTTGCTATTGTGGTGGCCAGGAGGGTCACGTTGCGAGGGAGCGTCCTCAGTCAGCTGCTTTTAGTGGTTCGGCAGCTCAGAGTTCAGGAGGAGGTCATGATGCTATTTCTGGAGTTTGACCAACGCAGCCTTCTATACGAGTCAATCAGCAAAGTCGTAATCGATGTGGATGGCTAGTTGTGCATGCCAGAGTTCGTGCCACGACCCTGTGTGAGGACAGAGTTTCTCTGAGGTTACCGTTGCTTGACATCCATGGCTATTATGCCTGCATCTCCACTTCCGGGGTTATGGAGAGTGTTGTGTTTCGACGACCAGGCTTTCCCCGAGATATTTTTTCGCAATGAAAAGAATATTTCATTGCCATGCGTGATTTCAGCGATGAAGGCCGAGCGGATGATGGAAAAAGAGTTGTATTGCTTATTTAGCTCATGTTCTGGGTACCATGGCTGCTGTGCCAAACGTTGGTGACATTGAGGTGGTTCCCGAGTTTCCAGATGTGTTTCCGGAGGAGTTACCGGGTATTCCTCCAAATCGGGAAATCAATTTCACCATTGAGTTTTTACCGGCGCTGGACCCATATCACGGGCACCTTATCGTTTGGCGCCAGCGGAGTTGAATGAGCTACAGATTCAACTTCAAGAGTTGCTGGAGAAGATTTCATATGACCCAGAGTATCACCGTAGGATGCTCTTGTATTATTTGTGCGGAAGAAGAATGGTTCGATGAGGTTGTGCATCGACTACCGGAAACTGAATCAGGCTTCTGAGAAGAACGAGTATCCGTTGCCACGAATTGATGACTTGGTTGATCAGCTCACGGGAGCTTCAGTCTTTTCGAAGACCGATCTCAAATCTGAATACCATCAATTGAGGATCAGAGAGTCAGATATGGCCAGGACAGCATTCGGATCACGGTGCGGGCATCACGAGTTCTTGGTCATGCCGTTTGGGTTGACCAATGCCCCCGTAACTTTTATGGACTTGATGAACCAGGTGTTCAGACGATTTCTGGACAAGATTGTGATCGTGTTCATTGACAACATCCTAATTTACTCCAGGAGTGTGGGCCAGCACAAGAAGCATTTGCGAGCAGTTTTGTGAACTTTGTGAGATAATCAGCTGTTTGCGAAGTTCAGCAAGTGTGAGTTTTGGTTTATTAGCGTGAAGTTTTTGGGCCACGTGATATCAGCTGAGGGAGTCAGCATGGATCCTGACCAGATAGAAGCCGTGTTGATTTGGAGTTGACCTACCATTGTACCAGAGATCAGGAGTTTCTTGGGTTTGGCAGGTTATTATCGGCGCTATGTGCAAGATTTTTCTCGAATTGCCACTCCACTTTCCAGATTGATGAAGAAAGGCGTCAAGTTTGAGTGGTCCGATGCGTGTGAGGAGAATTACTTACTTCTGAAGGAAAGGTTGACCACTGCACCGGTTTTGACTTTACCTGACGATCGTGGCGAGTTCGTGGTTTATAGCGATGCATCGAGATTGGGACTTGGTTGTGTTTGATGCAGCATAGCAGAGTGGTGGCTCATGGTTTCAGGCAGTGGAAACTTTATGAAGCTACGTATCCTATGTATGATTTGGGAGTATCTGTCTTTATGTTAGCATCGAAGAATTTGATACACTATTGCTGTGGCGTGCAGCGCAGTGTAGGATGTACACTGATCACTTGAGTTTCATCTACTTGCATAATCAGTCAGATTTGAGCTTGAGGCAGCGTAGATGTATGTGGTCGATTAACGATTATGGCTGCACATTTGAGTTTATCTGAGAAAGACTAGTGGTTGTACTTTGACTATCCATTTGGGATGTTGTTGCTGATGCATTCAATCGGAAATTGGGAGCTTCATTGTTTCATGTGTGTGTGGCTCAAGTTTCCGTGTTAGCCGAGTTGCGAGCTACGAGAAATGAGTTAGAGTGTGATGATGATGAAGCTCATTGTTTTGCGTGCGTTATGCACTAGTGGTACGAAGATGTATCATATACTTCGAGTTTACTATTCGTGACGCAACATGAAGAGGAATATAGCAGCTTGTGTGAGCATATGCCACATTTGTCGGCATGCGAGGGCAGAGAGACAGAGACTTGCTGAGAAGTTACAGCCATTGGAGATTCCCGATTAGAAGTTGGAGCTTGTCACTGTGGATTTTATGTATCAGTTCTTTTCCTTGTACTTCCGGAAAAGATTTCAGTGGGTAGGCTGACATAGCTGTATTTGGCGGAGGTTGTCCATTTTCACGGTGTACCTGAGTCCCAGATTGTTGATCGAGATAATCTGTTACAACAGAGTGTTGGCAAGCATTGCAGTGAGCATTGGGGACCAGATTACAGTTTAATACAGTTTCTTATCCTCAGATTGGTGGGCGATCTTTGAGGACTATTCAGACCTTGGAGGACATGTTGTGGACCTATGTATTGCAGTTCCGAAGTATTTGAGACCCGCAGTTTCATTTGTTCGAGAGTGACCTTCGGATTAGCATGGACATGTTGATAATTGCTTGAGTTCGACATTAGAGTTATATTGATGTGAGTAGGTTGAGTTATGAATTTGCCACGTTATTTTGGTTCGTATATGATCATGGGGCGAGTTAGTGTTGTGCCGTATAGTTTGGCATTGCCTATAGCGTTGGCCAGTTTGTTTGTATGTTGTATTCCATGTGGGGGAACTATATTTCAGATTTATTGTATATTGTGTACCCCATCAGTTCCTTATGCAGGAAGACTTGGCATTTGTGGGGAGCCAGTTCAGATTCGGGATCGAGGGTACAGAGATTACAACACTGAGATATTACCTATTGTGAAGTCTATTGACAGAGTCGTTCAGTCGAGGTTACCACTTGGGAGTTGAACTATATGCAGAGGCAGTGTTCCTACTTTTCAGTTGGCAGGCTTGGAAATTTCGGGGTCAAATTTTTTTTAAGGGGGGTAGATTTGTGACGACCCGGAACAGAATCAGTAGTGTAATCGGCTTAATCCACGAGCTTGCGCGTAATCGTAGTTTTCCGTAAATTGATTGAATTCCCGGTTTTGATCACGACTTAATTATTGGCCGAGAATTTGAGTTGAGTCTATTCTCGAGAGTTGTTGTACGCGTGATTTTGAGTTCGTGGGCGGTTCCGGATTGTTATTTCGACGATCGAGGAATATAATATGAATATTTAAAATTTTGGAATATCGTTGAGTTTATCTGTTCGAATTCGAGTTTATCCGAATCGTGATTGTGATCTGTTTTGGACCATCGATCGACCCAACCCGAAATTGGAATGGTTATCGACTTGATTTGCGAGTTTCGCGATTAGCCGTGATTTCGACGTAATCGGTTAATATGGCGGCTTCGTTAACGACTAAATTATCGGGCAAGAATTTGACTTGGGATCCTTCACGAAAGTTGTAGAGAATTTAATTTCGAGCTCGTGGGAACTTCCGGAGGATTATTCCGAGTTACGAGGAATAAGTTGTGAATATTTTCGGCCATTGGATTTTGTCGTATTTATCCGTTTGAGATTTGATACGTGTACGGTATAATTATGGGCGAATACGTGACGAATTGGGAAACTTTCAATTTTGGGAAATCTGGCCCGTTGACCTGTTTGACCCGTGGGTCAAAACTGACTAATTCCAGGCCGAGTTTTGTTTGCCTTCGTTGAGCTCGAAAGTTGTTGGGCTTGAGCTCCTCTTTCTTTTGATAGGTCATTCGTTCAATTTGGTTGTCGGATGAAGAAGTTATGGCTTGTCAAAGTTTGGGCATTTTGGGTGGTATTCCGGCAAGTTTTGGCAACGTTGGTGGCGGCGGAGGCGGCCGGGATGGAGCTCGGGGTTTGAGAGATTTTGTTAGCCTTGGAGAGAGGAAGCTTTTAGAAGTGGTTTCAAATCTTGCCGTGGCCGGAGGAGGGAGATCGGTGGAGTTGAAATTCCGGCAAGGGTTTGCACCTTTGAGGTGAGTCTTGGACATTTTCCGGTCAAAATTGGCCTTAACTTTGAACTGGAAAGTTTTTGGAAATGTCGAGATCTTCAAATTCACGTGTAGGTTGCATTTTTCTGGGCTGGTGTGATTTTCCGGCGGCCGGCGGCGACTTTCCGGCCGGGGTGTTTGAAAGGACTCAACCCCGATTTAGTTTCCTAAACCGGAATCAAACCCCTTCCGAAAACGCGAACGAACAAAAACCTTAAAAATTTCGGCAGAGTAACGCTACTAATGCGGAATTGCCTTAACCTGCACCCGGAAAATAACACTTCATCCTATGCCACAAAAGCCAAACCGTGGGCACCAATCCCATCCGGATTTCTCAATATCATAACAATAACAATAAACAGTAAACATTACTGTAATATATAGAAAATCTGGGAAAATCCGTATAAAACATGTATCAGTAACGTATCAGAGCGACCTCAAGTGTATAAATATACAAAATATACAACAGTAGGCGAAACAAGGAACCTACTGGAAAAGACAGGTAGCTCGAACAACTAGCCTCCGACCGCGACGTGAGAAACCAGAATCCGAACTGCAAACTGGGCACGAAAACCGAAAAGCCCAGGGGAAAGACATGAAAACCGTTAGAGTGAGTGGACGAAAATAAATGTCTTTCGCCGAATAATATATGTTATAATAACATATGCGAGTCAAAATGAATGAATATGATATAGTACACGAGGTGAACTTAAACTCCTCCAGTGTACAGAGCATGCGTAGAAAAATCCCACGGAGTCGCTCATGGACACATCCGTACTAGTACAATCCGAATCACGGGATCCCAGACCCACACGTGATTCTAGCCAGAAAGGCCTCAGGTCAGAGGTCTGCCCCCCCCGGTAAAGGCCTCGGGTCAAGGGTTACAGCCTCCCCTGGTAAACATTCTCGGGAATCAGCCGGAATGCAAGTGTATAGATACAACAACATATACTAAGATTGTACTATGTGTAAACCAAATCATAAATAGTTCGATGCAAGTGTATAAAGCAATATATAAATGCATATACGTAATGTATAATTATATAGGCATATTCGTATAACACATGCTCATATAAATCATAATCTCTCCACACACAAGAAAAATTAGATCACCAAACTTACATGGTAGCATCTAGGTGATGAGAGCTTCAAAGCCCACTCCAAATTTCAGCTCAATTTGGCCGGAATCTATGAACCCCAATTCACTTAAAAACCCTCCATTTTTGGCCGGAAATTCCTCCTCCTCCGGTGTCCCACGCCGTGAGAGGAGGCCGGAATCCACAAGAGGCAGCTAGGCCGAGTCGAACGAGCCAAGGCCCGTGCCCGGAGGTGGCCGAAATACTCCACGCCGCCGGTGAGCCGTGGCTCCGTCGCGCCACCCTCCATCTCCACGTGTTGACCGAGTCAACACAAACCAAACCAGGTTTGACTTTCCCAAAGGGGAAACCCCCCATTAAATACTCATTAAATGCTTTCCAAATTAGGAAACCTCCAAAAAATACATTTCGGCAAACTTTAAACATCCGTAACTTTCCCGTCGCAATTTCGATTCCAATAATTCTCGCGGCAACAAACTCGACTCGACGTATTCTTCAATTATCACCCGAAGTCAAACACATCGACCAAACCAATAAAAAGTCAACTGTTCAACCCAACACATGTTTAAACCGACTAAATAATCAACAATCGGAAATATTCACAACTTAATCTTCGTAACTCGGAATAATGCTCTGAAAGTTCCCACGGTCTCGAAATTAAATTCTCAACAACTTCCGTGAAGAAGCCGAAACCAAATTCTCGTCCGGTAATTTAGTCGTTAAGAAGGCCACAATTATAAATCGATTATGCCGAAACTTCAAATATTCATAACTTATTCCTCAGTCGTCCAAATAACGATCCGGAACTGCCCACGAACTCGAAATCACACGTACAACGACTCTCGAGAAGAGACCCAGCTCCAAGTCTCGGCCAATGATTTAGTCGTTATCAAATCTGGTGATTCAAACAGCCGTCGGAAATCTGCGATTACGCAGCAACCCATGAATATAGCTGATCACACTGCTGATTCTGTTCTGGGTCATCACAAATCTACCCCCCTTAAAAAAATTTCGACCTCAAAATTTCCGAGTCTGCTGACTGAAAGTAGGAGCACTGCCTCTGCATACCGCTCAACTTTCCAGTGACAACGTCAACTGAACAACTCTGACGACAGACTCCACAATAGGAGATAGCTTCGTGCTGAAATCCCTGTACCCCCAAATCTCAAATCTGAACTGGCTCCACACAATTGCCAAGTGTTCCTGCATAAGGAACCGGTAGGGTACACAACACGTAACAAACCTGAAACATAGTTCCGCCACACGGAACACAACACACACAAAAGCCAATACTATAGGCGACGCCGAACTATACGGCACAACACAAACTCGCCTATGACCACATACGGATCAAAATAACGTGGCAAATCACAATTCAACCTGCTTACATCAACATAGCTCAAACATCAGACTCGGGCAATTAATAACCTGTTTCCGCTAATCTGACAGTCTGTGGTAGCACATTCCATAAAATCCGAATCAAACGTCAGCTCAGATCCAAACTCGCTTTAGCACAACGGAGTACAACATCGTTCCTCAAAACGACATCATGCAACATCAAAATCATAGCGATCAACAAACAGGTACTGCATACAATCTCAAACAACTGAAACTGCTGGTCCCAAATCCTCCGGAACTGCAATACCGAGGTCTACAATATGCCCTCCAAGGTCTGAATAGTCCTCAAAGATCGCCCACCAATTTGAGGATAAGAACCGGTACTAACTCGTAATCTGGTCCCCAATGCTCGCTGTAAAGCTCGCCAACACATTGTTGTAGCTGATTACCTCGACCAGCAAATTGGGACATAGGCGCACCACGTAAATGGACAATCTCCGTCAAACACAGCTATGTCAGTCTACCACTGAAATCCTTTCCCGAAAGTACAAGGAAATGTATAAAGTCCGTCAAATGGTCCACAAAGGCCTAACAATTGGTACCACAAACCAAAGTGCATACTAGCACACAAAACCACAGTGACAAGCGCCACGTCCAACCAGAAATCTCTAATGGCTGTAACTCTCTAGCAAGTCTCTGCCTCCTAGCCATCGCCTGTCGACAAATGTGGCATCTGCACAAACAAGCTGCTATATTGCTCTTCATGTTGCGTCACGAGTAGTAAACTCGAAGTATCTGATACATCTCCGCAACACTAGTGCCAAACGCACGCAAAATAAGGAGCTTCAACATCATCACACTCGAACTCAGCTCTCGATGTCCGCAACTCGGCTAACACGGAACCTCGAGCCACACACACACATGAAACACTGAAATTCCTGACTTCCGACTGAATGCATCAGTAACAACATCCCAGAAGGATAGTCAAAGTACAACCTCTAGCCTTTCTCGAACAAGCTTAAAGGTGCAGCCATAGTCGTTAGTCGACCTCATCCATCTACACTGCCTCTAGCCCAAATCTGGCCGAAAATGCAAGTGGACGAAACTCAAGTGATCAGTGCACGTCCTACACTGCGCTGCACACCATAGCAATAGTGTCTCCAACTCTCTGATGCTAACATAAGGACAGCTACACCCAAATCATACACAGGATATGCAACTACATAAGGTTTCCGCTGCCTGAAATCATGAGCCACCGCTCTGCAAAGCTGCATCAAAACATATCCAAATCCAAATCTCGATGCATCGCCATAACCCACGAACTCACCATGATCGTCAGGTAAGGTCAAAATAGAAACAATGATCAACCATCCTGCAGGAGTAAGTAACTCTCCTCGCGTGCATCGAACCACTCGAACTTGATGCCTTCTTCGTCAATCCGGAAAGTGAAGGGGTAATCCGGAAAAATCCTGCACAAGCCGTCGGTAATAGCCTGCCAAACCCAAGAGACTCCTGATCTCTGGTACCATGGTAGGTCAATCCCAAATCAACACGGCCTCTATCTGGTCAGAATCCACGTCACTCACTCGGATAGCATCACACAGCTCAAAATCTTCATGCTAATCAGCCAAAACTCACACTGGCTGAACTTCGCAAACAGCTGATCATCTCGCGAAGTCCACAAAACCGCTCACAATTGCTTCAGGTGTTGGCCCACACTCCTAGAATACATTAGGATGTTGCCAACGAACATGACCGAAAACTCATCCAGAAACCGTCTGAACACCTGGTCCATCAAGTCCGTAGGATCTACGGGGCATTGGTCAACCAAACAGCGTGACCAAAAACTCCTGATGTCCGCACCGAGATCCGAAAGCTGTCCAAACCACATCTAACTCATCAAACCTCAACTGATGGTATCCGGACCCGAAATCAATCTTCGAAAAGAGTGAAGCTCTCGCGAGCTGATCAAACCACTCGTCAATCCAATACGGAAGATACTTGCTCTCCTCTGAAGCGAATAAGGCTTCCGGTAGTCAATGCACCACCTCATCGAACCAACCAACATCTGCATACACAATACAAGAGCACACCACGCACATACGGAGGGTCGCATGAAATCTCCTGAAATCTCCTCCAGCAACTCCTGGAGTCGAAACTATAGCTCAATCAGCTCCGCTGGCTCCAAACGACAAGATGCCGGTAAAATGAGTCCAGCGCCCGGTACAAACTCAATGGTGTAGTCAGTCTCCCGAACTGGAGGAACACCTGGTAACTCCTCTGAAACACACCTGGAAACCCGGGAATCACCTCAATGTCGTCAATGTCGAGCACAGCAACCGTAGTATCCACAACATGAGCTAAGCAAACAACACAATCCATCTCCATCATCTGCTCGACCATCACCGCGAAACAGTAACTCGGGGAAATCTGGTCGTCGAAACACAACCTCTTTCTCGAGGTACTCGAACACAACCAAATGCGTCGTCAGTAAATCCATACTCACAAACACACCAAAACCACGATATCAAGCTATAACAGACCTGCAGCTAAGCCATATCCTTCAATAAGGATCTCGCAACCTCCGAATGGATACAACACTCTCCAAAACCTCGGAAGTGGAAATGCAGGTACAATAGCCATGGATATCAAACAACAGTAACCTCGGAGAAAAATTTGTCCTCAAACAAGGTCATGGCACGAACTTCAACATGCCCAACTAGCCGCCCACGTCAATTGCGACTTGCTGATTAACTCATCTAAAAGGCTGCGTTGGTCACACTAAACTCTGTGATCTCCACCATTACCACTAAACGGATCTTCTGCTTGATCTGATGACCCTCAACATAATCGAAAAGACCACAGCCTGATGAAGTCACTGATCCCGAAGTGTCGGAACTCAACCTCATCAAAACCTCGACTAAGTCCACTTTCCTCAAACCATCACATCGAAAACCGCATACACCTTACCTTCTTAATAACCTCGCCTATGAGTGCAGCACACAAAGCTCCTCACGGTTATCTCGAGGCATATCAATCAAAATCCCTCTATTGCTCAGGTTCAAACTCATCTCGAACCTCGTGCATAGCTCCCTTTGAAGCCACATAACACGTGTAAACAGGGACAAACATGTGAACAATGCATCTCTGCCTCAGGTGGGTACACACTCCTCATTCAAATGTTGGGTAGCCTGATAAAACCATTACCGTATAAACAACACCCTGAATGTAGGACATGGAGTCACAACAGGAACTCACACAATATCAGCCCACCAAATACAATGATCTGACTCAGGCAAACATCAACTGCCACAATTCTCTGCTCTGAGGCAACATGTAGATGCTCATACACATACAACCAGGCAAACTGTGCCACACAAATCTCTGAAATCTGAATACTCATCCAAATCCACAATTCACTGGCAAATCGCGCGTCGATTGATCCTCAACAGGATCCACAACCGAAACGACACGGAAAGCACGTCAAGAGGCATCCTAATGAATAAAACATCGTTCACAACAAGTGGAACGTAATCATGGAACTTCAAATATTTGAAAGTATACAACACCCGGAATATTGATGAGTATCCGCCGGCCGGTCGGGTCACCATTCCAGACATGCTGTACATTCTCAAATATCCTTAGTAAACACGACTACAGAAGTCTACAGAACCTATAACCTAATGCTCTGATACCAAGCTGAAAGGACCCAACCTCGATTTAGCTCCCTAAACCGGAATCAAACCCTTTCGAAAACACGAACCAACAAAAACCGTAGAAATTTTGGCAGAGTTTCGTTATTAACGTGGAATTACCATTACCTGCACGCGGAAAATACACTTCATCCTATGCCACAAAAATCAAACTGTGGGCACCAATCCCATCCGGATTTCTCAATATATCAACAATAATGTAAAGTAGTAAATATATCTGTACTTTACTGAAATCCGGAGTAAAATCGTATAAAATATACAACAGAATACTCAGAGCGACCTCTAATGTATAATCATATACGTATACCACAGTAGGTAGAACAATAAACCTACTGGAAGAAACAAGGTAGCTCGATCACTATGCCTCCGACCACGACGTGCGACACCAAAGTCCGAACTGCAAACTGGGCACGGAAACCGAAAAGCCCAGGGGAAAGACATGAAAACTGTTAGAGTGAGTGGACGAAAATAAATGTCTTTCACAGAATAATATTTAAGTTATAAAAACATATGCGAGTCGAAAGTATAAATAATCAAATGGTACACGAGGGAGACTCTAACTCCTCACGCGTACGGAGCATGCATAAAAATCTCACAAGGTCACTCGTGGACACATCTGTGCTAGTACAGTCAGAATCACAGGGTCCCTGGCCCACACGTGACTCTAGCCAGAAAAGGCCTCAGGTCAAAGGTCTGCCTCCCCCCGGTAAAGGCCTCGGGTCAGGAGTCACAGCCTCCCCTGGTAAACATCCTCGGGGATCAGCCGGGATGCGGGTGTATCGATACAACAACATATATAAGGACTGTACTCTGTGTAAATCAAATCGTAAATAGTTCGATGCAAATGCATGTAACAACATATAAGTGTATGTATACTCGTATACGTATATCCGTATATATATAATCGTAAAACACATGCTCATGTAATACGAAATCTCATATGCATGCTCAAATTCGTAAAACGTGTATAAAGACTCGCAAATAATCCGTGAAAAGAAATGTCCACTCACAGACTAGCGTAACGCAGTTCGCGTTGACCCGTGATCCGGTGGAAAATCCCTCGCCAAACAAACGATCACGAACCCCTGAATAATCACAAAATCCATTACTCAAAGTCATAACTCGACAATTCAAGATAAATCACGAGAAACCTCCGTTCTCGGAAACACGTAATTCAATGTTGACGAATCGTCGAAAATCCGATATTCACACCTCAATACCACGCTATACTTTCGGACGCTCAATTCGAAAAACGAACCTCCCCACTGCAATCGGGGCGCAATTTCGAGTGAAATGACATGCAACTTGTTGAAAACTCCAAAAAAGTCAAACTTTGACCGTTGACCGCCGTTGACCACCGCCGGCAGCGGCGGCGCCACCCAATTTGAAAATTCCACGGTGGAGCAACCCCTATTCCATGCAAAATCACCCACTGAGCAACTTTGTCAACTGCAACGAAGGCCAATTCTCACTCTAACTAGGTCAATTTCAAGCAAAACCGAATGTTCACACAAATTTCAATTCCAAAATTCTCCACACACAAGAAAAATTAGATCACCAAACTTATATGGTAGCATCTAGGTGATGAGAGCTTCAAAGCCTACTCCAAATTTCAGCTCAATTTGGCCGGAATCTATGAACCCCAATTCACTTAAAAACCCTCCATTTTTGGCCGGAAATTCCTCCTCCTCTGGCGTCCCACGCCGTGAGAGGAGGCCGGAATCCATAAGAGGCAGCTAGGCCGAGTCGAACGAGCCAAGGCCCGTGCCAGGAGGTGGACGGAATACTCCACGTCGCCGGTGAGCCGTGGCTCCGTCGCGCCACCCTCCATCTCCACGTGTTGACCGAGTCAACACAAACCAAACCAGGTTTGACTTTCCCAAAGGGGAAACCCCCCATTAAATACTCATTAAATGCTTTCCAAATTAGGAAACCTCCAAAAATACATTTCGGCAAACTTTAAACATCCGTAACTTTCCCGTCGCAATTCCGATTCCAATAATTCTCGCGGCAACAAACTCGACTCGACGTATTCTTCAATTATCACCCGAAGTCAAACACATCGACCAAACCAATAAAAAGTCAACTGTTCAACCCAACACATGTTTAAACCGACTAAATAATCAACAATCGGAAATATTCACAACTTAATCTTCGTAACTCGGAATAATGCTCCGGAAGTTCCCACGGGCTCGAAATTAAATTCTCAACAACTTCCGTGAAGAAGCTGAAACCAAATTCTCGTCCGATAATTTAGTCATTAAGAAGGCCACAATTATAAATCGATTATGCCGAAACTTCAAATATTCATAACTTATTCCTCGGTCGTCCAAATAACGATCCGGAACCGCCCACGAACTTGAAATCACACGTACAACGACTCTCGAGCAGAGACCCAGCTCCAATTCTCGGCCATTGATTTAGTCGTTATCAAACCTGGCGATTCAAACAACCGTCGGAAATCTGCGATTACGCAGCAACCCATGAATATAGCTGATCACACTGCTGATTCTGTTCTGGGTCGTCACAACTCACGTCTCGGGATGATCGACGGTCCAAAACGGATAACCATTACGATTCGGATAAACTCGATACGAACGGATAAACTCGTCGATATTCTGAAACTTCAAATAATCATATTATATTCCTCGGTCGTCGAAATAATCATCTGGAATCGCCCACGAACTTGAAATCACATATACTACAACTCTCGAGAAGAGACTCAATTCAAATTCTCGGCCGATAATTAAGTAGTAATCAAAACCGGCAAAGCACACAATTATCGAAAAACTGCGATTACGCGCTAACTCGTGAATTACACTGATTACTCTACCGATTCTGGTTCGGGTCGTCACAGTGTTTTTTGACGTGTTTTATGTCGCTTCACTCGGAATCGCGCACCGATAGCAGTGGTGAGGTTTATTTTTCGAATTGAGCATCGAAAATTATAGCGATTTTATGGTGTGATTATTGGATTTTTGACGATTTCGTCGATATTGAATTATATGTTTCCGGGAACGGTTGTTTCTCGAGATGTGATTCAAGGTTTTGAAATATGATTTTGAGCAGTGGATTTTATAATTATCCAGGGGATCGTGATCGTTCGTTTGGCGAGGGATTTTCCGCCGGATCACGTGATTAACGCGTATTGCGTTATGCTCATCTGTGAGTGGACTTTTATATTTTCACTGTCGTTGCGAGTTCGTGATTTCCGTATTTATTTTTATACGATGTTGAGATTATTTATTATTTTTGGAGGTATTATTTTATATTTTTATGGTGATGGCATTACTTGCATCGATGCTTCGGCTACTCGGCTGCTCACCTTTAGTCTGACTAGAGTTGAGGGATTCCTCTGGACCAGAGTTGAGAGATTCCTCTGGGCAGGGTTGAGAGATTCCCCTGTTATGCCGCTGGGGTTGAGAGATTCCCCTAGCCTATCACCGTCGGGCTTGATAGATTCGCCTGACCGTCGGGCTTGGGAGATTCGTCTGACACCTCCATAGATATTTTCCGAACTCGCTATACTTTACATTATTTATTGTATATGAAATTTGGTGAAAGGCATATGTTTATTTTCGTCCACTCACTCTAACGATTTTATTTGCCTTTCCCCTGGGTTTTTCGGTTTTCGTGCCCAGTTTGCAGTTCGGATTCTGGTGTCCCTCGTCGCAGTCGGAGGCATAGTATTCGAGCGATATTTCTTTTATGGTAGGTTCTTAGTTTGGCCTACTATTTGTATATATATACTAGAAGTCGCTCTGAGCATTCTGATGTTATACTTTTATACGATTTTTCCCCGGATTTCTGTAAAGTATAGTTTTATTGATTACTTTACATTACTGTTATGATATTGAGAAATCTGGATGGGATTGGTGCCCACGGTTTTAATTTTGTGGCATAGGATGGAGTGTATTTTCCGGGTGCAGGTTAATGGCAATTCCGCGTTAGTAGCGTTACTCTGCCAAAAATTTTATGGTTTTTGTTGGTTCGTGTTTTCAGAAGCGGTTTGATTCCGGTTTAGGAAACTAAATCGGGGTTGGGTCCTTTCATTTTCATATGATTTTCCCCCGATTTATGTAAAGTTACTGCTTTTGGTTTATCACTTTACTTTTTGTTATGATATTGAGAAATCTGGATGAGATTGGTGCCCACGGTTTGGCTTTTGTGGCATAGGATGAAGTGTGTTTCGGGTGCAGGTTAATGGTAATTCCATGCTATAGTGAAACTCTGCCGAAAATTTTATGGTTTTTGCAAGTTCGTGTTTTCAGAAGGGGTTTGATTCTGGTTTAGGAAACTAAATCGGGGTTGGGTCCTTTCATATACAACTTTAATCCTAATTACAAAATAATATTTACTTTCCAACAAGACATTCTATCAATGAAAGAGTTACAGTTTACCGTTTATCTATTATTCCTCTACAACACGTTATCAGCACGCTCTGAGTTGATAGTCAACAATCACCACAGAAAAAAAAGAAACTAAAAACTCATCCCCAAATTGTAGATTGACCACTTCAATCTCATAGCCTGTGCACATCCGCCAACTCCAACAGACCATTTCGAGTAGTTCAGGTCGAACCAGAATGAGATCTTTATATGAAAGAAAAGCCCCAGATTTCTAGTTTCCAGAATATCCTTTAGATCGCAATTCGTATGTGTCTACTGTCAGTTATGGTTGATTTACTGCACGAAGATCAGTCTGTCTGAAAAGAAAAAAAAAGGAGAAGAAAGAAAAATACCCTAACCTCCACCTACCAGAGCACGTCGCCGGATTTTTGTGTCGATTGATATTAGTGATCGTGAATTTTCGATTGGTAAGCTAATTACATCTCTTGTAGATGACATCAATTGAGCAGGAATGACCTGAATTTGATATCATTGATTCTCAAGGAACAGAATACCATTGTTAGGTGTCAGATGTTGAGAACGCGCTTCTTGGTATGAATCTGACGGATACAATCCAACCACCGCCACCACTTGGTATTGAGCCACCAACTCTAGCTCGCAAAGCTCAAGCCCTAATGTTCTTGAAGCGACATATGCATCTAGTCCTACAAAAATAATATTTACTAAAGAATGACCCCTGCGGTTTTGTGGGTGACTTTACAAGATAGATTCAATAATGTGCATAATGCACAACTTCAAGCACTGCAAGAAAGATGAGATTCAATCCGGTTATTAGATTATCCAAAGATTGATGCATTCAATCAAGCTATGTTGGAGCTACAATCGGAGTTGAATGTTTGTGGCATTGTAAAGATCGATCCAGCTACATTAAGGGTGGATCGATCTTTACATTAAGGGTGTCATACTTAATTCATTTCCCCAAAGTACTCCTACAATCAGCAATAACAGCGGTTATTGATTATCCACGTGAACCAGGTTGGTTTGACAGATAATGTTGTGAATTTGTTTACCAAGACATTACCAAAATCTATATTTGTGAAACATGTGAGACGCATTGATATGCACAGGTTATTAAACACCATGACTGGTTTTACAGCCAGGGAAAGTTACATTTATGTGGACATCAGGGGGAGTCTATGTCATATGTAGTAACATTTGTAGTTGATGCGTTGTACTCTTTTTCCCTTAGACCAAGCTTTTGTTTTACCCATGAGGTTTTTGTTTTCTCAGCAAGGTTTTTAATGAGGCAACATGTCATGCATCATTCATTAGGCCATCGACACAAGGGGGAGTGTTTAAGGAGATTTATTCTCCGTAACTTCTAGTGTGTGTCGTATCCTAATTAGATACGGTTTAATATAGATTAAGATACAAAGAATCTCTGTTATATCGGGACATTTATTGTATCAGCCTATATATAAGGCATTCTATCAATGAAAGAGTTACAGTTTATAGTCTATCTATTATTCCTCTATAATAAATTTGACTAGTTTATGAACACAACACTCCAATAGATACTCTAAAAATAAGCTAAATATAGCTTTTTGTTAAAAATTCTAGTTATATTTAGGGGAGAATTTAACTTTGAGAGAGAGAAAAGTTAAACTCTCTCTCTCTTCAATTCCTATGTTTTCGTTTTTCACATATATAACTAATGCATTTGACTTCATTGTTGGGGATGCTTTAAGTGAGTACGTGGTTTACTTAGAACTGTCATGGATGATATGAGTTGATTTTTAACTATCCCTATTTGCTATCCCGAATGAGATAAGACGGATCAAGAATTCAAGATTGAGCATTTTGAAAGTTTGTCTCTAGATGCTCGAATCTCAAATGGGATTGGACAAGACGTGTCTGAATCGGGTCCATTTACACATTCAAAATTTCACAAAAAAAATACTTAAAATAACTTCTTTTTTTATTACAAAAATGCAACTTTCATTAGACATCGTTTGGTATATGTTTCGATCAATTCTCTTCTTCTTCTTCCGATAATTTTAGATTGGTTTTGGTAGCTTTTTTCCGGATAAGTTCGAGGGATAAAAATGCAAAACAAAAAAGTAATCATGATGCAAATCCGAATTGGTCTGAGTTGTATTTGTAACAGAAGAACAAGTCAAGTACTTAAGTTTTCAGCTTTAGTGGGTTCCAACTTCCAAAAGGGGAATATGGATTGCTCTCACTATTTATCAAATAGGATGTTTTATTCATTTTTTTTGTGCAGCAGTGCAACAAATAGGAATTTCTATTACTATTCATGAATTATAAAAATTTATTTTATTTAATTATTAATAATATGTTCATCCAATAACTAGCCGACACATGTCATTATCGAACCAAATTTTCGATAAGATTTCCGATGAGTCATAATGTGACACATGTCACTTCCATTTGTCATTATCGGCTAAATTATTGATGAAGATTTCTGGTAGTATGGGAGCATTTGAAATTTTTTTCGAAATTTTTGTGTGTGTTATAGCCTTTCTGATTGAAATCAGAAAATCAAAAAATGAACTAGTCGTTGTCTTTGAATTAGGACTGTCAGATTCGATTTTCCATTTAAAATGGACGACCCATATTCATAGAGCCATTGGGCTGAAATGGGCCGACAGCCCTGCACGTGTCTGATTGGCATGTTACACGCCAGTTTAATTTTTTTTACTGTTTACGGCACATGTCTTACATGCGTCGGATTGAAAGAAAAAAATGACACGCCCTGGCGTCTCCCACGTGCATGGGCTTCACCAGGGACGCATTCCTCATTGGAGATCGATTTCAGGAATTCCTCCTCGTCAAAGATCGGTCGTCGGCTGCCATCCTCCCCGTTGCACGTCCAAATTGCCGTGGACGTCCTATTTCTTGCGGGACCCGCCAGAAATTCAGAGGAATTCGTCCGATTCCTCACACGGCTGCTGTTGGAACTCACTGTTTCAGTCAATTTGTTGTTCACTACTTTCCTTTTGCTGACCCAATTTTTTAATCACTTGTTTTTGTCTTAGCTACTATGTCCTTGTTTTTGTCTTAGCTACTATGTCTTTGTTTTTGTTTTTGTTTGTCTCATTAATTAATCATTCTTTTATGGATTGTACGTGAAGGGTGCTTATCGTGATGACAATGGAAAGCCGGTTGTTCTCGAATGCGTTAAAGAATCTGAGCGGAGGGTCGCCGGGAATTAGAACATGTACGTGGGATTGTGTTTTTATTTAGCTTCACCACTGCAGTTTAGTTACAGTTAATATTCCTTTTATGCATTATTTTGTTATAGATTTTATTTTTATATCCTTATCTGGCAAGCAAGCACTGGGATTTAAAGAAATGCTGAATATATAACAGTAGATTTCAAGCAGACAACTTGACACTGGTCCCGTTAAGATTTACTTTCATATTTGATTCTTTTGCCAACTGCCAACATGATCGGAAAACCTGATATTGATTCTACAGTTTGCCAGGATTTCCTTAACTTTATTCTCTGTCTCAATCTTTTTTCAACATTGTTTTACTTTTTTTTCATTTTTATATGGGGATGATAACGAGTGACAGACAAAGACGATAGTTTAAACTCCATGGTTAAATTCCAGGGAATATCTTTCTATGGGAGGCAGTGTGAAGATGGTGGAGGAAACATTGAAGCTGGCTTATGGAGAGAATTCAGAATTCCTCAAAGATAAAAGGATAGCAGCAGTGCAATCTCTCTCTGGGACGGGTGCATGTCGTCTATTTGGGGACTTTCAAAAGCGTTTTCGTCCTGATTCTCATATCTATATCCCGGTGCCAACATGGGCCAAGTAAGCATTATTTGTATTTTCTTTTAAGATTATAAATATATATAGACATGTATATAATCTTTCCAAAAGTTATTGATTCTGAAACCACTGAGAATAACTTCTGATGATAAAATAATGAACAGCCATCATAACATCTGGAGAGACGCCCATGTCGATCAAAGGACTTTCCATTACTATCATCCAGAGACTAAGGGGTTGGACTTTGCAGGACTGATCGATGACATAAAGGCATTATTCAAATACTCATGTTAGTTTGCTTTAATTACTTGTGCTACATTTGAATTTATGAATATACATTTAACTTCCCTTGATGTAGTTTCCTTTTTTAGTCTTTCTACTCTTTTGTTATTCTTTTTGCTGAAATTGTGTTCCTTTTCCTGCCAATTAACTATAAATATTTTTAATAGAATGCTCCCAGTGGCTCATTCTTTCTATTTCATGCGTGTGCTCGCAATCCCACTGGAGTGGATCCTTCAGAGGAACAATGGAAAGAGATCTCATACCAAATCAAGCTTTTGCTAGTGGCGACCCAGAGAAAGATGCAAAAGCAATCAGAATTTTTCTTGAGGATGGTCATCTGATTGGAGTTTCTCAGTCTTATGCAAAAAATATGGAACTCTACGGTCAGAGAGTAGGATGCCTTGGGTAATTTTTATGTTCTTAATTTATGAACAGTTAGTCCAATCTTAGAGAAAGTATCAGCTTCAGGTCTCATTACTCTGCTTAATATCACAATGGCTGAAGGAACCCCTTCTCCAAAGAAAGATGGAAGAAAAAAGGGAAAAAATAGAAGAAGACCATCCTTGATTCTGCACATCCTTCTTATAATCTTAAGTGCATCTCAGCTAGATTCTCTCATGCCATCCTTTTGTCTTTTAAATCCAATTATTAAGGTGATAATTGATGTTATATAAGGGTGTCTGTAAGCAGATCTAGAAAGCAAATGTGACTTCATTTTTTCCCTTCGTAAATTGTTACTGGTCTCATGGATTATTATTTATAGCATCACAGGATTCACAGCCATGAGTTCACAGTATTCTTTCGCTACAATGTTTATCATTTATTTTTTGTCATCTTTCCTTTTTTATTGATGTTGAGAAAACATAGGATCTTCTTATACAACTTTTATGCTGATGCAATTCTCTCTGTGTGTAGCTTGCTTTGTGAAGATGAAAAACAAGCAGTGGCTGTAAAAATTCAGTTGCAGCAACTTGCCAGACCCATGTATAGTAACCCACCTGTTCATGGACCACTTATAGTATCAACTATCCTTAGTGATCCTGACTTGAAGAATTTGTGGCTCCGAGAAGTTAAGGTAACTTTTGCTTCTTTTAAATTTAAACCTTGATGGTGAATACTAACCAAATGCCTAGTAGGATTGATTTCTGTTTGATCATAAAATAAGTGGAAAGGAATAACGCTCGTTGCTTCCCATGGTCAGGAATTGTTAGATCAAATTAAGAACATGACATTGTTCTTATTTTGAAACTTGTATATGATCAGTATAGGATTTAAAGAATGTAAATCTTGCGTGAACCAATCTGTGTTTAAGATAGTTCAAATACACTGTAATGCTGTGTATATGTTGCAGTAAGAATAAAGGCACATCAGTTCAAAGAAAACTGATGCATTGGTTCAGAAATAAAGTTTGAAATGAACAGATACAACAATTGCTTAAATGGAAGCGATTGTTTGATCTGTTCTCTATATATAGCCTTGTCTGGTCCCTGATTTATACATACACATTCGAAATAAGTCCCATTTAATTTACTTAGAATACAAAGGTGTATATTTGCAGAAGATCAACAATGACAACAAGAACAGCGGCATCCTGTAAGTTTCATCCATTCACATACAAAGATACATACACTGATGTTCTTAACGTGGTTATACAGAATACAATCATTGAAAATAAGTTTTTCTTACAATTGGTATCAGAGCAACTGATTGTTTCTGTAAAATCCGAGTTCTGCGTTTTCATTTTCTTAAAGGATTTTGGGAATCACTAATCCGCATATATTTTAAAACGATTCTATCAAATCCAATACGTTCTGCAGTTTAAATTGCACTGCTCTTTTCAAAATTGATCATTATATTTTGATACATATCATTTGCATAAAATTTTAATTCATTACTTCAATCTTGATAGAATTCATGTTATTAACTGCCAAAGTAGTTATAAATACAAGAATTCACTCTACGATGGAGAATAAAGATCAAATAAAGATGGTACTAGGATTCATCACTGTCTGTTACCAAAGTGCAGTTAGTATATCAAGAATCTAATGTATGCATCAATACTTCAAGTCTGCAGCTTTGCTACAAAACTTAAAATCAAATTAATATAAACTTTCAAAGAAGTATATATTAAGCATTTGGTTTACAAACTTGCAACATTCAAATACATAAATAAACCTTTATAATCAATCTGAAATCAGAACATCCAAAGATGTCAGAATTTTATTTTTGATTTAGTTTACTTATACTGCAGTATGATTATGTGTGAAATCACTTTACAAAACACAAAAGAAGAATTGGAGTGTGAATGAGATGATATCATTATGTGTTGAAGTGGAGGATGAGATCAAGAAAAAAGGCAAGGAGCTGTCTGTTAACTACATCTCCAAGAGCAAGAAGAACAAACACAAGAGTTTTTCATCAAACTCAGGTCTTAAGGCAGACATCAATAAAAGTAAGTCCTCCAAAACTTTAACATGTTTCTTCTACAAGAAACAAGGACACTTCAAGAAAGATTGCGAAGGTTTCAAAGCTTGGTTATCTAAAAAGGGTACGTCTATAAAACCAGTTTTTAATATTCAGTCAAAAAATTCTGATATAGACAATACATGGTGTTTTGACACTGGCTCACCTATTCATATTGTCAATTCATTGAAGGGCTTGCAAAGGATGATAGTCCCAAGTAAGCAAGAGACAAAGGTGTGTGCAGCGAATGGACAGAAAATGGTTGTGAAGGCAATAGGAATTGTCAAACTTAAGTTTAATAAATTTGTATTAGTTTTGGAAAATGTGTACTACATTCCCAGCATAAGTAGGAACTTAATTTCTAGATCTTTATATGCCTTAAACAAAGGTTTTGATTTCAGTAGTGATAATAATGTTATGTATTTAACTTATCTCTCTAGGTGTTTTGGAAAAGCTTTTATTGATGATGGTTATTGGAAAGTTGATTGTGAACATGAACAATCTGGTCCATCAGCAAGAAGAGAAAATTTTTAACATAAATAAACATTCTGGTATAAAAAGGAAGCATAATCAGGAAATCTCATCTTTTCTATGGCATAAACGATTGGATCACATATCAAAGGAGAGGCTTAAGCTACTGGTTAAGCAGGAAATTCTTCCAAAATTAGATTTTACAGATTTCAAAACCTGTGTGGATTGTTTAAAAGGAAAAATGACCAAAACCAGAAAATTTGGAACTAAGAGAAGTGAAATACTTTTAGAATTAATACATACAGACATTTGTGGCCCTTTTCCAGTTAAAACCATTTGTGGAAATTACTATTTCATTTCCTTTATAGATGATTTTTCCATATTTTGTTACATCTATTTAATTTCTGAAAAATCACAAGTTTTGGATACCTTCAAAAATTTTAAGACTAAGGTTGAAAGACAAACTGGAAACCTTATTAAAACAGTCAGATCAGATCGAGGAGGTGAATACTTTGGCAAGTATACAGAGAAGGGCCAACACAAGGAACCATTTGCCTTGTATTTACAAGATTGTGGTATAAAAACACAATACACAACTCCATACATTCCACAATAAAATGGAGTTTCAGAAAGAAGAAATAGAACCTTGATTAATATGGTTAGGAGCATGATCATTAAATTTGGACTACCAAAGTTTCTATGGGGAGAAGCATTAAATATGGAAAATTATATTTACAACAGAACTCCCAGTAAAGCAGTATCAAGAACACCTTATGAGTTATGGTGTGGATATAAACCTAGCTT
The DNA here is from genome assembly GCA_946800695.1 of Geum urbanum. NCBI lineage: Eukaryota > Viridiplantae > Streptophyta > Magnoliopsida > Rosales > Rosaceae > Geum > Geum urbanum. Next base: position 35,385,944 of record OX326997.1, on the reverse strand, counting down.
GAATCACCTGCATATATGGGGATGTAATACAGAAGCAAAGATCTACAAAATAGAAGATGGAGCTAAATTTGATTCTCAGTCTGTAAGTGGCTATTTTATTGGCTATCCTGAGAAATCAAAAGGTTTCAGAATTGATTGTCTAGCAAGAAGTACTAGAATCATTGAAGTTCCAAAGGCTGTATTTATAGATGAAGAATTTGATCAGCAAGCATATATTGATACTTGTGAAGAGATCAACTCGAGCAATGACAGTTTTATAGAATGGTTTGATTATCCTGAATCCAGTGCAGAAAGGGTTATGATTGAAGAAGAGCCTGCAATTACACCTACTGCATTGGAAATCATCCCACCTCAAATAGAAGAACAGATTGATAATGTTGTTGAAGATATAGCATTAGAAGATGCAAATCATGAAGCATAAATAGCTTTGAAACAACCTATAGTTCAAGAGCCAATGCAACAGGATCAGAACATTCTAAGAAGATCAACAAGGGAAAGAAAGTCTGCAATTCCTGATGATTACCATGTATACCAAATGGAGTTGGAATATGATTTGAATGAAGAGAAAGATCCATGTACAATACAGCAAGCAATGAAGTCAGCAAGCTATGATAATTGGAAGCAAGCCATGGAAGAAGAATTAGAAAGCATGTCCAAAAACAAAGTCTGGATGCTTACAGAAAAACCAGATGGATGTAAACCAATAGGTTGCAAGTAGGTGTTCAAAACCAAAAGGGATGCAAATGGAAAAATTGAAAGATACAAAGCTAGATCAGTGGCAAAAGGGTATAATCAAAGAGAAGGAGTCGATTACAATGAGACCTTTTCACCAGTCTCTACAAATGATTCATTAAGAATTTTAATGGCCTTGGTGGCACACTATGATCTGGAGCTGCATTAGATGGATGTGAAGACAACATTTTTAAATGGTGATTTGAAAGAAGAAATCTATATGTTGCAACCAGAGGGGTATGAACAAGGTGAAGAAAAAGTATGCAAACTCAGAAAATTGATCTATGGTCTTAAACAAGCCAACAGACAGTGGTATCTCAAGTTTGACAAGGTGATCACTAACTTTGGTTTTCTGGAAAACAAATTAGATGAATGCATCTATTTAAAAATCAGTGGGAGTTATTTTATCTTAATGATCCTATATGTTGATGATATCTTGTTGGCTAGCAGTAACATTTCCTTATTAAAGGAAACAAAACACTTTCTTTCAAATTAGATTGATATGAAAGATATGGGTGAGGCTCATTATGTTTTGGGGATAGAGATTATCAGAGACAGAAAAAGAAGTATGTTAGGACTCTCACAGAAATGCTACATTGATAGAATACTGCATAGGTTTAACATGTAGAACTGTAAGGGAGGAGAGTCACAAATGTCTAGAGGTGATAAACTTCGCAAAGGACAATGTCCTAATAAACTGCTGGAAAGGAAAGATATGCATAATATACCATATTCTAGGTTAGTGGGAAGTCTCATGTATGCACAAGTCTGTACCAGACCAGATATAGCTTTTGTTGTCAGCATGTTATCCAGGTATCAATCAAATCCTGGACATAAACATTGGACTGCTGGGAAAAAGGTGTTGAGATATTTAAAACATACAAGAGACCATATGTTGGTTTATAAGAGAATGGAAGATAAAGAATTGAAAATTGAAGGTTATGCAGATTAGGGGTGGATTCGGTCCCATTCGGTTCGGTTTTGAGGCAAAACCGGAAACCAAACCGAAAAAGAAAATTCGGTCCGGTTCGGTTCGGTTTTTTACTGTTTAGTGATACAAACCGAAAACCAAACCGAACCGTTGGTTCGGTTCGGTTTCGGTTTTTTTCGGTTTTTTTTTTTTTTTTTTAAAGTATGTGAAAAATTAATTTTTTTTCCAGAACTTTTTCTACATCACTTTTCCAAAATTTTGTCTCCAATTCTTCTTCACCTACACCTAACATTCCCAACAATCTATACATATATTATCTCCAACACAAAAACTCACATTAAGTCATTATTCATTAACCAAACTGAGAACGGGGGGACAGCCCCAGATTCTCAACCCAAAGGTGAGTCGCGAGAGAGAAAGAGACTGAGTCGCGCGAGAGAGAGACGAGGACTGGAGATGGAGAAGCCGAGAAGGTGGAGAAGGAGCGCGACGGGGGACACGACCTGGAGCGGTGGACGACGGGGGACCAGATCGGACGAGGCTCGACTACGGTGGAGACTGGAGAGCGACGGTGGAGCGAGTCAGACGACGGTGGAGATGGAGAACAACGTCGTCGACGCGAGCTGGAGATTTGGAGAGAGTGGAGGCCGAGAGGTGAGAGGCGCAGAGACCAGAGAGAATGGCAGAAGCGATGGCAGCGATGCGAGTCTGAGAGTGAGAGAAATGACTGAGAGGCGGAGAGACTGAGAGAAGAGAGACCGAGCGGCGAGCGAGCTGCGAGACAGAGAGTAAACAAAGTAACAAATTAGGGTTTTTTTTCGTTTTTTTTTTTTTACTTCATCAAAACGACGTCGTTTTGTATGTTTGACCGTTGACTTCGGTTTATTTCGGTTCGGTTCGGTTTTTAAGGGGTCCAAACCGGAAACCAGGCCGAACATATCCGGTTCGGCCCGGTTTTTTACTGTTCGGTTCGGTTTTTGTTCGGTTTGGTTTTTTTCGGTTTCGGTGCGATTTTCGGCCCGGTTTTTTTCGGTTTTCGGTTTAGAAATTCCACCCCTAATGCAGATGCATCATATAAGCAAGACATTGATGATTTAAAGTCTTGTTCAGGGTATATATTCATGCTTGCTGGAGGTGCAATATCATGGAAAACAGCAAAACAGACCTTGACAGCTACATCAACCTTTCAAGAAAAATATATAGTTGTACATGAAGCAACTGGACATGGTCTGTGGTTAAGAAACTTTGTTTTAAAATTACAGTTGTTAGAATCAATCCAGAAGCCTATGACTATTTATTGTGATAATGCTTCAGCAGTATTCTTTTTAAAGAACAACAGAAGGACCTCTCATTCCAAGAACATAGATGTCAAATATTTTTCAGTCAGAGAAAGTGTCAGAGACAATGAGATTGAAGTCATCAAGATAGGCACAAAAGATCAATTAGCTGATCCTTTCACTAAAGCCCTGCCAATATCAAGTTTTGTCAAACATGTCAAAGCCATGGGAATTTTAGAAAAATTGGATGCTGATATGAACTAACAGCATCATAAAGACATAATTACAATATTATATATTTGTACTAAGTTATTCTATATGAATAAAGTTCATAATAGTTCATTCATTTTATATTTCTTAAAAGATTCTGCAGAGTCTTTCAGTATGAGATATATTTAAGTTCTGCAAATCATGAATCGAAGTTTCAGTAGGACTTTAGGAGTATATTTTGTTTCAGTATCAAATATACTTGTTACTGCATTAGGTAGTTTATATAAATTGTATTAGTGTTGTTATGATCTTGAAATACTAATGTTTTGTCAATCCATCAAGTTATTTTTAAATCTAACATAACTTCTGCAATTGATAAAACATTGAATCAGATTAAACATTTTTAAACCAGTCGACACTTCAGTATATATATTGTGTCATTCTACATATTCAGAATTTAAAACAATGTCAAGTTCAGTGGGAGATTGTTAGATCAAATTAATAACATGACATTGTTCTCATTCTGAAACTTGTACATGATCAGTATAGGATTTAAAGAATGTAAATCTTGCGTGAACCAATCTGTGTTTAAGATAGTTCAAATACACTGTAATGCTGTGTATATGTTGCAATAAGAATAAAGGCACATCAGTTCAAAGAAAACTGATGCATTGGTTCAGAAATAAAGTTTGAAATGAACAGATACAACAGTTGCTTAAATGGAAGCGATTGTTTGATCTATTCTCTATATATAGCCTTGTCTAGTCCCTGATTTATACACACACATTCGAAATAAGTCCCATTTAATTTACTTAGAATACAAAGGTGTATATTTGCAGAAGATCAACAATGACAACAAGAACAGCGGCATCCTGTAAGTTTCATCCATTCATATACAAAGATACATACACTGATGTTCTTAACATGGTTATACAGAATACAATCATTGAAAATAAGTTTTTCTTACAGGAATGTGATCCAATTTTAAAATATTGCCTTTACTACTGCAGTACATGAAATCTTGCATTTGATAGCCAGCTTTCAACTTTAGATGCTAGTAACTAGTAATATGCTGGCAAAACTACTAGTATTAGTATCATGGGATGAGCAAGCAGGGACCCTCAATTATGTTGCATTCAAACTTACTCTATATTTATCAACTAGTACTAGCCTGGATGGAAAACAGAGGAATTGAAAGGTGGCATCCATGTTCCCTATCCTGTGTTTGAGATACATTTTATTTTCTGTAGCACTTTCTATCATATCTTTGTTACTTTTTCTATTGGAAATGTGAAAATCAACAGAATACAGGCACAAAGACACATTAGATGTCTGGATGTACACAATTCCCAACCAAGAGATGCAGGCTGATCTCTATCTCCTAATAAGAAAATCTAATTGTTGATATTTAGAATTCAAGATGACTTTTTAGGTGATATATTCTCTTCCCAGAACCTCAACATAGATTAGGTTATTCTAAATTATTCTTTTAAGAGTACTTTAGTATGTCTTGGTCGCTTATTTCTTTTTCTTTGTGTCTCTCCAGGGCATGGCAGATCGCATTATTGGCATGTGAATAATGCGATCTGCCCTGTGAGAAAATCTTGACAAACTTAGGAGCACATAACGAACCAGGTCTGCTTAATTGTTTATTCCCTCTTGGGTGTTGGAGTTGCTGTGTCCATATATGCTGTGTTCACGCAATTGCATCCCCTCTTTTTTTCTCTTTTTTTAGAGCATTTCCAACAGTTACTCTGGAGATTTCATCTATTTTAAAAGTACATATTTTTTGTTTCAACTGCTATTTTATAATGGAGATTTCATTTATTTTAAAGTAAAAATATATATTTTTTGCTCTAAAGCTTTCTCTATTTTAGAGGAAGAGATGAAAGAGAGAACCAAAATTTCTATATCTATAGAAAAGTCAAAAACTCTAAACCTCAGAATCTCTAAAATTTAATACATATGTACTATTTTCACTCTCTTTCTTCATCATCTCTCTATTTTATCTCTTCTCTTTCATATTCAATGATTTGATTTGATATAAACTTTAATTAAAAATATAATTTGTTTTGATTTCATTAAATTATAAAAAATAAAATAAAATTATAGAGTAAAATTTGGAAAAATTGATAGAGTTGGAGACAATTTTTTATAGAGATTTTGGCTTTTGCATCTTTACAATAGAGAAATTTTAAAGAAACTGTTGGAGATGCTCGTACTAATTTTTTTTCCCAGATGTATTGCTTTGTTCAGCTTGCACTGTTGTGTTTTGATTACATATTTACATTCAGGTTATTTGGTAGCTAATGTTCTATACGATGTTTCTGGTCTTGCATGTTTTGCTATAGCGGGATGACTACTGAACAGGTTGATCGATTGGCAAATGAATTTCATATTTATTTGACTCGCGATGGTCGAATAAGGTAAGCTTCCTTTTTTCTTGAGTTTCCGTCCTCTGTTGAAAGATCAATATATCTCACATAATACGGTTGATATATGCACAACATGGCGGGTGTTACAACGGGCAATGTTGGATATCTGGCTAATGCTATACATGAAGTAACAAAATCTACATAGAGAGAAGGGCAGCTTGTATCGTCAGTGAGCTTAGGAACTGTACCAGATACTCATTTTGTTAGTTTTCTCATGTTTATGTTTATCTATAAGGAGCGAAACATCATTGAATGCGCTCTCATTCTCTACGATTCTTTCCCATTTTTGGGGATTAGTCCCCGGAGTATAAGAACCACAAAACTTCAATCACACGTGTGATTTTGCCTGCGGAAATAAATTTAGATTGTATGAATTTTCTTACCTGGGAGAATCAAAGTATAATAACTAGTTTATATGTTTAGCATAAGCTTGTGTTCAAGAAATGAATAGTGTCATACTTGAACAATAATCTCTGTATAACAAATTGAGGCAGTAACATGTGTAATATTTACCTAGTAGCTTATAGTTAAGGCGTCGTGATAACAAGATTTAAAAAAGGGTTATTAGCATGTGAATCTCATGGTTGACCCGCTAATACAAAACTAACCCCATCTAGTCCGTTCTTTTATTATTATTTTTTAATTCTTTTTTATCAACCATAGAAATTGATTAGAATAATAAGTTACAAGAAGAATGTCAATTGCCGGCTCTTTAGAAATAACTTTCTAGAGTAACCTATACTATAACATACTCAATACAAACTTATCACAAATTTAACTATCACAAATTCAGTTATGTACCCCTAACTAACATTTGTTGCTCTTCAGCCTACTTCACAAGAGCGGCTAAAGCCAATGTCATCTTCTTCTACGGGGATTCGTACTTTGCTACTCCTGCTACAATCACTCGCTGCCCTGCTAGCTACCGACGGTAGAGTCTCTTCCCGCATCCCTCTCTTCCTTCTACCAACTGGAACTAGAGCATTTAACGACAATGCCCCATCTGCCCACACCGTGGTTACCTCCAGCAGAGATGATCAAACTGTTTGCAATACCAACTTGGATCGACGTCGTTCGAACAAAGAACAAACTGAGTTAGTGGGTCTCTTTCAAAAAGAGAATTCCTCTGCATAGAGGACATGTGTCCTTGTTCTGCTGTCCTAGGACCCTGCATGTTCGCCATTTGGCCAACATGCTCGGCATTGGGAAGCCTCTCCACACAACCCGAAGTCACCATCTCCAACACCGGCTGCTGCCCTGCCACCATACTCGACGGTGTGATTTTTCAAAATCCGGCGGCCCTTTGTAAACCTTTATTCCTGCCCCGCCGCCACCTGTTTCTCAGCTCGAGCCCGCAGCACTACATAGCCCCTATCACCATGCACAAACAAACCACATAGAGGGCAGAAACCACGCATTGCCGGATACTCAAAGGAGATTGACTGCACACAAGATGGGGCAAAGCGGAACTTAAATGGTACCACTATACCTTGCCAGAGATCCACCCTCGCAAACAACTTTAGGATACCCTATTTGATCCAAGCCGGATCTTGAAATAGAAATCCCCCAATGGAGTTCCCGATACGCTCAGCCCAATCATCATCCAACGCTGCCTTCGAAACGTTCTTGACAAAGGTCCACACCCGTCAAACTCTTCCACAACCACCGTGTATTCTTGGTAGTACCCAGACCCACAGGTGGCTCGCTTAAGAGCCTCCGAGTCCCAGAATTTGCAAAAAAGCGGTTTGGACTATGGTAGTGCGGCATGATCTTGTCGGGCCTGGGAGGGCCATGCCACAACCTTGCTATGGCAGCCGTGAACGACTGTTCACGGATCTCCGGCAAAGCCACTGGCCAGAATAGTCGTGCGACTGCATAGTGGATGCCGACACCGCCGTTCTCGTCGGCCGCATCCTCATTTGGGACCAGATCCACGACTTCCAAATCGTCGTTGTCCCAGTCCTCGAAACCCATCACAGCCTCAAACTGCTCCATTACCTCGTCAGTATCTGTTTCTACCGGATTACGCAATGGTTTGTCTGATAATCACTGTGTAACTAGGTTGCTGAAAGGCAAGGCTGAACCGATGAAGGCATTGAAGAAGGAGAGAGTATCGAAACCAAAGAAGATCAAGAATTCAAGGATGCTGATGCTCTGAAGCGTGCTACTGGAATCTTCATATTCGTGTGAGCTAATACTCTTGTACTTCACTGTTAGATTTGTATTGAACTTCTGTCAATGTTTTCTTTGCCTTTATTTGTAATGTTATAGTGTTTGTGGTGAATCAGCGGGAGGATTTCCGTAAGAGCTTCAAAATGGAGTTTTGTAATGTCAACTCTGGACCAGCTGTAAGTTTATGATACTGATCCTTCCTTTACTTTTTTTAAATAGTTGCAATTTTTATATGTGCTAAATCTATAATTCTAGGCAATCTCATTGCATTTTTTCTTTCTTGTTGTTTGGTTGCTTAAAGAATAGCACTGTGACTTCAAATCAAAGCAATGAGAAACTAGTTCATGATCTGTGTTAATATGTATATCTTAGTCTTGTTTGTCTGTCTGTGCTTCACTAGAAGTAGCTACGCAGGACCATGTCATGGTGATGGATGATTAGTTGTTAATTATGTATGTTCTAATTGCAGGTTCGAAAGGCTGGAGGGGGAAAATTGCTGGTAGCTTCTAATCTTTATCATTTTCTTTGTCTTTTCTTTTCAGGCAACATATACTAATAAGATCCGTTGAATATATACTGTTAATGATTACTCAACGTGAACTTTTGATGAACTCTATCAATATCTCCAGGCACTCTACTGATCGTGAAGTTGCACTGATGATTCTAATGGCTTATCTTTCATATATGATGGCATAAATAAGATTTATACCGAACATATTGGACTAGAAGCTTATGAATGGCTGAAGAAGAGCTTTATCTTTTTATATAGTTAACTCTGTGAACTTGAATGGCTATGTAGACTTTATGAATGATAAAAGTGTAATACACTAGTAGATTTGCAAATTTGCACAACAATGATCAGCTCTATTTCTTTGTGATGGTCGTGTTGCCATTGTTAATTAGCAGATTTTCACATTTTGATTATCTTCATTTATTTTCGATGGACAAGTTACCGTCGCAAAAAAATGGAGATTTTTTTTGTCACGGGAACATGTATTTGCGACGGCAAAAGTGTCGTCGCAACGGTGGGTTTACGACGGTAATTTACCGTCACAAATATAAAAATAACACTACGGTCAACAAATTTTGCGACGGCATTTTTACCGTCACAAAAGAACTATATTTGCAACGGTAGTGTTTTACCGTTGCAATAGGTTCAGACGACGGTGAAAAACCGTTGCAATAAGCAATTGCGTCGCCACCAATTGCGACGGAAGCGTTGCCGTCGCAAATACTATTTTTGCCGTTGCAAAACAGCATTTGCTACGGCGTTTTCATCTTTTGCAACGGCAGCTAGCCGTCGCAAATTGTATTTTTTGTTGTAGTGTAATCATAATCTCGTATGAAATCTCATGCTCGTAAAACCATAATCATGCTGCATGCTCAAGTTCATAAATCACATAAAAGACTCGCAAGATTTCCGTGAAAAGAAATTGTCCACTCACTGACTCTCAATATGCGCACACGCGCTACACTCGTGGTCCGGCGGAAGATCCCTCGCCTGAAGCACGATCACGATCCAGATCTCGATCTCGATCTCCTGAACATATTCATAAAACATAACTGATCAAAATCGTAGTCCACAACACTGTACTGATGCACGGAAACCAATCGTTCCCGGAAATACGAAATGCAGTATAAAATGAATTACAGAAATCCCGAAATCCCAACTCGAAATCTCGACTGAAAATCGGCTAACCAAATCAACCCGAAAACCTCCGTACGATAACCAGGGCGTGATTACGAGAAAAATGACACTAATTACATCGAAATCTGAAAAGTTGACTTTTTCCTCGTCGTTGACCGCCGCCGCGGGCGGCGGCGCGCCGTCAACGGTGGAGTTTCACGGCGGAAAACTCCAGTTCCCAAGGTCTCATTAAGGCGAACAAGTTTCTCTTCTACCTCACAAACCAATTCCAAGCAGAACTACCTCAATTCTTCGAAACCAAATCGGAATACCCAAATCGGATCCCTAATCGGGTTCACCCCAAAACACCACCTCAGATCAATTTAAACACACCATGAGATTCAGAGAAGCAAGGGGAGTCTTTTCCCCCTAACCCCCACCTCCAAACCTCGCCGGAGCCACCATCACCAACCCCGGCGACGGACACTAAACCGACCCAGTTCGGGTCCAACTCAAACGTGATCAAAACTCAACAAATCATACATCAAACAACTCGAAATTACTCAAGGGTTCTAACCATACCTTCCTCGAAGTCCAAGGTGGACGGAATTAGGTCGCCGGACGGTGACTTCCCAAAATGGCAACTTTCCTTTTCGGTCCGATGGTTCACTTTCCAATTTTGGAAAGTCAACGAAATTCCAAGTCGGTCAACGCCCAAAATGAAGTTTTTCGACTAATTCTCGACTAATTTGCAATTTATACTCGAGCCTCGGGTCAATCGACGGTCCGAAATGAAAATACGAAATGATTCGGATAAACACGAAACAATCGGATAAACTCGTCGGAACCCGAAACTTCAAATAATCATAAAATATTCCTCGGTTATCAGAAAAATCTTCCGGAACCGCCCACGAGCTCGAAATCACGTACTCTACAATTTCCGTGAAGACACTCAACTTAAATTCTCGACCGAAAACAAAGTCGCGAATCGAATCGGCAAACCACATAATATCGCAAAACTGCGACTATAACCAAATCTCGAGAATCGTGCCAAACACACATCTGATTCTGGTTCGGTTCGTCACAATTCTACCCCCCTTAAAGAAATTTCGACCTCGAAATTTATGTACCTGTCATGTGAACAGATGAGGATACTGCTCCCGCATACGCTGCTCGGTCTCCCAGGTGGCCTCCTCAACTGAATGGTTCTGCCACAAGACCTTCACCAGCGGAATAACACGGTGCCTCAACTCCTGCTCACGTCGATCAAGAATCTGCACTGGCTCCTCAATATACGATAAATCCTCCCTGATCGGTAACTGCTGTGGAGCTATCACATGTGAGGGATCTGAGATGTACTTCCGTAACATCGAAACATGGAAGACATCATGCACACGAGCCATCTCAGCCGGTAACTCAAGTCTGTAAGCAACAGCTCCAACCCTCTCCGTAATCTCATACGGACCAATGTACCGCGGTCAAAGCTTGCCACGCTTCCCGAAACGCACAACTCCCCTCCACGGAGATAGTTTCAGGAAGACCCAATCACCAACCTCGAACTCTAAGCTCTTCCTCCTCACATTCGCGTAACTCTTCTGCCGATCCTGGGCAATCTTCAGTCGATCCCGAATAACCTGAATGTCCTCCATCGTGGTTTTCACCAAATCAGGACCAATGAGCCAACGCTTGCCCACCTCACTCCAACACAATGGAGTGCGACACTGCTTCCCGTACAGAGCCTCGTACGGTGCCATCTCAATACTGGCCTGATAGCTGTTGTTGTAAGCGAACTCGATCAAGTGCAACTGCTGATCCCAATTTCCACGAAACTGCAACACACATGATCTCAGCATATCCTCAAGAGTCTGAATGGTCCGCTCGGACTGCCCGTCAGTCTGAGGATGAAAAGCTGTACTAAACCGCAACCTCGTGCCCAATGCTCGCTATAAAGCCTGCCAAAACTCGGATGTGAACTGACTATCACGGTCAGAAACAATAGACACAGGCACTCCGTGCAAGCGAACAATCTCCGATAAGTACAACTTAGCCAATCTGCCCACTGAAATCTTCCCTGGAAGTGCAAGAAAGTGTGCGGATTTCGTCAGTCGGTCAACAATAACCCAAATGCCAGTGTTGCCCGCCGAAGTCCGCGGCAACTGATAGACGAAATCCATCGTGATATGCTCCCACTTCCAAACCGGAATCTCAAGTGGCTGTAGTTTCCCTGCAGGTCTCTGCCTCTCCGCCTTCACCTGCTGACAAATCAAACACCTGCTCACGTACGCGGCAATCTTCTGCTTCATGTTGCGCCACCAATAGTACGCTCGAAGTGTACGAAACATCTTCGTACCTCCGGGATGCATCGCATACGCTGAACTGTGGGCCTCGTCCAGAATCTCCTTCTTCAAGTCCTGGTCCCTGGGTACACATAATCTGCCCCTGAACAACAACGTACCGTCGTCGCTCAATCGGAACTCTGTAGGCACACCATTCCGAATCATGGTCTTCTTGCCCAGCAAGTAAGGATCTGAATCCTGTGCCTCCCGTACCTGATCAACCAATACCGGTCGAACCTGAAAACTGGCCAGCAAAGCTCCATCATCATCATACCCAAACACAGCACCCGTAGCTCGAAGCTCGGCTAACATCGATACTCTGGCCACACACATGTGAAACAATGAGGCCCCGGATTTCCAACTAAGTGCATCTGCCACCACGTTGGCCTTCCCCGGATGGTACTCGAAAGTGCAATCGTAGTCGTTGATCAACTCCATCCATCGGGGCTGCCTCATGTTCAGGTCCGGCTGCGTCCGCAAGTAAGTGAGACTCTTGTGGTCAGTGAAAATCTTACACTGAGCACCATACAGGTAATGTCTCTAACTCTTCAACGCTAACACAATAGCGGCTAACTCCAAATCATGCGTCGGATAGTTGACCTCGTGCGGTTTCAGCTGTCTGGAACCATATGCCACGACTCTACCATGCTGCATCAACACACAGCCAAGGCCCAACTTCGACGCGTCACTGTACACAATAAACTCACCACTGTCGTCTGGCAATGTCAGAACCGGTGCAGTAGTCAATCTCTCCTTCAGGAGCAAATAACTCTCCTCACACGCATCAGACCACTCAAACTTGACGCCCTTCTTCGTCAATCTGGTCAGTAGTGTAGCAATCCGGGAAAAATCCTGTACAAACCGTCGATAATAGCCTGCTAATCCCAAGAAACTCCGGATCTCCGGTACAGTAGTGGGTCGACTCCAATTCAGCACGGCCTCAATCTTGTCAGGATCAACACTAACTCCCTCAGCCGAAATCACGTGGCCCAGAAACTTCACACTATCCAACCAGAACTCACACTTGCTAAACTTCGCGAACAGCTGATGGTCCCACAGAGTCCGCAACACCGCTCGTAAGTGCTTCTTGTGCTGGCCCACACTCCTCGAATATATCAGAATATCATCAATGAATACAATCACGAACTTGTCCAGGAACCGTCTAAACACCCGATTCATCAAGTCCATGAAAGCTGCGGGGGCATTGGTCAACCCAAACGGCATAACCAAAAACTCATAGTGCCCATACCGCGTCCTGAAAGCTGTCCTGGCAACATCGGAGTCTCGGATCCTCAACTGGTGATATCCGGATCGAAGGTCAATCTTCGAAAAGACTGCCGCTCCCTTCAGCTGATCGAACAAGTCGTCAATCCGTGGCAACGGATACTTGTTCCTCACTGTAATCTGATTCAGCTTCCGATAGTCAATGCACAAACGCATGGACCCGTCCTTCTTCCGCACAAACAACACCGGAGCACCCCACGGAGAAACACTCGGTCGAATGAATCCCTTCTCCAACAACTCCTGGAGCTGAATCTGCAACTCCTTCAATTCCGCAGGAGCCATCCGGTACGGTGTCTGGGAAATCGGTCCAGTACCCGGCAATAACTCAATGGTAAAGTCAATCTCCCGCACAGGGGGTATACCAGGTAACTCTGCTGGAAACACATCCGGAAACTCAGACACAACCTCAATACTACCAAGATCCGGTACTGCAGCTGTAGTGTCCACAACATGGGCTAAGTAAGCAACACAACCCTTCTTCATCAACTGATCCGCCCTCATCGCGGAAATCAAACACGGTAGGGAAGTGTTCTTCTCGCCACGAAACAGTATCTCAGGCAACCCTGGTGGTCGAAACGCGACCTCCTTCCTGTGGCAATCAAACATGGCCCAGTGCGACTCCAAAAAGTCCATACCCAATATCAGATCAAAATCCACAATATCAAGCAGTAACAGATCAGCGGCTAAACCATGGCCATCGATAAACACCTCATAATCTCGGTAAACCCAACCGATGCTCATAACCTCACCTGACGGATACAACACTCTCCACAACCCCGGAAGTGGAGATGCAGGAACCGTAGCCAATGATGACAGTCTAAATGATATGAATGAATGTGTGGCACCTGGATCTAGCAATGCAACTACAGGAATACCAAAAACATGTAACGTACCAATAACGACCTCCGGTGATGCTCTGCCCTCACGCATAGTCATAGCATGAACTCTCGCCTGTCCGGCTGGTCGTCCTCGCTGGGGCTGTCCTTGCTGTCGGCCCTGGCCTGCAAACTGTGCTGGTCGAGCTCCCGTAGTGGCACCTCACTCAACTCCGGAACTCTGGGCCGCCTGTCCACCGGCACCATACGACTGAGGACACTCCCTCGAATAATGACCCACCTGGCCACAGCTATAGCAAATAACTGTACTCCGCTGACATACACCAGAGTGATACTTGTTGCAGAAGCTACACAATGGATAGTCCCTAGGTACAGGAAATGTGCCACCAGTACGCCGAGGATAGCTAGAACCGCTGGAACTCCCACTAGCCTGTGGTCGCTGTGGACGATCTCTCCTCCATCCCGGTCTCCGTCTAGGTACACTAGCTGATGGTCGATATGACCCACCGCCCGAAGATGAAGCTGAACCGGAAGTATCAGAACTCAACCTCTTCGAAGGCCCCTGACTCGGTCCACTTTCCTAAAATCGTCTCGGCTGGTACCTCTGCTGTCTCTCCTGCTCAATATCTTCGCCTCGGAGAGCTGCACTAACAAACTCATCAAAGTTGTTCCTCGGCATCGTAGTCAACGTCGCCTTAATGTTCAGATTCAATCCCAGCTCAAACCTGCGACACTTGGCTTCCTCTGTAGCCACCATATCCCGCGCAAAACGAGACAAACGAGTAAACCGATCCCGATACTCAAGTACAGACAAACTGCCCTGCCTCAAGTTCGTGAACTCCTCGTACTTGCGCTGCTGGGTAGCCTGATTAAAATACCTCCGCATAAACAGATCACGAAACAATGTCCACGGAGTATCCACAGGAACTCTGTCAGTGCTGACCCACCAAAAGTATGCATCACCCTCAAGTAAACCAACTGCGGCTACTGTCAGCTGCTCAGGTGTAAACTGCAGACGCTCACAAACCCGCTCAATCTGAACCAACCATGCCTCGCATATCTCTGGATCAACTGAACCCGAAAACACAGTAGCACCCGCAGTGCGAGCCTTGACCACAGGGTCAAAACGCTCTTCCAAACGCAGCACTCGCATCAGCAAGTCGCGCGTTCGGCGATCCTCATCAGGATCATCATCCCGGTCAACACGGGGACCACGTCGAGGAGGCATCCTACTGATACAAGACAAACATTAGGTACAAGCATAAGGAACGTAATCATGAAACCGCAGATATTTGAGGACACACAACACCCGAAGTATTGATGAGTACCGCTGGCCAGTCGGGTCATCACTCCAGTCATTCTGTATCAACTCAAATACCCTAAGCATCACAACTACAAGAGTCTACAGAATCTGACAACCTAATGCTCTGATACCAAGCTGAAAAGACCCAATCCCGATTCAGTTACCTAAACCGGAATCAAACCCTTTCGAAAATACGAACCAACAAAAAATTTTCAAAATTTGGGCAGAGTTTCGTTACTAGCGTTGAATTACCATAACCTGCACCCAGAAATTAACACTTCGTCCTATGCCACAAAAAGCAAACCGTGGGCACCAATCCCATCCGGATTTCTCAACATCAATATAATCAACAACAGTAGCTAAACTGTACTATGTATATAAGTATATCTGTGAAAATCCGCACAACACGTATCAGAATATATCAGAGCGATCTCTAGAGTAAAACATATACAATATGTACATCAGTAGGCGAAACAAGAACCTACTGGAAAACACAGGTAACTCTGATCACTAGCCTCCAAACCGCGACGTGAAACACCAAACTTGAACTGCAAACTGGGCACGGAAACCGAAAAGCCCAGGGGAAAGACAATAAACACGTTAGAGTGAGTGGACGAAAATAAATGTCTTTCACCAATTGATATATATGTTATAAAAACATATGCGAGTCCAGGTAAATAAAAACATAACATAGTACACGAGGTAAAACTCATACTCCTCCAGTGTACTGAGCATGCAAGTATAAATCTCACGGGGTCACTCATGGACATACACCGTGCTAGTACAGTCTGAATCACGAGGTCCTTGGTCCCCGTGATTCTAAGCCAGAAATGGCCTCGGTTCCGGGGAAACACCCCTCACCGGTCAGGTCGGGATGACGACGTCCCTCCTGGATGGCCTACCATCGGGGATCAGCCGAGAGGCAATGTGTATCGATACAACAACGTAACCAAGACTGTACTCTGTGAAAACCAAATCACAAACAATTCGATGCAAATGCATGAAACAATGTAAAAGTGTATGCATATTCGTATACGTATATCCGTATAAACACATTCGTATAATCGTAAATACATGCTTATATAACACTACAACAAAAAATTCAATTAGCTACGCTTTTTTGCGACGGAAATGAATGCCGTCGCAAATACCTACCAATGGCGATGGCAAATTCACCATCGCAAATGGGTAGACCTTTTGCGACGGCAAACCGATGCCTTCGCAAAAGGTTTCACCAATTGCGACGGCACTTTTACGCCGTCGCAAAAAGTTTCATCAATTGCGACGGAAAAGAAAGGTAGTCGCAAAATTAGTTTTGCCGACAAATAATTTTTTTACAAAAAAATGACCATTGGGATGATTAGGATACTCTAAGTATGATATTAAAAAATTATAATTTTTTTACTTGAATTCGACGTCGATCTGTGCATTAAATCGTTGTGTTCCTAAGACGTTTTATACTAAAACTCGATTTGCCACTATGTAAAAAAAATATTTGAGATAAATTTCCGCACATGTATTATCGTGGAGCTCATATCTATCTTACTATGTGAACAAAATGACCCAAAAAAATTAATTTAGGTACTCCTCCCATAGGAGAATGAGCAAAATCCTTGGAAAGGGTTATTTTAGTCTTTTGGTAAGATTTGACCTCATTGACTGATCTCTAAACGAACTTCGACGAGGGTAAGTTTTTTGAAAAATTTATGTTATTACGAGGTTCATGCATGTGTATGGACACATTTCTCATTAGACTATTTTGGTTTTCATATGCTGATAATTGCATGTATGCCTACTAATATTACCTGCAATGTTTATTGGTTATATGAAAATAAAACCTTTATGAATCTAAACTACTAACAATTAATCATTTTGCAAATGTGACCATTGGATCAGACGGTGAGACTTATCTAAACACGCTGTAAAAAATTTAGAACTTTCCGAATTAAATTCGACTTCGATCCAAGTATTATACTATTATGACCGTATTGTCCTTTAGAATAAAACTCAATTTGCCGTTTTGTCAAAAATACTTTGAGACCAAATACGTCACTCCCATTCTCGTAGGATTCACATCTATCTTTCCATGTGAAAAAATCAAATTACTAAGTTTTAAACCCTAAACCCTAAAACAAAACCCTAAATGAATACCCTAAACCCTAAATGAAAAGTTAAAAAATAAAAAATTTCTAAACATCTATCTGTGCCTCTCTCTTCTATTTCGAAACCCTCTCTCAATTCACTCAATGGATGCACCTCTCTCTCTCTCTCTCTCTCTCTCTCTCTCTCTCTCTCTCTCTCTCTCTCTCTCTCTCTCTCTCTCTCTCGCGATCAACTGACCGACAAGTCAACCTCTGACCACAACGCCTCTCTCCGCCGACCACGACGCCACTAGTTTAGCTCGGCTTCGCGAAAACCTCTCACTGCGCTGCCGAATTTTCTCTCATCACTGCCGAGTCACGCCGCCGTCTCCTTGAGCCTACGCCGCCATCACTCTCGACTTCCTCAAAAGCTAGGGTTTCCGAGCATGAGGAGCTTGGATCATATAAAATCCATCTCCAAATCTGTCTCAGGGTCTTCGAAGAGTTTCTCCTATGTGTCGTCAGCCTCCGCGCATCGTCTCCTATTCCCTCGAGCCACCTCAGCCTCCGCGCATCGTCTCAAAACCTCGCAGTCGACCTCGACTATCTCTTCCAGTGCTTGCAATGGCACAGTCGCGGTAGTTGGTGAGCTCGGCCTCGATTTGCAGCCTGGGCTCAGTCAATTTCATTTTGGAGCATGCAGGGGCTATTGTGGTTAAGAAGATCAACACGAGCATGGGGGCTGCTAGGATTGATGTGCCGAAGAGTGAGGTGGTGAAGAAGGAAGTAGTTTTAGATTGTGAAGTGATTTCGGTTAAAATAGTGAGGCCTCCAAATTTGGAGGATGGCGATTTCGCTACGGAGGTTGATTGGCTTTTGGTGGGAGAGACGGTGGTTACTGCACTTTCTACTTCTAAAGGGAGGAGATTGGTGGACAATGAGATTGTGGAACTCTCTTTTCCTTCTGCGAATTCGAGTAACAAAGCCAAGTGGATTATTCAATTCTCAACCAAGCAATCTAGAGAGGTACGACTATCTTTTTTGTTGTTGTTATGTCATATGAAATCAGTTAATTGCCTATATGTTGAGTGATGTGATTGTGGTTAAATGTGACGACCCGAACCAGAATCAGAGGTGTGTTTGGCACGATTCTCGAGATTTGAGTTTAGTCGCGATTTTACGATATTGTGTGGTTTGCCGATTTGATTCGCGACTTGGTTTTCGGTCGAGAATTTGGGTTGAGTGTCTTTACGGAAATCGTAGAGTACATGATTTCGAGTTCGTGGGTGGTTTTGGAAGATTTTTCCGATAACTGAGGAATATTTTATGATTATTTGAAGTTTCGGGTTTCGACGAGTTTATCCGAATGTTTCGAGCTTATCCGAATCATTTCGTATTTTCATTTTGAACCGTTGATCGACCCAAGGGACGAGTATAAATATCGAAAAGCTGAAAAATAGTCGTGGAATAGTCGAGAATTCATTGTGGGAGTTGACCAGCCGTTGACTTTCCTATTCTGGAAAGTGGACTAGCAGCCGAGAAGGGAAAGTTTCCCAAACGGGAAGTTGATTTCCGGCGACCTTTTTCCGGCCACCTTGGACTTCGAGGAAGGTATGGTTAGAACCTCCATGTGATTTCGAGTATATTGATGTATGGTTTGATGAGTTTTGATTACGTTTTGGTTGGACCCGAAGTGGGTCGGCTTCGCGTCCGTCGCCGGTGACGGGGAGCTTGGCTCCGGCGAGGTTTGGAGGTGGGGGTTAGGGGGGAAAGACTCCCCTTGCTTCTCTGAACCTCATGGTGTGTGTAATTTGATCGGAGATGGCGAATTGGGATGAACCCGAATTGGGATCCGATTTGGGTATCCCGATTTGGTTTCGTGAATTTGAGGTGGTTGTGCTTTGAATCGAGTCTTGTGTTAGAAGGAAAAGATGTTCGTGAGGTTGTGATGGCCCGATCTGGAGCTTCCCGCCGTGGAATTCCTCCGTTGACGGCGCGCCGCCGCCGGCGGCGGCGGTCAACGGTGGTCAACGGCGGTCAGAAAGTCAACTTTTCAGATTTCGATGTAATTAGTGTCATTTTTCTCGTAATCGCACCCTGATTATCGTACGGAGGTTTTCGGGTTGGTTTGGTTAGCCGATTTTCAGTCGAGATTTTGAGTGGGGATTTCGGGATTTCCGTAATTCATTTTGTACTGCATTTCGTATTTCCGGGAACGGTTGGTTTCCGTGCATCAGTACAGTGTTGTGAATTACGATATTGATCAGTTATGTGTGTATGTATTCAAGAGATCGAGATCGAGATTTGGATCGTGATCGTGCTTCGGGCGAGGGTACTTCCGCCGGACCACGAGTTTAGCGCGAGTTCGCGCTAGCGGATCTGTGAGTGGACAATTTCTTTTCACGGAAACGATTGCGAGTCTTTTATATGATATATGAACTTGAGCATGCGTATGAGTTTTTGGATTAAATGAGCATGTGTTTTACGATTATACGATTATATTTTTACGGATATACGTATACGAGTATACATACATAAATATGCTGTTTCATGCATTTGCATCGAAATGTTTATGATTTGGTTTACACAGAGTACAGTCTTGGTTATGTTGTTGTTGTATCGATACACTTTGCCTCGTCGGCTGATCCCCGACGGAGGGCCGCCTGGAGGGGCGTTTCCCCAACCAGACCGGTGAGGGGCGTATTCCCCGGAACCGAGGCCATTTCTGGCTTAGAATCACGTGGAAGTCAGAGAGACTCCGTGGTTCAGACTGTACTAGCACGGAGGAGTCCATGAGTGACCCCGTGGGATTTTACTTACATGCTCAGTACACTGGAGGAGTATGAGTTTTACCTCGTGTACTTGTTATTTTATTTACCTGGACTCGCATATGTTGTTTTAAACATATATATATATATATAACTGGTGAAAGACATTTATTTTCGTCCACTCACTCTAACGGTTTTCATGTCTTTCCCCTGGGCTTTTCGGTTTTCGTGCCCAGTTGCAGTTCAGGTTTGGTGTTTCACGTCGCGGTTTGGAGGCTAGTGATCAGAGTCACCTGTGTTTTCCAGTAGGTTCAGTTTCGCCTACTGATGTACATGTTGTATATATTTTATACTAGAGGTCGCTCTGATACGTTCTGATACTTGTTTATATGGATTTACTCGGATATACATATATATAGTATAGTATGTTTACTGTTTGTTGATTATATTGATGTTGAGAAATCCGGATGGGATTGGTGCCCACGGTTTGCTTTTTGTGGCATAGGATGAAGTGTATTTTCCGCGTGCAGGTTAAGGTAATTCCACGCTAGTAACGAAACTCTGCCCAAATTTCGGAAAATTTTTGTTGGTTCGTATTTTCGAAGGGGTTCGATTCCGGTTTAGGGTGTTAAATCGGGGTTGGGTCCTTTCAGCTTGGTATCAGAGCATTAGGTTGTCAGATTCTGTAGACTTTTGTAGTTGTGACGCTTAGGGTATTTGAGTTGATACAGCATGACTGGAGTGATGACCCGACTGGCCAGCGGTACTCATCAATACTTCGGGTGTTGTGTGTCCTCAAATATCTGCGGTTTCATGATTACGTTCCTTCTGCTTGTGCCTAATGCTTGTCTTATATCAGTAGGATGCCTCCTCGACGTGGTCCCCGTGTTGATCGGGATGATGATCCTGATGAGGATCGCCGAACGCGCGACTTGCTGATGCGAGTGCTGCGTTTGGAAGAGCGTTTTGACCCCGTGGTCAAGGCTCGCACTGCGGGCGCTACTGTGTTTTCGGGTTCAGTTGAGCCAGAGATATGCGAGGCATGGTTGGTTCAGGTTGAGCGTGTTTGTGAGCGTCTGCAGTTTACTCCTGAGCAGATGTCAGTAGCCGCAGTTGGGTTACTTGAGGGTGATGCATACTTCTGGTGGGTTAGCACCGACAGGGTTCCGGTTGATACTCCGTGGACAGTGTTCCGTGATTTGTTTATGCGGAGGTACTTCAATCAGGCTACCCAGCAGCGCAAGTACGAGGAGTTTACGAACTTGAGGCAGGGCAGTTTGTCTGTACTTGAGTATCGGGATCGGTTTACCCGTTTGTCTCGTTTTGCGCGGGATATGGTGGCTACAGAGGAAGCCAAGTGTCGCAGGTTTGAGCTGGGATTGAATCTGAGTATCAAGGCGACGCTGACTACGATGCCTCGGAACAACTTCGATGAGTTTGTTAGTGCTGCACTCCGAGGCGAGGATATTGAGCGTGAGAGACAGCAGAGGTACCAGCCGAGACGATTTGAGGAGGGTGGACCGAGTCAGGGGCCTTCGAAGAGGCAGAGTTCTGATACTTCCGGTTCAGCTTCATCTTCAGGTGGTGGGTCATATCGACCACCAGCTAGTGTGCCTAGATGGAGACCGTTTTGGAGGAGAGATAGACCGCAGCGACCACAGACTAGTGCAGGATCCAGCGGTTCTAGTTATCCTCGGCGTACTAATGGCACTTTTGCTGTACCGAGGGAGTACCCACTGTGTAGTCTCTGCAGTCGACATCATGTGGGTCCCTGTCAGCGAGGTCCTGTTACTTGTTTCCGCTGTGGCCAGGTGGGTCACTATGCGAAGGAGTGTCCCCAGTTGTATGATGCTGGTGATCAGGCAGCTCAGGGTTCCGGAGGAGAGCGAGGTGCCACTTCGGGAGCGCGACCAGCACAGTTTGCAGGCCAGGGCAGGCAGCAGGGTCAGGCTCAGCGAGGACGACCGGCCGGACAGGCGAGGGTTCATGCTATGACTCTACGTGAGGGCAGAGCATCACCGGAGGTCGTTATCGGTACGTTACATGTTTTTGGTATTCCTGTAGTTGCATTGTTAGATCCAGGTGCCACACATTCATTCATATCATATAGACTGTCATCTTTAGCTACGGTACCTGCATCTCCACTTCCGGGGTTGTGGAGAGTGTTATATCTGTCAGGTGAGGTTGTGAGCATCGGATGGGTTTACCGGGATTGTGAGGTGTTTGTTGATGGTCATGGGTTAGCCGCGGATCTGTTACTGCTAGATATTGTGGATTTTGATCTGATCTTGGGTATGGATTTCCTAGAGTCGCATTGGGCCATGTTCGACTGCCACAGGAAGGAGGTCGCGTTTCGACGACCAGGGTTACCCGAGATATTGTTTCGTGGCGAGAAGAACACTTCCCTACCATGTTTGATTTCCGCGATGAGGGCGGATTGGCTGATGAAGAAGGGTTGTATTGCTTACTTAGCCCATGTTGTGGACACTACAGCTACAGTACCAGATCTTGGTAGTATCGAGATTGTGTCTGAGTTTCCGGATGTATTTCCAGCGGAGTTACCTGGTATACCCCCTGTACGGGAGATTGACTTTACTATTGAGTTGCTGCCGGGTACTGGACCGATTTCTCAGACACCGTACCGAATGGCGCCTGCAGAGTTGAGGGAGTTGCAAATTCAGCTCCAGGAGTTATTGGAGAAGGGATTCATTCGACCGAGTGTTTCTCCGTGGGGTGCTCCAGTGTTGTTCGTGCGGAAGAAGGATGGGTCCATGCGTTTGTGCATCGACTATCGGAAGCTGAATCAGGTTACGGTGAGGAACAAGTATCCGTTGCCGCGGATTGACGACTTGTTCGATCAGTTGAAGGGAGCATCAGTCTTTTCGAAGATTGACCTTCGATCCGGATATCACCAGCTGAGGATCCGAGATTCTGACGTGGCCAGGACAGCTTTCAGGACGCGGTATGGGCATTATGAGTTTTTGGTTATGCCGTTTGGGTTGACCAATGCCCCCGCAGCTTTCATGGACTTGATGAATCGGGTGTTTCGTCGATTCCTGGACAAGTTCATGATCGTGTTCATTGATGACATTTTGATCTATTCGAGGAGTGTGGGCCAGCACAAGAAGCACTTGCAGGCGGTGTTGCGGACTTTGCGGGACCATCAGCTGTTCGCAAAGTTTAGCAAGTGTGAGTTCTGGTTGGATAGTGTGAAGTTTCTGGGCCACGTGATTTCGGCCGAGGGAGTTAGTGTTGATCCTGACAAGATCGAGGCCGTGCTGAATTGGAGTAGACCCACTACTGTGCCAGAGATTCGGAGTTTCTTGGGTTTAGCGGGCTACTACCGATGATTTGTGCAGGATTTCTCCCGGATAGCTACACCACTGACCAGGTTGACGAAGAAGGGCGTCAAGTTTGAGTGGTCTGATGCGTGCGAGGAGAGTTACTTGCTCCTGAAGGAGAGGTTGACTACTGCACCGGTTCTGACGTTGCCAGACGACAGTGGTGAGTATGTTGTGTACAGCGACGCGTCGAAGTTGGGCATTGGCTGTGTGTTGATGCAGCATGGTAGAGTTGTGGCGTACAGTTCCAGACAGCTGAAACCGCACGAGGTCAATTATCCGACGCATGATTTGGAGTTAGCCGCTATTGTGTTAGCGTTGAAGAGTTGGAGACATTATCTGTATGGTGCTCAGTGTAAGATTTTCACTGATCACAAGAGTCTCACGTACTTGCAGACACAGCCGGATCTGAACATGAGGCAGCGCCGATGGATGGAGTTGATCAATGACTATGATTGCACGTTTGAGTACCATCCGGGGAAGGCTAATGTTGTGGCAGATGCACTTAGCCGGAAATCGGGAGCCTCGTTGTTTCACATGTGTGTGGCCCGAGTATCGATGTTAGCCGAGCTTCGGGCTACGGGTGCTGTGTTTGATTATGATGATGATGGAGCCTTGTTGGCTAGCTTTCAGGTTCGACCAGTGTTGGTTGATCAGGTGCGGGAGGCACAGGATTCAGATCCTTACC
Source organism: Geum urbanum (assembly GCA_946800695.1). NCBI lineage: Eukaryota > Viridiplantae > Streptophyta > Magnoliopsida > Rosales > Rosaceae > Geum > Geum urbanum. Next base: position 35,361,923 of record OX326997.1, on the reverse strand, counting down.
TGTTAGGCAAGAAGACCATGATACGGAATGGTGTGCCTACAGAGTTCCGATTGAGCGACAACGGTACGTTGTTGTTCAGAGGAAGGCTATGTGTGCCCCGAGACGAGGATTTGAAGAAGGAGATTCTGGATGAGGCCCACAGCTCAGCGTATGCGATGCATCCCGGGGGTACGAAGATGTTTCGTACACTTCGAGCGTACTATTGGTGGCGCAACATGAAGCGGGAGATTGCCGCATATGTGAGTCGGTGTTTGATTTGTCAGCAGGTGAAGGCGGAGAGGCAGAAACCTGCAGGGAAATTACAGCCACTTGAGATTCCGGTTTGGAAGTGGGAGCACATTACGATGGATTTCGTCTATCAGTTGCCGCGTACTTCGGCGGGCAACACTGGCATTTGGGTTATTGTTGATCGACTGACGAAATCCGCACACTTTCTAGCACTTCCAGGGAAGGTATCAGTGGGCAGATTGGCTAAGTTGTACTTGTCGGAGATTGTTCGCTTGCATGGAGTGCCTGTGTCCATTGTTTCTGACCGTGATAGTCAGTTTACATCTGAGTTTTGGCGGGCGTTGCAGCGAGCTTTGGGCACGAAGTTGCGATTTAGTACAGCTTTTCATCCTCAGACTGACGGGCAGTCCGAGCGGACCATTCAGACTCTTGAGGATATGTTGAGGTCGTGTGTGTTGCAGTTTCGTGGAAACTGGGATCAGCAATTACACTTGATCGAGTTCGCCTACAACAACAGCTATCAGGCCAGTATCGAGATGGCACCATACGAGGCTTTATACGGGAAGCAGTGTCGCACTCCATTGTGTTGGAGTGAGGTGGGCGAGCGTTGGCTTATTGGTCCGGATTTGGTGAAAACCACGATGGAGGACATACAGGTGATTCGGGATCGGTTGAAGATTGCCCAGGATCGACAGAAGAGTTACGCGGATGTGAGGAGGAAGAGTTTGGAGTTTGAGGTCGGTGATTGGGTCTTCCTGAAACTGTCTCCGTGGAGGGGAGTAGTACGTTTTGGGAAGCGTGGCAAGCTTCGACCGCGGTACATTAGTCCGTATGAGATTACGGAGAGAGTTGGAGCTGTTGCTTACCGACTTGAGTTACCGACTGAGATGGCTCGTGTACACGATGTCTTCCATGTTTCGATGTTGCGGAAGTACATCTCAGACCCTTCACATGTGATAGCCCCACAGCAGTTGCCGATCAGAGAGGATTTATCGTATGTTGAGGAGCCAGTACAGATTCTCGATCGTCGTGAGCAGGAATTGAGGCACCGCGTGATTTCGCTGGTGAAGGTCTTATGGCAGAATCACTCAGTGGAGGAGGCCACTTGGGAGACCGAGCAGTGTATGCGGGAGCAGTATCCTCATCTGTTCACCTGACAGGTATGTAAATTTTGAGGTCGAAATTTCTTTAAGGGGGGTAGATTTGTGACGACCCGAACCAGAATCAGAGGTGTGTTTGGCACGATTCTCGAGATTTGAGTTTAGTCGCGATTTTACGATATTGTGTGGTTTGCCGATTTGATTCGCGACTTGGTTTTCGGTCAAGAATTTGGGTTGAGTGTCTTTACGGAAATCGTAGAGTACGTGATTTCGAGTTCGTGGGTGGTTTTGGAAGATTTTTCCGATAACTGAGGAATATTTTATGATTATTTGAAGTTTCGGGTTTCGACGAGTTTATCCAAATGTTTCGAGCTTATCCGAATCATTTCGTATTTTCATTTTGGACCGTTGATCGACCCGAGGGACGAGTATAAATATCGAAAAGCCGAAAAATAGTCGTGGAATAGTCGAGAATTCATTGTGGGAGTTGACCAGCCGTTGACTTTCCTATTCTGGAAAGTGGACTAGCAGCCGAGAAGGGAAAGTTTCCCAAACGGGAAGTTGATTTCCGGCGACCTTTTTCCGGCCACCTTGGACTTCGAGGAAGGTATGGTTAGAACCTCCATGTGATTTCGAGTACATTGATGTATGGTTTGATGAGTTTTGATTACGTTTTGGTTGGACCCGAAGTGGGTCGGCTTCGCGTCCGTCGCCGGTGACGGGGAGCTTGGCTCTGGCGAGGTTTGGAGGTGGGGGTTAGGGGGGAAAGACTCCCCTTGCTTCTCTGAACCTCATGGTGTGTGTAATTTGATCGGAGATGGCGAATTGGGATGAACCCGAATTGGGATCCGATTTGGGTATCCCGATTTGGTTTCGTGAATTTGAGGTGGTTGTGCTTTGAATCGAGTCTTGTGTTAGAAGAAAAAGATGTTCGTGAGGTTGTGATGGTCCGATCTGGAGCTTCCCGCCGTGGAATTCCTCCGTTGACGGCGCGCCGCCGCCGGCGGCGGCGGTCAACGGTGGTCAACGGCGGTCAGAAAGTCAACTTTTCAGATTTCGATGTAATTAGTGTCATTTTTCTCGTAATCGCGCCCTGATTATCGTACGGAGGTTTTCGGGTTGGTTTGGTTAGCCGATTTTCAGTCGAGATTTTGAGTGGGGATTTCGGGATTTCCGTAATTCATTTTGTACTGCATTTCGTATTTCCGGGAACGGTTGGTTTCCGTGCATCAGTACAGTGTTGTGAATTACGATATTGATCAGTTATGTGTGTATGTATTCAGGAGATCGAGATCGAGATTTGGATCGTGATCGTGCTTCGGGCGAGGGTACTTCCGCCGGACCACGAGTTTAGCGCGAGTTCGCGCTAGCGGATCTGTGAGTGGACAATTTCTTTTCACGGAAACGATTGCGAGTCTTTTATATGATATATGAACTTGAGCATGCGTATGAGTTTTCGGATTAAATGAGCATGTGTTTTACGATTATACGATTATATTTTTACGGATATACGTATACGAGTATACATACATAAATATGCTGTTTCATGCATTTGCATCGAAATGTTTATGATTTGGTTTACACAGAGTACAGTCTTGGTTATGTTGTTGTTGTATCGATACACTTTGCCTCGTCGGCTGATCCCCGACGGAGGGCCGCCTGGAGGGGCGTTTCCCCAACCAGACCGGTGAGGGGCGTATTCCCCGGAACCGAGGCCATTTCTGGCTTAGAATCACGTGGAAGTCAGAGAGACTCCGTGGTTCAGACTGTACTAGCACGGAGGAGTCCATGAGTGACCCCGTGGACTTTTACTTACATGCTCAGTACACTGGAGGAGTATGAGTTTTACCTCGTGTACTTGTTATTTTATTTACCTGGACTCGCATATGTTGTTTTAAACATATATATATATAACTGGTGAAAGACATTTATTTTCGTCCACTCACTCTAACGGTTTTCATGTCTTTCCCCTGGGCTTTTCGGTTTTCGTGCCCAGTTGCAGTTCAGGTTTGGTGTTTCACGTCGCGGTTTGGAGGCTAGTGATCAGAGTCACCTGTGTTTTCCAGTAGGTTCAGTTTCTCCTACTGATGTACATGTTGTATATATTTTATACTAGAGGTCGCTCTGATACGTTCTGATACTTGTTTATACGGATTTTCTCGGATATACATATATATAGTACAGTATGTTTACTGTTTGTTGATTATATTGATGTTGAGAAATCCGGATGGGATTGGTGCCCACGGTTTGCTTTTTGTGGCATAGGATGAAGTGTATTTTCCGCGTGCAGGTTAAGGTAATTCCACGCTAGTAACGAAACTCTGCCCAAATTTCGGAAAATTTTTGTTGGTTCGTATTTTCGAAGGGGTTCGATTCCGGTTTAGGGTGTTAAATCGGGGTTGGGTCCTTTCATTAAATTTATAGATTGGTCCTTTGTTTAAGCTCAATGCCTCAAACGATGTCGTAGAAGGTCGATTGCTAGCTCAGTTAACACATGTATGGTGTATCCATCAGAAATGAAATTATACAAATCTGTATTCTATAAGGCTAGAAATGATAATTGCATGCTTGGTGATGAGACTAGTTTCAGAGTTTATGCATAGTTGTGTTTGATATCTGATTTTGTAGATTGATGAGCTTGTAATTTGTGTTTGGTGATAGCATTTTGAGCCGGCAGAAGTTGGAATGCTGGCAAGGTGCTTCTGCATTCCGCTTGTTTCAGTTCGCGTTGGAAAGATCATCAAGACTATATGGATCATCTATATATTCATTATTGTACAGGTTTGGGATATCAGACAACCAGACCCACTTCGTCAGGAACAAGGAGTTTAAGGAAGTTGCTGATAATCTCCAAGGCCCACTCAGACAAATCTTTGTCGAGTTCTTGGAGAGGTCTTGCACTGCTGAGTTCTCTGGGTTTCTTCTCTACAAGGAGCTCGGAAGAAGGCTCAAGGTAAATTAATTCAGCTATGTATTTGATTAGACATTAACCCATTTTCTGAGGGGAGGGGAATTTATAGTATGTGTTCCATATATTGATATACTTCTACTTATAAATTGGCCGTTGTGGTTGTAACATGAGTCTTTATTCTTGTAATTTTAGTCCATTAGTAGCCTTGTTACTACTTTGAGGACATTTTATTGTCAATCTTGTAATTTTGATTGAATAACATGCAAACATTTAGATTATGTGGTAATTTGATGGTTATATGATGTGATTTTGGGTTAATAGAGACGTAATTTTAGGTTGATGTATGAATTCTGAATGTTGCAGAAAACCAATCCAGTGGTGGTTGAGATTTTCTCTCTCATGTCCAGGGATGAAGCCAGGTATGCTGGGTATGTATGAGTGAACATAATTTAGACTCTTGATATCTATTGTTTTGAATGATCACTGTAAAACTGAATAAGTTTGTGTTTTGATTGCTGGATGTGCCAGGTTCTTGAACAAAGAACTTTTTGATTTCAATTTGGCGCTAGACTTGGGGTTTCTGACCAAGGCCAGGAAGTATACTTTTTTCAAGCCCAAGTTTATCTTCTATGCGACTTACTTGTCAGAGAAAATTGGATACTGGAGATACATCACCATATACAGGCATCTCAAGGCAAACCCCGAGTACCAGTGCTATCCCATTTTCAAGTACTTTGAGAATTGGTGCCAGGATGAGAACAGACATGGTGACTTCTTTTCTTCACTCATGAAGGCACAGCCCCAATTCTTGAATGACTGGAAAGCAAAGTTGTGGTCTCGATTCTTCTGCTTATCGGTATTTGAAACAAACAGACAGACAGCATGAGGACTCATATCAGTTTCTAATCCTTGCAGTGTAGCTTTAATTGGCCGGTGATAAGTATCCAGCTAACATATATGTTATATGTGTTCCCTCTTTGCCAATGTATATAAGTAGAATGGTTCAGTATCAAATTATGGAAGTGAAGCAGCTGTCCATAGATTCATATTCAACCATTCTTAACAATCTTTTTTTGCAGGTGTATGTAACAATGTACCTAAATGACTGCAAACACACAGCCTTCTATGAAGGCATTGGGCTCAACACAAAAGAATTTGACATGCACGTTATCATCGAGGTGGGCTGCAATTCCATATTCTTTAGTTCTTCATTATCATGGTATTGCAGTTGTAGAAGCGGAACTTGCAGCAATCTGCTCTACGATGGGGGAGCGACTGGTACATATTAGACAAGTCAGGAGCCAATGTGGCATCTAGTTCACCTCTCTATGCTATATAATTATAACTAACAGTTTAAGTGTTCTCAATGGTTACTTATCTGTGTGATAGGTGGAGCGAGCAGTAAAGAGACTGTAATTAAACTTGAAGGTATTATGTGTGATCTATTTGTTGTCTTTTCTCCATGTCTCTAAATTATTTTGATTTCTGCAGTGCATATTGCACTAAAGGGAGGTCTGTCATTGGATTATATCATACAATAAGTAAACTTTCCACTATCATTCTAGAAATCCTAACCCGGTTTTACAAGTTATTATGTCTGTCTCTAGTTAGAGATATACTAGTTTTAGGATTAACGAGAAGGCATATATATATATATATATAAATATAGCTGCTGTAGTTTCACAGAACCTCGGGAATGGACAAAAAGGAGTAGAGCAGATAACAATGGTCCTTGTTACTTATTCTTTTAATGGCATAAGTTCATTGCAATGGTTTGTCTGATAATCACTGTGTAACTAGGTTGCTGAAAGGCAAGGCTGAACCGATGAAGGCATTGAAGAAGGAGAGAGTATCGAAACCAAAGAAGATCAAGAATTCAAGGATGCTGATGCTCTGAAGCGTGCTACTGGAATCTTCATATTCGTGTGAGCTAATACTCTTGTACTTCACTGTTAGATTTGTATTGAACTTCTGTCAATGTTTTCTTTGCCTTTATTTGTAATGTTATAGTGTTTGTGGTGAATCAACGGGAGGATTTCCGTAAGAGCTTCAAAATGGAGTTTTGTAATGTCAACTCTGGACCAGCTGTAAGTTTATGATACTGATCCTTCCTTTACTTTTTTTAAATAGTTGCAATTTTTATATGTGCTAAATCTATAATTCTAGGCAATCTCATTGCATTTTTTCTTTCTTGTTGTTTGGTTGCTTAAAGAATAGCACTGTGACTTCAAATCAAAGCAATGAGAAACTAGTTCATGATCTGTGTTAATATGTATATCTTAGTCTTGTTTGTCTGTCTGTGCTTCACTAGAAGTAGCTACGCAGGACCATGTCATGGTGATGGATGATTAGTTGTTAATTATGTATGTTCTAATTGCAGGTTCGAAAGGCTGGAGGGGGAAAATTGCTGGTAGCTTCTAATCTTTATCATTTTCTTTGTCTTTTCTTTTCAGGCAACATATACTAATAAGATCCGTTGAATATATACTGTTAATGATTACTCAACGTGAACTTTTGATGAACTCTATCAATATCTCCAGGCACTCTACTGATCGTGAAGTTGCACTGATGATTCTAATGGCTTATCTTTCATATATGATGGCATAAATAAGATTTATACCGAACATATTGGACTAGAAGCTTATGAATGGCTGAAGAAGAGCTTTATCTTTTTATATAGTTAACTCTGTGAACTTGAATGGCTATGTAGACTTTATGAATGATAAAAGTGTAATACACTAGTAGATTTGCAAATTTGCACAACAATGATCAGCTCTATTTCTTTGTGATGGTCGTGTTGCCATTGTTAATTAGCAGATTTTCACATTTTGATTATCTTCATTTATTTTCGATGGACAAGTTACCGTCGCAAAAAAATGGAGATTTTTTTTGTCACGGGAACATGTATTTGCGACGGCAAAAGTGTCGTCGCAACGGTGGGTTTACGACGGTAATTTACCGTCACAAATATAAAAATAACACTACGGTCAACAAATTTTGCGACGGCATTTTTACCGTCACAAAAGAACTATATTTGCAACGGTAGTGTTTTACCGTTGCAATAGGTTCAGACGACGGTGAAAAACCGTTGCAATAAGCAATTGCGTCGCCACCAATTGCGACGGAAGCGTTGCCGTCGCAAATACTATTTTTGCCGTTGCAAAACAGCATTTGCTACGGCGTTTTCATCTTTTGCAACGGCAGCTAGCCGTCGCAAATTGTATTTTTTGTTGTAGTGTAATCATAATCTCGTATGAAATCTCATGCTCGTAAAACCATAATCATGCTGCATGCTCAAGTTCATAAATCACATAAAAGACTCGCAAGATTTCCGTGAAAAGAAATTGTCCACTCACTGACTCTCAATATGCGCACACGCGCTACACTCGTGGTCCGGCGGAAGATCCCTCGCCTGAAGCACGATCACGATCCAGATCTCGATCTCGATCTCCTGAACATATTCATAAAACATAACTGATCAAAATCGTAGTCCACAACACTGTACTGATGCACGGAAACCAATCGTTCCCGGAAATACGAAATGCAGTATAAAATGAATTACAGAAATCCCGAAATCCCAACTCGAAATCTCGACTGAAAATCGGCTAACCAAATCAACCCGAAAACCTCCGTACGATAACCAGGGCGTGATTACGAGAAAAATGACACTAATTACATCGAAATCTGAAAAGTTGACTTTTTCCTCGTCGTTGACCGCCGCCGCGGGCGGCGGCGCGCCGTCAACGGTGGAGTTTCACGGCGGAAAACTCCAGTTCCCAAGGTCTCATTAAGGCGAACAAGTTTCTCTTCTACCTCACAAACCAATTCCAAGCAGAACTACCTCAATTCTTCGAAACCAAATCGGAATACCCAAATCGGATCCCTAATCGGGTTCACCCCAAAACACCACCTCAGATCAATTTAAACACACCATGAGATTCAGAGAAGCAAGGGGAGTCTTTTCCCCCTAACCCCCACCTCCAAACCTCGCCGGAGCCACCATCACCAACCCCGGCGACGGACACTAAACCGACCCAGTTCGGGTCCAACTCAAACGTGATCAAAACTCAACAAATCATACATCAAACAACTCGAAATTACTCAAGGGTTCTAACCATACCTTCCTCGAAGTCCAAGGTGGACGGAATTAGGTCGCCGGACGGTGACTTCCCAAAATGGCAACTTTCCTTTTCGGTCCGATGGTTCACTTTCCAATTTTGGAAAGTCAACGAAATTCCAAGTCGGTCAACGCCCAAAATGAAGTTTTTCGACTAATTCTCGACTAATTTGCAATTTATACTCGAGCCTCGGGTCAATCGACGGTCCGAAATGAAAATACGAAATGATTCGGATAAACACGAAACAATCGGATAAACTCGTCGGAACCCGAAACTTCAAATAATCATAAAATATTCCTCGGTTATCAGAAAAATCTTCCGGAACCGCCCACGAGCTCGAAATCACGTACTCTAAAATTTCCGTGAAGACACTCAACTCAAATTCTCGACCAAAAATAAAGTCGCGAATCGAATCGGCAAACCACATAATATCGCAAAACTGCGACTATAACCAAATCTCGAGAATCGTGCCAAACACACATCTGATTCTGGTTCTGGTCGTCACATCTTCTCTCCTCGGGTGTGCGGGTACGCGTGTTCGGGTGTGGCTGTTAGAAGAATACAACAACAAACGGACAGTCAGGGGTGGAGACAGGGGTGGCCTACCTTCAACGCTCTGATGCCTAAGTTAGAAGATGTATTGGATATAACAGTCAAGCAAACGTGCGTGAGAGTAGGTTGGAGTGTTTAGTGCTAGGATTCGAATTGAATGCGTTGGGTTGAATGTCGTTACCTGTAATAAATACCTTACATATATAGGTGGTTGAGCTTGGTGCTTGATGGTGTTCTTCGATGTGGGACTGGTCTGGTTCTGTTGGTGTGTGATCCGCACATTCGGGTATACGCCCCACGGGCGCGTGCGCGCTCGGATGGGGTCGGTCTTATGAGCGAAGTTGTAGCCTTGCTGGTGGTCTTTCGGGTGGTCTGGTAGATGTTGTTCGCCTGCTTAAGTGGATAAGTATACTTAATCGGACAACTAATGATGCTATACTAACAAGTCTCCCAAGTCTCCAAGTCAAAGAGAACTTTCTTGACTGGGGAGTTGAAAAATTGTTCGTGTGATTAACAAGAATACATATCCAATTGAGCACTGGTGTATGATCATGTAACCCCCAAGTCCCCCAACTCTCCGGTCAAGGAAGGGCTCGTATGACGGACTGGGTACCTGCGCGTTTGATGGTGTACCTGTGCCTGTATTCTGGGCCCGGCCTCCAAACGGATTTTGCTATTTTGGAGCCGCGCGCCCGTGGGGTGTTGCCTGGTAGACATAGATACGCTCAACATAGATATATAGGTATGCAAATGTGTGAATGTATGGTATGATGTGTGAATGTATGCAAATGTTTTATTGTAACGCCAACGCTGGGATGCCGTTGCGTACGTCGCACGTCAACGGGGATGCCGTTGCGTACGCTGTATCGTCAACGGTGAGATCAAGACTGCGACGTACAATTGTTGCGGCGCGCACAAACGCGTACCCGTGCCGCCCATCGGACTTAGCGCGCAGAGGCCTCTGCCGCCTAAACCGGGTAGATTTCGCGCACGGAGAGGACGGACCCCACACCCCTACCGGCTGAGTCGGCGAATCGATCGTTAACGTTACGCACACGGAGGGGAAGAACCCCACGCCCGTGCCGCCCATCAGCTTAGCGCGCCCAGAGAGGAGTCGGCCCCATGCCTCTGTCACCACAGCCGGCTTGTTTTTTTCGCGCACGGAGAGGACGGACCCCACACCCTTGCCAGCTGAGTCGGCGAGTCGATCGTTAACGTTGCGCGTACGGAGAGGATGGACCCCACACCCGTACCGCCCATCAGTTTTAGCGTGCGCAAAGAGGGGACGGACCCCATGCCTGTGCCGTCTAACCCGGCTTACTAGTTCTTACCGCTACCCGCGCGTTGGGGAGGTGTTCTACGCCCGTGGCGGTGATCGCTGTGTTTTGGCAGTTGCGGGAGTTCGTGGTTCGCTGGTCGTGCGGGTGGTGTATTCACCAGTACGAATGGCGGGGGACGTGTCGTGTCTTGCCTTGGGTGGGGTGATGCTCTGACGAGGCACTTGAGGTGACATTCCTTTTGACTGCTCCTTGGGAACCGTTGTATAATAAATGCTAGCCGTCGTAATTAATGCTGGCGTGCCCTGGGCATTAAATGCTGATGACGTAGTAACTGCTCGAAACTCATGCTGCAGGCGCGTGGGCGCGTGTGGTGTTGCATGGGTGACACGTGTCGAGCCGTGGGAGACCGTGCTAGGGTTTGAAACCGAGGCGGGAAGCTGAAGAGGAGCGCGGTTACTTATGCGGGCAGGTGAACCGCCTTAGGGACACGTGTCGTGATCTGACGGTGGATACGCGAAAATGGACGGCTGGCGTTCATTGGCGTGTACCGTGCGATCAGTATAAATAGGGGCTCTGGTGTCGTCTTCCTCCTCACTTTCACAATTTACCGAAACGCTGCAGAAATTACTTCGCCTACTGTTCCTCTCTGATCTCTGTGTTCCTTGCTCTTTGCCGGAATCCTTCATCGAAGTTCATCCTCTCTACCTTCAGTCTCGATTTGGTGAGGCTCTTGGACTTGTTTTTGCTCTTTTCCGTTTTGGTTTTTGTTTGTTTTTGGTTTTTCTGGTTTCTGTTTGTTTCTGCTCTGTCACGGATTCTGGGTTTTTGGCCTTTTCTGGGTTTGCATCTCAAGAACAAGGCGTGTTCTTGAGGTGTGCCAGGTTTGATTTTGTTTGGGGTAGGAATTTTAGGTTTTTGGTGTTTCTGGTAGTTTGCTTTTTTTTTTGCTAAGTGTGGGTGTCGTGTGCGTGCGTCTAGGAATGGAGCCAATAGAAATATCGACCGGGCAATCGCGTGAGCGTATATACGTACCGGGGGTGGGGTGGTTAAGTTGTGGTTCAAGCGGGTCGAGCACATCGTCGTGCGAGTCCGTGATGAGTGTGACGCCCATGCGATTCATCCCTAACGCTTCTCCTGTGGTGCAGCAAATGGATCCCCAACAAGCGCTTGCTTCCACAGGGTTAGGGGAATCGTCGGGTGGATCCTCGTCGTCTGGGCCATGGGGTGAGGAGCGCGTGCGACAAGATCAGCCCGTGACCCAGTTTCCAGAGGGCGGGTGAGTTAATTGGGTGCTCCCCGACGGAGTGCCGGTGCAAGAACCAGAGCGGGCGCCGAGCGTCAAAGAGATGGCGCGGTGGGCGAGGGACTACGACATTCCTTCGTCCGTCAAGCTGAAGATACCAGGGAGGGGAGAGATGTTCACCCGACCGCCTGCTGGCCACGTATGCGTCAGCGAGTTCCACCTGAAGGCGGGGATAAAGCTGCCTCTCCACCCGTTCTTCCAATACATCCTGGCGCTCCTCAGGATCTCGCTCGGTCAGTGTGGGCCTACACTGACCCGAACGTTGGTGGCGTTTTTTAACATCTTCCGTTCGAGCGGGTTGGACCACCCCACACGGGCGGAATTTCTTCACTTCTTCCGTCTGAAGTACTCCTCCCGTCGGTGAGACTCGGGCACCTTCACCGTGGAGCCAAGGGTGAAGTGGTGGCTGATCGATCCTCCCAGTTCCTCCACCAGCTGGCGTACGATCAACTGCCTGGTCGGAGGTGATTGGGAGTTTGGCGCGCACGCCCCTGAGATCGCGGCCAACGCCCACCGTGTCCACCGAGTCCCCCAGCGCTTCCATTGGTTGGACACGAACGAGTATCCCCTGACGCCCGAGGAGGAGAATAGGATAGCTCGTCTGAAGTTTGTCTTTGACCCTAGGCCCGAGGCGAGACACTTCTGGGCGGCATGCCACTGGGATTTGATCGAGAGGAATCGCCTAGCCCGTACGCCTGGTCTGTCGGGTGGCGCTTATCTGTACTGCATGTGTAGTGTAATTTTGATCGACTGTTGCTAACCTGTACTTTCTCTGTTTTTGCAGTGAAAATGTCCAAGTCCAAGGCGAGCGACCGGGATGCTGAGCAGCTGCGCCGGCTGAACATGCTGCTGGAGGGCGTGGACACCGTACGCCGTGTCGTGGTGGATCGCACTGGCGGAATGCGGGTGGGTGAGGAAGTTCAGCCCACCATGCGTGCGCCAGCAGTGAGTGCGCATGCCTCCCCCGTTCGCCAGCGTTCGTCAGGCGCTGACCCGTTTGTTTCCGCTGCTGCTAACGTCGAGCAGCCAGCGTCCATCCCTCTTCCTCCTCCTCCTCCTTCTTCCTCAGCCAATCGGGGCTCGAGCAGGGCTGAGCGGGACAACCGCCACCGCGAGAAGGAGCAACGCCAAGTGGATCGTGATCAGCGCCGGTCCGACCGAGTGGAGCAGAGGGACAGGCGTGACACTGCCCGCACGCCTCAGTCTTTAGGTCTACCTTCATGTCCTCCACGAGTGCCTGAGCAGGGGGAAGGTGAGGAGCGCGCGCAGAAGCCCCCCCGGACTGAAGACTCCTCTCCTGGCCCCACACCTGGGTCGAATGCTGATATCGTGGATGCTCTGCGCCGTGCGCTGGTGGATGGCGCCGCCTCACATGGGCCCCTGCTGCAGCCGCTGGAGAATGCCGCCCCCGACGGGCTGGACGCGGCCTTCATTGCGTGCGCCCGGCTGCAGCACCAGCTCTTCTGTGTCTGTTCGCGGGAGAATCTGGAACTTGCACGCCTGAGGGCCGACGCGCTGAAGCACCGGAAGGTGGTGGAGCTGATGGTGGCCAGCCTGGATAAGGCCAATGACCTGGCCCAGTGGTACACCGCCCGTGCAGAGGAGGCGACTGCCCGGTCTGCTGAAGCTACCGCCCGCGAAGCTCTGGCGAGGACGGAGCGGGACAAGGCCATGGCCGAGGTGGAGCAGATGCGCGCCGAGCTAGAGCGCGTTCGTGCTGAAGCAGCCGCTCGGGAGGCACTGTCGGCGTCCCGGTTGAAGGAGGCGGATCGCGTTGCTCGCATGGATGCTGTGGCGACGTTCAAGGAGTCTGACGAGCTCCGCGAACTGGTCAGAGCTGAAGTGGATGAGCAGGTGGCTGCCTTCCAAGAAGCGGTGACTCCCTTCATCAAGCTGGAGGAGTACCGGGCGTTCGTGCGGTCTGAAACTGAGAGACTGGCGGGCGCTCAGGCTCCTGCACCTGAGGGAGAGGTGGAGCCCTCCGGGGAAGCTGGCGAGGCGGAGCTGGAGCCTGTGATCGTGCAGGTGGACCTGGGCGAGCAAGTAGAGGCGGTGGGGGCGGTGTCTTCGGAGGAAGCAGAGGAGCTAGAGGTTGATACGGGGGCTTAGTGTAGGATTTTTCTTCCTCTTTTTTTGTAATAGAGTAGGATTTTTGTAATCGGGCCTTGTGCTCTGAATATCAATGAAGTCTTTTCCTTTTGTACGTGTGCCTTGTCTTAAATTTTTTTTTTTGACATCTTTTGAATGACTCGCGCGAACGTGCGCCCCCTCTCTTTTGCTTTTGAATGGAATTCAACCAAGTGTTACATTCGTGCGAACAGCCTATCCCCAGTCCCCCGAGTACTGGGCGGGCGGGGTAAGGACAAACGAACGCAATAATATCATAAACTTAAAAAATGAAAAAGTACAAAATAACAAAATTTTAATGAAAGTACTTCCTCAAATGTTGCATGTTCCATGGGTGCCGTAGTCGTTGACCCTGCATATCTCGGAGGTGGAAAGTGCTGGTGCTTATCACCTCATCGACGACGTACGGGCCTTCCCACAACGGACGGAGTGTCTTCACCTTTTGCTGGATTGCCTTCATCACCCATTCCCCCAGTTGGATTGGTCGAGTCCGAATGCGCTGGTTGAACAATCGGGCGATCCTTTGCTTGTTCGCGGCGTTGTGGAGATGCGCCGTGTCCCTCCGTTCTTCCAGCAGATCGTTGCTGAGGCGTAGCCCCTCGCCGTTCGTGCGTGGATCGTACCCCTCGATCTGTGGGCTCTGATGGGTGATTTCTAGGGGTAGCACAGCTTCCGTTCCGAATGTCAGGCTGAACGGGGTTTCGCCCGTGGCTGCGTTGGCGGTCGTTCGGATGGACCACAGAATCCCTGGAACAACCTCGGGCTAGCGCCCGTATCCCGCATCCCCGGGTTCGATGTCTTCAATTTTCTTCTTGATACCAGCCTTGATGATCTTGTTAGCTGCTTCCACCTGCCCGTTTGTCTGAGGGTGCGCTGGTGATGAGAACACGAGGTCCGTTCCTTGTCGTTTGCAGAAAGCTATGAGTCGGGGGTTGTTGAATTGTGGCCCATTGTCTGTTATGATGCTGATCAGCGTCCCGTAGCGACAGAAGAGGAAACGCCAGAGGAAGCGTTCCACCTTCTCCGTGGTGATCTTTGCCATCGGTTGGGCCTCGATGAATTTGGTGTGGTAGTCAATGATGACGATCAGATATCTGTACTGCCCCTTCGACTTTGGGAGTTCTCCGATCAGGTCCAGTCCCCACTGTGCGAACGGGACGGGCGATAGGAGGATGGACAGTGGGACGGCGGGCGCGTGGTGGTGATGTGCGTGCAGCTGGCACTGGTGGCATTTGCTTGTTAGCGCCGTAGCGTCCGCATGGATGGTGGGCCACCAGAATCCATACCGAAGGGCCTTGTGTGCGATTGACCTGGCGCCCGCATGATGGCTGCACGTACCCGAGTGGATTTCCTTCAGGATCGAGTTTCCCCTTGTTGGGGTGACGCATCTGAGGCTCGCCCAAGTCCTCCCTTGTTGATACAATGCTCCATCCCGTACGCCGAAGTTGGCCGCCCGTGCGACAATGGTTCTGGCCTCTCGCTTGTCGTCTGGTAACTCTCCCCTTGCCTTGTAAGCGATGAGCACGTCCATGTAGCTGTGCTCGTGTGGTTCGATTGCCAGAACCTGTTCTGCTCCCGAGATGCTCGGTCGTCGCAACACCTCGACGATCCGCTGCCCTGGTCCCATGTGCACGGGTGTCGTGGCCAATCGGGCGAGCCTATCCGCCTTCGCGTTGAACCCTCTATGTATATGGTTGATGTTGACGTATTTGAATCCAGTGATCAGCGCCTTCATGTACTTCAGATAGGCGATCATGGATTCCCCCTTTGCTTGGAATTCTCCTCCGACCTGGCTCACCACCAACTGGGAGTCACTGAACACATTGAGATCGGGCGCCTCAGAGTTCTTGGCCAGCTGTAACTCCGCAATGAGCGCCTCGTACTCGGCCTCGTTGTTGGTTGTCTTGAATTCGAACTTGAGAGCGTACTCTGCATTTACCCCTCCTGGCCCGGTCAGGATGATCCCGGCGCTGCTCACCTTCTTCGTGCATGAGCCGTCGACGTAGAGGTTCCACTCCGACAATGGTCCTTTCTTGACCTCAGATTTGTCGGACGCCTCCACCGTCGGGCCGTCGGATGCGCTGACCGGCGTCGCCTCTGCTTCCCTGTACTCGGCAATAAAGTCCGCCACTGCCTGTCCCTTGATTGCCGTTCGAGGTTTGTACTGGAGATCGAATTCACTTAGCTCGACTGCCCACTTCGCCAGGCGACCGCTGTGATCGAGCGATTGGAGTATCTGGCGCAGGGGCACGTTGGTGAGGATGTGGATGCTGTGCGCTTGGAAGTATGGCCTCAATCGTCGAGCGGCGGTGACGAGCGTGAGCGCCATCTTCTCGATCGTCGGATATCGGGTCTCGGCGCCCTTCATGCCCTTTCCTGAGAAGAAAACGGGCAACTCCGTGCAGTCCTCCCTGTGGACGAGGGTAGAACTGACGGCGGTGAGCGAGGCAGCCAGGTAGATGTACAATATCTCCCCTCGGATGGGTCTGGAGAGAAGCGGGATGGACGCCAAGTACTCCTTGATCTGAAGGAAAGACGCCTCGCACTCTGGCGTCCATGCGACCTCTCGCTTGTTCGTTGTTCGGAGAGCTTTGAAGAATGGGGCACATCTGTCCGAATATCGGGAGATGAACCGGTTCAGCGATGCGAGCTTGCCCGTGAGGCTCTGCAGGTCTGCCTTCTTTACTGGTGGCTTCATGTCGATGATCGCTTTTACTTTGGCGGGCACGGCTTCGATTCCCTGCTGGCTGACGATATATCCGAGGAATTTGCTGTTGGTGACCCCGAATGTGCACTTGGCCGGGTTTAGCCTCATGTCGTTCCTGATGAGGACGTCGAGCACAGTCCCCAAGTTCTGGACGTGGTCGACCGCCTGAACGCTCTTCACCAAGATGTCGTCCACGTACACGTCCACAATGTTGCCAATCAGGCCATGAAACATCGCGTTCATGAGCCTCTGGTATGTGGATCCAACGTTCTTCAACCCGAACGGCATGACGACGTAGCAATATAATCCCTTGTCCGTGACAAACGTCATCGCCTCCTGATCTTCGGGATCCATAAAGATCTGGTTGTAGCCCGAATACGCGTCCATCATTGAGAGGAGCTCGTGCCCAGCTGTCGCGTCTACCAACTGATCGATCCTCGGTAGAGGGAAGCTGTCCTTGGGGCATGCCTTGTTGAGATCACTGTAATCGATGCACATCCTCCACTTCTTGTTGCTCTTCTGCACCATCACAACGTTGGAGATCCACTTCGGATAGTCCACCTTGCGGATGAACCCGATGCCCAGCAGTCGGTCCACCTCCTCGTGCATCGCCGCATAGTGCTCCGCTTTGTATGCCTGCCTCTTCTGTTTTACCGCCCGGGCGCCGGTGCCGACGCTCAGCTTGTGGGATATGATGCTTGTGTCGATCCCGGGCATGTCCTTGTATGACCATGCAAACACCTCCTGCTTCTCTTTCAGCAGCGCGATCAGCCGCTCGGCTATCGCGGGAGCCAGCGATGCTCCAATTTGGACTGTCCTCCCCGGGTGCTCGGAGGACAGCTGAATCGTCTGCAGCTCCTCGCGCTCGGGAACGGGTGACACCGCCATCAGCCCGTCACGCGGATCATCCGGTACTTCCGCTCCTGGTGTAGGTTCTAAGGCGAGGACCTCCTGCCTGTCCCGGGGTTTCGCGGCTTCCTCGTAGTTGTATCCTCGAACGTACCCGACCCCATGCTCGGTTGGGAATCGTCCCAAGAGCAAGTGTCCCGCAATGATCATCTTCAGCTTGTTGATCATCGGCCTCCCGAGAATGGCGTTGTATGGGGAAGGGGTGTCCATGATAATGAAGTCTGTTCGGACCTCGCTGTGCGGGGAGTCGGATGCGCCGATCCCGACTCGGATACTGTAGCTCCCAATTGGATACGACGTTTCGCCTGTGAAGCTGACAACGCACTCATGATCTTGTGTCATCTTGCGGGCAGGCCTGCCGAGCGCTGCGTATGCGTCCAGGTAGATCACGTTTACGGACGCCCCACTGTCCACCAGCACCCTCTTTACGAGGAAACGATCGATGATCGCATCGATCACGAACGGTAGGGTGCTGTCCTTTGGGCTACCTTCCTCATCTTCCGTCGTGAAGCTAATGGCGGATGCCTCCCGTCTTCCTTCCTTCTGCGCTCGCCCCGCCCCGATCGTCAGCACCTCCCTGCTCGAGTGATCGGGCGACGAGGTGCCCTCCTTGCGTTTCCCCCCAAATATTGTGCTGATGGTCCCCCGGGTCTCAATGTTTGTTTCGTGCCGTTGCTCGCCCGCCCCGGGAGGGATGACCCGTCCGTCCTTCTGTATATCCGCAAGGGCCTTCGTTAGCATTATGCAGTCGTTGGTCTGGTGAGTGGTGGCGTTGTGGTACTCGCACCAGACGTTCGGGATTCGTCCGACCGGGATCTTCGCCTTTGATATGTTGTTTGGTGGTAGGATCTGGTGTTGGTATTGGTGGAGCAGGTGCTCATTCGACTGTCGGTTGATTGCATATATCCCCTGGACCGCCGGTCGGTATTGTGGCGCTGGTGGTAGACGGGCATCCTGCTGTGTTGGTCCCCTCGTCTGGTTGTAGCGGTTGTTGTGGTAGCGGGAGGGTGGCCTCTAGTGATTCTGTCTTTGCGCGTCCCAGCTCCTCTTATAGCCCCCGATTGGCTTCTCGTCGTCTGCTAACTGTCGTGGTTGGGCGCTCGTCGCCTCCGGTCTGTTGGTGCTAGATTCGGAGGTGGACCCGTACACTCGCGTTTCTACCAACGCCTTCTGCACAATCAGGTCCATAATCTCGTCGTAGCCGAGATATTCCTTCCTCACCAGCTTCTCCACGAACGGCGTGGCGAGCATGTTATCCATCAGGGCCACCTTGGCCACTCGCTTGTCAAAGTCCCTGCACGTGCTCGCAAGCGTCCTCCATCTGTTAATGTAACTGGACAAGCTCTCGTCCCTCCCCTGGCGGACCTTGAGGAGGATGCCCGTGGTGTTGTACTTGCCCTGGAGCCTGTACCGCTTCTGGAAGCTCTCCGCCAGCTCGAGAAACGAATGGATGGAGCCTGGTGGAATCTCATAAAACCAGCTCCTGGCCTCCTCAGTCAGCGTTTCCTGGAACAGAAAACATAGGGTTGGGTCCGAATACCTGGTCCCGTCCGTGGTGGACCGGAACTCGTCGATGTGCGTGCGGGGGTCTCCGCTCCCGTCGAACCGGGTGATCTTCGTTGTCTTCGCGTGGAGGTCTCTTCCCCTCTCCAGTATGTGCGCCGAGAATGGGCTGACCCGGGGGGTGAACGTCCCACCCTGCCCGGCGAGCTTGTCTTTCCGTAGGCGCGAAACTTCTTCCGCCAATTCTTCCATCCTCCGGAGGATCCGGGCTTTATCCGTCGGAGGTAGCGACTCCCCTCCTGGCGTGGGCGAGCGGGCTCTCCGGGCATTAGCTCCGCCGAACGGATGTAGCTCTTCGTCGGTGGTGTCCTGGGTCCGTTCGCGTTGCCCCTGCGGCGGGCCGACGAGCGCGTCCAATCGTTCCTCCAGCCTCTGCCGGGTCTGGCGCTCCTGCTCCCTATCGAACGCTGCCTCCCGCAGCTCTCAGAGCAAGCCATCGACGCGCTCTTCGCTGCCGCTCGTCCCTGGTTCCACTCGTCGCACTAGTGCGCTCGCGGGTGTTTCCTCGAATGGTGTACTGCTGACATTAGTCTCCTGGGTAGGCATGTGGGCTTCTGGTTAGTGGTGTTTATACGAGGTTTGCAATTTGTAAGTTTCCCACAGACAGCGCCAACTGTTTCTACCGGATTACGCGCGGGACGTAATCTAGCAGAAGCAAGTACGAGCTCTCCTTCTCCTCCTTGTACGTCCGAACGTTGGGGCTGTTCGGATGGTCGGGCGCTTCTTCTCTCCTCGGGTGTGCGGGTACGCGTGTTCGGGTGTGGCTGTTAGAAGAATACAACAACAAACGGACAGTCAGGGGTCGAGACAGGGGTGGCCTACCTTCAACGCTCCGATGCCTAAGTTAGAAGATGTATTGGATATAACAGTCAAGCGAACGTGCGTGAGAGTAGGTTGGAGTGTTTAGTGCTAGGATTCGAATTGAATGCGTTGGGTTGAATGTCGTTACCTGTAATAAATACCTTACATATATAGGTGGTTGAGCTTGGTGGTTGATGGTGTTCTTCGACGTGGGACTGGTCTGGTTCTGTTGGTGTGTGATCCGCACATTCGGGTATGCGCCCCACGGGCGCGTGCGCGCTCGGATGGGTCGGTCTTGTGAGCGAAGTTGTAGCTTTGCTGGTGGTCTTTCGGGTGGTCTGGTAGGTGTTGTTCGCCTGCTTAAGTGGATAAGTATACTTAATTGGACAACTAATGATGCTATACTAACAGTATCGGCCGCCATGCAGAGATGGAAGGAAGGTGCGACTGAGAGTGAAAGCAAGGGGAGAAGAGAAGAAAGCTAGAAGAAATGAAGTGGAGGAGATCGAAGCGCCGATAGTTTTAGGGTTTGTGTTTTCAGGAGAGAGAGAGAACTCAACAACTCAACTTTTTCGCTACCTTGACCCCTTTGCTACAAACGATCCTTCCGATTCCATCTAGTCCGTTCCTAAATACATAAGGTTGGGTCAATTTATATAGCTCACACGGTACATTGAATTTGAATATTAATAATATTAGATATTTATAGAAGCAAATAGAGAGTCGCAACTGGTGATGTAGGAGAAATTGTGATGGAAGACGCTTGTAACTCCTGAACAGAACATAAGCAATGGAGGAGAAATTGCAACAGGGTAGAATGGATTCAATCCCACCGTGCCAAAGGAAGACGCCAAAACATTGAGCAAGAAAATTACAGTACATTATTCACATCCAGATCTTCTACTCAATTTTACTGAGCTTATTATGAAACCACCCTAAGAGTATGGGCACCGTAATAATAAATAGCAATAATATATTTAGTGCAACAAACAGTAGAGATACCACAATGATCAAAAGTAAAATTACAAGCCGCACTACTATTAATCCCCTCCGGGTCCTGCTGGATTTTTACAGCCCCTACTACCATAATTTAATTATAAATAAATAACAACACCTTATACACTTGCTTTCTGGAGTGCTTTCAGTCAAAACGATGTACAGATGCAGTAAGACAGGACAGTATGTTTAGGCTAAAACTGACATAGTAGACAGGATCACTGATTTCCACATTAAGCCTGAGAGACAGTATATGTATACATCTTGTGATGGGGGCCAAAATGATTGGTGCTACATAGACCACAGGCATGCCCGATTTTGCTATTATACTCCATATAATACATGAGATGATTCCTGGTTTCATGTCTTTACATTAAGTCCCTGCTGGGTGTTGGAATCCAAGTCCAATCTGCTGCCGCATATGCTCTGGTATAAGCCTATTGATCAGTTCAGGTGATGCTCCATTTAACTGCAAGATAATTTTTGGAGATAGGTGGGAGGAGTTAATCAACTATTCCAAGAGTAGAAAACATTATTGTTGAGACGAAAATATTTTCTGTTATATGTATGCTATACATTCAGTCACTTGGATAACCTGTATGCAACCAAACTCAATCTTCAGTTGACACTTGACAATGATATCCATTTGCCCCCATCAACGAAATTGTTGATATAATTTATAAAATTTATGAACCAGGACTAAACCAACTGGGCATGCATGAAGAGTAAGTCCTATACCACATAATTTCCTAATTAGAGGGCTATGAGACTCTTCCTGGAAGACTGGAGGGAATCAATTCCAAGTGGCAAAAGGTTCCCACTCTTCAAGTGTTATTGTGTCCCTAGTCTGTCTTCACATAATTTCCTAACCAGAGAGGGCTATGAGAATCTTCTAGGAAGATTGGAGTTTTTTATTCAAATGCACAAGTTCAAATTCCAAAAAGGTCCCCAACAACAAACAAGTGTTAATTGTGTTTTGGTCTGTCTTTACATCTCCCCACACCCCTACTACAACAGAAAAAGGCGAAAAGTCCATTGTGGTAACAAAGAGCCATTACGAACAAGCAACAGATACTAAAATCTGACTAGCATGCTTCATGCTTCATTTTTCATATTGTGATAAGCATAAAACAATGATCGAAGACTCACTTCTTGTTTGAAGTTGAAAAGAGGCGGCAATGGGTGACCATTGGGAAGTCGTGAATTGGGTTCACGAAGTTCGTCAAAAAATGGATGTGTGCATGCTTCAAGCTGTAATTGGCAGTATCAAGTGAGCAACGTTGCAAATAATGCAGCTTCTGAGCTTATAATACTCAATCGAAGAAAAAAGGTGTATTCAACTACAAGTCTACAACACAGGTCAATGTTGCAGTTAAAGTAGCTCTGCCTAAATCTTAATAATAATAAAAGATCTACACGAAAATGCTTAGAGTAGCAGGAGGAATACTGAATACAACTCCTACTCACCGCAGTGCAGCGTAAACTTGGTGAATATTGAAGAAGACGTGAAGCAAGGTCGATTGCTTCTGGTGGCATCCGCTTGTGAAAAACCTGAAGAAATGAACAGATTCATAAAGTTTAGGAACACTGAAGGAAGATAACAATCACACTGAGTGATTTAAGCAACAACGATGATAATCTAATCCAAATCTATATGTTTAAAGGCCAACAGAGTAAGTATGAAAAAACACAGATCAGGTGATGTGGGGTAGATCATACATCATCAGGAGTATGTTTCCAAAAGCAAAGGGGAGGTGAATAAGCTACCAAATGTAGGATAAAAGGTTCCTAACTGGTCCAGCATAGATAGACAGTGATTGGTCAGGGGAAATAAAATTACATGAAGCCAATATGTATGGGTGTCTGTGTAGCCCACTGGTTAATTGCATTCTTTCCCTGTATCGCTCTAAGAACCATCTTCTTTTTTGATAAAAAAATATATATGCTTACCTTGTGCCAAGGATGAGCTTTGATCTGAGGGAACCTAAAATCGGTGTAGTTTGGATTCATGCATCGTATTTCTTCTCTGGTTGGAGTACCAAGAACCTGCAAGAAGCACCTGAATAGTAAGCATGTATATTATGATAATCCACAAATCCTAATTCTTTAGGCAGTTAGGCTTGACCTTGATAATCTCTACAAGTTGGTCCACTGCATTCTCTCCTGGAAACAACGGCTGTACAGTCGAAATGGTTTTATTAGTTAAGAAGTATACATAGTTCTTCTCAAAAAAATTAAATATATATATATATAGTAAATCCTATAGTGACTTAACCATGGATAAGAAAGAAGTTAACCTGGCCTAATAGGAGCTCAGCAAGGACACAACCAGCTGACCAGATGTCGATAGATGTTGTATACTCCGTTGCACCAAAGATGAGCTCAGGAGCCCGATAGTAGCGAGAACATATGTAGGAAATGTTTGCTTCACCCTTGACCTGATTAAAGCAAAAAACAAATGTAGGAACCGAGTTAATTTTTAATCATTGCCCTCAGTAAGACTGCAATGCTAAAATATAAAGAAATAAATTGGAATACGGCTCAAGAGAAACATACCAATACTTTTGCACTTCCGAAGTCACAAATCTTAACCTGGTGCGTGAGGGGATCAACCTGCCATGTACATCAGCAAACCACAAGTATTACTCCCATTTATGCAGCAATGTAGGAACTCTGGATTAAGAGACATATAAACAGATAGCACCTACCAAAAGATTCTGCGGCTTCACATCTCTGTGGCAAACCCCAGGAACAGCATGGATATATGCAAGGCCCCTAAAAATCTGATTTGATGGTTTGCCAATTTACGTTAAGCCATAGTCAAACAAAAGTTCAAAAGAAAAAAAAAAGAAACAAAAAGGTTGGCGAGACAAAATTTCATACTTGATATGTATAAAGTTTCACATAGATGAGTGGCATCCTTTGGTTCATACCACTGTAGTGCTTCAGAACCCTGTACATAGTCTCGGGTACATATTCCATGACCAAATTCAGGAAAAGCTCATCTTTAGTTGTTGTAGAGAAGAAACAATGCTTCAGGGAAACAACATTCGAGTGATCCATCAAACGCATCAACTGCAACTCTCGATTTTTATACCTCCTGTCCTGTAACACTTTCTTTATGGCGACTGTTTCTCCAGTTTCCAAGCATTTCGCCTGAAAAGAAATAATAAGAGACTCCAACAATGAAACGAGAAAATAACACTTTGGTGTCAATAAATTAATATTTTACCTGAAATACAATTCCAAATGACCCAGTACCTACAGCACGCTCTGCCATGTAACTAATTGTCTGCAATGCACAAATTAAAAAACACCTTAGAATACAAAATAATTAGGAGACCAATTAATTCCTCGGCAGTTCAACTGATCTTAAACATAAAAGTGATTTTTGATCATGATGAGAAAAGAGCATTAAATTTCGCACCAAGGAGTTAAAAAGGGTGAGCAAAGAATTTGGTAAGAAAGGTAACTATCATAATTGGAGGCGTCAAAGAAGAAATATAGCACTTACCCGTTTGGGCTCGCCATTTTTCCCACCAATGGTCGTGGATATGATGTGACCAGTGACTGCATCATTTCCCTCAATAACAGGAGCCATTTCCTAATATAAAGCAAAAACACGGTCAATACAGGAAACAACTGCATTCTTGCTATGAAAATTTAAGGATTGGCATTCTGGGCAGCTGTTCAGGAAAAAGTCCTGCTTTGATGCAATTCAAACCAGCTTGCCATCATCAGTAATTCCACTCTGAATGGTTATACAAAGAATCCACATAAAACATGCCCAACTTTCATTGTTATACCATTCTCACATCTCTCATTCTTTAGTATTTAGTTCAGCTAGGCTCTGTGGGTCTATAATTCCAGCCAAGAGACAGACTGAAATATTCATTCACAAACAATATTCAAAGCAAGTACCTTCTTTATGCTAATGTACAATGATGCACTACATGCTATGTAAATTTCTAATTATGCATCCCGATCTTACCATTTTACTTTTGGAATATATGCTTCAAGCCTTGTGTCCTACTGAATCATAAGATTAATGTACACTAAACGACACGCTGAGCAAACGGATGTTCATTGGAATGATTACAACAAAGGTTAATATGTAGAAGCAGACCTGAAAGAGACTCAAACAATGCAACATAACTCAAACTAATGGATATTTAAAATGTGAGATTCAGGAAAGCTGAAAGTGCAAAGATCACAAAAGATATTTCAACTGAAAGCAAAAGCAGATGACCCTAACCTACAAGAAAGCATCACATGCTATGAACCTTGCACTCCAAAGAAAAGATTGTTGATAAATAATAAATAAAAAGAAACATTAACCTCCTCAAGCAAACTAGATTACTTTGAAGATTACTCCTCCTAGTGGGAAAGATAAGGAAAAAGTTTGCGAATGCTACAAAGCAGTCATGGAAAAACAGACTATTAGAGCACAGCAGCCTCCAAAGAACAACAAATAGTTACAAATGAAGTAAATCATCATAGCAAAAGTTTCAGAGGATTCAAAGCAGTTGCCTATAAGTTTTGGTCCAATTAAATACGTAACGTCAATCTTAACCCAGGGAAAACTTCTTCAAAACAGATCACAGCTAAGTTTCCAAAGTTAAACAAAGCATAAAAAACCCCAAATTTTCAGCAAAACAGTTACGATATTGCGATCAATCCAGAAGCCAGTCAGCTCTAGTCTTAATTTTCCATCTTAAGCAACATAACATATTTGTAGACTTGACTATCCAGTTTTATAATGCAATCCAGCATTTTGAACCATTTTCTTCTCGAAATTTTCCTTTAGCGTATTCTAATCTCATCTATCATACCAAAATCTTATCACTGAGACATTGATTACAAAAACAAATGAATAAAATTCACACAAGCTGAAAGAAAACGTAAATCACAAGCACAAAATCTGACAGGAGAGAAGCTCCGGCGAGCAACTGAGAGCTCAAAAACACACAGAAGACTGCAGATCGGTTCCAATTAGAGACGAAATTGTGGTTTTACGGCGGATCAAGGACGATCTAAGTAGTCTAAACCTAGCTGAGCAGAGACCGCAGATTGAAGCAGAAGAGAATCTAAATCGTACGAGCGAGCTGAGCTCAAAGATGTGAAATGTGTGAGAGAGAGAGAGGAGTACTTTATCGGAGTCCATATCGGAGTGCGGTGGTGGTGACGTGGCCTCAGTGGCTCATTGTGGTGTGGTTGTGCCTCTCTGGTTGTTGTTGTTGATGCTTTTTGGACCAAAACCCATGTGATGTGAGATTGCGAGTCTCACACACGCCTCTCTCTCTCACCAACAATTTTCATATTTTTATTATTCTTTCGGCTTTTCCTCTATATACTCTCTCGATCTCTCTTCTCCGTGAGGCAGTCAAATGGGGAGAAAGTATTCAGTACACAGGGCAGTGTATTTACGTGACATTATTTTATTAGTTAAGATTTATAAAATGAGGTAAAATGGAAATATTATTTTTTATTTTAATTTTTAACTAACTTTTAAATCAATAGATACTTGATCGCACAACACCCAAGTCGCGGTGGATCCATCCCCAATTGCGAAGAAAACGCCTCAAGATAAGTAATCCGTAAGTCGTTGACAAGTATTATGAATAACTCTTGATATTTTTATTATTCATTTCTATCTTATACTTGAACTCATTTATTTTAAATGTTAAATAAATTTTCAAGAACATCCTCATCCAGAGCTTCTAACTCGAGGAATTATATTCCTCCCTCTATTATTAATCATATTAAGAATGAAGAAGATATTGAATTCTCAAATATTGAGAATCAACTCCAAAACTGGAGTCTTCCGAAGGTTAAACCTTCTATGATTTATTCTATGAATATGTTCAATTTAAATATGGCTTTGACCATAAAAACAATTGAACAAACTATTCCCATT
Organism: Geum urbanum; assembly: GCA_946800695.1. Taxonomy (NCBI): domain Eukaryota; kingdom Viridiplantae; phylum Streptophyta; class Magnoliopsida; order Rosales; family Rosaceae; genus Geum; species Geum urbanum. The sequence continues at coordinate 35,335,411 of OX326997.1, read as the reverse complement.
GGGAAAGAACATGAAACTATTCAACTATTTCAACCTAAAGAAATCAGGAGATACAAAGATAAATTTAAATATTTTCATCTGAGTTTAGTACAAGTGGCTATTAGACCACTATCTAGAGAATGCTTAAATGCCTCGTTATTAGTTGCTCTACGTGATTGTAGGCACCTCAATTTCAATGATTCCTTATTAAGAATCATCCAAACCAGTTTATGTAACGAACCAGTTTATTTTAACTGTTTTCCTAATTTTTGTGTCTCTTTAACTGACAAAAATATTCTAGATGTTTTAACATTAAATGTTAAAACAAGTGGATACAATTTGAAAGAGGGATCTGAACCTCTAAATATTACTTATATAGTATATTATAAAGCTATGAATACTTTAAGCCCAAGGGCAAAAAAATTATGATACTAAAGGAAAAACGGTCTTAATTGAGACCAATTTACTCAAATCAGATGTGTCTATTCCTCAAATCATCTAATGGCAAGATATTCAAACTCCAGACGAATGGATGCTTGAATCTGTTTCTCCACACAAACCATTAGAAGAGAAAAAAGTAGAAAGAATTCTATAGTTTGATGATGGAGATGTTATTATAAAATTTGACAATAATAGAAGATCTACTAGATTATCTTTTTCTGACGAAAGTCGATCTTCTATTTCATCAAGAAAAAATGAGAATATACAGTCTCAAAAATATTATACTCCAAACCAATCTATGCAAGCTTCTTCATCAAACACCAAAATTCCAAATCTAGTATTTGATGGAACTTGTACAAATTCTCAACAGATTCCTCAATGTATATATCATGAGGAACCTGAAACTTTATCGGAGTTTAATGATATTGCTTTGATAAATGTCATTTCTATTCCTTTTACTTATGATAGAAAGACTTGTAATGTAGATTTTTTTTGCACAAGACAAATATACTCAATTTAGATTATGGTTCTTCTCTACTTTTTCTAAAGAAGAACAACAAAATTTTAAAACTCTTTATTATGGCACTATTGAGGCCACAGAGAAAATTATCTCTTTTCCTATATGGTTTTTAGATCTTTGTTCTAAAGAAAATTCTCCTTGCCTAAATATGCTTAAGTCTTTTGAAAAAAAAATTGGACTACAGCAAAAGGCAATACTGTTTCTTCTATTCATCCGCCTTCAGATCATCTGAAAATTAAGGCTGGAGAAACTATTATTGAGTCAGTTGCTTTCAGTCATGAAAAGTAGCATAATTATACAAATTTGACTCTTCAAACTATGTGTTCTCAACTTGGGAGAATTGAGGAAAAAATTGAAAAAACTCCTCTGTCCCCAATTAAATAAGATAGTAAACAAATATTATCCTCTTCTTCTCATATTCAATCTACTCTAAAAGTAGTAGAACCTTCTATTATTAAACCAAGTATCAATATTACTATCCCCGAAAAAAAAGGATATTGATATTGTTTCAATTCTAACCCAACAATTAGAATCTTTACAGATTGGAAATAATCACAAAACAAAAGAGAAAAAAGCTCAATTAGCTACTCTTTCTGAAACATTTTCAGATTCTGACAAAGAATCAAATATTATTAGTGAATTTGAAAAACAAATTCTTGCTATGGAAAATGATCTTAACAAAGATCAAATTCCCAGTATTAACCAAAATGTTTTTGGAAGAAGTACTGCTTTTGGCAGAAAATCTACTCCTACTGCTTCAACCAGACATTATTATACTCGTCTTACTCCACAGGATTTATTATTCGAAGAAGAAAATTCTAATATTACAGCCAATTATAGTGCCAGAACCATTTATGAATGGAATATTGACGGGTTATCTGAATATCAGCTAATTACGTTACTCCATAGAATGACAATATATTCTACAGTCTGCATTTCTGCTCTCATAATACAGATAGACAGATTGCAGAATATATTATTGCTGGTTTTGCTGGTCAACTAAGAGGTTGGTGGGATAATATTATTACCCAAGATCAGCAGCAACAAATTCTAAATGCAAAAAAATTGGTTCAGACACCAGTGACCATAAAAGATGAACAAGGTCATGATAGTATTATGTATATTAAAACTGCAATTCCAAATGCGGTTTATACACTGCTTACTTCTATTTTGTTAGCCTTCGTAGGATCCAACTCAGTATCCTTCGAAAGAAATAAAGACTTATTAGTCAATCTAAAATGCCCCACCTTAACGCAGTTTAGATGGTATAAGTATGTATTTTTATCCAAAGTTATGATCAGAACAGATGCTAATGCAGACTTCTAGAAAGAGAAGTTCATAGCAGGACTTCTCTATTTGCTCAAAAAGTTAAAGATCGTATTTTAAGGAAACATGGAGGAAACTCTATTCCTTATCACGATTATATTTATGGCCTGCTTATTAGTGAATGTGTTGCTGAAGGTTTATCCCTTTGCAATGACATTAAACTAAAAGCTCAATTAAACGCCAACATTTAACTGGCAAAAAAGAAATTTGTGAATTTTGTGACCAATTTGGTTTTGATCTCCAAATCCCTAAAAATCATAAAAAATCAGATTCAAAATCTTATTCCAAAAAGAAAAGACGCTTCGACAAAAAATCTTCAGCTCCTCCAGACAGGAAGAAGAAACCACTACAAGAAAACTGCACCTAGACCACGGACCATTTCCGTCGTCTAGGTGCAGTTTTCCGTCGTCTAAGATTCCGTCGTCTAAGTACTTAGACGACGGAATCTCCATCGTCCAAGGTCCGTGCTCCAAGTGTTGTCGTCCAAGAACTTGGACGACGGAGAGTTAGTGCTCCGTCGTCCAAGTTCACTTGGATCGCGGACATTATCCGTGGCCCATGTAGACACCTGGACGACGGAAACTCTAAGTCTCCGTCGTCCAGGTGTCTACATGGGCCACGGACATTGCTCGTTTCTCCGTGGCCCAGGTGTTCACCTGGACGACGGAGACTTAGAGTTTCCGTCGTCCAGGTGTCTACATGGGCCACGGAGAACGGCAGGGTTTAGGGTTTAGGGGTTAGGGGTTAGGGGTTTAGGGTTAGGTTTAGGGTTTTTTCACCTGGACGACGGAGAACATAATATTCGTCGTCCAAGTGAATATTTAATTTTTTAAAAAAAATAAATTGAAATTAAATATTATTAATTTAATTTATTATTAATTTAATTTAAATAATGAAAAATAGACGAAAATTAATTAAATAAACTAAATTTTGAATATTACTTAATTATTAAATAATTAAAATTAATTTGTACATACATGAATAATCGAAAAAACCCATAAATTAAAAATTAAAATATTGTTCGGAATGCGGAAAGAAACGAGATAATAAACTACTAGCTAGCTAATACACTGGAGGAGCAGATGCGTCGCCGAGTCCTCCGCCTCCAGCCGGGTCGTTGTCGTCGGGGTGTGGGTTCGGAGGAGGTTGACATACTTCTCGATTTTGTTGCATGAGGGCGATGAGTTGGGCTATTTGTGCTTGTTGTTCGTCAAGTCTTTGCCGCATTGACTCATTCTCCTCTCGTGCCAGTCGAGCCTCTTGAATGGCTGCTTCGACGGCCGCAGCCTGACTCCTTCTCCGCTGCCCCGAACCTCCCGTAGATGATGAGCCGGAGGTCGTCGACAAATCTCGTACCACCCTAGGCCCAAAGTGCCTAACCTCCTTGCCAGCTCTACGACCGTAGACCTCATCTGCGATTGCAATTTGGCTCTCTAGGGATAGAGGAGGCAGTTCTTCCGGCGGCACATCTGGGAACGCAAGCTGAGTGTTAGCCAACTCTTCATGCGCACGCTCTATCGCCCTTGCCTACAAAAGAATAATTAATTTATTATAATGAAATCATATTTAAATAATAATTACTATAATTAAAAGCATATATATATATATCACTTACGCCGCATTGACTCGCTTCATTATCGAGCCCTGGCGTCACGTACGCGCTTACGCTTGCATCAAGATAAGGGTGTTTGGAGCCCTTATCCTTGTGCTCCTTGGCTATTTGAATGAACTGCTTGGCGCCGGTAGTATGGTGTTTCTCCTTCTTCCCCCGGTTGGCTTTGTTGACACCGGAGAATTTCTGTTACACAACATAATTAAATCATTAAAAAATGAATAACTACAATTTAAATAATTCAATTATCTTAATTGAAATAAAATAAATAAATTAATACTTTAAATTTTTCATCGGCAAAGTGGTTACACAACCACTCCCACTCATCTTCTCTCTCCCCTTGCAGCTCTACCGGGGGAGGCACGGGACCGACATCTTGGAAGTACTTATGGAGCTTGTACTACCAATCTTTGTAGATGGAGTTGGCGGTTTGGTTGATATGCCTCAACATAGCCGGTGTCGGATCCACGTCAAATTGTTCCTATAAAAAATAAATAGAAAAATTATAATCGTATATATTATGAAATTTTAGGCCGAGATTAACAATATTATATAATAACTAAATTGGACGTATTACGTACCGAAAGATCTTTGAAGACTTTCGCCTTCTCATGATCCGGCGCCTCCTTCCAAGTAGGGGCAGTGATACGAACCCGGTTACGGATGATTGACCCTATCCCATGCGCCGAGAGACTTGCTAGCTGAGCTGTGGGAGGGCCACCGGTGAATTCGTCGTACGGCAAGTCGATCTTTTTACCTGTCGCCTTGCAAATACGCTCCGCTTTGCCTCCTTTAACGAGACCCCGAGTCCTTTTCGGTTCCGGGTCAGTGGGGGGCCTCCTTTGCCTACGGCGGGCGCTGTACATGATTGATTCGGCGGTCGAGGACGCCTGAGTACTTCCCGTTGAACCGGTACCGGGCGTTGGAGATTGGAAGGGGTCGACATCATCACCGCTCGAGATGAATGGGGGAGCGAGAATTTCCCCAGAGGGCGCTACGGACGGACCAGATGATCCGTCCGGATTGAGAGCGTCGTTGCCCTCCTGTTGAACCCAACCAACTTGGGCCACCAACATTCAGAGCATCTCATCTTCTGTCTCCTGTTGGGCTTTCTTCTTGCCGGATGTCGTCTTTGGCGGAGCCATTTAAACCTAAGAGTACGGTGTTAAAATACCTACTTACCATAATATTTACAACTTAAAAATTTACGCTAATTAATTAAGTACGTTTAAGATTTAAATAGAGTACACTAGCTTGGCATTTTCGGTCGTTCAATGGACGTGCGACCCGCGCGATAAAGTGTAAATTTTCAATTAATCAGCCTTGGTTAAATCGAAAAACATGGCCAGTTAGGGATAGAGATAACGCGAGAGGCAGGACTAATTTCGACAAAAGTCTTTCTTAGTCCAAATCCTGTCACCAGTCATAACCCGTTTCTAGACACCATGTCCGACATTCGGCCAATTTTTCGAAAATTTACACTCCCTCAAGTCCTTTGCAAACTCCGCCCTCAACCTCGTGTCCATAACTTCACTTAGGTTATGGTGTGCGGTGATGAAATCCACACATCACGAGGGGTTAAGGAGATAAGCAAGGAAAAGAGGCGCCATCTATTCCAAAGAGTGCGACTTAATAAACCAAGCCTATGTACTAAATTTAAATCGAACACGTACTACTAATTAATTTACTAGAAAATAAACATAAATATTGTCTACTAATTTTTAATTATATGCAATAATTTATATTTATTTATCATGCATTTAATAAAAAATTGATTCATTTAATAAATTATGAATAATAATTTATTCATTTAATAAATTTAATAATAAATTCATTTAATCATGCAACTAATAATAAATAATTACAATAATTACAATAATTATAATTTAATAAATTAATAACAATAATTAATAATTTATTAAATATTTAAACTAATTAATAAATTAATTTCTACTTCTAAATTATATTTATAATTTAATTAATTAATTAAATGAACATTATTTTAATAAGGGAAAAATAGAAATGTACCGAAGCCGAGTTTTCGGGGATTTCGCCGGAGTTGAGTCGTCGGAGAGGAGGAACCACGCCGGAAAAAATGTCGTTGGAGCGTCGCCGGAGGAGGATCGCCGGAGGAGAGGAGAGGAGAGGAGAGGGAGAGGAGGAGATGGAATGATGAGAAAATGAGGGGGGGGGGGGTGCAACTCTATTTATAGAGTTGCACTTAGACGACGGATCATTATTCTCTGTCGTCTAAGTCCACCTGGACGACGGAAACAGTGTTTTCCGTCGTCTAGGTGGCGGTTTCAAAAAAATTCAAGCGGCGCCAATTAATCGGCGGGACGTTTTGAACCGCCATGATTTTCGACTTAGACGACGGAGAATGAATTCTCCGTCGTCTAAGTGAAAATTCAAGCGGCCCCAAAAACGGAAGCGGTAAATTGAACCGCCATAATTTTGGACTTGGACGACGGAGAATGACCATCTCCGTCGTCCAAGTGAAAATTACATGAAAAAAATAAACAAAAAAAAATTTGAACCGCCATGATTTTTGAACCTGGACGACGGAGATGGTCATTTTCCGTCGTCCAGGTTCAAATTACGTAAAAAAAAATTTAAAAAATAATTCGCTAGGAATTTAGCGATCTGTCATTCGAGTGAAATAGTCGTACAATATCGATGAAAGCATCGTATATATGAACAGTTAAATTTGAACCGACGATTAATTTTACGTATTGAAACATGTTAAGTATCGACTAATCTTTACGACTTAAGTGTTCATGAGTAGACGCTCATTTGCAGCAGAGTATTAACGAAATTGAATTTGGACAAAACAACCGTTGGATATGTTCGTCGTAACATAATATATAATTGTCTTCAAAGGACCATAAAATAATAAATTCGGGAAGGGTTTGATCGGCACAGTCAACCGCAAAACGGATAATTTCACAAACCGGAAACATGGATACAAGGCATTTCGCAACTCTGATTTTCGAACCGTCGAAGCTCACACACCAAGAATTGTTTACTCTAAAGTTTTGATGAAAAGACTTTGCATTGGAAGAAGGTCTAGATGGTCGTTGTCTTAGAAAAAATTACAATATCTGCACCTGGACGACGAAAATGAGCGTTTCCGTCATTCAGGTAATCACCTGGACGACGGATATGAAGTTATCCATCGTCCAGGTGATTACTTGAAGTACGGAGAATGACGTTCTCCGTCGTCCAGGTGCATAGACCCTAAATTCAGGGGTTAGGGCCTTACTGTTTAGCGTTTAGGGTTTGTGAACTTGGACGACGGACAATGACCATTCTCCGTCGTCCTAGTATGTACCTGGACGACGGATAATGACCATTCTCCGTCGTCCAAGTTCTAAACCCCGATTTCAGGGGTTAGGGCCTTAGGGTTTACGGTTTAGGTCGTCCTCGGTCGTCGTATGACCTTATTCTTCGTCATAATCATCATCGTCCTCATCCCCGTTAGACGACGGCTCATCCTCGTCATCGTACTCAACATCGTCCGACAAATAACCTGAGTCCTCGTCCGCGTCCTCTTCCTGCTCGTCTTCTTCATCTACCTCATCGATAATCTCATCTTCAGTTAGATCTGTACACCCATCAGGCATGGGTAACCGTTCACCATCTTGAACCAGGTCCATTATATCGGAGCGGACCATAGAAATATTAGGCTCTTGATAGGCAGGAATGTCTCTTTCTGGTTCAGCAGCATCTTCAGTCGTCGCCGGTGTCCCTTCAATTGTCTCTGTATTCCATATTCCTCGGTGAGAGATATGATTCACTATTTTCCACCCTTCATCGGCTTTCGGATCGTCGAGATAGAACACCTGCCGAACTAAGGTGGCGAGAGTGAAAGGCTCATCCTCATACCAGTGCGAGTTTGTATCGATTGATAATAGTCCCAGGTCTTCCTTTGTACGCTTGAACCATCTGCACTTGAATAGGAAAACGTTGACATCATTCCCGTAACATAGCTGAACCACGTATACAATAGCCCCGTAATATAGATCATTGTCTTTCCCAACCGCTACCCCACTATTTTGTGTTCTTCTTCCTTCGTCTCGGGCCAATGAATGGAACTTTACACCGTTCACAAAACATCCGGGATAAATATAGTGTTTAACCGGCTTCCCTGCTAGCAAGTGCTTTGGCCATGACCACCACCCTCCGTGGTTATCAGATTTTTGCAGATCAATCATCTGCGAAAAAGGGCAAATTAATATAAGGGTTTACTTTCTACAAACATGAGCGATATGTATTTAAATAATTAATACAGAGTCGTACGTACGTACCCATTGGAAGAAATAATCAGGAAACTTCTTCTTAACCATTTTCTCAATCCACGCCGAACTCTTGTTTTGATTTAACGCCTGAAGACTCTCCCTGTATGACAACATGTACGGCTTAACTTCGTCACAGTCTCGCAACACTACCCAATGTGCCTCAATAAGTTCTTCCCGTGTTAACGATTCCTTTAATACTCCTCTAAACGGTCGGACGACATTGGTGACGACAGAAAGATTGATGCGGGCACTGCGATCGGAGGCAGTGGGAGGGGGTGGATCTTTGAGGTACCTGTTGCAATAAGTAACACACTCATGCATTAGGTATGTCTCTGCTATGGAGCCATCCGGGGCCGACCTGTTTTTGACGAATGACTTATACTGTCCAAGCTGTCTACAAAATCAAACGTACACATTACATAAGTACATATAGCTAGCTAGCTAGTATATATATAATCTCCAGTGGAACAAATTAATTAATTAGTTGTACGTACCTTTCTTGAGGATACATCCAAGTGTACTGGACCGGACCAGAAATGAGCACCTGCTCGGGCAGGTGGATCATTAGGTGAATCATGATGTCAAAGAAAGCAGGGGGAAAATCCTCTCTAGTTTGCAAATGATGTGCACAATTTGTTGTTGCAATTCCACCACATCTGACTTCTTTAATTCTCTGGCGCATAACCTCTGCCACCACCTGCACAATGCTACTATTGGTTCTACGGCGTCCCGAGGCAAGTATGGTCGAATTACCACTGGAATCAGACGTTGCAGCATAACGTGATAGTCATGTGTCTTTAGACCAACAAACTTGTGTTGCACCTCGTCCACTGCTCCAGTTATAGTAGCTGCATACGTAGCCGGATAACGAACGCCCTTAAACCAGTGAAATACAGAACGTCTAAGCGTCGGCTTCACTGTGTAAGGTGCATCTGGCATCTTGTTGTACACTCCTTTCCTATCCCTCCTCAACCACAAGGGACGACGTAGATTCATTGATTCCAAATCTTTGCGCGCTTTGGGAGTATCTTTAGTCTTGAACTTAATACCGAGAATTGTTCCCACCACGCTGTCGCACACATTCTTTTCTATGTGCATCGCATCCAAGTTGTTCCTCAGCTTCAACTTCGACCAGTAAGGGAGTTCAAAGAATATACTCTTGTGATCCCAATAGCTCAGATCATGTGGAGGAATTGGATTGCATTTCTTTACATCCGCGTCATTTCTCAACACACCAAAGTCGAAATAGCTCAACCTCTCTAAAATCTCTTCGCCCGACCAACTACGGGGTTTAGGATTGTTCTCTACCGTACCGTCGAAATGAGCTTCATCCTGTCACCACGGGTGGTCGTGAGGTAGCCATCTACGGTGACCCAAGTAACACACCTTCCCCGCGTGCCAACTAGAGTTCACGTCGTCCAAACATATAGGACATCCATTATATCCTTTTGTCCTGCAGGCTGCCAACATCCCATAAGCTGGAAAATCGTTGATCGTCCACATTACGGCAGCCCTCATCATGAACATCGTGTCAGTGAATTTGTCATAAGTTGGGACTCCATTTTCCCACAACAGTTTTAGCTCGTCGATCAAAGGTCTGAGGTAGACATCTAAGCACTTCGATGGAGATTTAGGACCTGGAATTAGTACAGTAAGGAAATTAAATTCCTTGTTCATGCACATCCACGGAGGCAAGTTGTACGGCATCAGAATAACTGGCCAAGTGCTGACGGCGGAGCTATTACTTCCCCAAGGATTGAATCCGTCTGTAGATAGGCCGAGTCTAACATTTCTAATCTCTGAAGCAAAGTCTCCAAATTCTCTGTCGAAATGTTTGAAACCCTCCCCATCCGCGGCGTGTCGCAGGACATCGTCATCTATTCGCTTTTCTGCGTACCATCGCATCGCCTCTGCTGTGTGTAGAGACATGTACAGGCGCTGCAATCTGGGAATCAAGGGAAAATATCGAACAACTTTCACATGAATTCTCTTTTTCGAACTCTTCCTATTCAACTGGAATCTGCACTGGCCACATACGGGACAATAGTCCAACTCTTTGTACTCTTTGTAAAATAGCACACAATCATTCGGACATGCGTCAATTATCCTGTACTTTAGGCCGAGGCTGCTCAGGATATTTCTAACCTTATAATGAGATTTAGGAAGATTGTGATCATCAGGGAGCAACTTACATATTTGCTCCTGAATTTCGTCAAAAGCACTCACTGACATTTTGTGCTTCACTTTTATCTTCATTTGCTCCATCACATATTGCAACACATTCTCTCGACATCCAGGGAACACCGGGGTCTGCGCTTCAAGTAGTATCCGGTTGTACTTTTCCATCTCACTGGTGTCAGTGGCCAAGCTAGCTGCGGGGAATGTGTCATCATGCTCATTAGTGGTACTGTAACCTCTGTCTTGGTGTTGGTGTCCACTATGACTACATCCCGGAAACGCATCATGGACCAAATCTGCAGTTGGGTTGCAAGCTGGGGGTCCGGCACCACTGCCGCTGGATGAGGCACCATGGTAACTGTACCCTGAGCTGAAGTCTGCTGCGCTGAACTCTACTGCTTCACCATGCTCGCTCCATGTAGTGTAACTCCACATTATACCATTTTCGTACAGGTGTTGCACCATAACATTAACCTCCGCATACTGACAATTAAGACATTTCTGACACGGACACCTGAAACGTTTCTTTCCCTGACCATGTTCTATCGCAAAATTCACAAATTCGCTAATTCCATCCATATACCGGACATCACATCTATTCTTCAACTTCATCCAACTCTTGTCCATACTGCTACAAAATATTATAATTAATTAATTATTACATATATATATTTGTCCATTAATTTACGCTTAATTATACGTACTCGATCTACATCGATCCATCAATTACGTACGTACGTACGTAATTTAATCGATCTGTACATATATATATAGCTAACATCCTTGCATGTATGTACGTACATTTTCACTAAATATATATTAATTAAGCAAATTTTAATTGCGTACGTACGTACCTGCTGACCTTCTCGATATCTGTACGTTAATTAAGCTACCTAGCTAGTCAGCGGAGATCCCTTATCGATCATGATTCTTCTCGGCCTTCTAGCTAGCTAGCTCCCTTCTCCTTCTCCCTTCTCCTTCAATTCTTCTTCAAATGGAATGAAGAGATCGAGGATTGAATTCAGTTTGGCATCGGGCTTATATAATGCTTCACTTAGACGACGGAGGTGTCGGTACGTCGTCTAAGTGGAAGTACGTTACGTACTCAGCTGACGGCGTGTCGGTCCGTCCTCCAGGTGATCACCTGGACGACGGAGAATACCATCTCCGTCGTCCAGGTGATCACCTGGAGGACGGAGAAGACTCCGAGGTCCAGGTGATCACCTGGACGACGGATAATGCCGTATCCATCGTCCAGGTGATCACCTGGACGACGGAAAAGAATCCGTGGTCCAGGTGACCACCTGGACGACGGAGATGGTATTCTCCATGGTCCAGGTGGTACTTGGACCACGGAGTCTTTCCCGTGGTCCAGGTGTCACTTGGACCACGGAACAATTACGTTTCCGTGGTCTAAGTGCTGTTTTCTTGTAGTGAACGAAGCTCAAGACCATATTATAAGAAGAATTATTCTCAAAATTCTGCTAGCAACATTATTTGCAGGAAAAGTGGTAAAACATGCCACTATGCTAATAAATGTTGGACTAAAAAGAAAATCAATGAGATTTCAGATGAAGGTCTGAAAAAACAGCTTCTAGCTATTCTGTTAAACTCTTCTGACAGTGAATCAGAAGATCAGGTCAATATCATTGACCAAGAATTTGACAGTTCTAACTCTGAGTCTTCTTCCTCTTCGTCAGACTATGGATGTAATGTTAGTCATTACAAAGCTATTCTTGAAATGAATGGATTAAGCATAAACGTGCTTACATCCCAAGAAAAATCTATTCTTGACTTGATCAATGGGATCCAAGATCCTGAAACCAAGAAAAATATGATCGAACATTATTTAGAAACGATTAAAAGGAAAAATAAACCGAGAGACTCCCATTTTATTCCAAAAGAGTCATACTCTCTTCAAGAAGTTTTTAATGGGTTAAAAACCCACTCTTCGAAAAAATTATCTATTTATGATCTTCAAGAAGAAGTCAACACCATAAAAATGGAAGTAAATATTCTTAAGGAAAGAGAAATTTCTATTTCTGATTTAAGAACAGAAATCAATATCCTAAAAAGAGAAATTAAATTTCTCAAAGATATTATTGAAAAAATAACTCCTGACCATGAAGAAATTTCTTCCACTATGAAGGTCCAACCTGATCATGGAAAATCTTATTCCCAGGATGATAAAAATTTTCTTAATATTATCAATCTAGTGACTTACCAGAAATGGTATTCCCAAATCACCATAGTCATAGATAAAGATTATATTTTCAAAGGCAATGCTCTTATTGACAGTGGAGCAGATTTAAACTGTATCAGTGAAGGAATCATTCCTACACGATACTATGATAAATCATCACAGTCCTTAAATACTGCTGATGGTTCAAAGCTTAGAATTAGATATAAACTATCTAATGCTTATGTTTGCAATTCTGGAATGTGTTTTAAGACCACCTTCGTTATGGTTAATGGTCTAACACAACAAATTATTTTGGGAACTCCATTCCTAAGTCTTATTGAACCTTTCACCAAAACCTCATAAGGGATTATCTGTGATATTGAAGGTCAAAAAATTATTTTTTTACAACAATTATCCTCACAAATTGATGATAATGTGACGTTATTGTTCAAAGAAAGTTCCTCCAAAGCTTCCTCAACCCCAGCATCCATGATGGATGAAGATGAAGCAGAAGCAGAAGATGGTGAAGAAGACGAAGGAAACTTCACCCAAGCAAATGGATACATTGAAGACTATTTGGGCCAATTCCCCTTTGAAGAACCTTCCAAAGAATTTCTGGATTCTCTTAAAGAATATGTGCCTCAAAACTCTAAGAGGAGCAAAACCAAGGCGAACAAGTAAAAGTTCTTGCTGTCTTCCTCAAGGATATTTTCCTCCTAATCCTATTATTGTATTAAGTGGGATCCTTTTGTTTCGGTGTTTCCATGTGATCGATGGGGCCCAATGAGCACCCTGCATGGCACTAAAAATTGGAATCTTTCTTTTTTGTATTGGTCAGCCATATTGTTTAGGCCTTTTGTTTGCTTGTTGTAAGTTGAAGCCTCCGGTATCTGGTGGCAAGTCTTTTAGAGTCTTTTTAAGGATACCTCTCTCCCTTAGAAGTCTCAAGTTTTTCATTTTCTAAGTTTAGCTCCGCCTTCTCTCTACTCTCTCTCTCTATTTGTAAAACAATTTCTATAAATAAAAGAGTTCAAGTTTCACTACACATGGGGAGAAAGTATTTTTATTATTCTTTCGGCTTTTCCTCTATATACTCTCTCGATCTCTCTTCTCCGTCAGGCAGTCAAATGGGGAGAAAGTATTCAGTACACAGGGCAGTGTATTTACGTGACATTATTTTATTAGTTAAGATTTTAAAAATGAGGCAAAACGGAAATATTATTTTTTATTTTAATCACTACCACATATTTAACCATTGCCGGCGATTTTTAAATCACCGGCAATGTTTTTTAACATTACCGGCGATTTTTTTTCCAAAAATCGCCGGTAATGTCTTTTTTTTTTTTTTAACATTGCCGGCGATTTTTCCGGCAAATCGTCGGCAATGTTCCGCCGGTAATTAAAGAAAAAAAAAGACATTGCCGGCGACTTAAATTTAAGTCGCCGGTAATGTTAAAAAAAAAAAAAGACATTACCGGCGACTTAAAGTAAGTCGCCGGTAATGTCTTCTTTTTTTTTAATTACCGGCAATTTGCCGGAAAAATCGCCGGCAATGTTAAAAAAAAAGAAGACATTACCTGCGATTTTTGGGGAAAAAATCGCCGATAATGTTAAAAAACATTGCCGGCGATTTTTAAATCGCCGGCAATGGTTAAATATGTGGTAGTGAATTTTTAACTAACTTTTAAATCAATAGATACTTGACACATATGATAGTGCAAGTGCACTGTATAGAATAATTTTTTGTCAAATTGGCACCCTTTAAATTACAAACCCCACTCCAATTACTCGATTCATGAAAAATAGTTGGTCCAAAATTAGTTTTGATATTATGATTCAAACTATTCATATTGCGAAAATTTTAACAATAGTACTTCAAATGTAGGTCATTTATCACTTATGTATCTCAAGTTTTGAAACTATCAGATACGTACCTCAACTTTGTAAACTTATACAAGAACAATACCTGCCGTCAATTTTGGTGTTAACTTTTTATATAGTGTTAAACTAGTCCAACATATTCTTGACACCAAAACTCTACATTAATACTTAATTTTTTTAAAAAAATGTAGACAACTCATCTTTTTCTCCTCCAGAATTAAAACACCTCATCTATTTCTCTCCATACAACCAAAAAACATAGAATTTAAAAATAGGTCGACTAAAAATAATTTTAGAAAAGTTGGAGTGATCGAATTTTTAATTTTCATATTTTGAACTAAAATTAACTTACGGTATAGCTTTTTTTTAGAAATTTTTTTGGAATGATACCTCAAATATGGCTCATTCATCACTTATATACCTCAACTTTTGAGACTATTAGACATGTACCTCAATTTTGTAAACTTATACAACAACAGTATCTACTGTCAATTTTGGTGTTAATTTTTTATAAGGGGTTAAACTTTTAAGGGTAAAACAAACAATATCCAACTTAAACCCTACTTTTCATTTTTCTTTTTATAAAAACCTTATAATGTTAAGTTGTAAAATTACTAAGTTCTAAAAAGTGATAATCAAGTTGTGAGATCATCTTACAATGTCTATTTTTTCAATTGTATGTTTTCAAGACATTAATTTGTGCATGCCAAACATGAGATTGTTGTAATGTATTGTGACGACCCGAAACAGATTGAGCAGTGTCATCAGCTGGGTCCGACAGATTATGAGTTAATAGCAGATTTCCGATAATGGATTTACTCGCCTGGTTTCTTAACGACTAAATTATTGGCCGAGAATTGGAGCTGAGTCTCTTCTCGAGAGTCGTTCTATATGTGCTTACGAGTTCGTGGGCGGTTCCGGATCGTTATTTGGACGACCGAAGAATTAGTTATGAATATTTGAAGTTTCGACGGAAACGGATTAATATGGCGAGCTACTTAGCGACTAAATTACCAGTCGAGAATTTGGTTTTGGTTTCTTCACGGAAGTTGTTCAGAATTTAATTTCAAGTTTGTGGGAACTTCTGGAGCATGATTTTGAGTTACGAATATTTAGTTATGATTATTTCCGATTGTGGACTGTTTAGTCGATTTAAATGTGTGTTGGTTCAAAGGGTTGACTTTTTATCCATTTGGTCGATGTGTTTGACTTCGGGTGATTATTGAAGAACATGTCGAGACGAGTCTGTGACCGCGAGAATTATCGAAACCGGAATTACGACGAGAAAGTTACGCGCGTTTGAAGTTTATCGAAATGGATAAGTTTGAGTTTCCGTTTTGGGAAAGTCTATTTATAGCAGTTTCCCCTTTGGGAAAGTCAAAGATGGAAATAGTAAGTTTGACCTTGTTTGACCTTGGTTGACCGATGGAGGAGGTGAAGCTCACGACGGAGCCACGGCGACTTCACGGTGCAGGTGGATTCCGGCCACCCCACGGCTTGAACTTGGGTTCTTTCCCTTTGCCTTGATGCCACGAACCTAACCCCGGCCACCACGCACGGCCTAGCTCGCCGGAGAGAGAGGATTATTCCGGCCAAGTTTGGGAAATTTTGAGGTTAATCGGGTTCTTGGATTCGGATCGATTCGAGCTGAAATTTTTAGTGGGCTTTGAAGCTCTCCTCACATACAAGCTACCATGTAAGTTTGAAGCTCTAATTTTGCTTGAGTTTAGAGAATTTTGGGATTGAAATTTGTGTACAATTCGGTTTATCATAAAATTGGATGTGTTAGAGTGAGAATTGGACTTCGGTGCAGTTGACAAAGTTGCTCAGTGGACGATTTGGAGTGGAATAGGTGCAGCTCCGCCGTGAAATTTCACGTCCGGTGGCGGCGCCGCCGTGGACGGCGGTCAACGGTCAAACTTTGACTTTTTGGACTTTCGGCAAGTTGTATGTCATTTGACTCGAAATCGCGCCCCGATCGCAGTGGGGAGGTTCGTTTTTCGAATTGAGCGTCCGAAAGTTAAGCGAGGTATTGAGGTGTTATATATAGATTTTCGACGATCCGTCGTATTCGGATTTCGTATTTCCGAGGACGGTGGTTTCTCGTGATTTGTCTTGTATTGTCGAGATATGAGTTTGAGATATGGATTTTGTGAATATTCAGGTGTTCGTGATCGTTCTTTTGGTGAGGGACTTTCCGCCGGATCACGGGTTAACGCGATACGCGTTACGCCAGTCTGTGAGTGGACATTTCTTTTCACGGATTGTTTGCGAGTCTTTTATATGATTTTATAAACTTGAGCATGCAGCATGATGATGATTTACGGGCATGAGATTTCATACGAGATTATATTAAATATGAGCATGTGTTTACGATTATACGATTATATTTATACGGATATACGTATACGAATATGCATACACTTATATGTTGTTTCATGCATTTGCATCGATTTGCTTGTGATTTGGTTTTCACAGAGTACAGTCTCAGTTACGTTGTTGTATCGATACACCTTGCCTCGTCGGCTGATCCCCGACGGAGGGCCGCCTGGAGGGGCGTTTCCCCAACCAGACCGGTGAGAGGTGTATTCCCCGGAACCGAGGCCATTTCTGGCTTAGAATCACGTGGTAGTCAGGGACTCCGTGGTTCAGACTGTACTAGCACGGAGGAGTCCATGAGTGACCCCGTGGGATTTTACTTGCATGCTCAGTACACTGGAGGAATATGGGTTTTACCTCGTGTACTATGTTGTTTTTATTTACCTTGACTCGCATATGTTTTTATAGCATATATATTAACTGGTGAAAGACATTTATTTTCGTCCACTCACTCTAACGTGTTTATTGTCTTTCACCTGGGCTTTTCGGTTTCCGTGCCCAGTTTGCAGTTCAGGCTCTGGTGTCGCACGTCGTGGTCGGAGGCATAGTGCTCGAGCTACTTTGTTTCATCCAGTAGGTTTATTGTTCTACCTACTGTGGTATGCGTATACGATTATGTATTGGATGTCGCTCTGAGCTTCCTATTGAATACGCTATATGATTTTACACTGGATTTCAGTAAAGTGCAGATATATTTATTGATTTACTTTACTGTTGATATATTGAGAAATCCGAATGGGATTGGTGCCCACGGTTTGCTTTTTGTGGCATAGGATGAAGTGTATTTTCCGCGTACAGGTAATGGCAATTTTGCGTTAGTAACGAAACTCTGCCCAAATTTTGAAATTTTTTTGTTGGTTCGTGTTTTCGAAGGGGTTTGATTCCGATTTAGGAAGCTAAATCGGGGTTGGGTCCTTTCATGTATGTTGTTTACCAAATTTATTTAGGCTGCATTTTCATGTCATTGTAGATTACATTTTTATGTCATAAGAATAAGAGAAAATTAACAAGCATGGATCTAAAAGATAAATAGTAACTAACAAGTATGACCTTTGTAATATATAAATATGGAGCTACATTTGGATTACAATGGGTCACAACCCACCAAAATTGAAAAAACAAGAAAAAAACTATATCGTAGCTTAATTTTAGTTCAAAATATGAAAATTAAAAATTCGACCACTCCAATTTTTTTTAAAACTATTTTTTTAATCCACCTATTTTTAAATTCTAGATATTTTAGTTGTTTGGAGAGAAAGAGAAATAGATGAGATGTTTTAATTCAGGAGGGGAAAAAGATAAGTTGTCTACATTTTGGGAGAAAATTAAATACTAATGTAGAGTTTTGGTACCAGGTGTTGGTTGGACTATTTAACCCTTAAAAGTTTAACACCTAATAAAAAGTTAACACCAAAGTTGACGGTAGGTATTGTTCTTATATAAGTTTACAAAGTTGAGGTATATATCTGATAGTTTTGAAAGTTGAAGTACATAAGTGATGAATAACCTATATTTGAGGTACCATTGAAAGGACCCAACCTCGATTTAGTTTCCTAAACCAGAACCAAACCCCTTCTGAAAACACGAACCAACAAAAACCATCAAAATTTCGGCAGAGTGACTTTACTAACGTGGAATTGCCATAACCTGCACCCGAAAAATTACACTTCATCCTATGCCACAAAAATCAAACCGTGGGCACCAATCCCATCCGGATTTCTCAATATCATAACAGTAATGTAAAGTAATCAATAAAACTATACGTTACAGAAATCCGGGGAAAAATCGTATAAAAGTATAACATCAGAATGCTCAGAGCGACTTTTAGTAGTATATATATACAAATAGTAGGCCAAACTAAGAACCTACCATAAAAGAAATAATCGCTCGAATACTAAGCCTCCGACTGCGACGTGCGACACCCGAATTCAAACTGTAAACTGGGCAAAGAAAACGAAGAGCCCAGGGAAAGACATATAAACCGTTAGAGTGAGTGGACGAAAATAAATGTCTTTCGCTGAATAATATATGTTATAAAAATATATGCGAGTCTAAATGAATGAAAATGATATAGTACACGAGGGAGACTCTAACTCCTCACGCGTACAGAGCATGCATCATAAAATCCCGCGGGGTCACTCATGGACACATCCGCGCTAGTACAGTCTGAATCACGGGATCCCAGACCCACACATGATTCAAACCAGAAAGGCCTCAGGTCAGAGGTCTACCTCCCCCGGTAAAGGCCTCGGGTCAGGGGTCACAGCCTCCCCCGGTAAACATCCTCGGGGATCATCCGGAATGTAAGTGTATTGATACAACAATATATATTCACACACTTTCATTAATCTCGTAATAAAAGGGATCTTGCAAAAAAATTAGACTCGTTGGAGTTCGTTTAGTGCCCGGTCAATAAAGTCAAATATTACCAAAAGACTAAAATAACCTTTTGAAGGATTTTTCTCATACTCCTATGGGAGGACTAGTTAAATCAATTTTTTTGTCATTTTTTTTACATAGTGAGATAGATACGAACCCCACGAGAATTTGTGTGTGGAACTCGATCATCAAAAAAAGTGTTTACAAAGTCACAAATCAAGTTTTACTCTTAAATGCCCTAGGGAATCAATAGAGAGACGCACAGATCGAAATCCAATTCACGTCGAAAATTTCTAATTTCTTAAGAGCATGCTTAATTATATTATTCCTATCATCCCATCCAATGGTCAAGTTTGAGAAAATGATTACTCGTTAGCAATTAGGTATATAAAAATTTCTTTTTCAATGTAACCTAATAACCACATGACATAACAAAAAGCAGTCATTTGCTGATTTTTTTTTCTCAACTCAATTAGATGACACAACAATCATCTGTCATCTGAATATTTTCTTTCCAATTCAATAAATGACATAACAAACTTTCTATTGTATGATGATTTTCTTCTCAATTCAATTAAATGACATTAAAACTCTTATGTTATCTTATGATTTTCTTCCGAATTCGATCACATGACATAACAAATCTTTTGTCATATGATGGCTTTATACCCAATTCTACTAAATGACATTAAATCTCTTTTGTCATCTGATGATTTTCTTCCGAAGTCAATCACATGACATAACAAATCTTCAGTCATTTGAATATTTATTTCCAATTCAATCAGATGACATAAAAATATCTTCAGTCGTGTGACCATTTCTTCTCAAATATTCAAATGACATACAGAAAGCTTCTGTTGTGTAATTATTTCTTCCTAAATAATCAGATGACATAATATTTGTATTATGTTGTCTGATAATTTTTTCTGAAACTTCAGACAACGTAGAAAACTATATTATGTCGTTTGATCTCATTCAAACTTTTCAAGCTGCTACTGTCGGATTTTAAGATAACTTCAGAAAATAAATTAATTTTGTTCTATTATTTAGTGATCCCGAACACCTAAATTGACTTTCTATCGTATCATCTGTGTTGTCTGATAGATTTTTTCTACTAGTGGCTATACGATAAAAGGTGATTGGTGGGAGTGTATAATTTAAGCATAATATTAGCATATGTGTCCGCCTTCTAGATATGTAGCACAAACCTCCCCACATGTGTAAGTTATATCTAGCGGAACCTTGATACTCCAGCCACCTCGTATCGACTAGAAGGAATGAATTTTGTCACTCGAGAACCCATCGGAGCCTTGGAGGTACATGAAGCTTCGGAGTTATGTACGCGACTGCCAAGTGCCAACCGAGAGTAATAGTGCATGCGCGCATTGGAACACACACACACATATATATATATATATCTAAGTTGAAAAACCTCCCATTACATTACAGCTGAAATATCATAATTGATCATATATAGTTATATACTAATATACCATACCCTGAAAATTTGAAAACCAAAGAAACATCATAGCAAAACC
Organism: Geum urbanum; assembly: GCA_946800695.1. Taxonomy (NCBI): domain Eukaryota; kingdom Viridiplantae; phylum Streptophyta; class Magnoliopsida; order Rosales; family Rosaceae; genus Geum; species Geum urbanum. The sequence goes on along the minus strand of OX326997.1, from coordinate 35,314,698 downwards.
AAGATGCATACGCTGATACGCATGCATGCAATTAGTAAAAGTCAATTGTCCACTCACAAGTTGTAGTTTTTTTTTTCTTCCGAAAAGAGGAATAAAAATATAAAATTACTACCCCAAGACAAAACTACTATCCCGAAGACAACCTGTACTACTAACATCAAATTGAGCTGCTTCAAACTCAGTGAGGGAGGACCATGCACCCAAATGTCTTCTTCCTTTGAGTGTCCCAGTTTGGCGATTACATCTGCTATAAAGTTTGTTACTCGCGAGATGTATCTGAAGATGATGCTGGTATACAAGTAGAGACAATGTATCTAATATTGTCAAGGATAATTATCTTGATTCTCCAAGGCGGATGACAACATTATATTAACGCTATCAATTAGAATATTAAAACAAAATATGTGTTCTTTTTTTTTTGAGAAGGGGGTAAATATGTGTTCTTATTCTTTGTTTGTTATGGTAACGAATTTGTAATTATAATTCAATCGGAGTACTTGTTATTTTGTTTGTTTATTTTTACTTTCTAAACCCTCACACCCATACTCGAAATTATCGAACATTTTCTGGGTCAGGGTGTGACAATTATCGAGCATATATTTCAACAATTAAAGTTGTAGCTAATTGGAAAGTCTAGCTAGTTTGAATTATCGAACATTTCAGCGTAATTATAACCGGACAATCCTCAAATTACAAGTCAACCCTCTCTCATATGACCGCATTATCATCAATGCTAGCTCATTCTTCTACTTGTGCAAGTAAGTTTTGAGATCTTTTTGTCTCTAGGGTTTAGAGCTAAAGTCTCGTGTTGCTGATAACGTGCTGAAAGTAAAGTGGCATGAATGTAGAGAGAAAAATCTGGGAATTGAATGAAACAATCCGAACCTAAATAAGTGATTTAATCATCGATAGTCATGCTTAATTAGCAAGCTAATCCTCATGTCACGTTTATCGAGTTACAGTAGTCTTCGCAACTTAAATATCGATATTTTATATGTTATGATTGATGAATAACCTTTTTCACGGGAGTTGTTGAGGATTTTATGCGAGCTCGTACATATTTTTATTATATTTTTTTAGAGTTTTGAGCTAATTTTTGTGAAATTTTAGAAGTTTTGAGTGTTTAAGTGATTATTTGAAAATTTATTGTTGGTCAATATTTTTGACCATTAGATCAAACAGTTGATCTAACCTCAGCCATTGATTTAATTTTGACTTGAGGGTATAAATACCCAAAACCTACCTGGAATCAGATGATTACCTCAATCCGCGACGCTGACCCGACCCGATTCTCATACCCAAATTGGAACCCGATAGGAATCTCTTCAGTCGTCCACCTTTTGCGATCGAACTGGTCGGAATCAATTCCTCTTTTCATTTGCAATCTTCTCTTGACCCCGAATCTAACATGCATAGCCAATTTAGAGAGAATCAAAGAGTGAGAGATCTTTATTTCTGATGAGCTACTGTCGTCGGCCATGGCGGAGTTGCAGCCACTGATTGGTGGCACAATCATGGGGGTTTTAAGGCTTATTTTCACAACATTTGATTGCCACCGGTCTCGTGTCGCATCGTGGTCTAATAAGGCCGGTCGTCCATTTTCCGATTCTAGGTAATATCTAACCTGTTCATGCCAATTTTTGACTTCGAGTTATTCATCAATGTTGTTGGGCTTGCTGAGATGTTTAATTTGATATGTGGATCAATCAATTCGGTGCAGGTTGGTTATGGCCACCGCCTATGGTGGAGCATGGAGCTCCGGCAACCAAAAAGTCATTTTCTTCATGGGAAGTTTCCTTAGCTGATTTGTTATGGTTCTTGCGTAGTTTTATGAATTTTGAAAGAATTTGAGTAATATTGTGGCGTATATATAGGATTTTGATGTGACTTGACACTTTCAACATGATCCTTGGTCGTGTGTCATATGACCGCATTATCATCAATGCGAGCTCGTTTTTCGACTAGGGCAAGTAAGTTTTGAGATCTTTTTTGCTCTAAAGTTTAGAGTTAAAGTATCGTGTTGCTAATAACATGCTGAAACTAAAGTGACATCAATGCGAGCTCGTTTTTCGACTAGGGCAAGTAAGTTTTGAGATCTTTTTTGCTCTAAAGGTTAGAGTTAAAGTATCGTGTTGCTAATAACATGCTGAAACTAAAGTGACATGGGTGTAGAGAGAAAAATCTGGGAATTGAAATTGACACTTTCTTTTTGATCGAATTTGTAAATATAATTCGATCGAAGTGCATGTTGTTTTGTTTGTTTGTTTTTACTTTCTAAACCCTCACACCCGGACTCACAATTAAATCAACTCGAAATTATCGACTAATTTCCTCGACTAATTTCCGAGTCAGGGTGTGACAATTATCGAGCATTTCAACAATTAAAGTTGTAGCTAATTCGAAAGTTTTGCTAGTTCGAATTATCGAGCATTTTAACTTTATTATAACTAGACAATCCTTAAATTAAAAGTCAACCCTCTCTCATATGACCGCATTATCATCAATGCTAGTTCATTATTCTACTTGTGCAAGTAAGTTTTGACATCTTTTTGGCTCTAGGGTTTCGAGTTAATGTCTCGTGTTGCTGATAACGTACTAAAAGTAAAGTGGCATGGGCATAGAGAGAAAAATCTGGGAATTGAAATTAACACTTTGAATGGACCTGACCCCGATTTAGTTGCTAAACTGAAATTAGGCCCTGATAACATACCTTAACACATAAGAATGTACCCAAATTTCAACATAGTTTCCCCTAAAATTCTTTGAACCCATAACCTGCACTTGTAACCACACTTCAAAATCAATTCCCAAAAAAAAATTGTGGGACGTCAATTCCCATCCAGATTTCTCAACACACTTCAATTATACAATACAACGTTTTCACTTGATAAAACAAAGGTACTACAACAGAACTGATCTCAAATACTGATATACGCATTTTATGCTCGATTCTTAATGCATTTCCCTTTACGTTTAGCTATGTTATAATCTTAGTTTTTATGTTTTTCTTATTTAGTTTGTTATTTTGAGGTTATTTACGGTGGAGATGAATAACGGCGCAATTCGGAGGAATTTCAGCGATTTTGCGATTTTTGTGATTTTGGACCACCGGGAATGGGCTGGCCCAAAAAGCATTTTTTGGGCCCATTTCTCAAAGTTTGTTTCGGCCCAAAAACCAGCCCAAGCCCATTAATTTTGGCATGGAAGCAACTTGGGGAAGAGGAAAAGTCAAAGTTGTCAAGCTTTGTGACTAAGCTTGGTGACTCTTGCTTTGTGATCATCACAAAGGGTGACAAGGCTTGGTGACTCTTGCTTTTGATCATCACAATGGTGACTAAAGGTGTGACAAGGCTTGATGACTCTTGTTTGTGATGATCACAAGTGATGACTAGGGGAGTGACCTGCCTTGGTGATTATTACTAGCATTTAATGAAAGAGGCAAGGTGGAAGAGAGAGTGAGCAATTCCTTTGCCTATATATAAGAGGGAGGCCAGCCATAAAACAGATCATCTCCCATTTTTACAAGCCAAACCTCTACACAAATACCTCTCCTCCATAAACACTTCAAGGATCCTCTCCAAGCCGAAGCATTCCAGCCTCCGAAGCCATCGGATCATTCACAATACGCTAAGTCCCTTGTGAATGAGAACCACCTTCAAGAAGTCATCAAGCATTCAAGACAAAAAGTGTAACCATGATCTTCAATCTCTTGTCTTTTGCTTTGTATTGGATCACTTTGATGTATTTAATGAAGAACAAGTTTGGATTTGAGTTATATGTTCTTAAGTCTTTTCGTAAATTGCATGTTTTTATAATTTCAAGCCTTTTATGCATGTTTGATACAATCTTAAAGCTTCGAAAGCATGTGTTAGATAATACGCTAAGTCCCTCTCTTTCGCATGTTTCGATGATCGTACTTTGTTTAGGGTGTTTAGACGCTAAGTTGCATTCCTACTCAAATATCAAGCATGTATATTTAGTTGGAAGTTATAAATTTCGCAGCTTACTTAGAGTATTGAGGCATGAAAAAGAGTAAGGTTAATAAGATGAGATGATCACTTGTAATTAGTAGTGTAGCTTCTTATTTTTAGTAAGCATAATTAGACTTTAAGGGTTCTTGATTGTTAAACTTGTCTATGAGTAAAACATGTTAGAAGTCTAGGAGTTCTTGTTGTGGTTGCATGTTTTGTACTTTAAATTCGTACATTAATTAACCAATTTCCAATCCCCCCAAACCTTTAGATTTTCGCTTATTAACGAAACCATGCATGCACCCTTTAATTCCCCGGATAGAACGATCCCTACTCGCCAATATTATAATGACAAAATAAGGGTTTTAAATTGCTTTACGTGTGAGCTGTGTTTTTAGGGTCTACTTTGTGTTAACGTTAAATGCATGTTTTGTGCGTATCAAATACAGAAAAAATACTTAAAGAGGTACTTGAACGTAACCTACTATATACAGCGGAGAACAAAACAAGGAAATCAGATTGGCTTTTAATTTACATATGATACAACTAGTAGGCTAAACTAGAAACTTACAAATGATGGCAGATGACTCGATCTCTAAGACTCTGACATGAACCAACAACCTCTAGACAGATACTGCAAACTGGGCAACATAAACCAAAATGCCCAGGAAAAGTCATAGATAACATGAAAATTGTTAGAGTGAGTGGACGAAAAGTAATTCTTGTATATAATAGAAAATTGTGAAAGTAACTCAACATGCCTTTCCACAGGTGTCAAATTCTATGCGAGTCCGCAATGAATAAATAAATATCATCAAGGGAGTTTACCGTAGCTCAAAGATGATAAAAGACAAGTAGAGGCAGTGCCTAACTACTTTAATCTCTAGCCACTATGAGTCATCCGAGGAGCTTGTCATAGCCCAACAACAACCCATGATCATTTGGGGCATTTGTCGTGGCCCAAAGATGATCAAGTGCTAGGGGGAGTTTATCGTGGCCCAACCCGATAAAATTTTTGAACAAATTTGTAATTATAATTTGATCAGAGTTCTTTTTATTTTGTATGTTTATTTTTACTTTCCAAACCCTCACGCCTAGACTCGCGATTAAATCAACTTGAAATTATCGACTATTTTTCGGGTCAAGGTGTGACAATTATCGAGCATTTCAACAATTAAAGTTGTAGCTAATTCGAAAGTTTTGCTAGTTCGAATTATCGAGCATTTTAACTTTATTATAACTAGACAATCCTTAAATTAAAAGTCAACCCTCTCTTATATGACCGCATTATCATCAATGCTAGTTCATTATTCTACTTGTGCAAGTAAGTTTTGAGATTTTTTGGGACTATGGTTTAGAGTTAAAGTCTCATATTGATGATAACGTGCTGAAACTAAAGTGGAATGGGCGTAGACAGAAAAATCTGAGAATTGAAATTGACACTTTCTTTTTGCAAACCATTCATTTGCGATGTAAAATTGAAACTACACATGAAACATTGGAAATGGAGTGTGGTTTGTAAATTAAGGGAGCAAATTTCACCTCCTAAAAATTTAATAAGATAAATTCCTTGTATATTAGAGAAAGTAAACCTTTGTAAAAAAAAAAATTCTTTGGAAATTGTGAGATAAATCTAGAGGGGTTTCTTTCTCTCTGCCTATTTCTCTCTAGCGGTGGCTCTTTCCTCCTCTTTCTCTCTTCGTCCGATGGCAGCCCAGTTGGGGCTGGTCGAAGACCTATCCTCTTCTTTGTGGTCGCTTCTTGTTGTGGTGGATATTTTTGTTCATTTGTTCTGTTAGGTTTCAAGGACTTCGGTGTCACGTGGGTTTTCATAGGTGGCGAGCAGCGGATCTGGAGTGGTCAGGGGCCATGTGGCTTTGATTTTCCTAGGGTCAAGAGTTTCTTTCGGCCTCAGATTTGGGATGGTGATGAGTAGCTGATATGTTGCTACAGGATGACATCTTCGGCAACGATTTCTGTTCAGGAGGGTTTTGGTCGGACCTCGTGGTCTTACATGGCTGGTCTGGGCGGTGCTGAGTGGTGGCTTGAAGTGGAAGGGTTGCAGTGTCTAGTCGGTATGCGACTTCCTTGTTTCTTCCTTTGGAATTTTTCTTGTGTTGGTGAATTATGGGCTCATGTTTGGGTGTTGTGTCTTTTGGACTTTTAGTTTTCTCCTAGGTTTTAGTATGTCTACTTCAATAAAGTTTCAATGTAGTTAGGACCCTAATTAGTTATTATTGGTAGGGGTGGGACATCGTAACCGAAGACCAAAAGAATAAAAAAAATTGGCCGAAACAGAGCCGCGGCCATAAAAAACTGAACCTGATACAATTTAGACCGAACAAAAAAAAACGAAATCCATAAAAACTGAAACATTTGGTTTGGTTTTGGTTTTTAAGTTATAAAAATTGAACCGAATCGAAAAACCACAGTACGCAAAAAACGACTGTGACATTCTGTCCTGAGAATTTATTTTTTTATGATTGATTTAAAGTTACTCGTGAAGGTAATTAGTTTTTACCGTCCATAATTATTGATGGTTTTCCTATCAGAATTTTATTGATAAATTTTTCGAGAAAATTTCTTTAAGGAAAGTCATATAGTTTATCGAGATAAATTTGTAGCCACATCAAGTGTTAAAATCGGAGTTACGATGAAGAAGTTATGTTCCGCGAAAGTTTTGAATGATTTTACGGAATCGGTTACTCGCAACTTGCATATATAAATAGGACTTTCCAAAAATAGAAAGTTAAACTTTCCATTTCGGGCCAACCAGTGTTGACCCACGTTGAACAGAGCTCAAGCGGCCAAAATCGTCGTCGAAGTCTATGGCGGCGGTGAGACGGATTCCGGCCACCTCCAGCCGTGAAATCGGTCGGGATCGATGTGTCTCATTGTACTCTACATGGGCCTGGCCTCGATTCCGGTGATTAGAGGCCGAGGTGAGGGAATCAAAGAGGCAAAGTTTTAGGGTTTCGGAGTTTCATCGCTGTCGTAGCCTGCGACTTTTCTGGCCACCATTGGCCGAGGACAACGTATTAGCAGCCAGTGCCAGATGTTTAGAAACGTCAATAGATAGGCTTTGGCTGGATGGGAACTACAGTATTGTACTGAGAGTGGGATTTTATTTTCACAGCGCTTGGGAGTTCATTTTTTTCTAGCATTACAGTATTACGATACATTTTGCAGTATGTTTCATGAAATTTTAATTTGGAGGTTTACTTTGTGATGGTTTTATTTAGTTGCATCGATGCTCTAGCTATTTAGCTGATCATCGGATAGCCGGTCAGACCACATTAGGACAAACACCCTGCTCGACCCAGATTGTCTCGGGTTAGGACAAACACCCTAAACGATCTCATCACCTTACTTTTCATATATATAGTCGTTCTGAGTTAGAACAAACACCCTGAATGACCACTTCCATTTGCAGTTCAGTTTATGATACTTGAACTCGCATTATTTCACATTAATTAGCAGAAATGCATGTAGTTATAGTTTTACATATTTACATATATTATGATTTTTGTCCACTCACTCTAACGTTTTATGTTTTTACGTCTTTCCATGGGCCCATTGTTTTAAATTGCCCAGCTTTCAGGTTTGTCAGCTGAAGTTGTGACCGTCCAGAGTACGAGGCATGACAGTCCACAGTTTTTGTTTTCTCAGTGTAGGTTTTCAGTTGAAATTCAGGATTGCTTGTGCTAGAGTATCTGGCACCGATTAGTCGGTGCTAGATACTCTAATACGGGTTCCGTAAGACTTAGCCTAGATTACTATGGTAGTCTGGGGCGGGTCTTGTCAACGCCATCATTTTGGATATTTTGTAATATATTATATAAAGGAAAAAAGTCACCCCCAAGGTCTAAATTTTCACCGATGTATCAATATGATGCTCAAACTCTCAAAACTATATTTAAGTGATGTCTAGAGTTATTTTTCGTCACATCACCGTCTATAACGATGACGTAGCATTTTTTTTCAAAACAGAGGGGAAAAGACTTTAATACCTTTTCAATTTTTATTTAAAAAAAAGAATAATTCCAATTTTTTTTCCTTTGATAGTTTGAGAGTTTGGGCATCACTTCAATAGTTTTTAAACTTCGGGCATGATATTAAACACTCGGCAAAAGTTTAGACCCTAGGAGTGACTTTTTTCCTGGGAGTTCCTCTCCATCTCTCACTCGTCTTCGAGCTTGCCGAAGATAAACCACCCAAAACGTTATTGATTAACTAACCTCATTGTCCTTTATTTCTTTTTTGAATTTTGAATTTTGAATTTTGAATTTTGAATTTTGAATTTTCATTTTTTTTTCCTCTCTCTCTCTCTCTCTCTCTCTCTCTCTCTCTCTCTCTCTCTCTCTCTCTCTCCTCTCCCTCTCTGTATCGACATCGTCGAGCTCGCCGAAGACAAACTACCCAAAACGACAGTGTTGGGTATCAATCTCTTCGTCTCATTCCCCTCTATATTTTCCCTATAACCTCAACACTCATCTCGCCTTTGTTTTGCTCAAATTTGGAGAGAAAAGTTCAAAATTTTCAAGAACCCTAGAAATTTGGAGTCGATTGATTCGGCATCAATTCGACTAAGGAGACCTACTTGGCTTTAGAACCCTCTTCCTTGTGAGTCTTTACATACCAAGGACAAGCTTCAATTCAAACCGAAGAGAGAGAATCAACGAATTGAAGATTTGGGGTTCTTGGATTCAAAAGGTAATTCGGTGAGTTCTATTTGAAATTGGACTTAAGTGTAGTTGAGAAAATTGTTGCTGGGTTAATTTTGGACAAGTTTGATTTCTAATCGCCGGAATTTGGAGCGGCGGTGCGGACGGTGGTTTCCGGCGGTGCATCCGACCGATGTATATTGGCAGATGTTTTATGTCATTTTGTTCGTAATTACCTACTAATTACATTGAAGAGGTTCTTGAATTAATGGAACTTAGTTTGATTGAGAGTTAGACTTTATCGGAATAATAATACGATTAGTTTATAAATTTGTTGGGATTTCAGAAACCACATAAGTCAAGAGTGCGATATTTTCGACAGGGTAATGAGCTTAGCTAATCAATAAAGTTTTGGGTGGTTCGTCTCTGGCAAGCTCGATGACGAGTGAGAGATGAAGAGGAACTCCCAGGAAAAAAAGTCACTCCAAGGGTCTGAACTTTCGCCAAGTCATCAATATGATGCCCGAACTAAAAACTATCAAAGTGATGCCCAAACTCTCAAACTATCAAAGAAAAAAAAATAGGATTTTTCCCTCAGTTTTTGAAAAAAAAAATGTCACGTCATCATTATTGTAATGACCCGAACTTTGAGTCCTATGATTATAGGTACGACATGTGATTAGCGTGAGTTGATTATCCATATCTGGTTTGTTAACTACTAAATTATCGGGCAAGAATTTGGTTTGGGTTCTTTCGCGGAAATTGTAGAGGATTTGATTTTGAACTCATAGGAGGTTTCGGAGGATTTTTCGGATAATCGGAGATTATAAAATAAATATTTGAAATTTTCGTCGAGTTAATCGTACTTATCCGATTGTGTTGGAATTATCCGAGTCGTGGGTTTGGTCAGTTCGCGACGTATAAATATCGAATAGTCGTAAAAATCGGAAAATCACACATTTGGGCCGTTTAACCATATTTGACCAGCTTTGACCGAGTTGACTCGGGTTGACCGGAGCTCCACCGACCCGTTTTGTTTGCCGCCGTCAGACCCAACAATTCCGGCCACCTACGACCGTGTTCTTGGTATGGTTGGAAGCTCTCTTGATTTCCTATTGATTCATGTATTCATTTGTGAGAATTGGTTGTGTTTTCAGGGTGTTCAAACTCTGTAAAGTTTGGGATTTTCACCAGAATTGGGTGGCGATTTCCGGCGAGATTTGGTGTCGGGTTGGTTGGGGATTAGGTTCCCCTCAACCCCTTGAAGCTTTCTGGGCATTCAATTTTGGGTAAGGAGGTGTGTGGTGGTGGCCGTGGTGGTGATCGGAGAGGGAGAAACTGGCAAGATTTTCGAGGGGAATTTCAGCCACGATGGTGGTTATTTAGAGTGGAGGTTTTGGGGGTTTGGTTGGGCTTGAGGAGAGGAACATTTTGAGGTATGGTTCGCCGGAGTTGGTCACCGTTGACACTGCGTCGCCGTCGGCGGCAGTGGTCAACGGCGGAGCTCCGGCGAGGGGTTGACTTTTGTGGTTTTCGGAGTTTTTTATGTCATTTTGCTCGTAATCGCGCCCCAATCCTGGTCGTGAGGTTTTTGAGTTGATTTGAGTATGTTAACTTGGGACGAGGGTTTTTTGGGTATATTTTGGGAATTTGTTATTCTCGTCGATATTTCAAGCGACACGCTTTTCGAGAACGCGGGGTTCTTGGCGTGTTTGCTCTGTATGTTGAAATCGAATATGTATTGATCGTATCCCTGTTATTCAGGTGATCGTGATTGAGTTTTTGGCGAAGGATCTTCCGCCGGGCCTCAGGGCTAGCTCTTATCTGTGAGTGGACATTTTATCCCACGTTGATTTTTATACTTTGATTTTCACAGTTGATTTGCGAGTCTATGAATATGCTTTACGATTATACATTTACGAATATGCATTTATGATTATGCATTTTATGAGCATACATTGATTTGGAGGCACATATGATTTATTTTTACACTGAGTATGCATATGCGATGCATCGATGCTATGGCCTCTCGGCTGATCCCTGAGATGCTCCGAGAGGGTTACGTCTATATGAGCACCTGACACGTGATTCACAGTACCCGGGAGAGTTATGTCTTTATGAGAACTTGACCCGAGCGTATTGTAACTTGAGGGGAACGTATTCAAGTTATTGTCTCCACACACATAGTACCCAGGAGAGTTACGTCTTTATGAGCACTTGACCTAGGCTTGATTGTTTTGACTCGCATGATTTTATGTGCATTTATTGTGAAAAGCATGTTGGATTTATTTATGCGGCATATTACGATTTACGTCCACTCACTCTAACGGTTTTATTATTTATATGCTTTTCTCTGGGGTTTTCGGTTTTCGTCCCCCAGATTGCAGTATCTTTTCTGTGGTTGCACGTCATCGCAGGAGGCCTAGAGTTCAAATCACATTTTCCTTCTAGTAGGTTCTTGATATAACCTGCTAGTCTTGTATATTTTGTAATTAGAAGTCGCTCTGAATACTTGTGTAGTGTTGTTCAGTTTGAGTTATACTCCTGAATATTTCTCGGATTTCTTGTAAACCTTGAGTTTTATTATGTATATGGATTTTGAGAAATCCGGATGGACAATAGTGGTCCACAGTGTGTCTGAGAATTTATCTGTGAAGTGTAATCTTCTTACAGGTTTTTGGTTTGTACATTTTATAAAGTAAACTCTGGCAAAAATTTTGTAAGTTATGGTGTCGTTAGGGCCTAATTTCGGTTTAGGCAACTAAATCAGGGTTAGGTCCTTTCAATTATAAACGGTACTATGACGAAAAATGGCTCTAGGTATCACGTAAAATATAAATATATGCATCGACGAAAGTTCAGACCCTGCAAGTGACTTTTTTCCTTATATAAATATATGCAAAATAAAATCTTTAAGCTCCTAAATTCCTTATTTCTTTATGCACAATCCTTGTTAAATTCTCTCATATAGACGAATCAAAATGTTAGGCGACTCAAAAAATAGTGTTTTATAGGAAATTTTTTATTTAATTTTTTTGAAAATTTGGTTTTTATGCATTATGTAAAAATCCAAAAAAAAACAAACCAAACCAAACCGAACCGAACCGAATAGTCACGATTTTTCTTTTAAAAAATGAAAAACCGAACCCAAAAAAATATTACGGTTTGGTGTTGGTTTTTACCAAAAACTGAACCAAACCGCCCGAATCTCACTCCTAATCATTGGTCCCGCTAGCTTACTTGGTCTTTTTTGGATTATGTGAATCATTGGACATAACTTACATACCACAATTTCGTGCTCAGAGAATATGCTCTGTCATTTTTCATATTTTTCGAAATCTTCTTAAAACTCAAGTAAGTTTGACGAATGTTGAGCTTAGTGAATGTAAAGAGTAGTGATAATTTCTGATTTTGGCCAATTCTATTTGTACTATTCAGGTCGAATTCTATTACAACCTAGTAGTGCATCCAATTACCATAAAAAAATTGAAATTCTTTTGGTATTCAATACATATTATATTTCTTTGTTTGAATTAGTCACAGATTAATCGACAAACAGCTAAACACAACATACATCTGACACAACCAAATCAATCGACGGCCTTAGCTGAATTTAGTGCAATCAACTCTAGTTTTTTTTTTCCCTTAAATTAACCGGACAACAATGACAATCTAACATCCTTTGAAGAAAAAACTCGAGTTTTCTTGTTTTCTTTTTCGGACCAATTATCCAGTTAATTCAAAGGATAACAAGAGGTGTGCCATGGTGTAAGATGAAAAAATTACAAACCATTGCGAAAATCTTGATGGGGAAAACAATTGATCTTGGTCTACTTGAACAAGTTAGCATGTATTGCCAATCAACCAATGGGACCAAATGTGAATTCCTGATATGAGAATTCCATACTCCCATTAATTACTAATTGAGCTGCACAATCAGAGTATTTACTGATCATCTAGATTTCACTACCCTCAGGCAATTACACTACTACATGGTACAAATAACATTAGAGACGTACTACAGCATCCTGAAGGACTGAAGATGAAATTACACTAAACTCTAAGCTAGCTACCCAAGGAAGCTGTTAGAGAAAATTTGTGCTCGTCAGTTTGTCTTCAATTAGTTTGATCATCTTCCTTGTCTCCAAGTCGTGCTATAGGTGACTTCGTGACGTGTGAGCTAGAACATCTGCCAAAATTTGAGGTTGGCCTGTGAATCTTCACGAGTGGAACCAGTGACTGTACAACATCTGCCATAAGTGGCCTATAATCAGACTCTGGTTGCACACACATAGCAGCAATCGCTGCCACCTGAATGACCTCCTTCATCAAATATTGACCCTCCAATGCAGGATCCATGATTTGTACAACCTGCTCCCTGTCTGTCAGCCGTGGCAAAGCCTACAGTAACGGGACATATCATTAAAGGGAGAGAGAAGACTACTGAGGCAGAAAAATATAGCAGTTGTTAAAAAAATGTTCAAATCAATGCGAAAAGAAAGAAGCTGCTGATTGTCCAAAGAAAAAGAGGTAAACAAGTTTGCATACTCATTTATCTTGACAAAGGATCATTAAATTGCAGGAAGAGGGCTGTAAAACCCACCCAAGAAACAAGAACACCTTCTCCAGAAGGTCTCTTCATATCAACTGGAACTCTGCCTGTCAGCAACTCCAACAGCACAACCCCGTAACTGTAAACATCTGACTTGGTTGTCAGATGCCCTGTTAAGGCATACCTGGATAACAAATTACATGTTTAACTACATTTTAAATATAGTTGTTATATTGAAACTGTGACTTAGAAACAACGAATCCCTAACCAGGAGAAAATGGAATAAAAAGGATATGATTGGAGGTAAAACTGTTAAAGATATGAAGTTCTTACTCAGGGGCTACATATCCCTGTGTCCCCAACACTCTGGTGGAAACGTAACCTCCAGCCTTGTCAGATCCAAGTTTGGCTAATCCGAAATCAGAAACTTTGGCATGGAATGTTTTATCCAAGAGAATGTTGCTGCTCTTAAAATCTCTGTGAATAACTGGGGGACTAACATGTTCATGGAGATACTCCAGACCTTTTGCCGCTTCAAGGGCTATTCTCATCCGGGTTTCCCAGTCTAACTTTTTGGAGAGGACATTATGACCTGAAGAAGTTAGTGCAAGCGGTTAACCCAGAAGCAACTGAAATAATGAGTCTGATGCAAGGTGTGCTCTAATCTCTTTTTGCTTTTTGTTTTTCAGGCTTTTGATACAAAGCATGCATCTTAATGCTATCCAGGGATATGACTTAGGTTATCAGAATTCAGGACTTCTCTTTTCTATACTTCTCATTTTTTGTCAGTCAGACTGTCCTCCTAATATCCCTGTTTTACCAGTCAATTTATTTTCTCCCGTCACCTCTAAATTCTTTTTTCTCTCTACAAGTTTGAATTTGTGTTACATCACAAATATGGAACCCAAGTAAAAGCACAGTATACAGGAATAATGCCAATTGTAAAACTTTAGGGTCTTCAGGTTTTCCAAACCAATCAGATCCTTCCGAAGGGTACATGAATACTCACATACAATGTTAAAGTTTATTAGTTTTGGAAAAACGAGCTTGAGGAAGAGACGAATTTAGCATGCAAATATGCGAGCAGAAAGATCAAAGGATGGCTTAAACTCACACTATACAGATATATGGGAACATGACATGAATCAAAAAGCAAAAAGAGCTTTTCATAACATTCTTTGTATTGCTGAATCCTAGCAATGAACTTCACAATCAAGATAGTACGTGAAGAGCTTCAAATTCATGATCAATTAGAAAACATTATAGTTACCACCACTGACAGGATACAAATGTTCCTGCAATCCACCATTTGCCATAAACTCATATACCAACAAGCTGTGACTGTTATCTGAGCAATACCCAACCAGTGACAGCAAATATGGCGAACGCAACCGGCTGAGCAACTCCACCTGCTTGTAATCGATCTACCCATCAGTCCATCGCAGACAAACTTATCATAACAAACCCACCAATTGATCTAATTCTCCGATAGTCATACAGAGGAGAAAACAGGTAAGCAATAAGAAATAACACCATTCCATGATTTCATATGGGGAAAAACAGCTACTTCCTAAGAAATTGAGCTAATTTTCCAAAAGAAAATTACGTAACTTTTGACCTGAACTATTTCTTCTAGAACTCTAACCGGTCACTTTCCTAGAAACCCATTATAGCCAAAACTAAGAAAGCAAGATGTATAAGACCAAACCTCCATTTTAAATTCTTCTTCTCCCTGCTTTCCTGCTTGATCCATAAACTTAATAGCAACTTTCCTCCCATCATGGAGCACCCCACGGTAGACTAATCCGAACCCGCCTTTGCCAACCACATTCGATTTGCTGAAACCACCTGTTGCCGAATGCAGCTGCTTAAAGGTGAACACCTGAACTCCATCACTGGCAGCTGTTTTCACATTTGCTAAACCACCTTTCTCCTCCAAGTCATCATCCCCTTTAAAATTCCGAAAAAAAATAATATATATATATATTGCAAAAGCCTATCATCCAAAATTTCATCTCAATGCAATTACTCCGCTCACATGCAAGAAAGAAAATAAAAGAACTCTATTTTAGCTTAAATTTAAATAAACCTAGTTGAGAGCCTAATAATTTAAGTCCTACCCATAAAACAGCATCAATGAAATTTCAATTGCATTTTTCTTAGTTACAAAAACAGAGGCTAATGGGATTCTCACCAATGTTGTTGTTGTTGTTGTTCTTGAAGTGCTTGGAGACCTTGTTGCGAATGTAGCAGTAGTAACTGAAAGCGACGAGTAGAGAAGCCACGGCCAGCGAAGCTAGCACAACAATGGCGGCCAACACCCGGCGCCCTTTTCTTCTGTACTCGTCTTCTGCTTCCATCTTTGTGGTGGTGATTGGAGTTAGCGGAAGGAGAGACAAACCCTAACCCTAGAGCGCAAGTGAGTAGCTAGCAGACAGTAGAGCAGCGCAGTTGTAGAGCTGTGGAAGTTGTGAGACTAGAGGAGAGTGTGAACTTTATATATATAATATATAATCTTGTCTTCATTTGTGGCGCGGAAAACAGTAACAATTATTACACATTTATTTTGTCTCATATCATTTGCTCTGTCAAGAAAAACCTTCATTTCCACACTTTTTCCTATTCTTTTTCTGTTCATATTTAATTCATTTCTTTTGAGAAGTTAATGAAATAAACTGACAATATCCAAAATTTAATTACAAATAAAACAAATTCTAAACAAAAAGCACAACTTTTAAAGCTTCCAAACAAATCAAACGGATTACATTCTGAGATGCGAAAGAGACTAGGGTCGTGTTTGTTATCGTTTTACAAATCAGTTTTTTCATTTTCTGAATACAAAAATGCAATGAAAATATGTTTAGTAGACTGTTTTCAAAAAACGATTTTCAAAAATGAAAAACGCTGAAAACAGAAAATACATTAAGTTCTGTAAAACGTCAAAATGAAGTTTTCACTCTTTTCCAAAAAACAAAATCTGAAAAATATTAGGAAAAAAATTAAGATGAATTTTATATTGAATTTTACCCTTTAAATATACATATATAATCTATTTTGATTGAAATGTAAAATTAAACCAATATAAATTTGTGTTTTGTAGATCTCACATAAGTATACCAGACACGTTTTACTGTTTTTATATTGAAAATATAATTCTGTAATTTAACATACCAAACACGTTTTTGAATCTTATAAATGTAAAATTTAATTTATTATTGCCGTTTTACGAAATAATTTTTCAAAAACTGTTTTGTAAAACGATACCAGATACGGCCTAGAGTTCTGTAAGTTAGTGTAACACGAGATCCATTTCATTAAAGAATTTACTAGTAAGAACTTGTTAGGAATCTCTTATTGGTGTAAGTTTCACTACATTGTTCCTAAATTATTCAAAGTTGTATTTTGAGCGAGGAAATATGAGTTCAAAGTTGTATTTTGAGTGGGGAAATATGAGTTTAATAAATAAGAATCATTCATATTCAGTATGATACCGGTGTATCTACTTATTAATTATGATTTCTTCAATTTTAGTTGTCTCCAATTAATGACTTCTGATTCTAATTTATTATGATTCTCGACATTTTCCATTCCATGTAAATGTGTCAACAAAATTGACTTGATGCGACTCATGCCAGATCTGTAATATCTAATTATCCTTTCTTCTTTTTACAAAAAGACGATATCATTAAGCGACCTTCTCAACTTGAATAATACATACATAGACAGTTGACAAACAACTTTAGCTCTAAGCAAAGAAAAAGTAACTAATCTATATATCCAATTACCCATGAATGAGGTAATTCCCACAAATTGAAAGTAAATTTTCATATTATTTGGAACAGTTAATTACACTTGAGTGACTTGACTACGGAAAAGTAGAATGTCGATTCAAAACAGGACACCTCTCTTGGATGAAACTTCCCTTTGAAAAAGAATAAGTCAATGCCACTACATTTATACTGACCTTACAACAAACATTGAAGATTATGGTAAAAATTCCAAGATAACTATTGATAATAATGGGATCCTAGCCATACAGATCTACTAATCCCTTAAATTAGATCAACACCTTGCCGAAACAGGAATACAGAGAGCCCTCAGTTCTCAAAAGACCAAGAGAACAAAATCAAGAAAAATAAAGTATCTTGATCTAGGCTGGAAATGTCTGCAGAGATCATGCCTTGATGTGCATTTTATTGTAGTTATCTGCAGCTTTAGATAACGACTGTATTGAAACTGGATATGCTGAACCCATCTGCACATTATGAATGGATAAGTTTAGTATAAACTCAGCAAGGGTTAGGCCGGTCAAAGAATGGTGAACCCAAATACGAGTAAGGAGCTAGGAAACACAGTAGGTAATGAATTTTGAGCTTACCGTGCTACATATGTGGAATGAATTGATATACCCAGCATATTTGGAAGCTGCAGAAATAAGAGAAAAAACATTCTTGTCAACAGTTTAAAAACACTTATTTTTTTAATCTCCAAACAGCATTTTCCTAACTGATTGACAATAATTGGTCTTACAAAAGTACAAGCAAAACAATAGCCTGAAATTCAAATCAATCTGAATGAATGGATATGTGAAATCTGGATATAAATGGTTTGTCACACCATAAAAAATGAAAAACATGTAAGCTCTTAATAAACTAGATTGTACTAAAAAGGAAGAAAGTTTTAAATACTGACCGATGCCCTCTTTTGCAAGAACTTCTACGTTCTACGAGTTAATGCTGCTATCACAACTACAGTCAACCAGCAAAATGTGAAGGAATCGTTACCCTAGAAACTGATGGCAGCAAACCGAAAACTCTGTGATAAAGACGAATTACTTCTAACTAGAGTGACACTTCTATATCAACGTATTCTATACTTTTTAATGCTGGTCTCAAGGCTGACATGGAGGCAGAATGGCCGCTGTTCAAATCAAGAATCTCAAGTGTAAACAAAGGAAGATTGCAATCGAATTGGTTGAGTACAAAAAAATGTGAGAATAAAAGTAGGTGGGTAGTATGAGTCAAGTAAGTGGTGCCAATGTCTACTTGAAAAGATTCTTAAATGTTATGTAACACTAGGAGTAGGAAAGGATGAAATTCATTAGATACACCTGCAGATGTTGAGTTCATTCTTGGATCCATGATTGTTCAATTATTTGATAGGAAAGAGGACATACATCACAGACTATAGCAACGACCCATAGTTAGTTTATCCTAGTCAAACTCAACTAAGTTAGAAAAGGGCCACTTCCATTGAGAAACAAAAGGTAAAAGGAAGAAAATAATGCAGCATATTCGTCATGTAATCAAACTGTTCGGGGTTGTATACAGCAAAGATATAAAGTTGGGCAAATGTGATACAAGTTTATATAGTAGTAATAGAGGTAACTAATAAGATCTAATGCAACACATTCATGCACAAGTAGTTCATTTTCGGTAACTGATTGTTGACAAGTGCAACAATAGACCATGACCATCATAATTAATTCATATCTTGATTAGAATGCTCAAGTCCAAGTTTGCAATTAAACTTTCAAATTCAAATAAACTTTACCTGTTAAATATTGATCTAGCCCACAGGAAACAAAAACAAGATTAGTTTATGCCACTTACACTTTTTTAAACCTGTAGGCTTGGCCAGCAAAAGCGAACTCATAAATGCTCCAACATTTGCACGCAGATACTCCTCTGTAAAGCTTACCTGTGAAGATGTACCAATCGGATGACTTTATTTAGGAGAGAGTGATGACAATAGATAAACATATGAAAAGGAAACATAGATTTTTCTGCAGCCATTTAGTGTACATAGAAAGAAGAACCTCTATGGAATAAGAATATGCTACCTTTCCAAGTCCCA
The DNA here is from genome assembly GCA_946800695.1 of Geum urbanum. NCBI lineage: Eukaryota > Viridiplantae > Streptophyta > Magnoliopsida > Rosales > Rosaceae > Geum > Geum urbanum. The sequence goes on along the minus strand of OX326997.1, from coordinate 35,295,655 downwards.
CATGAACAATAGATGTTTTGTCCATTTTATACTCGATATGACCTTGTCTAACTTTTTGTAGTGCCCCAACAATGTCATTGGTTACAGTACCTAGCTATTTGATATATAACATAACGATTATTAGTGGATGCCTGTACTTATGAGCTGAATAAGAAATGACCATATGATACACTTACTTTTTGGTCAGGCATCAAACCACGCTCCCTAAGAATCCTTGCTATCTGCAAAACATTTAATGTAATATATTTGATTAACTGTAGTAATCTATATTACTAATCCCCATTAGAGAATGAAAATTCAAACCTTCGCTAAACGCATGACCATTTCATTTGTTGCAAAACACTTGTCAACGTTGAGTTTACGACTACCTGCATCATAAAAGCTCATATCATTAACTGGAATATGTATGATTGACTAGATGTCTACACAATCACCATTGAATAGAAAGAGCTTAACACTAAAACCAATAATCATATTTATTGATATCTAGAAATCTACTATTGATATATTAAGCAGACATGAGAATCAATTCCTTTTTTAGGGTTTTGACTGCCGCCATTGCATCCCTTCTTCTGGATGTAATTTCTCTTTTTATTCAATAAATTGACTTGTGAGGCTCCTCCAATCTCCAACTTAACCCCGAAGAGATAAAAATATATAAAGCCCGGCAGCATCAAAATAGATTAGTAAGTGGCAAGGATTTGGTTTATTACTTGCAATTTCCTCCACCAGATCAATACCACCAACAATATCTGCTCCAGCAGCTCTAGCTTCATCGGCATCTGCACCTTCAGCAAAAAAAGCAACTTTGACTACCTGAAAAATGGTAGTGGTCACGCAACTAGGAAAATAATATCCAAGGAAGAAATAATTCAAATTGATTAGCTAAGATTAGACTACCTTTCCGCTACCGTGGGGCAAAGTCATGTTACCACGAACTGCCTGCACTTCAACAATCAGGAACAAATTCATGTTAAATTGCTAGTTTAACTTTCAGCAGCAGTTTTGAGCAATAATTAACTCATAAAGATGACACTAGAAAATGTAAGCATGAAATAATCAATTAAGACACCTAGGAACACTATTATCAAGATAACACCTTGTTTTTGTAATTGACTTAAGTATTGACTATGGAGAACAACAGGGAGAAAATGAGAGAAGAGAGAAAAATGATTAGGAAAAAGCAAATATTTGAAAAGAAAAAAAAAACCGCCGATTTAGTTTATGTTTTCTCTACATTTGCCTCTCCCGCTTCTTGTACCTCCTCTTCTTTCCTACCTTCCTATTATAACAATCTAAAAAGATGATTGAAAACAGAAGAAAAAATACAGTGCACAACAATAATGAATTATATGATTAAATAAGGGGGATAACATGTCCATATCCACATGCCTACCAGTAGAGGTTTACGAATTGAATGTATGGATACAAGGAGTTTACATACAGTGGTTTTTTTTCCCAGTCACATGCATACAGTGAACTGATCAAATATCCTGAACGCTAATCTACACCCTCATACAGGTTAACGAATATAGGTTTCTCAAAGATATTTCAATTTCCAACATTTCTGCAATGCAATTGATAAATACTCATGTGCAATCACCACTTAAAGACGCACCTGTCTTAAAGTGGCCACCGGTCATAGAAAGAACTGTAAATCTAAAAGTCAGGGAAAAGAATTGCAAGCCTAAACCTATGAAAGGAATTGCAAGTCGAAGTAATGAAAATGAACCACAAGTACTAGTCACACACCAATACAGCTATAGGTTACAAGTTACAACATCAAAGTCTATAATGTCATAATGCTTTGATTGAAAGAAAACTTTGCTCCGAAGGGTTGGGAATGTTACATTTCGCTTGGCATCAATACCCAATTGCACATGAGCTTCCACAGTTTCATCAAAGTTGCACTTGGCAGTAGCCTGAATAAGTATTTTGAAATCAGAAAAATGATAGCAAGAACTCGAAAACGAAACCAATAAGTAACATAATAGTCACATTTCAAAAGTATATGTGTTGAAACCAATACAAGTACTGACCTTGACTTGGCGAATTGCATCTATCAAATCAAGAACCTGCTTCCTCTCCTTCTTCTCGACTTTTAAAATCGTCGGAAATGGAACCGGCGTAATCTCCTCAACCCTATAAACCCTTCTTCTCGGCGGCTCGATCCTCTGCTTCTCCTCCTCCTGCTGCTGCTTCTCATGTTCGCCTTCTTCCGTCGGAGCTTTATCTTCCGGCAAAGGCGCGACTCGGGCCGAGTACGAGACCGGGGCGATGGAAGGTCCGTCTTTGACGAAGCGGGCGTCTTCGCGGCTCCAGCCGGACTGGGGTGGAGTCGGAGTCGGGTCGGATTGTTGTTGGGGTTTGGGGGCGTAAGAAACGGGTCGGATTGGCAGAGGGTCGGGATCTGATTGGGAGGTGAAGGAGCGCAGGAATGGAGGGCGGTGGAGATGGGAGAGGCGGCGAGCCGAGGAGAAGAGGAGCTTCGTGGCTACCATGGCGAGAGAGAGGGGTTTAGGGGACTAGAGGGAGGGAGAGGATGGGTGAGGTTTAAGTGCGAGGGCTCTAGTTACTTTTGGACAGAATTGTCCCTGGATAAAAAAAACAGTATTGATACATCATACGTGATTAATTGTACGATACGAGTGTGTAATCACGATTATTATTAGGACAAATTACAAATAAAGATACGAGTGTGTAATCACGATTATTATTAGGACAAATTACAAATAAAGTCAATTATACAAAATTTATACTAAATAAGGTCATCTAATAGTTTTATACTAAATTAGATCAGCTATATAACTAGCATAACCTTAAAATTAATAATATTTACAACCACTACCAGAAGAAGTACTATATCCGACGAGGTCCTCAAAGAACGACCGACGAGAAGGGATCTCGTCGGTTATAGTAAACTATAACCGACGACAAGATAATCTCGTCGGTTATAGTTTTTTGACCGTCGAGATTTTCTTGTCGTCGGTTATAGTCGCCGGAAACTCGTCAGTCATAGTTTTCGACTATGTCCGACGATTTTTTTTTACTATTACCAACGATTTTTTCATATCGTCGGTTATAGTTTCTTATTTCAGATCTGGGCAGCAGCTCGATCTGTCATTCAAAAAACTTTCCATTTTTTATGAAAATGCTCTGAAATCGATCTTTGGGTGATGTCGAGAATGAGTTCGTGATGATTCATGCGCATTATATATATATATAGGTACGTCGTGCTTAATTAATATATATATGTGTTGTGCATGCATGTATTAATGCTTAATTTGTTGAATATATAGATCGATCGATATTAATTGATTTTGAATATATATATATTGATCGATCGATCGAGTTAATTAATTGATTCTTGAATTTGAGTAATTGATCGATGGTTGATTTTGAGTACGTACGCGTGATTTATCGTAAATATATATTAATTGTTGTTAATTTTAATTTGATTATTGTGAATATATATATATAGCAATAACTAGCTAGGGTGATTAATTTATTTAATTAATATATTGCATTATATATATTGTGATTATTATATATATATAGGATTAAATGTACACTAGCTAGCTAGCTAGCTAGTACGTGTACGTACGTGCATGGTTAACGTTATATATATATATATATTTAGATTTTTGTGATCGATTATATATATATATATATATATAGTTAGGGTGTATGTGTGTGTATATATATATTAAAATTATGGGAATTAAAATAATAAATATTTATATCTAGCTATGAAATTTGAATTAATAAGATCATGGGTATATATACATGCAGTTATAATTTTCAGGATGGACAAGAATTGGATATGTCTTCCAAGATGGGATGTAAGATATCACCGTGGAATTAGAAGTTTTGTAGAATATGTGAAGGTTAATTGTGGAGGGATGACAATTCATTATTGTCCGTGTACGAAATGTCAGTGTCGCAGTGAGCGATATCGTTTTCACATCGATAAAGTATTGGAGCACTTGAAGAAAAACGGGTTTTGGGATAAGTGCACATGTTGGATTTATCACGGTGAGAGCTCAACAGTTGGTCAACATGATCACGGACAATTTTTTGAGAGTGGCAGTACATCCAATGATCCAACAACAAGGTTGATCAACGATATGTTTCCTCATGAGAGCGGTATATTTGCTCAAGCACCGGATATCGATATCCCTCCCGCCGTTGGAGACTTCCCTCATATTGAGCCAGTCCAGCAATTACCTACAGCTGTCAACACTACTAGTATGGACAAGTACAACAACCTCATTGCCTTCCAACAGACCCCGTTGTACAACGGGTGTAATAAGACTGTTCTCGAAAGTGTTATGGGAGTAATGAAGCTCAAAGTGGAGAACAAAATGAGTGTGAAGGCTGTTGATGATTGGCTGAAGTGGTCTGGTTCGTTGTTGCCCCTCGGTCATCATCTTCCTACCACTCTTCGTAAGGTGCGACAGATCCTTAAACATCTTGGCCTTTCCTACATCAAAATCCATGCTTGTAGATATGATTGTGTTCTCTTCTGGGGTGAAGATGCTTATGGGAATGATCTTGAATCCCTTGATGAATGCCCGGTATGTGGTACAGATAGGTATAAGTTGACTCCTGCCGGAAACAAGAAAGCTGTGAAGATACTTCGGTATTTTCCCCTGATAGATAGGCTAGAACGGTTGTTCATGTCTGCACACACGGCTGAAGCTATGAGATGGTGGGCCGAGAGGAATTTGCCCGACGGTGATACGCTTATACACCCTGCTGACGGAGAGGCTTGGAAGCACATGGTGAAGGAGTTTTCTTATTTTGCATCAGAGGTTCGAAATGTTTGGCTGGGGCTTTCATCTGACGGATTCAACCCTTTTGGCAACATGAGTCTTCAATACAGTATATGGCCAGTTATTTTGGTACCGTACAACCTTCCTCCATGGATGTGCATGAAGAAAGAATACAATATGCTCACTATGATCATTCCAGGGCCGGGTTATCCAGGAAAGTGTCTCGATGTGTATCTGAGACCCTTGATTGAGGAGCTTAAGTACTTGAGTGAGCATGGTCATCCCACTTATGACAAGTTCAAAAATGAGATGTTTCAGATGCATGTCATGCTTGTTGGCACCATTAGCGATTTTCCTGCACGCGGGATGTTGTCGGGCAACGTTACCAGGGGATACAGGGCTTGTCCAGAGTGCATGACGGTTGAGTGTTGCAGACCTCATTGCAGGAAGATTGTACAGATACGACATCGTTGTTGGCTTCCACATGATCACCCATTTTGGGAGGATATGGAGGCATTTGATGAGACTGTGGAAACAGGTGAGCAGTCAAGGAGATGGACGGGGGATGAAATTTTAGAAGTGCTAAATGAATACGATTTTGGGCAGCTAAGCAATCATCCCGAGATAGTGGCGTCAATACCTGACAAACCCGACAAGTATAAATTCTGGACACACAAAAGTATTTTTTGGGAACTTCCTTATTGGTCCAAGTTGCTGATCAGACACTACTTAGATGTCATGCACATAGAGAAAAATGTGTGCGAGAGTGTGGTCAGCACAGTGTTGAATTGGGAGGGAAAAACTAAAGACGGCCCGAAGGCACGCATTGATCTTAAAAGGATGGGACTGCGAAAACATTTGTGGTTGAGAGATGGGAAGAAAAAAATGCCACAAGCTCCTTATACCGTGAAGCCTGCCCAGAAGAGTGAAATTTTTGGCTGGATGGGTAATGTCAGGTATCCTTCAGGCTATGCCGGAAATATAAGTCGATGTGTTAACTTCAAAGACAACAAGATGTACGGACTAAAGAGTCATGACTGTCATATACTGCTCCAACGCCTCTTCCCTGTTTTCATTCGAGGGTACCTGCCCAAAGAGGTGGTGGAGCCGTTAGTGGCTTTGTCAAGATTCTTTCAGAAGTTATGCACGAGAGAAGTGAAGAAATCGGACTTGTTGGAAATGCAACAGGACATCATTTTTATCATGTGCAAATTCGAAAGGATATTTCCTCCAAACTTTTTTGACATCATGCCTCACCTGATGCTCCATCTTCCGGAACAATTGTTGCTTACTGGTCTAGTACACTACACATGGATGTATCCTATGGAAAGGTACGTAATGCATCTCTGAATCTGGCTATATATATGTCGATCTTTAATATTATTTATTCACTTATATATTGTTGCAATAAGCATAACATGCTCGATTTGTAATTACCAATTTACAGACAATTAGGGGACTACAAAGACTATGTGATGAACAAATCTGCACCCGAAGGGTGTATCGCTGAAGCATATATTGCGCATGAGTGCGTAACGTACACCAAGTTGTATTTGGGAGCGTTGGAGGACCCTCCACAACATATGCCCGTAGATGGAGGGCAGTTCAACCTTTCGATCATCTCCGATGATGTTGAAGTTTCTGGAAAGTTACCCAACTCGTACAAGTTGGAACCTTATGAGCTAGTCATTGCCCATTGGTCGGTATTGATTAACTGTCCAGAAGTTCAATATTGGAAAAATTTGCACCTTTACTGCCCTGCTATTTCCGGTGATGTTGAGTACCACAACAAGACGTTCGTAAACTATTTTGGCAACTGGGTAAGTTGATACTTAAATTGACCTATATATGATCGATGTTAAGTGCATGTCTCGCATCCTATTTATAGTTAAGTTAATAAATGATTATTTTCAGATGAATCATGTACAAGATGATGGTATCCCTCAGTGGTCACACGAATTGAGGCTCTTGGCGCAGAAACCGGTAACTTCCAGAGTTTATCCTATGTGTAAGGTAAATGGCATGCTATTTATTTGTGAACATAGAGATGTCAGACGAAAAACACAGAATTCTGGGGTAATGGTGCATGGTGGGCAGAATGGAGTTGACTATTACGGTGTTCTCCATTCAGTTGTCGAATTAATATATGGGGAAGGCATGACCGTGCACTTGTTTAAGTGTAGATGGTTTGATACCGACCCTCAGAACACAAGGACCGATCAATACGGGATTTTTTCGGTGAATACTGCCACAAGCTGGTATGAAGATGATCCGTTTGTGTTGGCCACGGCGGTGAAACAATTGTTCTATCTTGATGATCTTGTGCATAAAGGCACGTGGAAAGTGGTTAACCATGTTCTTCCACGAAACATATACAGTGCCTCAACCCTTGGTACTGTGACCTCGGATAATGAAGAAATCAGTGCATACCAAGAGGCGAACGCAACTGGTATTCCTGAAACCTCAACAATTCGCCTTAATAATGTGAGACAGGGCAGTGTGGTACGAATTCCTCAACCGAATCTTCTTGATGTTAATCAAAATGAAGACAATGAAGACTCAAGTGACGAGGACATACACATCTTACCTGAAATTAACTCGGAAACAGAGTCAGACTCAAGCGATGATTCTGATTATGCGCCTTAATTAGTGTATATATATGTATGTTATTTCGACTTAGAACGTGCAATGTAAAATGAATTTTATTCATATTATGGACAAAATTGTGTCGATCGATGAAATTGCTATATATATATCGATCCCCATCATAAATGAGAGAGATCGAGAGATCGATCGGAAAAAAAATACAACCGATCGATTAATAATATCGTATTATTAAATAATAATTTTAATATTTCGTATTAACTATTAATAATTTCGTATTAACTATTAATAAATATATATATATATTAATACACTACATATTTAATTAGTTTACCAGTATAAATGAAAAATAATTAGCAGAACTATATCCGACGATATGCATAAGTAATATCGTCGGATATAGTTGAACCGAAACTATATCCGACGACATGCATATGAAATCTCGTCGGATATAGTTTCGGTTCAACTATATCCGACGAGATAAGTAATCTCGTCGGATATAGTTCTGTTTAATTGACGGATTTTGGTACGTTTTGGGGCAAAAACGAAACTGCCCCAAACCGGAACAGCCGCCTCCGATCGAAAATCTCCATTTCCTTCGTGCTACAAGCAACCAATCGAAGCTCAAGTGGTATTCCATCGATCCTCAAGCCAAATCCCTCGTCAATTAGTGAAAAAACAGGTTTGAAATCCCTAATTTCAAATTTTTGAATTTTTTTAATTTAGGTTAGATTTGAAGTTGTGGAATGTGTTGATCGATAATGTGGATGCATGTATATGTATAGTTGTGGAATTTGTTAATTTTATGAATGTATTGATATATATTAGAATAATTTTGAATTTTAGGTTGAATTTCGGTTAAATTTAGGTTAAATTTGGATTTGGATTTGGATTTGGAATTTTTTGATCAATTATATTGGATTATATTGGATTTTTGATGGAATATATTCGATTTTTTGTTAAATTGGTTAAATTTGGATTTAGAATTTTTGGTTAAATTTGATTAAATTTTTGGTTAATTGGATTTGGAATTATTGTTGAATTTGGATTATTGGAATTATTGATATATATATATATATTGGAATATATATAGTTAAATTATTGGATTATATATATATGTATTGGATGAATTATATTGGATTATATATATATATTGTAATTATTGTGGATTTTATGGAATTATTGTTGATTTTTGTGGAATATTTATATATTGGAATATATATTGGATTATTTTTGGATGAATTAGGAATTATTTTGAATTTTTATAATTTTATAGCAACGATGAATTGGTTTAATTGCGGACCTTGCCGAGGGGCCGGGTCGAGTTCGAGGGGGAGGTCCAGAGGGAGAGGGAGATCGGGACGTGGGGATGAGGGCTCGGGACCTAGGGATAAGGGCACCGGAAGTCGGTCCGCATCAGGATCCACTAGCGTCCCCAACACTTACAGTCTTCCGCAGACCTCTCGACATCGTACATTGATGGGCGCGGGACAACCTCAGCAGCATCAGCTTGAGCCTGCTCGATCCTCAGGTGCGAGGAGGGTTCATCAGGTCAGTCGCACGCCGGAAACGGATAGTGCGACTCAATCCTTGGTCCGAATGCCGGACATTCATCGCGAGGACCCTTCCCCCGTCATCCACCAAACAGCTCCTCATTCTTCCGAGGAGGCTGGTGGATCCACTCAGTCCTCGGCGAGGATGCGACTATGCCCGCCGCCTACATTATTCTTACCGTTGGAAATCTCGACGATACCTCACGTCAATTCCGACGGGATGCCTATTCCAGGACAGCTAGGGTTCATTACCCCGGAGCAGGCATATGCGTATATACCCTTCCGGGCACCTCTCTGGAGTGCGAGGATTCCGGGACAACGCACCGACGAATCAGGTAAATATTAATTAGTGATATCTTTTTACTCCCTAATATTTAAATTCAATTAGGTGTTGATGTTTAAAAAATCGTCTACATATATATGTGATAGGCGAGATCGTGTCCGGTGCCAAACAGAAGAGAACCAGAGGCCCCGTCGTCGGCAAGTTACTGGACGAAGCCATTCAGGCTAGCGGTGGTGGCCAACTTATGATTCCGACCGGGGATAGAGGGCAGGTGATCGAGGGAAAGGTCACTCTAAAGTACGCGGGGATGGCGGGCAGCCTCATACGGGATAGAGTCCCAATGTTGTGGCAAGATTGGAATTCAGTGCCGCAAGCCGTCAAACATCAGCTGAATAATGCGTTGTCGGTGAGTTGAATTGTATATTCATTATGAAAATTTTCAATAATAAATTTTTAATATTATTGATATATATATAAATATATGCATTGCAGAGGTGGTTCCGCGTGGATGAAGACATTAGACCCACGTGGGCGGATGAAGTGCATGGGAGCAGGTTTGTAGACGGCCATTTGTTTCAATTTTTTCGTTTCTTTTGATTATGTTCATACAATGTTGTTAGTTACTAACGCTTGATTTTATGGGTATATATAGGTATAAGGAGTGGAAGACCGAGCTGAAGAAGCATTGGAAAAAGTACGGGGACGATCGTGAGGGTACCCCTAGCGAGTTTCGTTATAGGGAGTACGAGTGGCGATGACTTGTGGTTCACTTCAACAACCCGAAATTGAAGGTACGCAACCTTCAATCGATTTAATTTTTGTTTTATCGTACTTCCCTTAAATTATTTGGCTAATGAGTGTTTTTTTTATGTTGAATTAATCGCGCAGGCTCTTTCTGAAGTCAACACAAGGAACCGGGCCAAAAACACCAAAAATCATCATGCCGGTACCAGATCATACTCGGGTTGGATCGAGGAGGCGGCCAACCACCCAGAAGAGGATCCCCTTGTCTATACAATGCAGCACGCGTATCCGCAGTCCCCCGAATATGCTGTAAGTGTCCTTATAACAAAATAAACTTATTTCTTATTTATTTAGATTGTTTTTTTTAATTAATATTTTATTGTTCTTTGTCAATTAGGCGAGAATTCAGAAGGTGATTCCGGAGGTGTTGACTCAAGTGGCGAGAGAGCTCTATCCCAACACCCCCGATGCGGAACTCCCGATTGATCAGATTGATCGATCTGATCTGATCGTCAGGGCCAAGATTATGTCAACTGCGATCCCTCCAGGGAAGAACACATTCTACTGCAGGGGTTCCGGAAAATGGGGTCAAGGGCTGCTGAAGCATACCCCTGAATTCTCTCACGGATCGGGATCATCATCATCTTCGAGGACTAATGAGCTACACGACCAGCTTCATAGGCGATCAATTGAGATGGAAGCTCAATGGCGTCGGATAGAGGAGATGGAGCAAGCGCAAGCTGCAGAGCAGAATAGGTTGGTCGAACAGCAGCAGCAAATGGGGACATGAATGCAGCATTGTTATGCACAGTTGCAAGCATCTGGAATCCAGATAGCTCCCCCGCCCATTTTCGGTGCGCCACAGCCTCAGCCTCAGCCTCAGCCGCAGCCTCAGCCAGACCAGGACCAACCAAATTTCTCCAATCCGTTTGACCACATAGACTTAGGACCAGGACCCCCCTAGGTGTTGAACAATTGTCAGTTTAATTTTTATTTTCATTATTTACTACGCATATGTATACAGATTTGAACGATTTCGGTTTTAATTTATTAATTTATTTATTTACTACGTACTATAGTTTCAATGGTTGTTGATTTTCAATTTGAACAATATATAGATAGCGTGATTTTTTATGAATGCAGGTTTTGGGATAAAACCCAAAACCTGCAAAAAAAATTAAATATTTTTAACTATAACCGACGATATGTGTCAACATCGTCGGTTATAGTTTTCTCCATAGTCAACCATTTTGACCATGGAGAAAACTATATCTGACGATGACATCGTCGGTTATAGTTTAAACTATGACCGACGATAAACCATCGTCGGATTTAGTGTCTCTATTTTCCAACGATAACCCTAAATCATCATCGGATATAGTATTACCGACGGTTTATTACCGACGATACTATATCCGACGATGTCTCGTCGGATATAGGTATGACCGACGATAAACGGAAACAGACCGACGACACCAAGTCGTCGGTCATAGTAATTCTTCCGGTAGTGAACCATGTCATCCTATATAAATGAAAACTAAACCAATTTCTCCCGGCCTCTCACATTTCAATCAAGCCTCCTCTTCTTTCCTCTCTTCTCTCTCAAACCTTAGCCTCGATCACACCTCCTTCAACATGGCTTTCCTCCCTCACTCCCTCTCCGGCGTTGAAAGCTCCTTATTGTCGACCTCTTTCCTTATTTCCTTGCCGTCATCGAAGTTTGTTGCCGCCGTTGCTCGTCGCAACCTCTTCGACGCTAAACAAATCTCTCTCTCTCTCTCTCTCTCAATGTGATAGGGTTTCTAGGTTTAGTTGTTGATTTTATCGTCTTGATTGGTGTGTTTGTATGATTGTTGGTGCTGAATTTTGGTGTGAGAAACTTGAGTTGGTTTTTATTAGTGTTTTTGGTTGAGCTGCAGTAGTGTTTTTGTATAGAAGAAGTAGTGTATTAGATGTGTTGATGTTAATAGTATTTTTGGTTGAGCTGCAGTAGTGTTTTTGTATGAGATGAAGTAGTGTATTAGATGTGTTGAGCTGCAGTAGTGTTTTTGGTTGAGATGAAGTAGTATATTAGATGTGTTGATGTTAAATAGTATTTTTGGTTGAGCTGCAGTAGTGTTTTCACTAATCTGTAGTAGTATGTTTACTGGTGAGTGGTAGCATTTTCATAGACCGGCCTGTATCTTTTTTGATTTGATGAATTGAGTAGTATGTTTGTAGGTCTCAAGTAGTATATGTAGGTTTGATGATTTTGGTAGTGTAATTGTTGGTCTTAAGTACTATATGTAGGTTTGATGATTTTGTAGAATGTGTGATGGTCTGTGGCATGATATTTGTACCTCTGTGGTACAGTGATTGAGTAGTACGTTTATCATTTTTAAATTTCGACCTCACTTCTTATTTTGAAAGTCTATTGTAGTGTCTTTGACAGTCTGTCGTAGTGTCTTTGTTTTCTTGATGTATTTCAGAAACTGATTCTTATTTCTTTTTTAATAATGTGATGACATGCAGGACAACTGCGATATCAAGCATGAAGTGAGGTCGAAATTTAAAAATGATAGAGTGATAGAAGCAGTGACACGTCAATTGAGGTCCCAAAATAAGAAGCATGCTCCTCCATCTTGAAAAAGTAAAAGGAAGTCACATTCTTCCTTGATTACGGTTGTGAAGACAAAATAGAGGAAGACGACCACCAATGTAATACCCCGAAAATTAGTATAATAGTTTAGATTATTGTATGACTCGTTAAACTTAGAAATCACCATAATTTAGTTTGACCTTAGAGGTTTTAGAAATTCGATAAAAAAAATTGTCTGGCGAAGACAATGTATAAAAACGAGCTTTAGAGAAATATTAACGGAGTGGGGCAGATGATCCAGTGGATAATCAAGTTCAAGTCAGGTACTCCCTGGTCTTGGGTTCGAGGCCACGAGCTAGAATCGTGAAACATTTCATTTTATAGGTTAGTAAAAATAATAAAAATATTTTTACTCCAGTTAGAGACGGTAAGAAACTCTAATTCCAACTAGCCGATTTTCGGAAATGGATTTTTAGCAAAACGACCAAATTTTCCTTGTTCGAATCTCTTCTCCGAATCGAATTTTGTATTTTAAGATTTCAATTAATACTTTTAGAGGTCATGCTCATGTATCAATTTGGTGCTAATAATTCTTGTTGATATATATATATATATTACACTACATTACACTTTATTAGTAAAACCATACATTTCCACACATCACATTATGTATTGCATTCACATGCATACATAATCACATTTCAACATTCCAATCAGATTTCCAACCACATTACTATTGTTTTTACAAGTGCATTTTAACCCTAGAATTAGTACCCCAACTATTCCATTGTCAACTTGTCTACAAAAGTATACAAAAATGGTTATGAATTTATTTCCCATGTCTCCTCCCATGTCTATATAAATCACCCTTGAGTTCAATATGATTTTTGCACCACTTCAATCTTCCCCTTACATACTTATTTGAAGTCCTCCCAAAGTTGCAATGCAACTCCCCTAAAATCTCACACTAAACTACTTTTCTTCCAAGTACTTTAGAAGTTAATTTATTTGCTTCAAGAGGGTCACTTGAGTTAATTAAATACCTCTATCACCTATTGAAATTCTTGAGTAAGTACATGAGTACATTCCTATACTTCTTTATCTTTAAGATTACATCAAAGTGCATGGCTAAGAATAAAAGAGAAATAATGAGCCTTAGTGTGAATTTAATATTTTCGTTTCTGTTAAAGTTTTAATTAGTCAAATATTTTTACATATTCAAATTCTACACAAAAAGTTATTCAACTTTGGCATTTGAATCACTTAAAAAGGTTAAGTAATGAGAATGTTATAGGTAAAACAAGTTTTGCTAATCTTTTCCTTAATCATGTTCGAAACCTCTTAATGTGCTCTTAACTTGAAATATTCACATCTCACTCATTTCTTAACCAAATTTAGTGTTCTTTATATCAAAACGAAGCTTAGGAGTTCAACTATCAATTTGGAAAGTTTGAAAGGCATTAATTAATACTTAATAACTAATTAATTCGTGCAAATGAGTTTAATAACGAGCGTAACCATTTTTGGACAGTTTCTAAACATTTTTGTTTCTGGACTTGAGAACTCCCTACCGAACTTTGTGATTATTACCATTGGATTCCTCTCGAAAACACTTCGAGATGGTATACTCACTTCTTTGATTTGGACATAATATGGATTAATTATAAAATGGATCAAATGGAGGATTTCAGACGGATTACCGCCGAATGATACTTTTGATCCAAGGATTAATAATTTTATTTTCTGCATTTGTACTTTATTTTTATTTACTTACTCCCATTATTTACTTCTTAAGTTTGATTTGGGACTAATGGAGCATTTCGGACGGACTACCGCCGAATGAAACTTTTGAACCAATGATAATTAATTTTTATTTCAAGTTTATCTACTTAATCGCTCTATCTATTTACTCTCAAATATAATTTGGAACAAATGGAGGATTTCGAGCGGACTACCGCCGAATGAAACGTTTGGACCAAAATTGTTAATTAATGAAATACGTTTAAGTTTGATCTTTCTTCCTTTACAAATTCTATTACGTATATATTCATTACAAAATTATGATGCAAATATATACTCTATGATCTATATACATAGTCTTAATTAAAGACTTGTTGTGATTGTTATGGTTGAAGTGTGAAGTCGGGTGTATAGTACAATTTAACTCATGCTTAAGTGAATTGCTGGTAAATTATTTTGTTATCGTGGGAGTTAGCCAAGGGCCCTAGTCCCTTACAGATATTGCACTATTATACTCTAAGGAATGAATTGTGTCAAACCGGGAGTATACATTCTTTGGCAGGTGGCCTTAGAATGCTGTGGCTTTATATGTGTGTTGGTATTGTGAGACTAAGCACATGATTTTTTTGGGAGTAATTACCAGTTAATCTGAAAGAATTCACTTCGGAAGCATTGGCGTGTTTGTGTGTAGATGTGAAGTTGTGCAAGTATATATATTATGTACCTAATTGTATATATTACAAAGACGCAAGTATAAGTATGGTAGAATAACCGGTTTCAATATTTCACCTTTTTGAATTGGTTGTTCGGTTTGATGTTTCTTAGAGATAATTTAATATATGCTTGTAAGCTGTACTCACTGGGTCAGTGTGACTCATGATACTACATCTTTCTCTTTTTCAGGCGATGAGTAGAATGCTTGGGGAAAATGGGATACGTCGCCTACTAAATAAACAAATTAATTTTTTTACTTGTATTTTGAATTGAATAAATGTAATGACTATTATTTTCAAAAACTTCGGTATTGTAATATTAGCACTTTCTCTTTTCAATAAATGTACTATTCAGACACCTTGATTTTTTTGAAATTATTTAGGTTTCTTATTCACATCACAAATCCTTACACCATATTTCAGTATAATACTAGCCCCAGATTTGGGGGTGTGACAGATTGGTATCAGAGCTAAAAGATCCTAAAATGAAAGGTTTTGTTTTCAAAAACTAAAATTTGATTAACAAGAACGGGGGAGGGTTATAGATTTGTTGAGTAACTTTGTTGCGAAGTTACAATTATTGCTTTCTTTGTGTCTATAATATGACCACATGTGTCTATTTCTCTTGGCTCTATGCCTAAAGTTTGTGTAATTGTTGACATTCCAAAATCCATTCCTTAATATGGTCTGAGTCGGATTGTAGCTAAAGAAAATATTTAGCATTACATTGTTTGGTATTTCAAATGTACATTAGTGTTAAATGCAAAGTATTTTTCATTAAAATATTTTTGATATGTTCTAACCATTAGATTCGTCTCTTAAAATAGGACCATGACTGATAGAAGAAATTCACCTGTTGATGCTGAGGACCTTGTCGAAGCCTTCACAAGAAGGATGGATGCAAATCAAGTAGGTGGAAGACTAGGACGACTAGTGTCACACCTAAGGAACCTAGGAGCGAAGAGGTTCGTTGGAGGCAAACCTCACGAGGCTGAGGAATGGATTTACAATTTGGAAATCCATTTCGAAATGTTAGAATGCACACAAGTAGAGTTACGGAAAGTGGCTACTTGTCTTTTAGAAGGAGACGCTTGATACTGGTGGGACACAGTGAAACGTGTAACACCACCCGCAACCATGGAACTCATGGAGTGGGCTACCTTCAAAGAAAAATTTCTGGAAAAATATTTTCCACAAGTTGAGAATGATAAGAAAGGGCTTGAATTCATACAGCTTACTCAAGGGAAAATGACTGTCCTTGAGTATGAAACCAAGTTCACTAAACTTTCTCGTTTTGCCATACACATGGTATATACAGATGATAAGAAGGCGAGACGTTTCATCGGAGGGCTGAACTCCAACATAAGGAGATTGGTCACTCAACGAGGGATCACCTATGAGGAAGTTGTGGACAAAATACTAACTCAAGAGGAGGAGAATCAGAAGTATCGCATGGAGAAAGAACGAGAGATCAGACGAGGGAAAAGAAGTCATCCAATGTCTAACCAGAAAAGTGAGCAACCATGGAAGCAGCAAAAAGGAAAAAGGGCATTCCAGAAACCGACGGCACCGGCTGGCAAGGGAAACGAGTTGGCAAAACTACCAGTCCGATGCTACAATTGTGGAGAAACTGGACACATGTCTAATGCATGTCCAAAGCCGCGTCGTCTTCTTGGGTCTTGTTATAATTATGGCAAGATGGGGCATTTTGCAAACAATTGTGATGTTCCAAAACAAGCCAATAATCCACCAACTCGCACTGTCCAGCTGAACTCTATAGTCTTTGAGAAACCTGTCATGGAAGGTACGCTTACAATATACAGTACTCATGCTTGCATACTGTTTGATACTGGCGCATCTGATTCTTTCATATGTTCCACATTTGTTGCTAGTTTAGGTTTAATACCATCCAAACTAGATGAATTTTTGATGGTCAAAACACAGTTAGAAAAATCAGCCATTCTAACCCAAGTTTGCAAATCATGTCCCATAAATGTATCAGATGCAAATTTTCCTGCAAATTTGATAGTCTTATACATGGGACAATTTGACATAATCTTAGGATTTGATTGGTTAGTCAAATATCATGCCCTTGTAAGTTGCTAAAACAATCACTTTCTCAATTCCTGGCCAACCCATTCAAAAAATTCAAGGTGATTCACATCATGAATCTCTACCTTCCAAGTTTCTTGCCCATCTCAAGATAGAAAAATCCAAGCCATTGATTGACAAAATATCTGTGGTCAATTCTTTCAAAGACGTTTTCCAAGAGATCACTCGTTTACCTCCAAAACGTGATGTTGAGTTCAGTATCGATTTAATACCTGAAGCCAGACCAATTTCTGTTACACCATATAGAATGGCACCAAAATAGTTGAAGGAGTTGCAAGTACAAATTAAGGAGTTACTCGATCTTGGATTCATCCGCCCAAGTTATTCTAGTTGGGGAGCACCTGTTTTATTCGTGAAGAAGAAAGATGGGTCTCTTCGACTATGCATCGACTACCGGCAGCTGAATAAGGTGACCATTAAGAACAAGTACCCATTACCTCGAATCGATGATTTATTCAATCAGCTACGAGGTGTTCAAATATTCTCGAAGATTGATTTACGTTCTGGGTACCATCAACTCCTAGTAAAAAAAGAAGACATCCACAAAACCGCATTTAACACACGGTATGGCCAGTATGAGTGGTTGGTAATGTCCTTTGGATTGACCAATGCACCTGCCATATTCATGGACCTGATGAATCGAGTCTTTAGCCCATTTTTAGATCAATTTATTATCGTCTTCATTGATGATATCCTGATCTATTCCAAAACTGAAGCAGACCATGCACAACACTTGGAGCTGACATTAAATCTTCTTAGATCACACCAATTATATGCCAAATTCGAGAAGTGCGAATTCTAGCAGCACGAAGTCAAGTTCTTAGGCCATGTAGTCTCTCGATCGGGAATAGCAATGGATCCTGCTAAGATTGAATCAATCTTAGAATGGAAAGCTCCTACCACCCCAATCGAAGTACGAAGCTTTCTTGGCCTTGCTGGATACTATCGAAGATTCATAGAAGGTTTTTCAAAAATTGCTCTCCCACTTACGAGGTTGATGCGGAAGAATGTTAAGTACGTATGGGACGACAATTGAGAACAAGCCTTCCAAAAACTGAAGAAGAAGCTGACAACGGCACCAATCCTCACAATTCCAGAAAGTGGAGTCCTTTTTGTAATCTATAGTGATGCATCACATCAAGGGCTCGGTTGTATGCTTATGCAAAATGGAAAGATGGTAGCTTATGTTTCTCAACAGTTGAAGCCACACGAGAAGAATTATCCCACACATGATCTTGAGCTTACTGCTGTGGTCTTTGCCTTGAAGGTTTGGAGGCATCATTTATATGGAGAACAGTTTGATCTATTCTCTGACCACAAAAGCCTCAAGTACATCTTTTCTCAAAAAAAAATAAAATTGAACATGCAACAACGACGATGCATGGAGCTGATCAAAGACTATAATTTCACCCTGCAGTACCACCCAGGGAAAGCAAATGTAGTGGCTGATGCTCTGAGCCAAAAACCTAATAGCCATCTTGCCTTGCTTTTAAGGGAAAATTGGAGTATGCTAGAAACTCTTATTGAGTACAATCTTAGTCCATCGCCAATTACGGGTATAACCTTCATTGGGAATATAGTAGTGCAACCTACTATTATTATCCGTATCATCCAAGCATAACAAGATGATGAAGAGCTTGTGAAGTATGTTCGAGAAATGAAGGAAAAATACCCCGAGGACTAGAGCATACAAGATGGTGAAGGAATGCGCTTTCAAGGGAGACTTTGTGTGCCAAACCTTGTACCATTAAAGGAAGAGGTATTGAATGAAGCACATCGTTCGAAGTTCACAATTCACCCCGGAGGAGTGAAAATGTACAAGGATCTATGAAGACACTTTTGGTGGAACAACATGAAGAGGGACATAGCAAAATACATCTCTAAATGTCTTACCTGCCAACTAGTGAAAGCGGAGCGCGTGCAAAAAGGAGGACTCCTGCAACCTCTCAAAGTTCCAGAGTGGAAATGGGAGAACATCACCATGAATTTCATTACGGGATTGCCAAAGACATGAAAAGGAAATGATGCAATATGGGTTATCGTCGATCGCCTCACAAAGTCAGCACATTTTCTACCTATTAAAATAACATATTCCATCGATGTCTTAAGCAAGATGTACTTAAAAGAAATTGTACGTCTTCAAACCTCAAACGGATGGACAAACCGAAAGAGTCAATCAAGTGATCGAAGATATGCTTAGATCGTGTATCTTAGACTTCGAAGGAAGTTGGGAAGATCACTTGTATTTGATCGAGTTTGTGTACAATAATATTTGAAGCTCTTTATGGGAAACCATGTCGTACCCCAATGTGTTGGGCTGAAGTTGGAGAAGAAGTTCTGCCGGGACCTGACATTATCAAGCAGTCTACAGAGACTATCACTCTTATTAAGGAGCACCTGAAAACAGCACAAAGCCGACCAAGTCTTGCTGAAAGTCTCACCCATGCGAGGAGTTATCCATTTTGGGAAGAAGAATGCCAAGTTATCTCCACGATTTATTGGGCCTTTCTCAGTTGTCGAGAAAATTGGTAATCTAGCTTACCGATTAGATCTACCACCAAACTTGTCCAATGTACATAACGTCTTTCATGTATCCATGTTGCGTGAATACAAGCCAGACATGTCGCATGTCATAGATCATAGCACCTTGGAAGTCTCGGAAGATGCCACTTACGACGAGGCACCCATGGGGATCATGGGCCGGGAGCTGAGGAAACTCCGCACAAAGGAGATTCCAGTTGTAAAAATACAATGGAATCGACATGATGAGAATGAAGCTTCTTGGGAGTTAGAGTCTGAGATGAGGAAGAAGTATCCACACTTATTCACAGAATTAGGTACGTAAAATTCGAGGACGAATTTTCTTTTAAGGTGGGTAGACTGTAATACCCCGAAAATTAGTATAATAGTTTAGATTATTGTATAACTCGTTAAACTTAGAAATCACCATAATTTAGTTTGACCTTAGAGGTTTTAGAAATTCGATAAAAAAATTGTCTGGCGAAGACAATGTATAAAAACGAGCTTTAGAGAAATATTAACGGAGTGAGGCAATGGTCCAGTGGATACTCAAGTTCAAGTCAGGTACTCCCTGGTCTTGGGTTCGAGGCCACGGGCTGGAATCGTGAAAGGAATCGTGAAACATTTCATTTTATAGGTTAGTAAAAATAATAAAAAATTTTTTACTCCAATTAGAGACGGTAAGAAACTCTAATTCCAACTAGCCGATTTTCGGAAATGGAATTTTAGCAAAACGACCAAATTTTCCTTGTTCGAATCCCTTCTCCGAATCGAATTTTGTATTTTAAGATTGCAATTCATACTTTTAGAGGTCATGCTCATGTATCAATTTGGTGCTAATTATTATTGGTTGATATATATATATTACACTATATTACACTTTATTAGTAAAACCATACATTTTCACACATCACATTACGTATTGCATTCACATGCATACATAATCACATTTCAACATTTCAATCAGATTTCCAACCACATTACTATTGTTTTTACAAGTGCATTTTAACCCTAGAATTAGTACCCCAACTATTCCATTGTCAACTTGTCTACAAAAGTCTACAAAAATGGTTATGAATTTATTTCCCATGTCTCCTCCCATGTCTATATAAATCACCCTTAAGTTCAATATGATTTTTGCACCACTTCAATCTTCCGCTTACATACTGATTTGAAGTCCTCCCAAAGTTGCAATGCAACTCCCCTAAAATCTCACACCAAACTATATTTCTTCCAAGTACTTTAGAAGTTAATTCATTTGCTTCAAGAGGGTCACTTGAGTTAATCAAATACCTCCATCACCTACTGAAATTCTTGAGTAAGTACATGAGTACATTCCTATACTTCTTTATCTTTTAGATTACATCAAAGTGCATGGCTAAGAATAAAAGAGAAATAATGAGCCTTAGTGTAAATTTAATATTTTCATTTCTGTTAAAGTTTTAATTAGTCAAATATTTTTACATATTCAAATTCTACACAAAAAGTTATTCAACTTTGGCTTTTGAATCACTTAAAAAGGTTAAGTAATGAGAAAGTTATAGGTAAAACAAGTTTTGCTAATCTTTTCCTTAATCATGTTCGAAACCTCTTAATGTGCTCTTAACTTGAAATATTCATATTTCACTCATTTCTTAACCAAATTTAGTGTTCTTTATATCAAAACGAAGCTTCGGAGTTCAACTATCAATCTGGAAAGTTTGAAAGGCATTAATTAATACTTACTAACTAATTACTTCGTGGAAATGAGTTT
Source organism: Geum urbanum (assembly GCA_946800695.1). NCBI lineage: Eukaryota > Viridiplantae > Streptophyta > Magnoliopsida > Rosales > Rosaceae > Geum > Geum urbanum. Next base: position 35,274,280 of record OX326997.1, on the reverse strand, counting down.
AATAGCGAGCGTAACCATTTTTGGACAGTTGCTAAACATTTTTGTTTTTGGACTTGAGAACTCCCTACCGAACTTTGTGATTATTACCATTGGATTCCTCTCGAAAAACACTTCAAGATGGTATACTCACTTCTTTGATTTGGATATAATATGGATTAATTATAAAACGGATCAAATGGAGGATTTCGGATGGACTACCGCCGAATGATACTTTTGATCCAAGGATTAATAATTTTATTTTCTGCATTTGTACTTTATTTTTATTTACTTACTCGCATTATTTACTTCTTAAGTTTGATTTGAGACTAATGGAGGATTTCGGACGGACTACCGCCAAATGAAACTTTTGAACCAATGATAACTAATTTTTAGTTCAAGTTTATCTACTTAATCGCTTTATTTATTTACTCTCAAATATAATTTGGAACAAATGGAGGATTTCAAGTGGACTACCGCCGAATGAAACGTTTGGACCAAAATTGTTAATTAATGAAATATGTTTAAGTTTGATCTTTCTTCCTTTACAAATTCTATTACGTATATATTCATTACAAAATTATGATGTAAATATATACTCTATGATCTATATACATAGTCTTGATTAAAGACTTGTTATGATCATTATGGTTGAAGTGTGAAGTCGGGTGTATAGTACGAATTAACTCGTGCTTAAGTGAATTGCTGGTAAATTATTTTGTTATCGTGGGAGTTAGCCAAGGGCCCTAGTCCCTTACAAATAGTGCACTATTATACTCTAAGGAATGAATTGTGTCAAACCGGGAGTATACATGCTTTGGCAGGTGGCCTTAGAATGCTGTGGTTTTATATGTGTGTTGGTATTGTGAGATAAAGCACATGATTTTTTTTGAGTAATTACCAGTTAATCTAAAAGAATTCACTTCGGAAGTATTGGCGTGTTTGTGTGTAGAAGAAGGCAACTGAAAGCAGAAAAGAAGTACAAGAAGTAGTGTAGTGTTAGTGTTTCCATTGTGATACAGTAGTGTGTACTATAAACAACAGCAGTATGTTTAACAATGAGAAATTACATTGAATGTTTTGAAGTAGTGATCTAGTGTGCTGAATAATGTAGTGTGTTTATCAAATAAAAGTAGTATTTTCTATTGTGATGTAGTAGTGTGTACTAGAAACAGTAGTAGTATGTTTAACAATAAGGAATTACATTGAATGTTTTGAAGTAGTGGTCTAGTATGCTGAACCATTGTATTGTGTTTATCAGATAGAAGTTGTCCTTTCTATTGTGATACAGTAGTGTGTGTGTGTGTGTGTGTGTGTGTAAGAGACAGCAGTAGTGTGTTTAACAATGAGAAATAATATTGAATGTTTTAAAGTAGTGATCTAGTGTGTTGAACCATTGTAGTGTGTTTATCAGATAAAAGTAGTGCTTTATGTTGTGATGCAACAGTGTGTGAGAGAGACAACAGTCGTGTTCGTTTGTAGTGTTTATCAAACAGTAGTATTTCCGTTGTGATGTAGTAGTGCGTACGACAAACATAAGTAGTATGTTTAACAATAAGGAATTACATTGAATATTTATCAAAGAACATACTTACTACTTGATGAAATGGACTTAGTGTGGTCTCTGTAAAGGAACTGGACATGTCCCAGGAAAATTATAGCGATTCAGGCTAATTATACTACATATGACTGGTAAACATACTACCTATGACTAATAAAGACACTACATATTCAAGTTTTAGCAGTTGATGACTTTATTACAAGTTTTTATGTTGTGTCTTCCAATTGCGCCACACCGATCACATCTAATGGGCCTCGTCTTCCCACCTTCAACAGTAGACTTCATACAAGTATTCTTTGGACGACCAAATGAGATTTTTTGTTACAACCCGAACCGAAATTATGCGCTTATCAAGACGTATTAAACTTTAACGCGAATTAGTTGCATAAGTGAGTTTGTTAACAACTTTTTCATCAAGCAAGAATTTTTTGTGACTTTCTTCAAGAAAGTTGTAGAGTAGTTAATTTCATGCTAGTGGGAATTTTTGAGGAATTTTTTGAATTTGCGAGCTAGTTGTGATGTTTGTCGGAAGTCGGTGCGAGAAGTAAATTAAAATGAAATGATTTTTAGTCTGTTAATTCTCGACCGTTTGATCGTGATAAGATTGATCTCGGACAGCTAATTGGATAAAAAAACATTTAGTATAAATAGAAGATTTTTGGAAATTATTTTCAGAAAAATCAGAATTTCCCACGGTGCCAATCCGTATTTCTCCCCGCGACCTGTTTCATTTGACCCGACTCAAACTGCCATTTTTGGCCACCTCCGGCAACGAAACAGGTAGGGAATCGAAGCTCCTTCCTTCATTAATTTGTTGCTGTGAGAAATTTTGGGATTTGCAGGTGCTAGGATGCCACTAGAATCAGGTTTAACTCCACCGAATCACCGCCGACGGTGGTGGTGCTCTGACGTGAGTTATGGGTCGAGGGTAGAGGGTTTTGGTTGCTCCCTACCTCCTAAGTCTATCTGGGTGGTCCGTTGAGTCCACCGAAGCTCCATGGTAGAGCTTCGATGACGGAGAGATTCACGGTCGATTTTGGCCGATTTGGTTTTGTCGATTTTTTGACAATGTGGTCGTGAGTTGGAGCGCGTAGGTTAGGGGAAACGATTTCGTTGAGAGGAGTGTTTTGAGGAGTCAATCACTGTCATTGGTGGCGGCTGCCGGAAAGTGGTTTACGGTCTGTTTGCTCAATTTCCTGCCAAACGCCAGTGAGTTGGACATCAGTCCAGTGATGAATGCTGTAGGGCTCGAGGAGAGCTTTCCAACAAGGAGTCGAACGCCCCCATCAGAGATGGTTCACCAGAGGGGTGTGTAACCCACGTGCCGCTGCCTGTGGAGTTGCGTGAGTGCCACGCGCCCCCATCCACGACGGAGCTCCGGCAAAGCAGTTTACGTGATTCTTCGGGGGACTTTCGGGGTTATTTTAGGGTCGATTTTCATGATATTTACGTATTTTGATATCATATGATCTGTATTTCAGGACATCGATATCGTAACCCTAGCAGCAAAGGAAATTCTGCTGGACTCCAGCAGTAGTCTTTGACTTGAGAGTGGACACCTTTATTTTCACATTTGATAACAAGTTCATGGTTATGCATTACGCTTTACAGTATGGTTTTTTTAGCGTTTATTTGGAAGTTTATTTGTGATGGTTATTTAGTTGCATCGATGCTCTAGCTATTCGGCTGATCACTGAATAACCGATCAGACTGGGCCAGGATCCCTGCCCAACCCTGATCTGTCTCGGGTCAGACAACACCCTAGACGCTCCCATCACCTGTATTTTCCGTTTATAGTCGTACCAGGTCAGAAGCCTTGAACGACCACCTCCATTGCATTTCAGTTTATTTATTTTGAACTCGCATTATTTTCTAGAAATTTACGCAAAGGCATGTTAAATAAGTTTTATTCAGATTATGTTATTTTTATCCACTCACGCTAACGTTTTATATTTTAATGCCTTTTCCTGGGCTTTTCGGTTTCTGTTGCCTAGGCTGCAATTTATTTCCCGAGAGTGTGCTTGGTGTTGTCGCAGGTTTCGAGTCCACATGCCTTTTGTTAGCAGTATGGACCAGCTCACTGTCAGTTTGTATATAGAGGTCGATCTGGATATCAGTTTTCTATGTTATCTTTACTAGTGCTCTTGTTCATTGAGTGTTTTTTTTTGTAAACAGCTGAGTCAACTACTTTTATAGTCGTAGAGTTATTTCCTTTGTAAGCAGAACCAACAAGTTGTCAATATGTTTTAAAATATCTCTAAGTTTAGTTGCTAGTTTTAGTTTATGTCACTTGTTGAGAAATTCGGATGGACGTTGGTGGTCCACGATATATCTATGGGATTATGTGTAGAGTGTTATCATCTTGCAGATTTTTGGGTTGTCCAGTTTTCAAATGGAGTTATGTCAAAATGTTAATAGAATTTCTCATAATTAGTTAATCGTTGGGATTTAATTCTAGCTTACTAGCTAAACTATCTGGTTTACTAGTAAGGTAGGGTTGGGTCCTTTCATCTTTCATATTCGATCTTCCTCACAGCCATGTTCTCTTCATTCTTAACTTTTTAAGCATCTCAAATCTAGGTAGCTCCCGCAACTATGGTAGGCATAAGGAAGAACATGATTAATTATGTGATTGTTATAGGTGCACTTCACATACAATTCTGATTTCATAACTACTTATCTGCAAATCAAAGAGAAAATGCTCACAAAATTGAAGTTATATGTTTAATAATCATTAATAGTATGTTTAGTTAACACTGGTAGTACTCTTAAGTACAACAAAGAGAAAAATTACATAACAACAAACTAGTATGCTCATAGGCTTGCAGTAGTATGTTCACTCAGCATAGGTAGTGCTCTTATATGAAAACAACGAAACCGAAAAATTGAAATTTGAAATCGATATACAAGATGGAAATTCGATACCATACCAGAAATAAAGCAAGATCGAACAACACAAAACACTAAACATGTACAGAAAAGAAGAATCAAAGCATCACCCGTATTGTAACAGTAACCAAATCTCGCCAAAATCTTCCTCTCCGTCGAAGCCTCTCGCCGGTGCTGATGAAGTCCAGTCCTCTCTCTCTTACACACACAAAAAAACTAGGCTCACTTCTCTCTCTCTCTCTCTATCTCTCTCTCTCTCTCTCTCTCTAGATCACCTCTCTCTGCTCCTCACGCGACTGCCCAATTTGAATTGCACTTAAATTTCTGCGCCGTCTTTTTTTGCATGGATTTTGAAGGCTAAATCGTGAATCATAAGAAGAGTATAATGGAAAAGTATGAAAATTAAAGTGACCTGATTTGTACAAAAAATATCAACTGACCTTAATGGAAAATTTGGCTATTAAGTGACATGATATGTAATTTGTTATTGTTGTTATTATTATTTTTAGGGCTAGTAAAAAAAACTCACTTTAGGGAGTCTCCTTCCTTAAAAACTCAAAATCTTTTCAATTTTTTTTTTAAAAAACCCAATATGTTTTCGTCCTAAATAACTAACCAAAAATTTGAACTTATTTACGCAAAATACCACGAAGGAGCTTCGATGCCGCGACATTTTCCGGCCGATTTCGGGCCTTGAGATTTTGACGTCGATTCCGGCGTTTTGATGTTGAGTTGGAGTGGGTAGGTTTAGGAGATTGGTTGGGCTCAAGGAGAAGAACGTTTTGAGGGAAAAAGTGGCGCCGTTGGCAGTGGTTGCTGGAGTTCCGATCTGTGATGTTCACGACCGTTTTGGACCCCAACGCCACCGAATTGGATCTTGGTCCGGTTATAAAAGTGGCCTCGTTGAGAGCTTTCCAACAATGTATCAAACATCAAAAATGGAGAAGGTTCACCGAAGGCTTGTGTGGCCTACTCGCTGCCGCCCACGGCTGAGCTCCGGCAAGGCAAGGTGTAGAATTTATCGACGGGGTTTTTGAGGTTGTTTTTAGGGACGATTTTCATAGTTTAATGCATATTGTAATATTATGTGATCCTTATAGACATGACATTGTGATCGCGACCTCAGCAGTGAAGAGAATTCTGCTAAACCCCAGCAGTAGTCGCAGATTTGTGAGTGAAACTTTTTATTTTCACAGTCGATAACGAGCTCAGGTTTTAGTATTTCAATTTATTTACGGTATATTTTAGAGTATTTTAATTTGGAGGTTTTTCTTTGTGATGACATTAGTTAGTTATATCGATGCACTGACTGTTTGACTGATTACCAGATAGTCCAATCAGAGGAGGTCATGGTGCCTCGTCTGGCTCGTCAAGAGATGTGAGGATACCTCGTCTGGCCCATCACCCATTTTTTTTTTATACAGATAGTCGACTCAAGTTAGGGTAAAACTCCTTAGAGATCACCTCTATCAGGGTTCAGATTTATACTTGAACTCACTTTATTTTACATAAATCAGTGGAAATGCATTAAATTATATTATATTATTTACACAAATTATTATGAGGTTTTGTCCACTCATGCTAAGATTTTATATTTTTAAATATCTTTCCCAGAGCCTTTCTGTTTCAGTTGCCCAGGCTGTAGTGCAAATCCTGAGTTTGCGTGGTATCGTCGAAGGGTTTGAGTCCACCTGTCAGCTCTTTATTCAATAGGTTTCAGTCCACAGTCAAACTATTTCATATGTAGTATATGTTTATAGAAGTCGCTCGGAATATTAGCTGTATTGTTGTTTTCAGTTACTCGAGTAGTAATCGAGTTTACTTTCTTTTGTATTCAGATTCAGCATATTGTAAATATGTCTTTAAATTCGTTAGTTGAGTTTTTAGTTCTTATTTATGACATTTGTTGAGAAATCTGAATGGACAATCGGTGGTCCATAGTTTATTCTTGGGAATTGATCTACACATTTTATGCTTGATTCATAACGTATTTCTCTCTACATTTAGCTTAGTTATGACCTTAGTATTCTTATTTCTAACTTATTTTGTTGTTTTTAGGTCCTAAATAAAGAAGATGGAGTAAATGAGGCATAAATGTGCTAAAAACGTGTTAAGGAGGAATTTCCTGTTATAAGGAGGAAAGATGAAGAAGAATGGGCCACGAGTTATAAAGATTGGATCAAAGATTACTAAGATGGGTCAAGACCATGTTTTTGTGTCCAAGAAGGTCCAAGATAATGCACAAATTCGACCACAAAGAAGCCCAAAAGAAGAAGATAGATCAAAAGCTAGAAATCAGGAAATCTGCTTGTGCAGATCAGCCCACTTCAATGGACCACCAAAAATGGATCAGGAAGAAATTATGGTACGAATAATATGTCCATGGAAAGCTCTAGAAGTTAACTTTCTAGCGCAAAAAGAATCATTCAATTCGAACATATAAATCTCCGGGAATCACTGAGTTAATGAAGAAAGATCAACTTACCCGGGTGGAGTTAATTCATTCCTAATTGGGGATGGACTAGGATTTTTCATATCCTATATAAAGGGGAGCTCGACCAGAAGCAAGGCATCACACAATATAGAAGCCAAACCTCTGCCTCAAACACCTTTCCTCTCATACTTAGCAAATTCCTCCTACAAGGCCGAGCATCCATCTTCTCCACGGATCAAGTGTAATCGGCGCTCTTCGTCTTGCATTTGAGAATCACCACTTGGCGTTTGCAGTGCTCTTCATGGAACAAAAAGTGTAACCATGAGTTTCTCTACTTAATCTCTTCCTTGTAATAGATTCTGTTTAAGTATGATTGTAATAAAGTTTGACAAAAGGTTTTATGTTTCAGAATTACTTTAGTATCTTCCATGTGTTCTTAGTTTTTAACTTTTAATTCGTATGCATACTTATGTGCTTAAAGCTTCTTAATATGCTAGGTGATACGCTCTTCGTTCCTCTCTTGCATGTTTTGTATGATCTTTAGATGATTAAGTTGTTGCGCTCTTCGTTTACAATTTAAAAGCATGTCTATGTATTTTAGGTTGAAGATTAAGAATTTCGTTGACACTAAATAAATATGCGCATGAATTGGATAGGTGGATATAATGTGTCGATCACTTGTAAGTATATTAGTTAGTGTTTTATTTTCGGTCTAGCAAGCATGTTTAGGGTTCTTTGTTCTTGTTTATTTTCTACTTGTCTATGAGTGAAGCATGATAGAATCTAGGGTTTCTTAATATGTTTTCTTACCAATTTCTGTTCTTATTTTCGTAGTTAATTAAACCAACTTTCAAACCCCCCATACATTTAAATTTCTGTTTATAAACGTAGTCATGCATGCACCCTCAATCCCCGGTTAAGAACGATACCCTATTTACCAATGCTACATCTACAACAAAGGGTTTTAATTGTTGTGTTTTTTCTGATTATTAAATGTTTAATTTAGTAGTTAGTTAATGGCATATCAGGAATTTGGTATAGAAGTGTTTTTTTCTTGCAAGTTTTTGGGTTGTCCAGTTTTCAAGTCAAATTATGTCAAAATTTTCATAGAATTTGTGACGACCCGAACAGAATCAGTAGTATAATCGACTTAATTCACGAGTTAGCGCGTAATCACAGTTTTTCGATAATTGATTGATTTTCCAGTTTTGATCGCGACTTAATTATCGGCCAAGAATTTGAGTTGAGTCTCTTCTCGAGAGTTGTTGTACGCGTGATCTCGAGTTCGAGGCGGTTCCGGATGATTATTTCGACTACCGAGGAATATAATATGAATATTTGAAATTGCGGAATCTCATTGAGTTTATCCGAATTGTAATGGTTATCCATTTTGGACCATCGATCGTCCCGAGCCGCGAGTATAAATATCGGAAATAGTCGAAAACACTGTTGGAAGTTTGACCGGCGTTGACTTTTGCGTTGACCGTTGACTTTTGGCTGACCGGTTCTCCACCGCGTGAAACGCGCTGCTGCCGTCGGATTTCATGATTCCGGCCACCTCCGGCTTGGACCTTGGTATGGATCGATTCCTCTTTCAATTTGTAACTATTTAGAACTTGGAATTTTGTAAATCGGTGTCGATTTGAGGGAGAACGGTGAGGTTGAAGTTTGGGTTTTCCGGCTAGAATCGGCCTCGTTTGGGGGCGGCGCTCCGGCGACTCTCCGGTGAGATTATGGGGTGGAATCGGTTGGAGATCATTTCCCCTTTGGTTTGGAGGGACAAAGTGGCGCGACGGCGCTGGAATCGGGCCGGGAAGTTTTCCGGCCCGTTGTGCTCTTGGATTTTTCGAGCTGATTTCTGGCCAATCTCGCCAGAATTGGGCTTGGCCTCAGTTGGGAGAGATGTTGGGCTTGAGGAGGAGAACCTTGTGGGAGTTTGGCCGCCGAAAAATCTCTCTGGTTGATGGCGCGGCGGCGGCGGCGGTCAACGGCAGAGCTCTGGCGACCCGTTGACTTTTTAGAATTTGATGATTTTAATGTCGTTTTGCTCGTATTCGCCCCCTGATCATCGCCTTGAGGTTTTCGAGTTGATTTGGAAGCTGGATAGTCGAGGGTTTGTGTGGAGAGTTTTGGGAATTTCGTTGATTATTTTGTACCGCGTTATATATTTCTGGGAATGGTTGATTTCCGAGGTGTGGTACAGTGTTGTGAATTGTGATTTTGATCAGTTAAATTTTGTGATTATTCAGGGGATCGAGATCGTGCTTCGGGCGAGGGATCTTCAGCCGGACCACGTGATTAGCGCGAGTGCGCGCTTTGCTCATATGTGAGTGGACAATTTCTTTTCACTGATTAGTCGCGAGTCTTTAATACACGTTTTACGACCATGAGCATGCATATGAGATTATGATTTATATGAGCATGTGTTATACGATTATGCTTACGCAATTATGTATTACGTATATGCATTTACATTATGCTTTATACACTTGCATAGAACTATTTATGATTTGGTTTACACAGAGTACAGTCACAGTATATTGTTGTATCGATACACTTGCATCTCGGCTGATCCCCGAGGATGTTTACCGGGGGAGGCTGTGACCCCTGACCCGAGGCCTTTACCGGGGGGGGGGGGGGGGGGGCAGACCTCTGACCTGAGCCCTTTCTGGCTAGAATCATGTGTGGGTCTGGGATCCCGTGATTCCGACTGTACTAGCGCGGACGTGTCCATGAGTGACCCCGTAGAGTTTTACGCGGCATGCTCCGTACGCGTGAGGAGTTAGAATCTCCCTCGTGTACTATGTCATATTCATTTATTTAGACTCGCATATGTTTTTATAACATATATTATTCGGCGAAAGACATTTATTTTCGTCCACTCACTCTAATGGTTTTATGTCTTTCCCCTGGGCTTTTCGGTTTTCGCGTCCAGTTTGCAGTTCGGATTCTGGTGTCTCACGTCGTGGTCGAAGGCTAGTCATTCGAGCTACCTTTCTTTTCCAGTAGGTTTCTTGTTTTGCCTACTGTTGTATATTTTGTATATATACACTAGAGGTCGCTCTGATACGATATTGATATATGTTTTTATGTTGTTTTCCCCGGATTTTCTATAAAGTACAGTTATGTTTACTGCTTTATGTTATTGATATGATATTGAGAAATCTGGATGGGATTGGTGCCCATAGTTTGACTTTTGTGGCATAGGATGAATTGTATTTTCCGCGTGCAGGTTAATGGCAATCCCACGTTAGTAGCGTTACTCTGCCGAAATATTTGTGGTTTTTGTTGGTTCGTGTTTTCAGAAGGAGTTTGATTCCGGTTTAGGAAACTAAATCAGGATTGGGTCTTTTCAGAATTTCTCAGAGTATACTTAGTCATTAGGACTTAATTCTAGTTTAGTAGCTAAACTAGGGTTGGATCCTTTAAGTCATATACTATACTAGGATTCAAAGATTAAATGGATATTGCAATCTTTACTTGGAGGGAATTCTCAGGCAACTATTGTATGTATTGTAAGCCCAGCTTTAAGTCATGTAGAGCAGACAAGAAGTACACTATCATTTTCAAATAGTGCCGAGGAAGTCACAAATACAGCGAAAATAAACATGGTACCGTAATTAGTATATATTCATTCTGGAATGAATCCCATTCAAATTTCTCGGGATCGAGAAGATGAAATCTACTGATCATAATGGTTGTGCGAAGAATATGTTGATGGACCAAGATGTTTCTTTAGTTTCTGCAATGTATCAAAATATATTTGTGTATTTGAAATGTTTATTGCTTTTTGGGATGATGTTTGTAGTGACATATTAGACCTAATTTGGAGGCTGCTGCCAAGTTTCATTTTCTTATCACTTTAGTAACTTTTATGTTCTATATAGCTTGATGGATTTGATTGCTTCAGTTCATAGAAGATTATAACATCGTAATTTTTTAGGTTAGTTGTAGGATTCATTATGCACAGTTATCCCGATAGTGACCCCGAGAGTTCACTGTAGGTTCACTGTGGGTTTACTTCAACAGTGAACCCATAACTACCCCTACACAATCACAGTGAACCACAATTAACCCACTACTACCTACTACAAGTATATACATTTAACTCACATCACGGCTATCACAGTTAACTACAACTAATGCACAATGAACTCTCAGTTAACCACAGCTAAAGCACAGTTAACTCTCAATTAACCACAACTAACGCATAGTGAACTCTCACAGCTAATGATAGTTAGCCCAAACAGTTATCCATAGCGACCAATAATTAGCACATATCACCAACACATACAATCACCGACAACTACTGTCATGGATGTGGAATACCAACAACTGAGAAGAAAAGCCTCATCTTCTCTGCTCTACATTCTGCACCACTCTTCTAATTATTGATAACAATCACCGAAAATTACTATCATAATTATGTTAAAAACAAAGAACAAATAAATGAAATACGAACAGTTGTGAAGAAAAGATATGGTAAATAAAGAATTTGAGTTTCACGAATTTGTTTGAGACTGTTAGTACGCCATGTGCTAACTCCAAAAAGCATGTCTTACTAGCACCCAAAATAGCCAAAATAGTTATACAAAGGAACAACCAAGGGGGCACGCTGGTAAAACTACACACGGGCGTGCGCCACACGCGCTTAGCCACACGGGGCGTCGCACGCGTCACTCGGCTCACGTATAGGACAAAGCTGCCGAAAGTCAAGAACGCCCCTTCTTTACACAAAAGAGGAATGCTTGCATCAGTTCCATATCAAGGACCACAAGATATTATCAACTTTAAATACCCATAATAGGAAGATATTTACTCCAAGATAAATGTATCGAATCTCTGAACCACTGTTCACTTACACTTTCTGTCATGACAATTGCTGACTTAAGCATCAGAGCATTGAAGGCGGGCCAACCTCGTCTCAACTTCTTGACGCTTGACTGTTTGTTTTGTAGATAAGCGGAGCACTCGAGGATTACCACCTGTGCGCTCATGAGCGATCCATCATTAATATCTATTGCCCTTTTGCATAAGGCTTTCCCGGATTTTGGTAGAAATAATTGGCATCGTCTGTGGGAATCGTACATTCCAAACCATGTATAAATACCACATAGAAAGAAGCGTTGATCTACTTATCAAGATACAGGCCCTCGGATGCTCCAGCCAAAGGCCCTCAGAGGCCCCCTAGAGACCCCCCAGACGCTCTCTCTCAGACGTCCCCACCCAGATGCTCCCATCCGGACGCCTTCACTCATACGCTCCCATCCGAACATCCTCTCCTAGACATCCCCACCCAGATGCTCCCATCTAGACGCCCACACCCGAATGCCTCCACTTGAACGCTTCCATCCGGACACCCCCGCCAAAGCCCCTCGCGCCCGAGGTTGTCTGATTTATACTACACGAACTCAGTGACACACCTATCTCTCGGCCCAATTGACTCAATGACACGGGTTTCTCGGACGCGTTCGTCTACCATCTACGATCATATACGATTTGTCACTCAAAATAAATCTCAACAGGCGATGATGGGTTCATGATATCTGCACGGGCAGCCTACCAAACAAAACATGCATATCAAGACTAGAGCGTGTTGAATACCATGAACCCATTGCTACTTCCACTTCGCCTACCCAAACCACCCAAAAAAAACAAGTCATCTGATCCTAGCAAAGGCAACAACGCTCAACAAATTCTTAGCTTCTCAATTGCTCAACCTCCCAAGGACACTATATCACAACAATAACCAACACCTATAGTAGTCTGCAAATACGCACATGAAGTACCCAGGAACCCAGCAAAACACTAAACATATCTATCAAGAAAACGAACCCAGAAAAGATCAAGGAAACCAATACACATCAAGCATCATCGACAAAGCAACACAACATGCTGACAAACCAGAGAACTAACATCTCACCTGTGAACAAAAAACTACGACTTGAAGAAGCTCAAGCGTTGTAAATCCCCTCAAGTCACTGTGTATCACTTGCTCCGAACGTAGTCAAAAGCTCTCAAGAAGGCAGAATGATTTTCAAAATACCAAATGGTCTTACAGCCAAGGTAAAAGAGATTATTTATACAGGAAAATTGGGAAACCCTCACCCATCCTGACCATCCACGCATTTACCTCACACACGATCGATCTGCAAGACTTGTCCCACGTCATTTCAAATTTGAAAGGAAAACGTCTCTTCACGTACCACAATGATGGCGTCATTATGGCACATGCTCTGCACTTGACCTTTATCTTCTCGAAACCAGCACTGATCGACATGTGTCACGTATGCAGAGGCCTCCTCTAATGGCTACCATCATACTTCAGACACATGTTCGTGCGCGTCCACGACGTGTCACCACGCTCGCTCGCTCACTTACACTGCTCGAACGGCCTCATAAAAGACAACCCCTAGAACACAAAACCCATGAAATAAGCCTCACTCGTGTCAAACGGCCCCAAGACGATGAACGCCCTGACATGACTGCTCATTGCAGCTCAAAGGCAAAGTCACACTGGGCCAACAGGTTACTCATCGTTCACCTGACCTAATGTTCGAGCGCGACGGCTTCTGGACGCCAACATAAAACCCTAATACGGATTCCCTCAGCGTGAACTCTCAGCTACCCACAATGAATCGTAGTTAACTCACAGTGAGTCCGACTGTTGACTCATGCTACAAGTAATTCATAGTCACCTATAGTTATCTACAGTGCATTCTCACAACTACCTACAGTTAACGCATAAGGAACTCTCAAAGATACCTAAAGTGAACCACAGTTAACTCACAGTGAGCTCTCAACTACCCACAGTGAACCACAACTAACTCACAACAATCTACTACAGCTACAAACAGTTAACCCAAAGTGAATTACAGTTAACTCACAGTGAACTCCCATATACCCATAGTGAATCACAGTGAACTCTCTGCTACCCACAGTGAACTACAGTTAACTCATAGTGAGTACCACATTTGACTCATAACACAAGTACGTAACTCACAGTCACCTACAGCTACTCATAGTGAACTCTCACAACTACCTACAACTAACTCATTAACTCAGAGTGCAAGCAAATCACAGCCATTCACAGATACCCATAATGAATTCTCACAGTTAATGACGGTTAACTCATAAAGATCTCTCAACTACCTACAGTGAACCATATTTAACTCATACCTTCAACTTTTACCTTGACAAAAAAAATGTAATCTATATAAAGGAACTGGACATGTCCCCAAGGTCTCTGCAACAACCTCTCTCTCTCACCTCTCACTAACTTCGTCATGTAAGGGGAATCAAAAGGGCTCAATGGTGGTCTGGGAATAAGATCAATGATACTAGGAACTAGAAAAGAATAGAATCAAGTAACAAGACTGTTGTTGAAACTTAGAAACTTTAAATGTGTGTTATAATGCTAGTGAATTCTCTCTTAGAGATGAGCTTTGTTCATCCAAGGGAGTAAGAATCAAAGTGTGTTTTATGATCCGATAAGTAACATTCCCCTGAACTTTATTATATATGAATGTAAAGACAATTTATTCATATTAAGCAACTACCAGTTTTACATACGTGGAAGGAATTAATATACATGAAACAAGCATTCCAGCTACATCAAGTTAAAGCCACAAACCGAGTTCATCTAAGTACTGGCCGACACTGTGGCTCGATCTGAACACACCCAGCAGTATATGTTTCGTCGTTTATATAATAGTTCCATCTTTGATCGTCGTGTTCTTCAGTACGACTGAGATTTCAGATCTCCTCTCAAAGCATTAACCAATGTTTGAGTTAGAAATATAGTAATGACCCTTTTCAAAAAAAAATATATATATATATATATATAGTAATGATGATCAAATTTTTCATTTCAAGTTTCAAGAGCATAAATACTTACATCAGCATTTGTGATGACCACATTTCTTCCTATCCTGGAACTTTTGTCGATTTTGCAATTCCTTCAAAAAGTTGATATGCAAAATCAGCATACGATAGTAAAAAGAACATCGAGGAATGAAGTGTGTTTGTTGGTGCTTGCAAATGTGCAACAGAGGGGGGTTAATCAAGATCATGTTATGAGTTACATGCCCTAATGCATATAAACTTCAGATATGAGTTATGTGTTTATGACAATGGTTAAATCTTCGGTACATTCTCCAGGACAGGCCTAGGTGGGCTAAATTTTTTTGGGCTCATGGACTTTGGAGCCCGGCCATATGCTATATTGAGTCTTATCGTATCACCATACTAAAATACACGAAGAAACATAAAAGTCCTAAACTAACAAACCCTTGCTTCAGTTGCTTGCTCATTTCAGTGACTTTGACTGCAGCTATTAAAAGTTCACCACATTGCTTGAAATAGGAGTACTAGCTACTAGTCCAAACAAAGTGTTTCCAAAGATTCATTACTGGTAGTCTACTGAGTTTGTTTCATACAGTTAAACCTTTATAAATTAATAATCTCGGGATTGACAAAATCTATTAATTTAGCGAGATATTAAATGATCGAAAAATTAATAATTAATAATTTATTCGTTAAATAATAACTTATTAATTTATAAAACTATTATTGTTGTAGCTTGTTCAATATACAATAGAACCTCGATTTAAGAATATTCTATAAAGGAATAACCTTTTTATAATGATAAATAATCTCGGTTCCAACTCGGAGCCAATACATTGTGATAATTTATAAACTTTTCTGGTCCCATATATAGGAAAATTACCTCCATATATTGTAAAACCTCGATAAATTAATAACCTCGGGTCTAATTTTTTTTATTAATTTAACGAGGTTATTAATTAATCAAGTATTAAATTAATACTCAAGTCCCAAGGTTGGGACCGGCAAAAAATATTATTTTAAAGAGGTTATTAATTAATCGAATATTAAATTATAGAGGTTTTACCGTAGTAATAATTGTCAATAATAATAATAAAATATTATTTAATGATAATTAAAATAATTATCTATAATACTTTGAGACAATGATTTATGCTTGATTGTTGCAATCACGTCTTTGAGCTTGCCAATTCGAAGTAACTCGTTAGTATAAACACCTTGTTGTTGAAACCAAAATATTTCCAACTTTCCTAATATTTGTAAACTAATTTATAAGTAAACCTCTATTTAGGAATAACCTCTATATAAGAATAAATTTTGACAGACCCAACATTATGATTATATAGAGATTCTACTGTACATCACTTTTTAATATATTGTGTATACATTATTAAATGTGCTATCAGAAGACAACACCAGAAATTTTCACCATGTTAAGAAAAATCCAAGATGAGATTCAAGATGACATTAATTTCAAGAAGCAAAGTCGTAATTGAGTCATTCTTCATGAAGTCATCATAGATGAATAATAATTATATGTGTTAAGTCATTATTAATTTATATATTGCTTAACGTCTATATGATTTCTCGAATTTAGCACGTTGTGTCCAAGTTGAAACCGACAAAAATTATTATTTTAACGAAATTATTAATTAATCGAGTATTAAATTATTGAAGTTCTACTGCATTAAAGTTCGACTCGAACACTCAGATTAACAAGTAGATCATAATTGCATCATTTTATACAACTGATTCTAGTTCTAACTGACAAATTGACCCAACATGAACAAGTAGATCATAATTGCATCATTTTATACAACTGATTCTAGTTCTAACTGACAAATTGACCCAACATGCCAATACACATTGACATGAGCAATATTGACCTGCCTCAACATGCCAAAGAGCATATATAGATATTCAAAAATAGCAATTCTCACAGCATAAAATTTAGTACTGTCTTCACTCCTCTTCACATAGTCAACAAAATTGATTGTTTGCAATAACACATAGCTTGTTTACAACAACAAAATATAAGCACCTACAACCTACAGCTTGGGTTTAAGCATTTTGCCAGCTTAAACATGATTAAATCACGAACTATTCTAACTCCCAACAATTTTCAGAAGAGTGATCATCCTCATAACACACCAAGCACCTTTTACCGCCCTCAGTGGGATCATACTCATCGTCGTCCTACTCATCATCACACTCCTTACGGTCAGCAACTTCTTTGTCCCGAAACCTTGTGTGTTTGGAATCATCCTTAAGGCACTCACCATCCTCACCGCAACAACACACCACTTGAGAACAGCACGTCGTCCCACCAAACCACAGACTGGAAATACCTCCTCCTCATTCGGACAACCGCAGCCTCGACAAATTAAGTGATAGTCACGCCCAACCTTTGCGCCCTATGGGACACACTTATTATACATATGGGCACCAAGGTTCGAGGAGGCTGTTCTTTCCATAAATAGGACAGTTCACAAGACCATCATTATCTCCCTCTGCTTTGGTGATGGAGGGAGTTTAACTCCTCTTCAAGAGCCTTTGGTTCTCATCACTGCCGTCTGTTTCTTGTCTTAAAAGCAAAGACAAGAAATTCTACAGTTGTCATAGCTGAATTTCTTGATTAAAAAACAAAGAGCTTATATGCATTTATATAATTATTTAAAAGCCAATCTCACAAATACTAGCATATAATTTCCTGGCTAGATGAGCACTTATAACAACACACAATATAGCACATCAGAGGCAAAGAATAAAACTTTTCGATGAGTATATGGTGCAGCACAGACCTCTTTTTGAAATTTCTTTGCAAGTTTCTAATGAATTCTACATACATGAGTATATGCATTCTAGATGCAACAACGTAACAGACTGGAAGAATAAATTTTTTAAATATGTACTAAGACGTTAAATATCAAATGCAATAACAAAACTCACAAAACGAATTATGGACATGTACAAACACAATTAAATACGAGAAACTACAGTTGTATCACCGGACCCAAATAGGCGTACCCCCGTTTTTTCATAGAATACATGAACAAACAGCTTGTAGGGTGAAAAACGAGATAAGAAGAAGAGCTCTTCAAGATTGGACCTTGAGACACCTTCCTTGACTTTGCACGAAAGCAGTGCCGCTTGAAGAATACTCTCGTATGTGGAATAGTTATAGGTTAGGCGCATCCCAGTTTCTTTGAGCTTCTCTGGATGGCGTAGCATACGTTTATATATTCGGTGCATCTCCTCCTTGTCAGGCTTAGGATATTTTTTGACCCGGATTTCTGCCAAAACATGGCATGCAGTCCTTAGCTCATCATTAAAGGATACAATAAAAACAAAAATGAATAAGGAAGAGCAAAACACTTATTACTCTCCCAAATAACTTACTAAGAGCATGCCCGAGATCCTTCATTCCCATTTCAATGCCACACTAATGATTTTGTCAACGCCCATAGAGCCACACAGGTGGTCTTGCTCAGCTTCATTGAGCTTATTTGGGTCTTCCTCCAACAGCTTGCATAGTAGATTTATCTCATCATTGCTCACCGGTTCTTCTTCTGCTTCATCACCTGCATATATATATTTTGGGATATTCATTCCCTTGTCATAAACATATAAGACAATAAATAACCAGTGATGAATAGCATCAAAATCAAATTGAAAATTCAACATTCAGGTCATAGATTTATATGCATAATATGACTTACAGAGTGAAGGAGGAAAGAGGATGATGATCAGTCTGTGTTGACTTACAAGAGAAGAAGAGGAAGCAGAAGCATTGTTGTTGTTGATAGGTGTAAGTGTTTGAGCTCTGTGGATGATGATTTTGATTCTCCTGTGTTGACATATAAGAGGAGGAGCCGCGGTGTCGATTTCAATTTCGATTTCCCTGTGTTGACATATAAGAGGAGGACCAGTGTTTATCCTTGCTATATGTTTACATGTCCAAATGCATATAAACTTCAGATATTTCAATAACAAATCATTTACCATAAGAACTTGATTCACATAAGGCCGCACTCTTCTTTCGAATTCTTCATTATCTTCATGCACAACATATTGCTGAAACATAAGCGCCTCGTCCTCCGCCTAGTTTTCTTCGCACAAATCATCATCATCATCCCCAAATTAAAATTAAGTTTCAAAATTAACTTAAATTCAAAACACTACAGAAACTTACAATAAAACCTGCAACATTCTGGCCAATTCCTCATCGGATTTCAGCAGCTCGTCGTTTTCGGCCGTCGACTCTCATTGCCCTTCGCTGATCGAAACCAAGCGGAGCTTATCAGATATCGTCGCGAGGTCTGAACCGCCCAAAACCACACGATTGTCATCCGCCACAATTATCTTAACCCCTCGCCATCTCTGACGATCTGCGCGCGGGGGGGGGGTGGTAGTTTAAGGTGATGATTTTGAGGCGGGGAGAGCGGCTGAGCAAGATGAAGAAGGCGAAGAGCTACGGCGGGTATAACTGACGCAATGTCGCAGGAGCCGAGCGCGCTGCCGTTGCCGTTGTTCCAGAGGAAGAAGAAGCAGCCGTCGAGGAGCGTTGACGACTCCGCCACCGGAGACCTCAGGCGGTTGCTCGGCCTCGAGTAAATCGTAAAATGGAATTACGGTTCTGATGGAGGAGGATCCGAATTCGAAACACATTCGGGATTTCGGATTCGGGATCTCGACCGATGAGAATCACAGTGAGAGAGAGAGAGAGAGAGAGAACCAGAGTTCTCTGAAAGAAAAATGGAGCGAGACTCTGAGGGGCCAAAATGGAAAAAAATAAAATCGGTTTTTTTTAGAATTGATTTATAAATTTGGGATTTTAGTCACAAAGTGTTTGGTCTTTTTATACCAGGAAAATTTATTGAGTTTTTTAGGAAAGAGAAAATAAATTTAGGTTTTTAAATAATATTTTTATATATATTTTTTATTTATTTTTAAAGATAAACGAATAATAAAAATAAAATCTGTAAGTTTGTGTGACAATTACATGTCATTAAATAAATAAATATTTATACTATTTTTTAAAACAAAGTCATTTTGTTTCTCTAATTTATCCAAATGTTTCGATTTTATCCTTCTAGATTAGGCAAAGTGAAAGGACCCAACTAAAATTTAGCTACTAAACTAAGATTAAGTCATAACGACGGATCATAATCTAAAAAATTCTATGAAAATTTTGACATAACCTCTCTTGAAATTAGACAACCCATACAAAACCTACATGAAGAGAACACTTCAAAAACCAAATCCTAACAGCATATTGTGAACCACCGATGTCCATCCGGGTTTCTCAACAAATATCATAAACAAAACAAAAAACTTAACTCAGGAATTTAAAGACATATTTACAAAGTACTAGTTCTGAAAACAAGAAAAAGTAAACTCAACGACTACATGAGTAGCTGACTATATACATGTGCACCTTATTTACATGAGTACCACTGAAAGCAACATAATACAACTAGTATTTAGAGCGACTCCTATACACATATGATACACATGAAACATAAATACAATGGACTGGAACCTATTGATGAAGAGATGACTAGTGGACTCGAAGCCTTTGACGAAAACCAAGAACTCTCAGGATATACACTACAGCCAGGGCGACCGAAACCAAAGATCACAGGGAAAGACATTAAAATATAAAACATTAGCTTTAGTGGACAAAAATATCATATAGTCTGCATAAATAGATAAAAAAGATGTTTCATGCTTTTTCGATGATTTCCGTTAAATAATGCGAGTTCAAATATCATAAACTAAAATAAAATGAAGGTGGTCGTTCATGGTGTTTGCCCTAACCTGGAATGAGTGTATGTATAAAAAGTGTAGGCGATGAGATCGTCTAGGGTGTTTATCCTAACCCGAGACGATTGGAGTCAAGTAGAGTGTTTGTCCTAACTCGATCCGACTCGGTTATGTAGTGATCAACCGTATAGCCAAGATATCGATGTAACTAAATGAAACCATTACAATGTAAGCCTTTAAATGCTCTGAAATATACCGTAAAGCGTAATGATTAAATATAGAACTCACAAGTGATTGTGAAAATCTGCGATTTGTGATTATTGCTGAGGTCTAGCGGAATTTTCCTCGCCGGAGTCGTGATCTCGATGTCCTGTCAATACAGATAATATAATATCAGAATATGTAAAACTATGTAAATAAGTTCTAAAAACAACCTCAAAAACCTCGTCGATATATCCTATAACCTGCCTCGCCGGAACTCTGCCGTGGGCGGCGGCGCATGGGCATCGCACGCCTCCGACATAAATGCTCCAATGGTGGCGTTTAATACGTCGTTAAAAATTTCTCAACTAGGCCTACAACTTTTGTAACTAGACCGTGACCCAAATTGGCAATGTTGAGGCCCAAATCACCACTACTGACGGCGGCCTCCTCGCCGACAACTGCCACCAATGGCAGCACCATATACCCCAAAGTCTTCCTCTCGCCAAGCCCAATCAATTTCCTAACTACCCTGTCCACCGATTTGGTATAGAATCGCCAAAAAATTCATCAAAAGTCGTTGGCTTCCAATGGAAATTTCGGCTCAATTCGCCGGCGACAACACTCAACAGAGGCCGAGACTATGGGGTTTTGACTCCAAATCAAAAACCCTGTCGATTCCACTTACCCCACCGACAAAGAACAACCGGAGCACCATCGAGCCTGAAGGCGATTCTCCTCGAGTTAACCCGATTCGGGTTGCCCTAAAATCCTGCAACAACTCACAAAAATTCCCAATAAATAAACAAGGAAGCTACAAGCTTAAAATCCATACCTTTCTGCACGTCAGAGATGGTCAGAAAACAAAAAATTCCATCGGGTCTGGTTGGCATGTGGCACAGGTCGTACGCAATCCAAAACGGGTCGAGCCCAAACTCAAAATGGTTTAGGGTTTTCAAAAAACATCTATTTATACCTCTATGCTCCTCAATTTATCAACGATCCAGATTCAATCTTATCACGATCTAACGATCGAGATTAAACCGACAAAAAATAATTTCTTTTTTATTAATTTCTCACGCCGATTTCCAATAATCATAAAAAGTAGCTCGCTTATCCGAATGTTTTTAAAAAAATTCCTGCGGTATCGAAATAAAATACTCTACAACTCTTATGAAAAAAATCAAGTCCAATTCTCGCCTGGTGAAAAAGTCTTTAATAACCTAGTTAGTGCGACTAATCTGCGATAAATCTTAATACGACTCGATAAGTGTATAGTTTCTGTTCGGGTCGTAACAAAAGTTAACTCAAGGTGATTATTATCATTTACAAATTACATTAAATAAATAAGAATTAAAAAAACAAGTTTCCTTCTTTCTCTCCCATGTGCTCTCTCCATGATAACAACTTTTATATCTATAATACGTATAGTAATAGGAAAATATCGAAGGAGAAAATAGATACATAATTAATGTAGACTGAAACTATACTTCATTCATTGATAGATGTTCTTAAATATATGCATTATAATCTGTTACAATCATTATCCCTATAAATTGGGGATTGAGAGAATATCTACTTCTACTCTAATTAGGACAAGACATACACCAAGATACGATGAATATTTCTCCTAGAACACTCCCCCTTTTGTCGCGATCCTAATGTATAATGCATAACCTGTTGCCTCACTAAAAACTTTGCCAAGCAAACAAAAAATTCATGGGTAAAATTGTTTCTACCGAATTCCGTAATGGACTCTGCTAGAGACATGAGTACCTGTTACATACACATGCAAACAATGGTAGAGGTCGAGACGGGGTTGGCTCACCTTCAACGCTCTGATGCCTAAGTTAGTAAGTATTTAGAGTAATAATTAAAATTGTTAGACTAGGAAAGGTTACCTAAAGTGTGGTAAGAGGCCTCCTTATATAGGCAAGGGAAGGTGACATCTTCTCTCCTTTGACAATGTAGGAGTATATGCACACTTAACATAGTTGAGGACAGATTGATCATTTACTCATAATTGATGACTCACCATATGCAAGTGATCTGTAGAATCTTTCCTTTTGATTCTCTAATTAGCTATGAAAATGCTAAGTGTGGCCTAATTTAGAGGTTAAGCCTTGGCATACTAACAAGTCCCATAAGTCCCCATCTCAAGGAGATTGATCTTGATTGGGAAATTGAAAATTGAAACCCCTAATGTCGCCATACTTAGCGTCGCTAGGCCAGTGTAGCGTAGTGTACCTTGGATTCCCCTTGACTCCTCAACCAAGATTGGTCTTTTGCACATAATATATGTAAGTGGGGTATTGCCTGACGTTTGGCGGGTAGCACTTGGCGAAGTGCGTTTAAAGCATTAATCGCTCTAGCCTAGACCGACGCACTTGAGAGCAGCGTGTGTTAAGGTTGAAACGTCGTGTGTGAGAGTAGCGAGCGTTAAGCAAGAAGCAACGTGCATTAAGGTTGAAACGTTGTGTGTGAGAGCAGCAATCATGAAGTAAGGAGCAAGTGCACATTTAAGCTTGAAACGTCGTGGGTGAAAGTAGCGAGTGCTAAAGCAGGGAACGATGTGTGCTAGGGAAGCGTGCGTTAAGCTTGAAATGTTATACGTAAGAGCAGCAAGTGTTAAGCAAGGAACGGCGTACACTAGAGTAGCGTGCATTAAGCTTGAAATGTCGTGCGTGAGAGTAGCGAGCGTTAACCAAGGAACGACGTGCGTTGGAGCAGCATCTGTTAAGCTTGAAATGTCGTGTGCGAGAGCAGGGAGCGTTAAGCAATGAATCACGTGTGCTAGAGCAGCGTCCGCTTAGGCCGCTTGATTGGTGACAATGATGCTAGGGCTTTTTTAAGCCCGAGGGGAGTTTAAGTCTCCAGGTAACCAATGCCATTAGGTCGAGGACCGCGTTAGGAGATGTACCTAGGATGATCAGTCGCTACGTACTCTTTGTTTGAACGACGTGCGCGATGCAACATGCATTCAGGCCATTTGAGGTTACCTGACGGGTGACAACGACGCTAGTACTTTTTTGGGCTCGAGGGGAGTTTAAGTCTCCAAGTAGCCAATGCCGCTAGGTTAAGAATCACGTTACGAGCCATCCCATCTAGGATGATCAATTTCTAGGGGAGTTTTTATTTGGGCAATGGGCTCTAAGTGCCAGCCTCGTAGGTAAGTTGATTACACTAAGGGCAAAAGTGCTCTTGAAAAGAGGGCTTTAGTCTCCAATTCCGCCATGAGACGCAACGTGTATGGCTCCATCGAATGAAGGGACATGTACCTTGATGGTGCCTATTGCGGCAGTAAACCTTTTGCCAAGTGAGTTGGCATCAGGAGCATGTCCGTGAACCATTTGTTGTGACGTTAAGTGGGAAAAGTGTCAATTGACATGCTGCTATACCGAGAACTAGGCTAGCGACACGTGCTTGTCCGTTGAGTCTAGGTCACGTACCGGTTTTTCATTTTTGTGGCATGCATATGGGGTACCCGTCAAATTGTAATGCTGCCTATTATAGGTGGACGCATAGGTGAGATAGTCAAACTGTGGTCTGCCCATTGTATATGGACATGTAGGGGAACTTGTTAAACTGTATACAAGTGCACAGAAATGTATTAAAGTAATTTACCTATATATGAGCAAGTAGGCGTTAAGAGTCTACTGTAGGCAAGCTTAATTAATTTCATAGCCAAGTAGGATTTTTCAGAATATGAATGAAGCACATATTATATGATTTCATTTGAGCTATATATCCATGTTTGAGCATATTAGACATGTAAAGCTTTTATGAAGTAGTAGGCATGTTCAAGTGGGAGTAATAGAGAGAATAAGAAGCTTATCTTGCTTGCGGGTTCCTTCGGAATACAATGATGAATTGTATGAATTTGAATTGCGGGCATAAGGCTGCAAAGTTTGTCATATTAAGAGCCAACATTAGGCCAAGTGGGTTTTTGTAAGCCCATGTAGTTGAACTATTTATTTGTTGGCTCATTTTGTGGTACTGAAGCCCAACTCACATGAGAGATAACGATAATGATCGATATGAATTAGTTTGTGCATGGCATATTTACTATATAACATTCATGGGTTCCACTATTCATTTTGCACTTCAAGTGTGTGGCCCATGTGGTGCTTTCTCTTTTCTTCCTTTTCTCCTCTTCACTACACACACCTCTCTCTCTTATTCTATCTACCCTAAAAAAATTTCTTTGATCTGGCTGTTTTGATATCAATCTCTCACGATCTTGCTCTCCTTTCGGTGCTCTCCGTCCTCTCTTTATCTCTCTCTTTCTCACGTTTTGATCCTTGGGATGAGGGATTTTGCTAACGGTCCAGGTTATTTTTTTTTGCTTGTTGTTGATTTGGATCTATAAGTCTCTTTTTGGATCAAGATTTCAGCTTTTCTATCTGACCTTTGATGAACAACCAGCCCAAGTTTTTAGCTTGGATGTAAATTTGTAGTAATTTTTTTTTTCTGTGTGCAGGGAAGTTTCTTCAATCTTGCTCTTTGGATATTGATCTCTTGCGATCTCAGTCTCCTCTCGGAGCTCTTCGTTCTCTCTCTCTTTCTCTCACGTTTTCATCCTTAGGGAGAGGGATTTTGCAATTGGTTGAGGTTTTTTTTTTAATTTGTTGTTGATTTTGATCTACCAGTCTCTTTTTGATCAAGATTTGAGCTTTTCTGTTTGGGCTTTAGTGAATAACCAACCTCAGTTTGTAGCTTGGATGCATATTTGTATTAATCTTTCTCCCTCTTTTTTTTTTTGTGAGTGCAGGGATTGCGGGAAACAAGTGTATTTGGGTATGAATTTTTTTAGATTTGTCTATTTGATTAGTATTTGTCAACTATTTGTTGACGGATTTTCTGTTTGGAAATTTTTGATGATAATATGTATGTTTGAGTTTTTCTTAGGGGGATTTGACACAGCTCGCGCTATTGCTAGGTAAATCCCTACTCACCATTTTGCTTCAGTTTGTTTGTGAGTTCAAAAAACCCAGTATACCCTGTATGACTGTTTGACATTGATAAAGTATGGAAACAGTTTATTTGCTTTGTTCAGTTCTATAGATTTGAAGTGGTATAATTACGTTGAGTTTGCTTGGTTTATATAGGTTTTTATGCAAAAAGCTCTCGCCTGTGTTATTTTGTTGTTGTCTTTGTGTTTGTTGTTAAGTGTTGTTGCAATTGTTGATCACAAATTTCTAGGTATGTTTATTTATCTGTTAATGATTAATAATAAGAGATTGCTTTATTCATACAGAGTAATTGATGATGCTTACATGCCGTTTTAGCCATCAAACTGCATACTTTTTTGGAATTTTGTTCAGGATAGTAGATTGCACAAAATTGGAGTTGTGAACAATTGAAATATGAAAACTGCTCTTTCAGACTTCAATTGATTAATCTTTGGGTTGCATGTGGTCTTTTTAACCAAAAAAAGGAAAAAAAATTCATAATGGTCAAGGTTTTGTTTCGCGGTAGTACATAGTTTTGGTTTGTTTTGTTTTTGTCTCAAACATGTTCTTTATTACTAGTCTCTTTTCCAATTGCACGTGCTGTGGGATGACAGATTGTAGTGTAGTGTATCGATTGATTGACTAGTCTGTGTTACTTGCAATTTGTTATGAGTGGCTACCTAACTATTAGCTATAATTTTTTGTCTTTTAATTCTAGTTATGTGGCCCAAAAAGGATTTGGACAAGAGGAAGCAATTCTTGGATAATTTTGAATTTGGAAGATGAAAGTTTGAGCGGATCTGATCCAACGTTGGGCTTAAGCAAGGGGAAATGTTTATCTCAAGACTCTTGAAAAGAATCAGGTAACCTGGGCATATGGTGCATTGGTAGAAAACTTTTCTTTGGTGTGTGTGTTGTTTGCAATTTCTTATCACTCATTGCCTAAGTGTTGGGTATTTTTTTTCTTCAGTTATTGGGTGAAAAAAGGATTTAAACAAGAGGAAGTGATTCTTTGAAGACCCGGAAAATTTTGAACAAGGTTTGGTAGGCCACGAGACAATGGCATGATCACAGTATTTGGAAGTTAAAGGTTCAAGTGGATCTGATCTGGCCCTAGGCTTAAGCAAGGGGAAGTGTTTATTTGAAGATTCTCAAAAGATTTGCCAAGTTGACTAGAAAGATTCTCAAAAGATTCGCCAAGTGTTTTGAGTCATATTGTTATAGTTATCTTCTTCAAGTTGAGGCTTTGGTCATTGGTGGACTAATTGGGATGGTTGGAGTTAGATGCATCAAATAAGTGAGGGCATGCATATGTACGTCTTTACCCAAAATCCAATTGTTTGGATTTCAGAAGCAAATTGTTGACATGCATCTGCACCCTTAATTTTAAAACGTACATTAGAGAAACTGACTTATGAAAGTACAACATCTCAGCTAAAAGGCTTTATAGGTTATTCTGTCATTTCTATCAATTCTCTGTATCTCATTTCAATCAGAAACTGCTGAGACTTTATAATATTTGTTGTTACCTTCTAAAGCAAAATATGAAAGAAGGAAATTTGGGATGGATGCATAATAATGTCTAAAGCAGAATTTAGAATACATTGATTACATTCTATGTTATTATGCCTTATATTTCGTCCATGATGGGAACATCTATGTGAAGTTCTCTTATGTACATATTTTTCCCCCTTAAATGATCCATTATATTAAAATTAGAATAACTCTAGCATTTTCCTACAGGAATATATACTTGAGATTTGGCCTCAAGCTTAAACTATCTGGCATGTAACTGATGTAAGATGTACAAGAAAAAAAGGGAGAGGATGAGATCAAACTGTTATGCTCAAGTCTTGACTTGATGACAAGAGAGATCTTTAAATTTAATACATTGTAGTTTTGCCAAAAGATAATGTACATCGGTACCTTTGAGCAGACTATGGACAAAACTAGAAGAAATTATATATACACATTGCAAGCTTGATATAACAATGTACATATATATGTATAGGATCTCACTCTGTCTCAGATTGTGTAAGAATCTATCGTGCTAAAGCTACCTTCTTAGTTTGTCTTTCAAACTATGCTAATAGCGAGGTTGCTACATATTGAATTTATATTTTTGACATATTGTGATGTAGTGTATGTAATTCATTGGCTAATTTGTGCATTATTTGCAATTTTATATCAGTCAGTAAGGAAGCAATTCTTTCGAGACCCAAATTTTTTTGAACAAGGCTTAGGAGGTCGCAAAACAATGACAGTGTTATACCATTTGGGAGATGGAGGTTTCAGCAGTTCCAATCCAGCACTTGGTTTAAATAAGATAAGGTCTCCTTTTCAAGATTCTCGCAATGGTGGTGATGTTAACAAGGATGAATCAGGTAACGTAACCATATGGTGCATTAGTATTTTTTTTATATAGATTTGTGGACGATATCATTTCATCTATTGTTTATATATGGCATAGAGATGTTTCTGTGTATCCTTATACACTTGGTATTTTTGCTCATGGGTTTCTTTTGTCACAATCATTCTGGTGATTTTCCTAGGTCAAAATCATTCTCCTTTATTAATATTGCTTTCAACGGTGCACATAGTTTCTATCATTCACTTACATCTATTTTTCTTGCTTTCCATCATGTGAAGGGACAGAGGAAGAGGATAGCAGCAATGATGAAGATGTTCGTAGAGTTGTTTCAAGTATTGCTTGCATATACTAATTTATTCTGTGGTATATTCATTTTGGAATTTCTTGCAATTAATCTAACAATAAGATTCTTCATCAAATGTAGGTCCTGGAGACACTGTTTTTGGGCAAGCGTCATATCAGAGGAGCCATGAAGGTCAGTGTCATACTATTATCAATTATTAATCATGAATGAATTATTAATCAATCATATATACATTGTTGATTATCAAAAATCTGACACAGATTTTGATAATCGTAATCGCAGGTGTGATTGTCAATTATGATGATTCTGGTGATAATGCTTACATATGTAGTCATTGCACTACTTTATTTTGGTCAGCAAAAGCATTGAAAAAAAAGTGAACAATCAATTAACATATACTCATTGCTGTGAAAAAGGCTAAGTCCAACTTCCATTATCGTACCCACTCCGTCTTTTCTTGATGAATTATTAAATCTAGAAAATGGTCGAAGAAGTGTATTATTTCGAGATAATATTAGAGTTTATAATTCCATATTTTCTTTTACTTCTATGGGTGCGAAAATTGAGTATGGCATAAACAATGGAGGGGCTCCTTATGTATTTAAAATATGTGGACAAGTGTGCCATAAGATGGATTATGTTTTACCTTTGAGAGGAGAATGTCCAAAATATGCTTAATTATATGTTTACGACACTTGGAATGAAATTTCAAACCGCATAAGTGCCATTGCTCTAAATGATGTAAATAATAAAATTGATGTTGATGTTGTCAAAGGATTAATAGAATTGTTGGATGACTGTAATGAATTAACCCAAAAATTTAGATCAGTTAGAGATAATTTTGAGGATAAATCATTGCTGAATTTTGGTATGACTATACTTGATTGTGAAAAAACTGATGGCAAGCAATACGAATTACCTTTTGCTTTTGAAATTGGTGGATTGATTGCAGGTGATATAGGTGAATTTGATTCGAATAGAGATACAATTATTCGATCTAACGATGGATTGCTAAAACGAATCTCTAAAATTCATCCGAAAATAATGTCGTTACAATATCCACTCCTTTTTTCCATATGGAGAAGATGGATTTAAAATAAACATGAAGTTGAGATCAATTGGAAGTGACGATAAAAATAGAAAATTAACAATGAGCAAATTTGTGTGTTACCAAATTCACGATACAGAAAATCAATCGAGCACTTTGTTAAAAGGTGGCAGATTATTTCAACAATATTTGGTTGATGCATATGCAACTGTTGAAGAAAATCGTCTTGAATATATAACACATCATCAACCAGAACTAAGGTGTGAACCATGGAATATATCTACGTTTGTTTCGAGTGGCATTGTGGAAGGTTCTGATGTTGGGAAAAAGTTTTTCTTCCTGGTTCTCACACAGGCAGTTCGAGAGATATGATAAATAATTACCAAGATGCAATGGCAATTTGTCAAGAATATGGTAATCCTGATTTGTTCATTACTTTCACGTGCAATACTAAATGGCCTGAAATTTTGAGATATTTTGAAAAAAAAATCGGGTTACAAACCAAAGGATCATCTAGATATTGTTTGTCGAATTTTTAAAATAAAAGTAGATAATATGATTACCTATATTAAATTTGGAGTACCTTTTGGCCAAGTTCA
Organism: Geum urbanum; assembly: GCA_946800695.1. Taxonomy (NCBI): domain Eukaryota; kingdom Viridiplantae; phylum Streptophyta; class Magnoliopsida; order Rosales; family Rosaceae; genus Geum; species Geum urbanum. The sequence goes on along the minus strand of OX326997.1, from coordinate 35,244,334 downwards.
TGCTCATGTATGTACAATTGAATTCCAAAAACGAGGGTTGCCTCATGTTTATATATTATTTTGGCTAAAAAATAAATAGAAATGTTATACAACAGATGATATGAATTCCATAATATCAGCAGAGTTACCCGATCAAAATGTTAACCCACGATTATTTGAATTAGTTAGTCAATTTATGATTCATGGTCCTTGTGGTCAACTTAATCCAAATTCTTCGTATATGCGAGACAAATCATTCACACAATATTTTCCAAAATCATTCATTACTAACACAGTTTTTCAGGCAGTTCATGCTCCTCAATATAGACGTCGCGATGATGAATCACATTTTGTAGTCAAAAAAGGCTCCTCAGTGAAACCACACCCTAAGCTTAATCCTTTAAGTCTAAACTTAAGTCATGTTGTATGCTCATCTATTTTCTAAGTGAATGGCTAGTTCCCTTAAGAGCCATTTCCTAGTTCTTTTAAGTAAATACTAACTTAGCCAAAGCTAAGACATGCATAGGTGAAACTAATCAATAACTTCAAGCATAACAACATGCCATAATCACATCACACTCACAACAAACTCGTCCAATAGCCTAAAACACTGGAAACATACTTATAAACACAAATCAAACATCATTCCTTACATCAAATGGCTAGGGTTTGACCCTTAGTTTCCTATAGAGGTACTACTCACTATACATACTTATAAACAAGTTTGAATACATTAATAGAGTGAATAATATGAAGAAATAATCCAAGACTCTCCCCAAAGTAAGCCGAGCTTCTTCAAGTCCTCTCTTGTGCTTCTAGATTCACTTTCTTTGCTCATAATGCATCCAAGCTTGTAGAGGAGGTAAGGGAGACCTCTAGGACCCCAAGAGACAAAGGAGCAGAGGGATTACTTCTCACATCTTTGAGCTCTAGAAATCTCACCAAACTCTAAGATATAGATAAGAGGAGAAAATGCTTGATTGCACAAAGAGGGATGTACAATCAAGTGAGGAGGATGAGGAAAAGGATAGGAACATCAAGAAAATCAAGGTAGCTCTGCCTTAAGGGGCTGATTTTATGGTGGTAAAGAGGGTTTTTGAGATGGAGGAGGCAACTAAAGGATTAGGGAGAGGTTGATGGCTATCTTTAGATGCAAAAACTATGAAAAATATGTCAAATGAAGTGTATTGTGATGATGGATCATGGGGAACTCGACCAAAATGGGATAAGGGGGAGAATAAGGTATTTTATGAGCCCCTAGATGTGTTAGAGTGGTCATGAAGTTTGATCTAAAGGCTACAAAGTAAGATCCCCCTTTTTTAGGCATTTAGGCTAAAGTCCAAACTTTGTCTAATACTTCCAAATTTCAAATGTTTGACTCATCTTTCAAATCAGGTAAGGTTTGTATCCTAGGTAGTTTAAGCTTCTCTTGGGCCTAGCTCAATGTACTTGGGCCTTACTTGGTAGTCCGGCTGGCCATGAACAAATCCGACGATTTTTCGATAGCTTTGGATAATTTCCGATGACTATTTTTTTTCATTTTCTCAAAATTGCTCCAAATTCTCTCGTGACTTCGAAAATGTGCTCAGCTTCTCCAAAAATTGATTAATTACCATCTTTAAGAGCGTTTCTATGCCAACTCCCAATTTTCTAGCATAAAAATAAAACGTTATAAAAATGATGCTTTATTCATAAAAGACAAGCAATAAGCATGAAGTTAGGGACATAATTAGCACATAATTATACACCTAACAAACTACCTCACACTTAAGTTTTGTTTGTCCTCAAGCAAACATAGAAGAAAAGAAAGCAAACTAAGCTAGACTCCAAGCACAAAAGAATCACAAGACTAAACTCAAAAGCATGTAAGTGTCCTAAATGGTGAATATTTCTCTAAAAAAATCATGGCTAATGGATTGAACTCCTCTTAAGCACAATTAAGATATGAAATCAATGCATGTCTAATAAGCAAAACATGCTACATGTCAAACCAAATGCCTGCATTGAGATGTATACAACCAAGATGTTCCTAACCATCTAACTCATGAGATATCACTCAATGCACTCAAGTGTTTAGAGAGTTAGGGTTTGCACTCAAAAACTTAAATTGATCACATATTTTCCGTAGGCTTTCTCTTCAACTAATTACTCTAACCATTCCATACACAAGAGTTTTAAATGAAGATGACTTTTATTTAGGTTGTAATGGAGTTTTAAGGAAGGGGGGTTCAATCGAAAAAAATGGATGGAATAATCAAAGACCAAGCATTTTAGCAAGCATTTCACATGTTGAAGTTCTTCTAAACTACTTCTAGGTGCTACTATTTCCTTTTTTCAAATCAAACTACTTCCCAAAACACTTATGCTTTATGTACAAGATACACACACTATTTTTGGATTTTCTTTGTTTTATTTTTCAAACATAACTCTTTTTGTAGAACTCTTTTCTTTTTTTTTTCTTTTCTTTTTGAGTACTCAACAACTCTATAAACAAATGACTAACACAAAACCTCCTTCACCTCACACTTATCTCTTGACATTCTTTGCAACAAGCACAACACTAAAACCGCATCCTAATAGGACTTCATCAGTGCTTGCTAGTTTGCCGAGTTAGGGGATAGGATACGTGTTTAAGCTAGGTAGGTATGTGTGTTGTTTAAGAAAATACTAAGTATTAAAAAGACTCAAACTGGCTTACTAAAGGATATATGCATCATAAGTTTAAAAGCTATTTTTCCATGGTGGTGATCTTAATGCCTCTATTATCATTGAAAACTACTCATGATCGATTCGGAAAAATGCTTTGCACGGTTTAAAGAAAATTCTAGATCACACATAACCAGTTGATATCACACATGAAAGAAAGGGTGCATTATATAAGCTATTCATGCACAATTCTGCTCAAAATCTCACATAAGCAATGATAGCTTTGAAACATGTTAATCATTCTCTTTCTCAACTGCACATATTTTGAGAGACATATGCTTTTCAACCGATTAAAAATGAATTGTTTTCATTTTTTTTCTACGCATGCTAAAAATCATGCAATCCACTAGCCATTAATTCAATTTTATTATCGAGAACCATTATTATGACACAAACGTAACAAAACACATATATTTTTGCATTACATTTTCTCAATTTTTTTAAATTTTTATAAAATTTAGGATAATGAGTAATACGACTTAGCCTACTACCTCATACTTTAAAACCAAATTGTCCTCAATTTGCATCAAAACATACATCACACACAAGTGCACAAGTAATCACTTCATATTTTATTCCGCTAACACATGTTCTCCGAAGCATAGCAACTAGCATGCATTCGCACTTAAAGGGTCATATAGTCTCTAAGAAGTAATGAAGGTACTAGAGTCTTATCAACCACAACATGGGCATGCATACTAATCATATTTCAAAGGAAAATGACAATGTAATCAAGCAAATAACATGAGGGGACCTCATACTTAGAAATTTAAGCACCTTAGCAATGAATATTTGAAAACTTAGAAAGGTATTATGTTCCTAGTATCAAGTATCTCACATGTATTACACAAGACTACCACACTCTATGTGGCTCCAAACAATACACCAAGGGTACTTAAGCATCATTCGTGAACATAACCATATCAAGCAAAGAAATAAGAGAGTCAAGAGAAAGAAGATGGAAACGCTTTGTCTCCCTTATCCAAGCTCCATATGTATAAATATGTAAACCAACGAAGGTTAAGTTAGGTCTCGCCATCCAAAGGTGCATACAGATTGGTCATGAGTCGCCACCGGTGCTCTTGGACTTGTTTCGGCCTCACGGTATTACTATATGATCTATGCCTCAAAGCCTTAAGCTCTTTGGTCTCCAAAAGTTAACTGTGGAAGGGCACTCCTCGACAGGTCGAGAAATGACCCAGAATGTATAGCAACGTACAGTCGACGGGTCGATGGTATATCTCGACGGGTCGGGAAAGTGACGATTCCGAACAATAGCTGACAATCGACGGGTCGGGGAGAACCTTCGACCAGTTGAGAATGCCTAGAAATTTGAGCATGCAAAGTGTGGCCAAATTGCTGCAATTCTCCTGCTCAAATTCCATGTCCCTAGCTTTCAAAACTACGTCACATCAACAACACACACATTATACATAACTAACATACATGCAATACACAAAGGAAGTAAATGCTCATCCAAATCATCATCAAGACATCACAATAACACATGAACGCACAAAGACAGGCATCAACACAAAAATACAAAACATAGCAAGTAACCTCATTGACATCACTCGAAATGTGTCCAAGATGTTCAAATGAAACTTACAAATCATGAAAATTCCTACAATGTCTTAAGATAAGAGGTTAGACATAAACGGCATCACAAAAGCAAAAGAAGAACAAAAGAAACACTAAGGGTCTTCATCCATCCGTATCATCATCCACCACATCATCATGCGACATGTCTTCATTTCCCATTGTGGAAGGGCCGACATTGCCTCGGGAGTAGTGTAGCTCAAGGGCGCTCATCCGGTCACTAATTGCACCCATCATGTGCATCACTTCTATATGGTTGGTCCGCATCTCCCCAAAATATCCCTCAAAATACGTGGGCATTTTTGGGCTCATCCCTTTTGGACGACCTTGGGCGTGAGAGGACAAAGAAGCACCACCACCTTAGTAAGAAGAGGGAAGTCGGGTGGTCACCTCAAGACTCTTAGCCACCGCGACACCATTGAGTGTGCCATGAGGGAGCGACAACTCATGTCGGTTTGCCGTAATCTCACTAACTCCATTAGATCGGCATAGGTATGTGATGGACATGGGAAAATTAGAGGCCCTCTACCTTCGACGCATCCAATGATGGAGTCATAGATGAGTTTTCCAACTCAACTTTTCCTACCTCACTCATCATTATAGACATGGCTTGGTACCCCTTCTTGGTGATCTCACTATTTTGGAGATGAGGTTTCACGTTGTACTTGACGAACAACCAAAGGACTCAATAGAGTGGGGTGAGATCTTGCTTTGGAAAGAGCCATTTCCATGGCCCAAAAAACCACATCATACCTCTCTCTCTAAAAGCTACTCTATCCACCTTCGTGAGGGTTGGAAGCTCCTAAAGTTTCTCAATGGCTTAAGTATTGAGAACGATTTTCTTGCTCTTGAACATGAAGGTCTGTCCTTCACCACTATTCGAGATGGTGTTCTTGAGGGTATCATAGAAGTCCCTCACCATGCCCTCATCATATCCATAAAATCCATTAGTGAGTGTATGAATGCCATAACAGTCTATCAACTAAAGGAAAGTTTGGAGTTTGGGTATAGTGGCCTCCTTAGCAACAAATCTCTCTTCATGAATTAGACGCGCCTTTTCCAATTTAAGATACACAACCCTTGCCTCTCTTCATTACTTTCGTTGGTGGCTCTTGGGGGGGGGGGGGGGGGGAAGAAGGAGCTTGTGGCACACTCTTCTTTTGTGGTGGCATGATGATGATGATGATGATGATGATGATAGATAGACTTGGACACCTATATCACATTATACAAACAAAACTTAGAACTCATAAAAACAACACAAATATGCAATTTTCATACCCAAGAAACCATATCATTGTCATCAATTCATCTCAATACTTTTTATCACCAAGACAATAATCTAGTACTTATACATGAGAATCACATCACATATTTATCAAGAGTTCTCAAACATGGTGGCATCATCTCAATTTCATTAATTCCAATTCAAGAGAAACATAGGAGAATCTCAAAGCACAATGGCATATAACAAACACACAATGTAACCCAATTGTTAAGTTAAGGTCATCAAGTTCTTAGTCCAATTAAGCAATGCTATACAAATTTGAATCGAAACCTCAACAATCTTAGCTTAGACAATCATATTACGATTAAAACACACAACCAAATACATACTTGCTTCATAATTTCGGCCAAAATCAAGGATAGTCAACTTTCACCAAAAAACAAATTTCGATAAGTTTTCATGATATTGGCATCAAAATTCAACTACCCAATAGTCCTAGATTATGAATTCAAGCATAAATAGACTCAATTAACACTAAACACAAACCAATCTCCAAATTTAGAAATTAGGGTCCATACTCATTCCAACTTAACCAATTTCGCCAATTCCATGCATATATAGGTAAAAATCAAACAACCATACATCAAAATTAAGGGATATAACTCTAACTATCCACAAAGATCACAAAATCAAATCCTAATCACATCAATTTCAAATCATATTTTAGACTTCTAAAGCACAAACCTCTTGAAGAAATCTTCAAGGACATAATCCTAACCACCACAAGCAACTAGAAGCTTCAAATTCGAAATTCTTGAGAGATTTTGGATGATATTTGGGGTTTGGAGTGTGTGAGAGTGTTTGAGAGTGTTTAGAGGGAGAGAGAGACGAAGAGAAGAGAGGTTGTTCGAAAAAAAATGAGAAGGGAAAAGAGAGAGAAAATAGGGTTTTTCAAAAGTCAATTTTGGGTCAATACCAGTCCCATGCCAGTGATCGATGCTTAACCACCTACCAAAGTTACCCTATAATGAACTAAATATACTTATCAATGCATTATAATAATATAGGGGTCAATCCACAGGGAAAGATGAGACTAAATACTCTAAACTACAAACAGACGCAAAAGTCAGAAACCTGACAGCTTCGACAACTGACACTACCGTAATTGATTAAAATAAGTAGACTCAACCTAAAATCACTAAATTAATATAGGACACTATAGACATAGAGGCGGACTATCACAAAAACTTTCAATGCTATCGGAGTTGGTTTGATTATCGAACAAAATTCTGCAAATTAGATTATAAAACTGAAACAGTAATCAGATTAAGAGTAAAGTTGACAATCAATGATAAAAATGGTTAAGGAAAGTGCTATCCACCACCGTCACATAATCTAGACAACAAATGCATAACCAAAATCATGTTAATGTCATGAATAAAAGTTTCCAGGAAGATTCAAAGCTATGAACACAACCTGTTACCCAATCCTTACATTTACAATATTAAAGGTCTGCTTATCAATATTGTCTATCCCTCAAGAAACCCGAAGTCAAGGACTCAAATTTACCAAGAGAAAAGCATTAAGATGTAGAAAGGGTTTGAGAATCTACAAGGCTTTCTAAGTACACTACGGCCGTGTCTCGCTAGACCTAGGGTTTCTTATACCAAGCATGTATGGGTTCTACAACTGAAACTTGAGGAAGGTAATGATCACCAACATCCATCAATTTTCTTAGAATTAGATTCTTAAACATGCATACTAAGCGTGCACTCAAAGCATACAAAAATAAGAATCATCGATGTATAAACAACAAAGAAACCTCATTCGAATAACAAAAATAATCCTTAGCTAACAAGCATAAGTAATCTAGATGACATGAACGGGGCTTCAAAACAGCCCCTTAACAATGGAGTTTAGCTCCTCATGGCAGCCATAAGAGTCTAAGAGAAAAGATAGAAAATTATAGAATGAAGTAGCTCCCCTTTCTCTTGCACTTTCTCCTCTCTTTTATTCTTCTTCTTTCACACTTCTCTCCCTCTTCTCATGCCTAGTCTTGCGTCTCTCCCTTGCTTCACGCCTCTCCCTTCTTCACGTGCTTTTAAATTTTTCCTCCTTTTTGGTTTGATTTGGTCTCTCCTCATTTAATCAAAAACTGATTTGGTTTGGGTTATTAATCCTAAATGGGCTGAATCCACATTCCATAGGGCTTTAGTAATCCATCTTCAAGTTGAACTTGATCCATTTGACTCTTGACAGCCTATTGTTACTCCTCGTTAGGCTAGGAAAGCTCAATTAGTCATCTTTTATTTATTTACCTCCATTTACCTACAAAACAAATAACAATTATAAGTTGCTTAAAAATGTAACGAAAGAACTAATATAAGGTTCGGTTAAGCACATGAACGTTGCATAAATATGCAACTATCAGAATACCCCACACTTATCTTTTGCTAGTCCACAAGCAAAACACTAAACTATGACTCAAAAACAAAGATGTAATTTATGAACACTACTCTAATGCCCTTAACACATTGTCTCAGTAATCTTCCAAAAACTGCAACACCAAGTTTCATATGTATCCACAAGTTACCAGAGATCACTCCAATATATAACACACATGTAACATGTAAGACAAAGACATAATCATGGTTTAAGAGCTTAAGCATGTACAAATAAATCAACATTCAAGCTCACAAAGATATGCTCTCAAAGTGTTTCACTCATACGTGTTTAAGGTTAATACTCTATTCAATTACTTGCCAAATGGACCAAACCATATGCTTAATCTCGCAAATAATCTCCACAGATCAAAGGCTGTCATCTTGAAGATCAGAAAGGGCTTCGTAGGTTATAATGAGTCTAGGCTCACAAGGTTTAAGAATAACGAGGGTATGGAAATTCAAAAACAAATCCTAGAACCTAGTAGAGCACCGAATAAGAGACTTTTCTCGGATCTTGCAACCATGGAACTTCTCATTATTGTGGCCTCTTGTTGGGCCTTCACATCGTTCTCTTCATTAACAGTTAACTCGGGTATCAAGCTAGACATCATAATTTTTTTTCTTTTGCTTTGTGCTCTTTTTATCTTTTTTTTTAACAACAATACTAGCTTGATACCCCACACTTATTTCTTTGTATCATCTTTCGACATTGTCGCCGTCTTCACATACCTATCTCCTGTATAGCTCCACCAAGTCTTAGAACAAGGGTAAAGATATAACTATTCTAAGGTTTAAGGTCAGAGATATATGGGTGATGACAAAAAGTTTAAACATATAGACTCAAAGTGGTTAACTAAGGGGTGCACAACTTATGTACAAAAAATCAAGACACAGGCTTATATGGCTATGGTGGTGTCCCCTAAATACTTTTATCACTTCCTCAATCAGAACATGTATTGACTATAAGTTTCAAAAAGTATAAGAGCAAGTTCTAGTAACCTCTAAAGTTCATTAACTTAATCTGTGGCAAGCAATTGACACTCAATCAAAGAAAGTATGTATTTCTCATAAAGGCTCAAAAGCTCACGGTTAAATGAATCTCAATAAAGTCTATGCATACTCAAAAATCTGTACCATGTTAACTTGTTTCTATATCCACTACATGTCCACATACGCAACATACACTACAACATTTTTACCCATTGCCGGCGACTTTTATGTCGCCGGCAATGTTTTTGGACATTACCGGCGATTTTTGCCGGAAAAATCGCCGGTAATGTCTTTTTTTTTTTTTTTAACATTACCGGCGACATAAATGTAAGTCGCCGGTAATGTCTTGCCGGAAAAGACATTGCCGGCGACTTACATTTATGTCGCCGGTAATGTAAAAAAAAAAAAAAAAAAGACATTACCGGCGACATAAATGAAGTCGCCGGTAATGTCTTTTTTTTTACATTACCATCGAGACATTGCCGGCGACGGACATTACCGGCGACAAAAATCGCCGGTAATGTAAAAAAAAAAAAGAAGACATTACCGGCGATTTTTCCGGCAAAAATCGCCGGTAATGTGCAAAAACATTGCCGGCGACTTACAAGTCGCCGGCAATGAGTCAATTTCCAGTAGTGATATGTTAAAATCATCCAAAGAAACTTGAGTAACATAACAAACTCTTAAATACAACAATGGAAGATATAAGCACATCATTGACTTGCTAAGGGCTCCTAAGACTCTTACTTTTTTGGTATTTTCTTGACACTTTTACTTTTGTATTTTGTTTTATCAAAAAGGACTCAAAAACACACAAGAAAACAAAGGAAAACACTCAAAACTGACAAAAAACTTCGATGGGTTGAAGCTAGCCATCGATGGGTTAAAGCATGCTCGCTGGTCTAATATAAGGATGTGCTTCGATGGGTCGAGGATCCCTTCGATGGATCGAAGGTACCTCTCTGGAAATTTATGAAAAACAGTCAAAACCGAAGAAACTGCGCACTCTAACTTTCATATTTTCTACAGAATTAACCACACATCCAAATGATCTGAAACTTTGTGACCATAGACTAGACACACATACTAAGACACTCTAAAAAGGTCAGAATTTTCTGAGATCTATAACTATGTCAGAAAATTCACACGATACTCAAAAATTGAAAATTCTGACTCAAAAACCGAAAATTTCTATCTAGACACTAAATATATGATATACAACCCCACCCCACACTTGAAAAATACATTGTCCTCAATGTATCAAAGGTATAGCATGTAACACCTCCCATACACTAACATACACTAAATTGGAGAAGAATAAAGGAAAGATAAAGAGAGAAATCAAACCTGTGGTCCAAGCTTCTCCATCCACATGGGTTGCCTCCTAATAGCGCTAAGTTTAATGATCTACGCATTTTATGCATATTAATTAATGTATTTTCTCTACATTTTTACTTTGATAATTGCTTAGTTTTATTAGTTTTAACTTATTTTGTTAATTTCAGGTGTTGACCAAAAGAGACGGAGTAAAGGAGTCTACAAGCATGCAAAACAAAGCAAAATAATGGAGACAAGAAATTGGTTCGAAATTCCAAGGAAGAAAGGAGAAAAATTGAGGAGAAAAAGAAATCATTTGTTGACTAGAAAAACCTTTCCTATGTTGACTAGGATCTGAAAGCTTCCGGAAGGATCTTGAAGAAGAACAAATGAAAATGGGTCCAATTAATTAGAAGACCATTTAGATAGCCCAAATATGAAGATCCAATCAGCCAATTTCGTGGAGATCAAGTTTTGGTAAGAAAAGGTTTCCCAAAGTCAAAAGAAGAAGGAAATCATGAAGAATAAGGAAAGCAGAATCTGCCTGTGCAGATGGGCCAACTTCGACAAGCTGTATAAATTTCATATCAACTCCGATTGAGGTAATTAATGAAGATATTTTATAGCTCTCGGAATGATCTTTCCAATGCCGCAAGAATCACGCAATTCGGATATGTATAACTCCGGGAAAGTGCAAATCTTTACAGACTGCCAGATCTGCCCGAAAATAGAAGGAAACCTTATTCTAGGAGGAGAATGATTCTTGTGAGCTTATAAATACAAGAGGCTCGGCCTCAAAACAGATCATCACCTATCTTATGCTCTCAAGCTGCCAAAATACTCAAACATTCTCCACCACAAAGATCTCCAGAGCCAAGGTCGACTACACCATCACCACCTCCTAAAAACCGATACCAACTCCATCAAAGGGTCGTCTTGCTCTTGAAGTTTGCAGTGCTGTTCACGGAACTAAAAGTGTAACATGAACTCTTTACTCCGTAGTCTCCTTTGTCTTTGTATTTATTTGCGTAAAAACTCGGTGAATGAATGTCTATTTTGGTTTTATACACTTTATGAATTCCATACGTGTTCCATGTGTTTATGAATCTTAGTTTCTTTTATGTGTTATGTGTTGGGCATAAAGCTTCGGTATGGGTAGAGGTTAGGATCACTAGGATGTTTGCAGTGCTGTTCACGGAACGTGTTAGTCCCTACTTTTATCAAATCGATGATTTAGTTAAGGTGTTTATATGCTGTTCATTGCACTTTAATTAAAAGATAAAGAAAAACCATAACATGTAATTGGAACTAAGGTTTGTAAATTTCGAAGATGATGGGAGGATTAGAGCTGTATAATATGCATGTGGGTAGGATGGGATGATCACTTGTATATAATTAATTAGGTTTTCTTTTTTTGTCGAAAACATGGTATGTGTTTTTGGGTCTTCTATGTGTTTGCTTGTCTATGAGTCAATGCATGTTAGAGTCCTAGGATTATATGCTATGTTTGAGACGTTTTTAGTAAATAAATTAGGTAATTAAACAACTCTTTTATACCCCCATTTTTACTACACAAGAATTGCATGCACCCTTCAATCCCCGGTTTAGAACGATACCCTACTTATCAATGCTACATCTACACAAAAAGGGTTTAAATTGCATATGGTTGAATTATGTGTTAAGTGTCTACTTTGTGTTAATATTTGATGCATGTTTCCGTCGTACCAATTTTTGGCGCCGTTGCCGGGGATTGTTAATTGTTTGTGATTTTTGTGTGTATATATGTAAATTTATACTTGTGCATATTACTAACCATTTTCTTTTTCAGGAATTTTCGAAGTATATATGCTAATTTTACTTACAATTTTCGATGCTTTGTATATGTGCCTTAATTGATTTAATTTTTCGTAAATAAATACATGTGAATAAATGTTAGTATACATTTTAATTTTTGTAAATATTAATCGGTGTTTGTATATATATATCTAATAATTGTTGAGCATGTTAAAGGATAGTCTTAGATTTACATTGATTACATGCTTGATTAATTAGGTCTCACTCCTTGGAATAGATGGTCTCTCTTTTTTTTATTTATCTCCTTAACCCCTTATGTTTTACACATAAGGTTGAGGGCGGAGTCTACAAGAACTATGAGGGAGTGTGAATTCTTGAAAGTTTGGCTGAATGTCGGACATGGTGTCTAGAAACGGGTTATGACTGGTGACAGGTTCTGGATCTAAGAAAGACTTACACCAATAGAGTATATACCATTGGCCCGGTTAGCCTCGGGGTGTATTGTCGAAATTAGTCCTGCCTCTCGCGTTATCTCTATCCCCAACTGGCCATGTTTTTCGATTGAACCAAGGCTGAACAATTGAGAATTCATACTTTATCGCACGGGTCGCACGTCCTTGGAAAGACTGAAAAATCAATGCCTTGTAATCCTTGTAAATTTTTGGCGAAATCAATTTGAGACATGTGTGCTAAAAATCTCGAAAATTGTTTGAACATGTAAAGGACTTTCCAACGTTGCAGGTACTTAGTTGCATTAACTCCCCTGCGGTTTCATGATGCTCGGATTTCATCACCGGGTACCCTAACCTAAGTGAAGTTAGGGACATGAGACCAATGGATGAGTCATTCTATTCATGTTTGTTCATGTAACTTGGATGTTTTCTGCAGGTTCTAACCATTTTCTCTTATGCATTCACACCATTTTATCATCTAGGTTGATCTTGTTTGATGCATTTAGTTAATTCTCATTAAGTAAATGCGTGATACATGGTAAATCGAAGTGTGACATTGTGTGAAAGGTGCCCTAAGAACATGTCCAACGTGCAAAACAAATTTTGTGTGCTTATATACTTAAATTTCTCATTGGTTACTATATTTCTGCATCATTTGCATTGCATTTTTGTTATATATCATTCATTCATTCATGCATTACATAATTGCATCATCTTGCATCATATTCATCATACATTTAATGCATATCATGCATTTGCATTGGATTTGATGATTGTTGAGTTTTGAAGGATACGAAGGAGGAACGTGCTCCAAGTGTTTTCATAATTCGCAGCTTCTGTCCAAAATAGAACAGTCAACTTTGAAAAGTCATAACTTTCAGCTCGTTTGGAGTTAGCACGAGTTCTTTATATGAATGGAAAGCTCGAGACGTCTAGTTTTCAGTCATATAAAGATCACGAATTTCTGAGCTCTAAATCGTTCGGAATTCTAGTTTAAAGACACGGAGGTCAGAACATTAAGCTGCAAAGTGGAAAGAACAAATGGAGGAGATGCACCTTCAAGATCAGGCTGTTCCAAGAGCATAAATGAAGCATCATGTCTAGGCTGTAAGACATTAAAAAACAAGCGCTTGTTGGGAGGCAACCCAATGGAGGATCGACATACAGATTTGCTTTCTTCTCCCTTCCTCCTTATTAATTAGTTTGTTAGTGTGTTAATTAGTTAGTTATTTTTGGTGAATTCATTCTCCATGCTTGATTCTATGCTTTTACTTAGTTACATTGAGGACAATGTAAGATTTAAGTGTGGGGGAGGGGTTTACAACTTATTGAGTCATAAATTGTAAAAATCGGGCGGATGATGCCCTAAAATAAAAAAAATAAAAAATGATTTTTATTTAATTTTCGTGGGTTTTTATTTTTCGAAAATTTTAGGTAGTTTTTGAGTGTATTTTAGTGTTTTTCAGAGTCTTAGGATGCCCTTAACTCGTCTATGATGATATTTTTCTGAGACAATTTCGAGTTCATGGCTTTCATATTATTAATTTTTATGGAATTCTTTTGTTAATATAGAAGTTTTGATTGCATTGACATGTAGTAGATATAGATAGTAAAACTTGCACTACAAGAAAAGGAGACATTACCGGCGACGGGAGGTCGCCGGCCTTGTCTATTTTTTTCGCCGGAAATGTCATTCCCGGCGACGAGTCGCCGGAAATCTCCCGCCGGTGTTAACATTGCCGGCGACGGGAAACGGTGTCGCCGGCAATGTCGGAGACATTACCGGCGACTCAAGTCGCCGGCAATGTCTCCGACATTACCGGCGACTTGAGTCGCCGGCAATGTCGGAGACATCACCGGCGACTTGAGTCGCCGGCAATGGTTCCGCCGCCGTGGCCGGAATTTGTGACATTGCCGGCGACTGAGGTCCATGTCGCCGGCAATGTCAGAAAAAATTTTGAAAAAAAAACGCGGTTCTGGATTGGGCCCAATTCCAGAACCTGCATTGAAAGACATAAACCGTACAATCATACAAGTTCAACAGTACACATAAATGTCCAACGTACAGTACAAATAGCAACGACGATACGAAAATTAACTACAACTACAGGTCAGGGTCGAGGAACTTGCGGGTCAGGGTCGAAGTAATCAAAGTACTCATTTGAATTCCGGTGGCTACCTTGGTCTTGCTCTGGCGTTGACTGGTGCGGTGGTGGTGGTGGATAGCTAGGGAACGGAGGGACCGGGTCTGGGGGAGGTGTGGGGAACGGTTGTCCGGTAGTCTGAGCCTCGTACATCGTCCGCATCCATGTGTACATCTGAGCCTGCACCTGTGTCTGCTGCATTTGGTACTCGGCCATCTGCCTCTTTTGCTCCTCCAACTCCCTCTGCGTCCTATGAAGCTCCGCTGCGAGGTTACGACTAGAAGTTGAACTTCTTGACCCGGTAGAGTATTGTGAAGTGGTTTTCAATACTCCTTCGCCCGCCGAGCCCATTCCCCTACAGTAGTAGGTATTCTTTCCAGTCCCGCACGCTTTTGCCATGATCTGAGCCGCTATCGGGGGATCAAGCGGATCGATCTGAGAGGCATACTGGGTGACTTCTTCCTCGGAGCAGTCAGGATGGTTAGTCCGAGCTATACTCATGGTCACTTCTGTCGTCGCCTCCTCCACTCTCGCCTAATTGAAAAGCGAAAATGAACAACGTATTAACTAACAACATCTATTAATATCGAAAAATAGTTTTATTAACACATGGAGAGGCGAAAGACTTACCGCTTCTTCAGGGCATTGCGGATAGAACTTCTGATGAATATACACCAAGGGGTTCACTTCTTGTTGTTGCTGCGCCTTAGTCGACCAACCCATGTAGTTGAGTGAACCTGCATGATGGGCCCTGGTGTTTTTCAATCTATTCGCCCGGTTCGTCTTCGAAATCGCCTTGTTTGATAAACATATGGAAAAAAATTAGTAACTAACTATTTCAATCTGATACGATACATTAGGCTTGTAAGATATATTAAGGATGCATACCTGAGCTTTGGGGTGCTCGAAGTGGGCTATCAGCCACAGCCACTCGTACTCCCTAAACCGGAATTCGCTAGGAGTAGAACCTCGGCCTAGCTCCTTGTATACAGTGTAATGGGAAGAAAGCTCGTTCTTCCACTCTTTATACCTATATTAAAACAAGGAAAAAAAGTTAGAGATATTAAAACAGTTGATAAACAAAAATCTAACTCGATATATATTCAAATAAGTGGAAGCACATCACCGATTATGTAGTTGACGCTCTACCCACGTGTGAATAAGAACTTCATCCACGTCAAACCACACCTGCAATATGAATATATAAAAGGTAAAATTATATATTTAAGTGGACTTAATTAATAAATGTAAAATTTACGTAATGAAAATACGATTTTACTCACACTGAGTGCATTATGCACTTGCATCTTCACGTAGATAGGCACAGATTCCCAATCTGGCCAAAGCATTGGGACCTTGTCCCGCACGATCGCACCGGCCATGCTGACATATTTGCGCGTGGTGTCGAATGCCTCGATCACCTCGCCATCCTCATTGGCCCTTATGGGCGTTTTCCTTCCGCCGGTGGCCTGCTCAAGTCTCTTCCCGGTGCAGGTGCCTCTAGCCCCTTTCCGTTTTCCAGTCCCATTAACGAAATTGCCTAATAAAACAATGTCAACAAATTGATATCATTAATTGAACCAATCGCAAGTCTTAAGTAATAATTAAGTAATCAATCTGATGTTAAATAAAATTTACCTGCATCGTCCGTTTGTTGGTTGGTGCACCTCACACTCCAAAGATACACGGGGTCGAACGGGAGGAAGTTATACGCTTCCTCCACGGTCAGGAAATCCGGCCGTCCTTCAATATAAACAGGCATCCCCCTATCATCGAATTCAGGGATGACAGGAATCTCGTCGGGTAGGAAGAGACCGGACGGCGGAGATAGACGAGGCCTGGACGATGAGGCGCCAGCACCACCATGTGCCTCAGATGATTCCCGTGAAACGGGAGTAGGCACCATCCGAATATGGGGCATTCGGATTGAGGGAGTTTCTGATGCCCCCGTTGACTGTCGCTCGTCTGAGGCTCTGCCACCGGAGGGACGTCTGCTGATTGAGCGTCTAGAGACTGAGGCTCGAGCCTCGAATTCCGGTTCGACGGCTCTTGATCGTGCAGCTTCCTCCTCAGCTCGCGCCTCTAGCAAGGCTCTCGTGCGAGCAGTCATCATTGGCCCACTGGGCGTGTTGCTAACTGCGGCCGAGGAGGAAGCTTGACTACTGTTCCCTCCACTATTTCGGGAACCTCTCCGAAGCCAATTAGCCGCAAAACCTCCTGGACATCGTAATAGTCATGGATTCGGTTCAATAACAAATCGGAACCGTTTGAACGGTGTGGAACCGGAACCGTTTGAAACCGAAACTGTTTGTAACCGGAACCGTTTGTAACATAACGGTTCCGGTTACAAACAGTTCCGGTTCCAAACCGTTCCGGTTCTATAACAAATCGGAACCGGAACGGTGTGGAATCGGAACCGTTTGAAACCGGAACTGTTTGTAACCGGAACCGTTTGTAACATAACGGTTCCGGTTACAAACAGTTTCGGTTCCACACCGTTCCGGTTCTATAACAAATCGGAACCGGAACGGTGTGGAACCGGAACCGTTTGAAACCGGAACTGTTTGTAACCGGAACCGTTTGTAACATAACGGTTCCAGTTACAATAAGTTCCGGTTCCAAACCGTTCCGGTTCCAAACCGTTCCGGTTCCAAACCGTTCCGGTTCCAAACCGTCCCGATCCCGATTTCCACCTTCATTTATACGATTAATTAACAACTATATCACCTAAATTAACGACTATACATATTCGATGTGTATATATATATACATCATGCATCTTAATTAAATTTATCCATCACATATTCATCCAAATCACAAACCCTAATTAATTTTCCACATTTTTCACACATATATATATCATGCATCTTAATTAGGTTTAATTTCCGTATATATATATACATCACATATTCATCCAAACCACATTTATACATAATTTTCACATATATATATACATCACTTCATATTCACATACCTAAATATATATATACATCACATATATACATACATGCTAATTTAGATCTTATCACCCTAATTTCCAACTTAGCACCCTAATTAATTTACACATACACATACACATACACATACACATACACATACACATACACATACACATACACATACACATACACATACACATACACATACACATGCAAAAAAATAATTAAAAATTGAGAGAGAGAGAGAGAGGGAGAGAGAGAGGATCGGACCTGCCATTTTCTTCCACCTACAATGGTGAGGGGAGGAGAGGAGGGGAGGAGGGGAGGAGGGGAGGAGGAGATTTTCGGAGGAGGAGAGGAGAGGGGATCGGTGGAGAGGAGGAGAGGGAGAGGAGGAGTAGAGGATAAGGAGGAGGAGTGGGAGAGGAGGAGGAGGACACTCACCGGACCGATTTGGGAGGAGGAGAGGGAGAGGAGAGGGAGAGGAGGAGGAGAGGGAGAGGAGGAGAAATGAAAGGCTCGGGCTGGATAAAATCACAAACCAGAAGACATTACCGGCGAGTTGCTTATAACTCGTTGGTAATGTCATTACCAACGACTTCAACTCGTTGGTAATGACATTACCAACGAGTTAACTCGTTGGTAATGACATTACCAACGAGTTATAAGCAACTCGTTGGTAATGACATTACCAACGACGAGTTAACTCGTGGGTAATGTCATTACCAACGAGTTGCTTATAACTCGTTGGTAATGTCATTACCAACGACGAGTCAACTCGTTGGTAATGTCATTATTTCCCGAAGAATATCCGACAACATTTTCCGTCTACGATTTCCGGCTACATTTTCCGACTACATTTTCGATTATCAATTTCCGTATCCGTACGATTAATGACTACATTTTCCGTCTACATTTTCGATTAATGATTTCCGTATACGTACGATTAACGACTACATTTTCCGTATACGTCCGATTAACGACTACATTTTCCGTATACGTCCGATTAACGACTACATTTTCCGTATACGTACGATTAACGACTACGATTAACGACTACGATTTCCGTATACGTATGATTAACGACTACATTTTCCGTATACGTCCGATTAACGACTACATTTTCCGTCTACGATATCCGGCTACATTTTCCGACTACAATTTCGATTATCAATTTCCGTATACGTACGATTAACGACTACATTTTTCGACTACATTTTCGATTATCAATTTTCGTATACGTACGATTAACGACTACATTTTCCGTATACGTACGTACCATTTCCAGCTATGCACATTTTCCGACTACAATTTCCAACGTACTAAGGATGATAATCGTAATCATCTTCATCACTTGAGTCTGACTCGGTTTCATAGGTAACCTCTGGCAATATGTGCCGCTCCTCGTCATCTGAATCAGCGTCAACTTCATATAGATTAACATCGAGAAGTTCTGCTCCAGTAATTCGAACCACACTCCCAGATCTCACATTATTAAGGCGAATCGTAGATGATTCCGGAATGTCAAAAGCGTTCGGCTCTTGGTATGCAGTAACTTCCTCATCATCTGCGGTATCACCAAGTGTGGCAGCACTGTATATGTTTCTATGAGCAACATGGTTAACCACCTTCCACGGGACTTTGTTAAGAAGATCGTCCAGGTAAAACACTTGTTTTACTGATGAGGCAAGAACGAAAGGGTCATCTTCATACCAGGTAGTAGCAGTATTCACCGAAAATGTTCCGTACTGATCGGTCCTTGTGTTCTCCGGGCTAGTATCAAACCATCTACATTTGAACAAGTGCACTTTCATGCGGTTCCCATAAATTAGTTCAACAACTGAATGAAGGACACCGTAATAGTCAACGCCATCCTGCCCACCATGGACCATCACCCCACAATTCTGTGTTTTCAGTCGGTCGTCTCGATTTTCACATATAAATTTCACGCCATTGACCTGACACATCGAGTAAACTTTTGAAGCTATCGGTTTCATCGCCAGGACCCTCAATTCGTTTGACCACTCTGGGCAACCATCATCTGCTACATGGTTCATCTGAAAACGTCCATATATTAATACGTACAGAAGAAATTATGTCATCTTGAAACCACAAAAGCACGTACATACATACATGCTATGTAAGGATATATATATAAAAATAGACATATACACATATACTTACCCATTGACCAAAGTAGTTTGCAAACGTCTTGTTGTGGTAATCAACATTTCCGGCAATAGCAGGGCAGTGAAGATGATAGTTTTTCCAATATTGTACTTCTTGACAGTTAATCAGTACCGACCAGTGGGCAATGGCTACCTCATTTCCATCCAACTTGTACGACTTTGGCAAGCTTCCCTGTACTACCACGTCACTGGAGATGATAGAAAGGTTGAACTGGGGTTCATCTATCGGCATATGTTGTTGGGGGTCCTCTACATTTTCGAGGTACACTTTGGTGTACGTTACACACTCGTGCGCAAGATATGCTTCAGCGATACACCCTTCAGGTGCATATTTATTCTTCACATAGTCCTTGTAGGCTCCCAATTGTCTACAAGTTAACAAGTACATGTTAACTTACTTAACCAGAAGTCATTACATATAAAAACCATAGGCAAACCAAATTTATGAATCATTTGTACCTTTCCATGGGATACATCCAAGTGTAGTGTACGGGACCGGTAAGCAACAATTGTTCGGGAAGATGGATCATCAGGTGCGGCATTATGTCGAAAAAATTTGGGGGAAATATCCTCTCAAGCTTGCACATGATAAAAATGATGTCATCTTGCATCTCCCTGAGGTCTGCTTTTTTAACTTCCCTGGTGCATAACTTCTGAAAGAATCTTGACAAGGCCACCAACGGCTCCACCACCTCTTTGGGCATGTACCCTCGAATGAAAATAGGGAAAAGGCGTTGAAGCAGTACATGGCAGTCATGACTCTTTAATCCGTACATCTTATTGTCCCGGAAGTTAACACACCTGCTTATATTTCCTGCATAGCCATAAGGATACCTGCATATATATATAGATGAAGCCATATATATGAACCAATTATATTTCTCGCATATAACCATATATACTCCGCTAAAAATTTAAGGACAAATTCATACATAGCCATAAGATCGAATATATACCTGACATTACTCAGCCACCGAAAAATTTCATGCTTATGCTTCGGCTTTACGGTGTACGGAGCTTGCGGCATTTTTCTCTTACCATCTCTTAACCACAAATGTTTCCGCACACCCATTGCTTTAAGATCAATGCGTGCCTTAGGGATGTCTTTTGTTTTCCCCTCCAAGTTAAGAACTGTGCCCACCACACTTTCACACACATTCTTCTCTATGTGCATGACATCTAGGTAATGTCTGATAGGCAACCTGGGCCAGTAGGAGAGTTCCCAGAATATGCTCTTGTGTGTCCAAAACTTATACCTTTCGGGCTTTTCTGGAATTGACGCCACTATGTCAGGATGATTGCTCAGCTGGCCAAAATCGTATTCATTCAACACTTCCAAAATTTCGTCCCCTGTCCATCGCCTGGGTGCCACACCAGTTTCAACAGTCCCATCAAACGCGTCTGGATCCTGCCTAAATGGGTGATCATATGGAAGCCAACAACGGTGACGCATCGAGACAATTTTACTGCAATGAGGACTGCAACAATCAACCGTCATGCACTCTGAACAAGCCCTGTAACCCCTGGTAACGTTGCCCGACAACATACCGCGGGCAGGAAAATCACTGATGGTGCCAACAAGCATGGCATGCATCTGGAACATCTCCTTTTTGAACCTATCGTAAGTGGGGTGGCCACACTCACTCAGGTACTTAAGCTCCTCAATCAAAGGCCTCAAATACACATCGAGACACTTTCCTGGATAACCCGGGCCCGGAATTAACAGAGTGAGCATATTGTATTCCTTCTTCATGCACATCCATGGTGGAAGGTTGTACGGTACCAAAATAACTGGCCATATACTGTATTGAAGACTCATGTTGCCAAAAGGGTTGAATCCGTCAGATGAGAGCCCTAGCCAAACATTTCGGACCTCTGCTGCAAAATGATCAAACTCCCTGACCATGTGCTTCCAAGCCTCTCCGTC
Organism: Geum urbanum; assembly: GCA_946800695.1. Lineage (NCBI taxonomy): Eukaryota > Viridiplantae > Streptophyta > Magnoliopsida > Rosales > Rosaceae > Geum > Geum urbanum. The sequence goes on along the minus strand of OX326997.1, from coordinate 35,222,626 downwards.
GGAAGGGTGTATAAGGGTGTCATCGTCAGGCAAGTTCCTCTCAGCCCACCATCTCATTGCCTCGGCCGTGAAAGCACACATGAACAACCGCTCCAGCCTATCAATAAGCGGGAAATATCGAAGTATCTTCACAGCTTTCTTGTTGCCTGCAGGAGTCAACTTATACCTTTCTGTAAAACATACCGGGCAGGCTTCAAGGTCTTCGAGATCTTTTCCCCAGAAGAGAATACAATCATATCTGCATGCATGGATTTTGATGTAGGAAAGCCCAAGATCTTTCAGGATATGTCGCACCTTATGATGAGTGGTAGGAAGACGATGACCGGGTGGCAGTAGCGAAGCAGTCCACTTCAACCAAGAATCAACAGCTTTGACAGACATTTTGTTCTCCATTTTTAGCTGCATCACTCCCATCACACTTTCAAGAACAGTCTTACTACAACCGTCGTACAACGGAGTCTGTTGCAATGCAATCAGGTTGTTGTACTTGTCCATACCGCTTGTGTTGGCATGACCTCCAGGTAATGGTTCGACTGGCTCGATATGGGGGAAACCCTCAACGACGGGAGGGACATTTGGTGCTTCATCAGCAAATACACCGCTCTCGTGAGGAAACATATCATTGATTAACATCGATGTTGGATCATAGGATGAACTGCCCCTCTCAGCAAAATGTCCATAATCATAGCGTGGACTGGCCCTCTCACCAAATTGTCCATGATCATGCGGACCCGCTACCGATGTTTCACCGTGATAAATCCAACAAGTGTACTTATCCCAAAACCCGTATTTACTCAGGTGCCTCTGCACTTTATCAATGGGAAATCGAAATCGATCGCTGAAACACTTACATTCTTTACACGGGCAATAATGAAGTGTAGTGTCTCCACAATTAGCCTTCACAAAATCCACAAAACTCCTAATTCCCTCGTGATATCTGACATCCCATCTTTCGAGGCTCATCCAACTCTTGTCCATCCTGAAAATTCTAACAATTTTACGTATTAATTATATATATACACACACATTCACTACTAATAATCGACGTGATCTCTCAATTCAACTCTAATTAAATCAACACATGCATATGTATATATATCGATCTAATCTCTGAATTCGATTCAGTACTCGATGATAGTACGTATTCAGTACTCGATGATAGTACTCAATGATATATCGATCTAATCTCTGTTAAGTCTGGCTCCGATAACAATACGATAATACCAGTCATTGATTCAGACACAAGATTAACTACAAGCTGTTTTCTCGTTTCGGTGACCGTACATCAACAACATTTCATATATATATATATATATATATATATATCTCACGAATTGGATTTGATCAACACACACACACACACACATATATATATACCACATATACGTATATATACACCTACGTACCTATATAAATAGCTTCCCGACTGATCGAGTTTTCGACGCCCGCCTTAATTTTGACAATATACCGAATAATGATCGATTTCAGAGCGTACGTTTTCCTTCTTTCGATTTCTCTGGATTTTTTTCGCTCAAAATGATTGAATGATCGAGCTGCCCGATCCGGCATCTAATATAAGACACATTGCCGGCGACGGAGTAAGTCGCCGGAAATGAACACATTACCGGCGACTTTACGCCGGAATCTCGCCGGAAATGTGCCCTAGACATTACCGGCGACTCCAACCGTCGCCGGCAATGTCTAGGGCACATTTCCGGCGAGATTCCGGCCGGAAAATCGCCGGTAATGTGCCCTAGACATTGCCGGCGACGGTTGGAGTCGCCGGTAATGTCTAGGGCACATTACCGGCGATTTTCCGGCCGGAATCTCGCCGGTAATGTGTGCCTAGACATTGCCGGCGACGGTTGGAGTCGCCGGCAATGTCTAGGACACATTACCGGCGAGATTCCGGCAACATTACCGGCGACGGAGTAAGTCGCCGGTAATGATGGACATTACCGGCGACTTTTCCGGTCGCCGGCCTTGTTGGCCGGAATCTCGCCGGTGATGACTCATTTTCTTGTAGTGTTGGTACAGAATTCGCATGCTAGAATAAGTTTAAATCATTTGAACCTATGAGAGTTTTTGAGCCAAAATCCATGATTTTAGAGAGGAAATTTCGACATACATAGGGATTTTTGTTTAAAAATTAAACATGCTTCATCTAATTACTTGCCATAGATTTTAATGAACTAGAGAATGCTAGAACTTGCTCATGTTGATTTTCAAAGCTTATAGTCAATACATACTCTGATTTTGGATATGATTAAAGGCATTTAGGATTTACCACCACTTTTGCCAAATTGCTATGTGTCCCATATGTGCGCACGAGTTGCGACCCCCTTAGTCAACCATTTTGAGCCCACATTAAGCTTTTCTTTCATTGCCATATATATCTAAACACTTAACCTAGTGTAGATTTTCCTTACCCTTGTTCTAAAGACTTGGTGAGAATTTTCAAAGCTAGAGACATGGAGATGGTGTGAAGATGATGAAAATATGTGAGTATGGGGATAGACTTGTCCAACAAAATAAAAGAAAGAGTAGTTGCCGAAAAAAAAAATCGAAAAAAAAAAAATTGTGAAGCTCCCCGGCAATAGATTTTTAATGTTCAAGTTTGGATTAATGTCCCCCATATTTGTGGATTTGGAGTTTGTATTGAATTGAAGGCCCAATAGTAAAGAAATAAGGCCTTTGTCCTGTTCACGAAGCTCTAAGGAAGATTAGAATGAAGTCTGGGCCCAATAAGATGAAATCTGGCCCTTGTGCTTAAAGTTTGACACTGGTAACGTGGGGAAGAAGATGGAGCACGAAATTTAACAAGATGATGGAGCTAGACTAAGTCTTTGGAACGTTCTTAAACACCACTTATCCAAATTTTCGAATGCCTTAGTCTCAGCCCCATTACAACACTTGAAAGTCCTTTATGATCCTTGAGATGAGTAGTCTTTGATCTGTGGAGTTAATCGCATGAGTAAGCATATGGTTTGGGTTCATTTGTGTAAGTAATTGGTTTTATTCATGAGGTATTCTATTTATTCTTCGATATATCTTGAGTGAATACCCCTTTTTCATGAGTGAAAAGATGATGAGTGCATCCATGTGAGGATTTTGAACTTTTCTAGTGCATGCATAGCTTATCAATCACCATTGTTTTCATCTAAGTCTTACTTGTTCATGCATGAGAATGTCTTTATTAACTCTTGAATTCCTTGTGCTTTAATTTTGTGAATTTTCATGGAATTTTCGAAATTCATTTGTTAAAGGGCTTAGTAGTATTTTTGTTGAAATTTTTTGAGTCTTAGTTTAATTTAGTGTTTGCTAAGGGACTAGCAAAGTTTAAGTGTGAGGGATTTGATCTACGCATTTTATGCATATTAATTAATGTATTTTCTCTACATTTTTACTTTGATAATTGCTTAGTTTTATTAGTTTTAACTTATTTTGTTAATTTCAGGTGTTGACCAAAAGAGACGGAGTAAAGGAGTCTACAAGCATGCAAAACAAAGCAAAATAATGGAGACAAGAAATTGGTTCGAAATTCCAAGGAAGAAAGGAGAAAAAGAAATCATTTGTTGACTAGAAAAACCTTTCCTATGTTGACTAGGATCTGAAAGCTTCCGGAAGGATCTTGAAGAAGAACAAATGAAAATGGGTCCAATTAATTAGAAGACCATTTAGATAGCCCAAATATGAAGATCCAATCAGCCAATTTCGTGGAGATCAAGTTTTGGTAAGAAAAGGTTTCCCAAAGTCAAAAGAAGAAGGAAATCATGAAGAATAAGGAAAGCAGAATCTGCCTGTGCAGATGGGCCAACTTCGACAAGCTGTATAAATTTCATATCAACTCCGATTGAGGTAATTAATGAAGATATTTTATAGCTCTCGGAATGATCTTTCCAATGCCGCAAGAATCACGCAATTCGGATATGTATAACTCCGGGAAAGTGCAAATCTTTACAGACTGCCAGATCTGCCCGAAAATAGAAGGAAACCTTATTCTAGGAGGAGAATGATTCTTGTGAGCTTATAAATACAAGAGGCTCGGCCTCAAAACAGATCATCACCTATCTTATGCTCTCAAGCTGCCAAAATACTCAAACATTCTCCACCACAAAGATCTCCAGAGCCAAGGTCGACTACACCATCACCACCTCCTAAAAACCGATACCAACTCCATCAAAGGGTCGTCTTGCTCTTGAAGTTTGCAGTGCTGTTCACGGAACTAAAAGTGTAACATGAACTCTTTACTCCGTAGTCTCCTTTGTCTTTGTATTTATTTGCGTAAAAACTCGGTGAATGAATGTCTATTTTGGTTTTATACACTTTATGAATTCCATACGTGTTCCATGTGTTTATGAATCTTAGTTTCTTTTATGTGTTATGTGTTGGGCATAAAGCTTCGGTATGGGTAGAGGTTAGGATCACTAGGATGTTTGCAGTGCTGTTCACGGAACGTGTTAGTCCCTACTTTTATCAAATCGATGATTTAGTTAAGGTGTTTATATGCTGTTCATTGCACTTTAATTAAAAGATAAAGAAAAACCATAACATGTAATTGGAACTAAGGTTTGTAAATTACGAAGATGATGGGAGGATTAGAGCTGTATAATATGCATGTGGGTAGGATGGGATGATCACTTGTATATAATTAATTAGGTTTTCTTTTTTTGTCGAAAACATGGTATGTGTTTTTGGGTCTTCTATGTGTTTGCTTGTCTATGAGTCAATGCATGTTAGAGTCCTAGGATTATATGCTATGTTTGAGACGTTTTTAGTAAATAAATTAGGTAATTAAACAACTCTTTTATACCCCCATTTTTACTACACAAGAATTGCATGCACCCTTCAATCCCCGGTTTAGAACGATACCCTACTTATCAATGCTACATCTACACAAAAAGGGTTTAAATTGCATATGGTTGAATTATGTGTTAAGTGTCTACTTTGTGTTAATATTTGATGCATGTTTCCGTCGTACCATTTAACGCCTTCAGCTAGACGGTGCCAAGTATTATTCTTTATCCTGTGGCACATCCTTGAGAGGTACTTGCTCAACGGTGTGCTCCATCATCAACTAATAAAACGGCTTCAGTCGATGCCCATTAACTTTGAATTTTTTTCCTGTTTAGTTACTTTTCACAACTACAGCACCACTAGGAAAAATATTAGTGACCACAAAGGGGCCAATCCATCTAGACTGAAGCTTACCTGGAAACAGTTTCAACCTCGAGTTGAATACCATGACCTTTTGTCCTACCACAATAGTCTTGCTCTTGATATTTTGGTCATGAAAAGCCTTAGCTTTTTCCTTGTAAATCATGCTGGACTCATATGCATTGTTCCTGATTTCTGCCAGCTCATTCAAATGCAATTTTCTGTGAATCCCAGCCTCATCAATTTCAAAATTGAATAGTTTGACCGCCCAATAAGCTTTGTGCTCAAGCTCGACCGGTAGATGACAAGTTTTACCAAAAACAAGCCTGTAGGGAGACATCCTTATAGGTGTTTTGTAAGCTGTTCGGTATACCCATAAAGCTTCATCTAATCGCTGACTCCAATCCTTCCTGGTAGGGCCTACGGCCTTCTCAAGGATCTTCTTGATTTCACGGTTTGACACCTCCACTTGTCCACTAGTTTGAGGATGATAAGGTGTCGCCACCTTGTGTTGGACATTGTATTTCTTTAGGAGCGCAGCAAATGTGCTGTTGAAAAAGTGAGAGCCTCCATCGCTAATGATGTACCTGGGTGTGCCAAATTTGGCAAATATGGATTTTAAAAATTTAAGCACAACAGCAGAATCATTAGTTCGGGTGGCAACTGCCTCCACCCACTTGGACACATAATCAACTACTAAAAGTATGTACACATTAGAATGCGAAGAAGGGAAAGAACCCATGAAATCAATACCCCACACATCGAAAATTTTAACCACCAAAATTGGGTGTTGAGGCATTTGATCCCTAGGACCTATGTTACCTATCATCTGGCATCTTGGGCATGCCTTGTGGAATTCATGAGCATCCTTAAAGATGCTAGGCCAATAAAATCCACACTATAACACCTTGAGTGCTGTTTTCTTTCCTCCGAAGTGTCCTCCACCTACATGTGGGTGGCAAAAAGAAAGAATAGAATAAATTTCAAATTCGGGTACGCACCTTCAGATGATGGAATCTGGGCAATGTTTCCATAGGTGTGGATCATCCCACATATAGTGTCTGGCTTCCTTCTTCAATTTGTCCTTCTGAGCTCGGGTATAGTCAGTAGGTACCAGTTTTGAAACTTGGTAATTGACAATATCCGTATACCACAGCTCGGAATCCTGGATAGCAAATAGTAGCTCATCCGAAAAACTCTCATGCAATGAGAGTTTGTCCTCCTCCGTATTGGATCCATGTGTCAACTGACTCAAATGCTCTGCAATCTATTCCCTTCTTATGTTTGATTTCCACATCAAACTCCTGAAGGAGTAGTAACCACATAATCAGCCTTGGCTTTGCATCCTGCTTTGTCAAAAGATATCACAATGTTGCATGGTCAGAGAAAATAATCACTTTAGTTCCTAACAAGTAAGATCTAAATTTTTCTAAAGCAAATACAATAGCCAAAAGCTATTTCTCAGTGGTTGAATAGTTCAACTGAGCATTATTAAGGGTTCTAGAAGCATAATAAATCACATATGGTAGCCTCTCAATCCGCTGCCCCAACACAGCACCTACATCATATTTCGATGCATCACACATCAATTCAAATGGAAGGTTCCAGTCTGGGGCTTGGATGATTGGGGTGGTGATCAATAGCTACTTGAGCTTGTTGAATGTAGCAAGACAATCCTCAGAAAAATCGAACGTCACGCTCTTCTGGAGCAACGCACAGAGAGGTTGGGCTATCTTGGAGAAATCCTTGATAAACCTGCGATAGAGACCTGCATATCCAAGACAAGAGCGCACCTCTCTCACAGTAGTGGGAGGTGGTAAGGTACGTATAACATCAACAATGTTGCATGGTCAGAGAAAATAATCACTTTAGTTCCTAACAAGTAAGATCTAAATTTTTCTAAAGCAAATACAATAGCCAAAAGCTATTTCTCAGTGGTTGAATAGTTCAACTGAGCATTATTAAGGGTTCTAGAAGCATAATAAATCACATATGGTAGCCTCTCAATCCGCTGCCCCAACACAGCACCTACATCATATTTCGATGCATCACACATCAATTCAAATGGAAGGTTCCAGTCTGGGGCTTGGATGATTGGGGTGGTGATCAATAGCTACTTGAGCTTGTTGAATGTAGCAAGACAATCCTCAGAAAAATTGAACGTCACGCTCTTCTGGAGCAACGCACAGAGAGGTTGGGCTATCTTGGAGAAATCCTTGATAAACCTGCGATAGAAACCTGCATGTCCAAGACAAGAGCGCACCTCTCTCACAGTAGTGGGAGGTGGTAAGGTACGTATAACATCAACCTTAGCTTTGTCTACTTCTATGCTTTTTTTAGAAATTACATGTCCCAAAACAATACATTGTTCAACCATGAAATAACATTTTCACCAATTTAACACAAGGTTCTTTTCTACACATCTTTCCAAAACTAGGAACAGATTATTCAAACATGTATCAAAAGAATCACCAAAAACAGAAAAATCATCCATGAATAACTCGATGATCTTCTTCACCATGTCTGAAAAGATGCTCATCATGCATCTCTGAAAGGTAGCTGGTGCATTGCACAACCCAAATAGCATCCTTCTATAAGAAAACGTGCCAAAGAGACACGTGAAAGTAGTCTTCTCCTGGTCTTCTCTGTCAATGGCAATCTGGTTGTAGCCAGAATAACAATCTAGAAAGCAATAATACGCATAACCTGCAAGACGTTCCAACATTTGGTCAATAAAAGGAAGAGGGAAGTGATCCTTACAGGTTGTGGCATTAAGTCTGCGATAGTCGATACAGACTCTCCATTTGGTTTGAATTCTTTTAGGCACCAACTGTGACGACCCGGAACAGAATCAGAAGTATAATCAGCTTAATCTACGAGCTCGCGTGTTATCGCAGGTTTCCGACAGTTGTTGGAATAGCCGGATTTGTTAACGACTAAATTATTGGCCGAGAATTGGAGCTGGGTCTCTTCTTGAGAGTCGTTGTACGTGTGATTTCGAGTTCGTGGGCGGTTCCGGATCGTTATTTGGACGACCGAGGAATTAATTATGAATATTTGAAGTTCGGATTTAAATGGTGGTGCTGTTAGCGACTAAATTACTGGACGAGAATTTGGTTTTGGTTCCTTCACGGAAGTTGTTCAGAATTTAATTTCGAGCTCGTGAGAACTTTCGGAGCATTATTCTGAGTTACGAAGATCTAGTTGTGAATATTTCCGATTGTTGGTTATTTAGTCGATTAAGTGTATGTTGGTTTGAACGGTTCACTTTTTATCCGATTGGCCGATGTGTTTGACTTCGGATAATTATTGAAGAACATATCGAGACGAGTTTGTGGCCGCGAGAATTATCGGGATTGAAATCACGACGAGAAAGTTACTTGGGTTTGATGTTCGTCGAAATGGATAAATATGGGAGTTTCCTTTTTGGGCAAGCAATAAATAGTAACTTACCTGTTTTGGAAAGTCAATGAGAGGCATTAATGGGTTGACTGATGTTTGACCCGGTCAACGCGGGCTTGATGGTGGCGTGCGACGGTGGCTCGGTTGCCGGCGGTGGAACTCTGTCCGACCACCATAGACCACGAAGTTGGTCTCTTTCGACGCGCCCTGGCCACCTCGACCTACCTCCGGCCTTCCTTCACGGCCTAGCTCACCGGAGAGAGAGGAATTCCGGCCACAAGTTTGGAGATTTTTGAGGTAATCAGGTTCATCGATTTCAGCCGAGTTGAACTTCAAGATGTACTGGGTTTTGTAGCTCTCCTCTCAAGGATTCTAACCATGTAAGTATGGAGTTCTAATTCGATTTATGGATGGAGAATTTTAGATTTGAAATTTGTGTGTATATTCGGTTTTTCGTGAAATTGGATGAGTTAGAGATTGAATTGGCCTTTGTTGCAGTTGACAAAGTTGCTCAATGGATGTTTTTGAGTGGAATAGGGGTTGCTCCGCCGTGAAATTTTCCAGTCAGGTGGCGGCGCCGCCGTGGGCAGTGGTCAATGGCGGTCAACTTTGACTTTTTGGGGTTTTCGACAAATTGTATGTCATTTCACTCGAAATCGCGCCCCGATCGCAGTGGGGAGGTTCGTTTCTTGATTTGAGCGTCCGAAAGTATAGCGAGGTATTGTGGTGTACATATCGGATTTTCGACGATTCGTCGTATTCGGATTATGTGTTTCCGAGAACGGTGGTTTCTCGTGATTTATTTTGAATTGTTGAATGATGATTTTGAAGAATGGTTATTGTGATTATTCAGGGGTTCGTGATCGTTGTTTTGGCGAGGGACTTTTCGCCGGATCACGGGTTAACGCATATCGCGTTACGCTAGTCTGTGAGTAGACATTTCTTTTCACGGATTGATTGCGAGTCTTTTATAAATGATTTACGAACTTGAGCATGCAGATTGATTATGATTTTACGAGCATGTATTTTACGATTATGCATATACGAATATACGTATACGAATATATACATACGTACATATTATGTTTTATGCATGTGCATGGAAAGGATTTATGATTTGGTTTACACAGAGTACAGTCTCAGTATATGTTGTGGTATCGATACACATTGGCTTCTCGGCTGATCCCCGAGTACGCTCCGGGGGGGGGGGGGGGGGAGGGACAGATATCCTGACCCGAGGCCTTTCTGGCTAGGAATCACGTGTGGGTCTGGGATCCCGTGATTCAGACTGTGCTATCGCGTGGAAGCCCACGAGAGTCTCCGCGATATGTTTTACGTTGCATGCTCTGTACGTGGGTGGTAGTCAGCGTCTCCTCACGTACCATTTGATTTTTATGCATTTGACTCACATATGATTTTATACATATATAATACTTGGTGAAAGACATTTATTTTCGTCCACTCACTCTAACAGTTTTCATGTCTTTCCCCTGGGCTTTTCGGTTTCCGTGCCCAGTTTGCAGTTCGGACTCACATTTGCTTAATCGCATCAAGCAACGGAACGTTCACTTCCACCTTTCTGAATGTATCTAAGATCTCTTGCTCCAACACATCCTTATTCTTGTTTTTCAACCTATTAGGAAAAGGAACACGTAAAATAATTGAAGGAGAAGGTTCAGAGATTGACTTACTTGATTTTTGGATTGCTGAATTTTTCTGCCCAGGTGCACTTTTCGATGGGTCAAAGCCATCTCCCTGCTTTTTCCCGTGTGCTTCCTTTGATAGGTCGAAGAAATCCTTCAATCCATCAAAGCCATCTTCCTGCCTCTTTTCTGCTGCTTTCGATGGGTCGAAGATTTCCTTCAATCCATCGAAAGCTCATGTCGGATTTTTCTGAATTGGGGGAAACGATAACCCTGTTCTAGGATTGGTTCATCTTCTTCTAAGGACTTTTTTGTAGAATTTTCAACCTCTTCAACCACTTTTCCAGTTCTCAATGTGATCACATTCGCTTCATGTTGAGATCTTGGGTTCTTAACCACATTGCTTGGAAGAGTACCTTGTTCTCTTGTTGACACTTGTTGTTGCAAGATGTTCAATTGCTTCTCTATAAGCTCGAATGCTTTGCTAGAGTTCTTGTTGTGCATCTCAATTCCTTCTAGCCTTGCCAATATTGCTTCCATGATGAGATCAGGAGCTGGAGCTGCAACTGGCTGTTGTATCTGCTGAAATTCAGGTCTTACCTTGAATCTGTTGGGTGGGTTCAACACATTTCTGGTGTTTCCATAGCTGAAATTAGGATGATTTCTCCACCCCGGATTGTATGTGTTCGAATAAGGATCATTTCTTGATGCCAGTTGTTGCACAAAATTCACCTGCTCTTCTTCAGGAATAAAGGGACAAGATTCGTTAGTGTGATCCAACATAGAGCAAATAGAACATACCTGAGATATAGATGATAATGATGTTGTTTGGCTCTTGATTGCAGTAGAAATGGACTCTAATTTCTTCTCCATTGCCTTCATTCTCTTATCCATATATGGGTTTGTAGCGACCTCAAATACAAATTGCTATTTCTTGCTAGCCAATGTTCTCTCTCTTGTGTAGAACTGCTTGGTGTTCTCAGCCAATTTCTCTATGGTGTCTTGAGCTTGCTAACCTGTTTGGTACATAAACATACCTCCACAAGCAGAATCCACTCTTGTCCTGTTGGCTGGCTCTAGACCTTCATAAAAGAAAGTCATCATGTCCTTAATATAATACCCATGATGTGGGCACTTCCTCAATAGCTCCTTAAAATGACTCCATGCCTCATGAAGCATGTCACCATCTTTTTGTATGAAGCTATTAATCTCCTTCTTCAACTGCTTAGTCTTTTGGGCTGAAAAATACTCTTTCATGAATGCCACCTTCATCTCATCCCATGATTGTATAGATCTAGGAGCCAAAGAGTTGAACCACATCTTTGCTCCCTCCTTCACAGAAAAAGGAAATAATATTAGTTTCAACACATTAGATTCAACATTTTGTAAGTTCTGTGTTGATGCTAAAGCTTCAATCTCAGCCAAATGTTGTTGAGGATCTTCTGAAAACACCCCCTATAATGAGGTATGGCTGAAAGTAAATCAGGAGGCACTGAATATGTCCAAAGAGCTGGCAACACTATAGGTGATGAATTCCCCTGAGCACTAGGTACAAAAGAATTCATCAACGTTCTTGGTTGCTCTCCCATTGCTGCTCCTTGTGGTGGCGATTGAGGTACTTCTTCTTCTGAATCCGAACTTGTTTCTACCTAAATCTCAGGTTCTTATACTGCTCCACTCGTGTTTCCAACCTCCAGTTCTGCTTGCCTCTTCTGCTTCCGATTTTGCTTAGTTGAGCGCTCAACCTCTAAATCAAGTTATAATGGCTCAGTTCTTCTTGACCTTCAAGTATGTATGCACTAGGTACCTGCACATATGAGACACGTTATACTACAAAAAGAAATTATTCAAAAAAAAAAAAAACTGAAAACAAAAGACACGTTAGAATGATCTCTCCCCTGTAACGACGCTAAAATTTTGATCGATGCTTAACCACCTACAAAAATTACCCTATAATGAACTCAATATACTTATCAATGCAGTATAATAATATAGGGGTCAATCCACAGGGAAAGATGATACTTAATACCCTAAACTACAAACAGACGTGAAAGTCAGAAACCTGACAGCTTCGACAACTGACACTACCGTAATTGATTAAAATAAGTAGACTCAACCTAAAATCACTAAATTAATATAGACAAGCCATTGTCTCCCCCCTATGCAATTGATCAACGGGTTGAAAGGGGAGAACTGTCATTCCTTGACCCGTTGAGAATTCCCAGGTTTTTTGACTCTCAAACATGCACTAATTCTCACCAAAAAATGGTACACACCCTGCACACTTTCCTGCCACAAATTTCACATGCACAAAGCTAACTTACTAAACACATAAGCAAGCAAACAAGCATAGACAATGAAAGTGAGAGAAGAGATTAAAGATCCTCTCCCTTAAAGACTGATAAATATGTTCCATAGTCACCAACAATCACCAACATGTAAGACCAACTTTGGTCTTGCCTTCCATGCTAGGTATCCTTGGGCGCTTCGTCAAAGTTGTTTCTCCGGGTTTGCATGATCATTACTTCTACCACCTTACACTTATTCCTTTAGCCAAAATAATGGTGTCCGACCATTTCTGGTTCAAGTTTAAAGACATTAACATGGTCATGGCGGAGAGCAAAGCTTTCAAAGCATCATGGTGTCTAGAAGATGCACAAACTTCACTTTTACAACATGGTCACTTGGCTCAATTTCTTCCCAAGGTTTTATCCGGTGCCCATTCACCTTGAAAGTGCTTCCATCTCTCAAATTTTGCAAAGTTACCACCCCATGAGGAAAAACTTCTACAAGATCAAATGGGCCATTCCATCTAGACCTTACCTTCCCCGCAAATAAAAAAAGTCTTGAGTTATACAAGAGCACCTTTTATCTCACAACAAGCTTCTTATGCCTCAAGCGATTTTCATGGTACATATCTGTCTTCTCTTTGTATATCTAGGCACTCTCATAAGCTTCACGCCTCAATTCTTCAAGTTCCATCCCATCAAACTTCCTTTTCTCATCATAAGAATCCAACTTCATATTCAATATGTTGATGACCCATTTTAGATTATACTCTAGCTCCACCGGTAAATGGCAAGCCTTCCCGTAGAAAAGTCTATAAGATGACATGCCTATGAGAGTATATTGTGTGATTGTGTGATTGTGTGTATGTGATTGTGTGTATGTGTGTATGTGATTGTGTGTATGTGTGTATGTGAAAAGTCTAGAAAAGTCTAGAAAAGTCTATAAGAGTATAGAAACATACACAATCATGATCAAAACTAGAAGAGTATAGAAATAACCAAGGGCCCTCTTTAGTAAAAGCTCCACTAAATGACTCCAAAGGTTTTAGCTTCTATTCTTCACTTCAAGCAAGCACCAAGTCTTCAAGAGGAGGTATGGATAACGCTTAGGATTCCAAGGAGTCAAGGGAAAGAGGGATTACTTCCCACTCATTTGAACTCTAAAAACTAAACCAAACCCTAGAGATGAAGGTGAGAAGAGGAACACCCAAACTAAGCCAAGGTGATGGTGTAATGGTGGAGAGGTTTGACTCTACCCAAGAGTGGGAAAAGTTAGGTCTCCAATGGTGGTGGTTATGGAGGTGTTTTGGCCTAGAAAGGGAGGAAAAGACGTAGGAGAGAGTGCTTGATGGTTGGGATAAGGATAAGGGGTCTAGAGAAAGTGAAAAACTATGAAAAACATGAAAATAAGGTGAGATATGTGTGAGGGGAGAGGCAAGCTCGACCATGAGGCATCCAAGGAGATATTTTGTTGTTTGATAATTCAAATTTGATGCTTAGACATGATCCACAAATTTTGGCTTTAAGTGGTCCTAAAGTGTGACTCACCCAAGTCACATGACTTGCATGTGACACCATCTTCTCCAAATATCTCCCACATTAGCTTGGGCCTTGAAGTCTTGAGGTCTTGAGGTCTTGATACCTTGGCCCATCATGTCTTGACTTTCCGGCAAAGACTTGTCGGAGTTGACCGTTGAACGATCGTTGACTTTTTGTCCTTTTGTTGATTTTGCTCCATCTTCTCCAAAGGTGTGGGAAACTTGTTCAGATTCTCCAAAAAGTGATCAACTCTAATTTCTTAGAGAATTTCCTTGCCAACTCCCACTTTTCTAGCACAACAAGGAAACATAGTAAAAATGATGTTTTATTAACAATAGGTAATCAATAAATACGAAGTTAGGCATATAATTAGATCGTAATTATGGACCTAACACATTCAACGTTGAAATGTAGCCGGTGCATTACATAGCCCAAATGACATTCTTCTAAAAGAGAAAACCCCTTGTGGACATGTAAATGCCATCTTCTCTTGATGTTATGGGTTAATTGCAATTTGGTTATAACCACTAAAACCATCTAAAAAACAATAGTATTCAAGCCTGACTAATTTCTCAACCATTTGATTAATAAAAGCCAATAGAAAAGGATCCTTATCAGTAGCTGCGTTAATACACATTAGCCAACTATTATCTATCCTAGATAGTATCAACTATCCATGAGCATTAGCCACCATCGTTATCCCTCATTTCTTCGGTACAACTTGTATAGATGAAATCCATGGGCTATCCGATATGGCATAAATGATCTCATTGGCTTGGAGTTTCAAAACCTCCTTTTTCACCACTTCTTGCATATTGGGGTTAAGACGCCTTTGTGGTTAACCGATTGGCTTGGCATCCCATAGACGTATAAATAGGATGCTCATTGATGGTTAAGCTAATTCCCTTGATATCACTCAAAGACCACCCAAGAGCTCTCTTATACCTCCTAAACACTTCAACCAACCGAGCCTCTTAATCCTCATCTAGTAAGGATGAGATAATCACTAGTTTTTTTCACCTCTCCTCCAAGAATACATATTTGAGTGTCTCCAATAGTTGCTTGAGTGCAAGGTCATGATGTATAGGCCCTTGTTGGATGGTGAACAAGGTATCATGCACATTTACCCTTGTTCGCTAGTTACCCTCTCCGACTTCGGTTAGAGAGGTTTGTTCGTTTCTTGGTCATCCAGGTTTTTACCGAAGATTCATCAATGACTTTTCACACATCTCTCGCCCTTTGTGTAAGCTGCTCCAAACAGACATTCCCTTTGTGTTTGATGATGATTGTCGAGCAGCCTTTGACAAGTTGAAAGAGCTTCTCATGAGTGCTTCTATCCTTTGTGCTCTGAATTGGTCTCTTCCCTTCGAATTGATGTATGATGCCTCAAACTATGTCGTTGAAGCTGTTTTGAGTCAGCGAAAGGACAAGAAGCTCTATGCCATATACTATGTCTCTCGGACACTTGATGAAGCTCAAATGAACTATACAACAATCAAGAAGGAGTTTCTCGCAATGGTGTTTGCACTTGTCAAATTTTGGTCATACTTGCTGTAAAGTAAGGTGATTGTTTTCATGGATCATGGCGAAGAAGGATGCCAAGCCACAACTCATTAAATGGATACTTTTACTCCAAGAATTTGACATCGAAATCAAGGATAAGAAGGGAGTAGAAAACATGGTGGCTGATCATTTATTAAGGATTGCATATAAGAAAGAAGCTATTACAATCGAGAAAAATGTTCCGGATGAACAACTCTTCAGAATTCAGGTAAGTGCTTATGAAACTCCATGGTATGCGGATATAGTTTATTACTTAGTTACCAATGAGTTTCCATCTTCCATGCCTAGTGCTTAACTTAACAAACTTAGGAACAATGCTAGACTTTTATGGGATGAACCTTACTTGTGGAAATAATATTCTAATTTAGTTATTAGGAGATGCGTTCCGGATAGCGAATTTAAGCCCATTCCTGAGTTTTGTCATAATGGTGCATGTGGAGGTCATTTTGGTTCAAAGAAAACATCCCTTAAAGTTTTAAATTGTAGATTCTTTTTGCTTAGTTTATTTCATGATTCTCATTATTTTTATGCTAAATATGATAGGTGCCAAAGATCTGGTAATTTAGGACTTAGAGATCAAATGTCGCAAGTCTACATTCTTAACGTCGAAAATTTTGATGTTTGGGATATAAATTTTATGGGACCTTTTCTTCCATCTAATCGTTTTACATACATTTTACTCGTTGTGGATTATATCTCAAAATAGGTGGAAGCAAGAGCCACTCGAACTAATGATTTGCATGTTGTTGTAGATTTTCTCAAAGCAAATATTTTCACAAGGTTTGGAATGCCACATGTTCTAATCAGTGATAGAGGAAGCCACTTTTGCAACAAAACGGTGGAAGCATTGTTGAAGAAATATGGTGTTAAGCACAAGATCTCCATGCCTTATCATCCTCAAACGAATGGAATGGCTGAAATTTCCAACCTTGAGATAAAGAATATCCTGGAGAGAACCGTTCATCCTAACCGGAAAGATTGGAGCCAATGTCTTGATGATGCATTGGGGGCTTATAGGACTGCCTACAAAACTCCCAATGGAATGTCACCTTATCATTTGATTTATAGGAAAGCATGTCATCTTTTGGTGGAGCTAGAACATAAGGCATGGTGGGCTGTCAAGAAATTCAACATGGATTGAGATGAGGCTGGTCAACATCAAAAGCTATAACTTAGTGAACTTGAAGAGATAAGGAATGATGCTTTCGACAATCCATGGATTTACAAGGAGAAAACTAAGAAGATTCATGACAAGATGATTCGTGGGAAAATTTTCAAAGCAGGACAAAAAGTTCCACTCTTTCATTCAAAACTTTGACTTTTTCCGGGCAATCTAGGCTCAAGATGGATCAGTCCTTAGTATTACAAAATTTCCATCATGCCAGATTGAAACAGTTTTATGATTATTAATATTTACGATCGTTTCCGTGTTTTAAATTTTTGTCGATATTCACAAAACTGTATCGATTGAATACCAAACTCTTGCGAATTGGCGTCTTTTTTTGAATTATAAACTATTATATAAATGTAATGATTACATCTAACGGCCAATTTCTTCCTATTTTTAAGCAGGTAGCCAAAATTTAATTTTTACTTTTTCTCAAAAAAGTATTAAGTAAAAATATCACTTAGACGGTGAAGCCGTGTAGTTACGTCATCCAGGTGACTACTTAGGTGACGAAACCATGTTGTTTCGTCGTCTAACCCCAAAAATTTGGCGGTTCAAGTTTTTGCGCAAAAATGTTAGGTGCATTTTGAAACTCGACTTAGGCGAGGAAACCATCTAGTTTCGTTGCCTAAGTCGATCGATATATTCCCAAATTGGCAACAGATCGATCAACCTTAATTATTTTGATCCTCACCCTCTCTCCCCCCCAAACCCTAAAACCCTTGCCGCCACTCCTCATCGTCGCCCACCACTAGGCTCCCTCCTCGCCGGCCTCTCCCTCCTCTCTCTCTCTCTCGACACCGCCCCCTTGGCCTCTCTCTCTCCCTCCGCCATCACCTCTATAGTCTCATCGCCTCCATAATCCCCCCTCCCCCCGGGTCCACCACGTCGTCACCTCCCTGTCCCATCCACCATCGATGTCAGTATCTCTCTCTCCGACCCATATATATACCCGTATATATATATTTATATATAAATATACATGGATTAATTTGTATATATGAGTATGTGAAAATTGTATGTATATTGGATAAATTTTATATAAATTTGGTGAATACTGAATATTGGATATGGATATATATATATATATATTGTATATATATTGGTGAAATTAGATATGAACATTGATGAAATTGTATATATGTATTGATGTGGTTTTATATATGTATATATGAGATTGAGTAAATTTGGTGATGATATATGTATAGTAGATATGAAATTTGGCGATGCTATATGTATATGGATAAAATTGGATAAATATGGTGATATGTATATGAATTTGCAAAATGACGTAATTTGGATAAATTTGTAAATTATGATTCCGATGAATATTATATTGTTAAAATTCTATTTTGTCAGCTTAATCAAGATGCGAAGAGGCGCACGGCAGCAGAGAAGGATGCCGAGTTCCAATCCATTGCACGACAAATAGGTTAGGGGCAAACCTCAGTGGAGGCTGTTTCGGCTCCGGCAACTGGCCCAATACTTCATGCCCCAAATGAAGCGGCCACAACCTATACGAACCAGCCAGGCGTCACCTAATCATCCATGGCGTCCTAAGGTCAAGAAGAGTCGGTCGATGATTCCATTCACTACAGCTCCCGAGCAAGACTAGGAGGCAACCATTAGACCCAGTCCCCAAATGGACTCGGGGACTTGGGAAGGGCGATATAAGCGAGCGCATTGTCAAGTTGATGGGAAAGATGATCGAGGTGTCGTTCGACGAGTTCACCTAAGGCTCTCCGCCCTCGTAGCTTATTTGTCTGTGCTCGTACAACATAGTCTCAATCATACAAAACAACATTCGTATGGTTGCCTGTTCATGGAGCAAGCTGCCCGAATCCGAAAATTTCAGGGTCTACCGTGAACTCTCGGAAATAATATTTAATTTTATAATTAATTACAAGGCATAAAGGCACAATGTCTAGGATTTTAATTTTTTTATTTATTTTTCTAGGTAAATTTTGATGTTGAAGGCAGACCAGAGATGGTGGTGCACATCGATGACATGGCTACCCGCATTTTCAAGGACTGGAAGTACGACCTCCACAAGTACTACCTAAAATACGGCGTCTCGCCTACCCCACAGGAGTTGTAGAACAAAAGGGAAGAGGAGTGACAATGGTTGGTCGAACACTTTGAGTCGGACATGTATAAGGTTCGTCTTCATTTTCTTCAATGTAATGAAAATTGAATAATTTCTTATCTTTAACCATTTATTTATTACTTATTAATCTTTGTTGTGAAATAGACAAGGTCGGGGGCCAACAAGGCAAATCGTGAGAAGAAGACCAACCACCATTCTTCGGGCTCGAACTTCATCTACATGGCAAAGGAGCACAGAGATGCAGCTTCGAAGCATTGTTTCTTAGATGCCAATGTGTTCCGACCCGAAACGAAATTATGCGCTTATTGAGTTATATTAAGCTTTATCGTGGACTAGTTGCGTTATCGAGGTTATTAACGATCTTTTTTATCAGGCGAGAATTTGATTTGACTTTCTTCACAAAAGTAGTAGATTATTTAATTTCGAGTTCGTAGGAATTTTTGGGAATATGTCAAAAAAATTTGTAGAATTTCTCAGAATTTAATTAATCCTTAGGATTTAATTTTAGTTTACTAGCTAAACTAGGGTTGGGTCATTTCAGCTTGGTATCAAAGCATTAGGTTACAGATTATGTAGACTCTTGGTCATGTCAGTACAGACATTTGATAGTGTACAACACTCCCGGGAGGATTGCCCGACCGGCCGGCGAATCTCTATCACAGCTCCAAGTGTTGTACATTGTTAACTGTCTAGACTCTCCTAGTTGAGCCATTTTTCTTGGTCTCTTTGAGTGAGCTAAATATCTTTTTGTGGACTCTTAGGTTATTATACCTCGACAACCAGCTTAACAGGATGAAGCGCAGTCTTTGGCCCAATAGATGCGTGAATTAATTACACGCATGATGCCCGCTCCACGTGAGGGTCATGATGATTTAGTCACTAAAGCTAAATCATCAGGAGCAGTTCCCTTTGCAGGATCTCATGGCCCTAAGACTTGTGAGAACTGGCTTATAGATCGAATTTGGTCGAGTATGCGATCGCTTGCGTCCCCAGTTAACTTCAGAGCAGAGAACATCGATAGTTGTGGGTCTATTGCAAGACCATGCTTACCGTTGGTGGGAGAGCACTGAGAAAAATGAAATTACCACCCCGTGGGCAGAGTTTAGGGAGTTGTTCCTGAGTCGCTTCTTCAGTGTAGCAATAAAGTAGCAGAAATATGAGGAGTTTATGAATCTTCAACAAGGAGACTTGTCCGTGATGGATGATCGGGATCGTTTTACTCGTTTATCCTGATTTGCACCAAATTCTGTCAGGTTAGTGAAGGAAAGATGTTGGAGGTTTGAGCAAGGTTTGTGACATGAGATTGCCCAATATATGTCAGGAGTACCACGTACCCATTTTGACGAGTTTGTCAATGTTGTTGTGAGATGTGAAGATAGGCTTCAATCGGAGCGGATTCAGACTAGACGATTCAAGGAAGGTGGGCCCAGTTAGAGTCCTTCAAAAAGGGGACGCTCTAGTGCATCTGGTTCCATATCATCTTTTGGTGAGGGATCTCAGACTTTTAGTGCATGTCGTCCTAGCTATTTTCCTAGATGCAGGTAGAGTCAACCTCAGAGATAAAGATTTGGAGCCAGTTCTAGTGGGTCGAGTAGATACCAACCTACTCCACCAGCATCCAGAGAGTTTCCTTTATGCAACATCTGTCAAAGACATCATTCTGGATAGTGTTAGCTTGGAACTTCAGCGTACTATCGTTGTGGTTAGATGGGCCACATTTCGAAGAAGTGTCTGCAAAGGGATACCTCAGGTGGATTTCCGGTGCAGAGTTTTGGTGGTAGTCAGGGAGCCACTTCAAAGGTTAGAACCATACCACCGCCTAGACAGCCAGCTTATCAAGACCGGAGCAAGAGAGGGCGACCAGCTGGATAGACTGGACATGCCAGATTTCATCGGATAACTCTACAAGAAAGCAGAGTGTCTGCAAAAGTGATTATTGGTACGTTACATATTTTTGTTTATGCTATTTTTACTTTAATAGATCCGGGGGTGACACACTCTTTTATATCCGTGAAATTACCATAAAAAATTAACGCACCTGCCACTCCCTTATCAGAAATGTGGCGAGTGACTTATCCCTTTGGCGAGGTGATGGTTGGAGGTTTTGGATTGTGTGTCGATCTGATACCTCTTGACATCATAGATTTTGATTTAATCCTGGGCATGGACATTCTGAGCAATCATCTAGCTTTGGTTGATTGTCATCGAAAAGATGTAGTATTTCGATGTCCAGGGTCTCTGAGATTTTATTTGGCGGGGAAAGAAATGTTCTTTCATCGTGCCTTATTTCAGCTGTCAAGGCTGAGAAGATGTTACGAAAAGGGTGTACCTCATATCTGGCACATGTGGTGAATACCAGTATTTCCACTCCTAACCTTGAGCAGATTAATGTCGTTAGGAAATATCCTGATGTCTTTCCTGAAGAATTACCAGGTTTTTCTCCAGCTAGGGAAATAGATTTCGCGATCGAGCTACTTCCAGGTACTTCATATAGAATGGCTCAAGCGGAGATGAGAGAGTTGCAAATACAGATTCAGGATCTATCCTAGTATATCACCGTGGGGATCTCCAGTTTTATTTGTGAAAAAGAAGGTTGGATCCATGAGGTTATGCATCGATTAACAGAAGCTAAACCAGGTTACAAAGAAGAATAAGTATCCACTGCCATGGATTGATGATTTGTTTGATCAGCTTAAGGGAGCTACAGTATTCTCTATGATTGATTTGCGATATATCATACCACCAGTTACGGATTAGAGAGTCAGATGTCTCTAAAACCGCGTTCCGATCTCGATATGGGCACTATGAGTTCCTGGTTATGTCATTCAGCTTGATGAATGCGCCTGCTTCCTTTATGGATTTGATGAATCTAGTATTTCAGGCATATCTCAATAAATTCATCATTATATTTATTGACAATATCCTGATTTACTCTATAGACGAGAGGCAACATGCAAGACATTTGCATATTGTTTTAAGAGCCTTGAGAGAATCTCAACATATCCTCCAAAGTCTGAATAGTCCTTTCCGACTGTCCATCCGCCTATGGGTGGAAGGCTGTGCTGAACTGTAACCTGGTCCCCAAAGCCCTCTGCAATGCCTTCCAAAATTTAGAAGTAAACAGGGGATCCCGATCCTAAATGATAGATACCGGCACTCCATGCAATTTCATGATCTCCCTCATATATAACTTTGCTAGTTTACCCACTAGAAATTTCCCCGGAATAGCCAAGAAATGGGCAGATTTCGTTAGACGATCAACAATTACCTAAATACCTGAATTACCACAGGAAGAACGTGGCAACCCATGCACAAAATCTATAGTGATGTGCTCCCATTTCCAAACTGGAATTTCCAATGGTTACAGTTTCCCTGAGGGTCTCTATCGCTCCGCCTTCACTTGCTGACAGATCAAGCACTTACTCACATAAGTTACTATTTCTCTCTTCATGTTTCGCCACCAATAAAAATCTCTAAGAGTACGATACATTTTTGTCCCACCAGGATGCATGACATATGTCGAACACTGGGGTTCATCAAGTATCTCCTTTTTAAGTCCTTCATCCCTAGGCACACATAATATTCCTCAAAACTATAAAGTGCCATCCTTTCCCAACTGAAACTCTGTGGTTTCTCCATTTTGAATCATCACCTTTTTGCTCAATAAATAGGTATCCAAATCTTTTGCCTCATGCACCAGATCAACTAACACTGTTCAAACCTGAAAACTGGGCAAAAGAACGTCATCATCCCCCAGTACAAGTTATGCTCTGGTGGCATGTAACTCTAATAATAACGTTACCCTTGCTACACACATATGGAACAGAGAGGCCTTAGATTTCCCACTAAGAGCGTCAGCCACCACATTGGCCTTGCCCGGATGGTACTTAAAGGTGCAGTCGTAATCATTAATTAGCTCCATCCACCTACACTGCCTCATATTCAAATCTGGTTGAGTACGTAAATAAGTGTGACTCTTGTGATCAGTAAAAATTCGACATTGTGCTCCATACAGATAGTGTCTCCAGCTTTTTAAGGCATACACAATAGCAACCAGCTTGAGGTCATGAGTAGGATAATTCACCTCATGCGGCTTCAACTGTCTAGAACCATAAGCCACTACATTACCACGCTGCATCAAAACACAGCCCAAACCAGATTTCGAAGCATCACTGAAAATGGTGTACTCACCACTACTATCTGGTAAGGTTAATACTGGTGCAGTAGTTAAGCTCTGCTTCATTGTTCGAAAGCTCTCTTTACAAGCATCAGACCACAAAAATCTAACTCCCTTCTTAGTCAGACGGGTAAGCGGTGAAGCAGTTCGGGAAAAGTCTTGGACAAAGCGACGGTAATACCCCACCAATCCCAAGAAACCCCTAATTTCAGACACGTTCGTAGGTCGATTCCAGTTCAACACAGCTTCAATCTTATCTGAGTCCACACTAACTCCTTCAGTTGAAATTACGTGACCCAAAATTTTCACACTGTCTAGCCAAAAGTCACACTTGCTAAACTTGGCAAACAGCTGGGAATCCTGCAAAGTTTGCAAAATAGCATGCAAATGCTTCTTGTCTTGCCTTACATCCTTGGAGTATATCGAAATATCATAAATAAACACAATGACAAATTTATCCAAGTATGATCTGAACACTTGATTCATAAGATCCATGAAAGCAGCTGGGGCATTTGTCAAACCGAAAGGCATGACAAGAAATTCATAGTGCCCATAACGTGATCGAAAAGCAGTCTTAGGGACATCTGATTCCCTAATGCGAAGCTGATGATACCTCGATCTCAGGTTAATTTTGGAAAAGACAGTAGCACCCATCAATTGGTCAAATAGATCATCAATACGAGGTAAGGGGTATCTATTCTTCACCGTAACCTAATTCAACTTCCGATAGTCGATACACAACCGCATCGAACCATCCTTTTACTTCAAAAACAATACAGGAGCACCCCAAGGTGAAACACTAGGTCGAATGAAACCCTTGTCAATCAACTCCTGCAACTGGGCTTACAACTCCCTCAATTCTGTTGGAGCCAATCGATAGGGTGCCAGGGAGATAGGGTCAGTACCAGGCAATAATTTGATGGTGAAATCAATTTCCCTTACCGGAGGAAGACCAGGCAAGTCCTCAAGGAATACGCCTGGATAATCACGAACCACGGGGATGTCACCAATATTTGGCGCGCACACCTTAGTATTCACCTCATGTGGCAAGCATGCCTCGCACCCCTTCCGTAACATCTTATAAACTCTCATAGCCTAAATAATACAAGGTGAAGAAACATACCTCACACTAAGAAACACAATTTCTGGTACTCCTGGACTTCTGAAGAGAACTTCCTTCTTATGACAGTAAAAAAGTGCGTGGTGACTCTCCAAAAAGTCCATTCCCAGAATTATGTCAAATTCTATGATATCTAACAACACTAAGTTGGCCCTCAAACAATAGCCCTCAATAACTATTTCACAGTCATGATATACCCAACCAATATTTGTTACCATTCCATTGGGATACAAAACTCTCCACACCACGGAGAGTGGGGAAGGAGGCACATTAGCAAAAGATGCAAACTTAGGTGATATAAAAGAATTGTGTAGCCCCCAGATCAAACAAAGTAAGACATGAATAACCAAAGGCATGTAACGTACCGATGACAACCTCAGGACAAGTCCCTTCTGAAGAGTCATGGCCTGCACACGTGCTTGACCGGTTGGACGACCTCCCTGGTTCTGGTTTTGCTGGGAATTCCG
Organism: Geum urbanum; assembly: GCA_946800695.1. Classification (NCBI taxonomy): domain Eukaryota; kingdom Viridiplantae; phylum Streptophyta; class Magnoliopsida; order Rosales; family Rosaceae; genus Geum; species Geum urbanum. The sequence continues at coordinate 35,197,995 of OX326997.1, read as the reverse complement.
GCCTGACGCATAAGTAGTTCTGGTCCCGAGAGTAGTACCATGATCACCACCACCAATCTGAACCGCTAGCCCCCCAATAGTTTGTCTAGAAGGGCAATCCCTCAGAAAATGTCCCTCTCGACCATAGTCGAAACAGTTCGGGGTACCCTTATGACACTGTCAAGTGTGGCGTTTGTTACAATTTTCGCACACTGGAAAATCTCTAGGGCCAGCAGATGTAGCATGCTGATGGCGAGTGTGGCTTGAGCCACTAGAACTAGTTCCCGACTGTTGGCTCGAATGTCGGTTCCTTCTTCATTCAGACCTCCTACTAGGCCCCAACGAACTAGGGGAAAATCTGTATGAACCACCACCAGAAGAAGAAGCTGATCCAGAAGTACCTGAACTCAACCTTTTGGAAGGACCTTAGCTGGGCACACCCTCCCCAACAAGACGGTATTGAGGATAAGCTTTCATGGTGTGCTCACACTTGGCTGCAGCATTCACGAAACAGTCAAAATCCTCATGTAAGGTAGGGCCCAGCATCATGCGTATCTCTGGCCTCAAACCATTCTCAAATTGTAAGCACATGTCTCGGTCAATGGACACAAAAGTCTCAGCAAATCTGGACAGGCGAGTAAGCTGAGCACGATATTCAAACACACCCATATCACCCTGCTTCAAACTAAGGAACTCCTGACGTTTTTATTGCTGAGCTGCTTCCGTAAAGTACCTGCTCCTGAATGATTGCTGGAATTCTGCCTATGTAGTGGTATTCTTGTTGTGCCGAGTAGCATTCCACCAATGGTTAGCACTTCCCCGCAGTAGATTAACTACCACCTTTGTCCACACATTCTCCGGCAGATCAATCTGGTCACACACCCATTCGACTAAGTTCAACCATTCCACACATACCTCAGGGTCAGCAGAACCCTCAAAGGCGGTAGCCCTAGCGTTCATTACCTTGCTAGTGGGATCTGATGAAGGAGGAAGTAGACAACAGATAGCACGAGTAATGGCACTCGCTAAGCCCAATTCCTCTCGATCATTGTGATTAGCTTCAGATTCTTATTCCTCATTTTCATCTAAATGTGCCCGAGTTCTGCATCTTGGAGGCATACCTTACAACCAAAGACATATTAGACATCTGGAAACACAAAATAAGGGGGGTTTCGGTCATGAGACTTTGGACACCCAAAAACACACAATACCGTGAGCATATAATGGGGATCCGCCGGCCGGTCAGGCCATCACTCCGGAAGTGATGTGCATTTCCAAATATCCTTAGTAACACAACCAAAAAAAGTCAACAGGACCAAAGAACCTAGTGCTCTGATACCAAACTGTAAGACCCCGACTCAAACCAAGAATTAATTTGAGATTAGGTCGACTAACATAGCTTAACTTTCATAAAATTTTCCGCAGAAAATTTGACATAGCCTCGCCACAACTGTGAGACTACCAAATAAATCATGCGAAAGAAAATTTATGCTTTGAACTCATCAACATAAGTCACAAACACCACCGGGGCCATCCAAAACACCCAGATTTCACAACATGATCATAACCACCAAAATCTTATGAATGAGTGAACGATATAATAACAAGGAGTAGGATCCAAATTTCATGGTTATAAGACTCCTAGGCTAATAACAGTAGAAATGGAAATACAACATGGTTTCCAGAGCACAAGACGTCTAATTCAATTTATTACAAGACTAGTAGGTTAACTAGGAACCTACTGGTAATGAAAGGAAACACGGACTTTGTGCTTCCGACGCGAAGACGCGAACTCCGGATGAAAACTACAAATTTGGCAACGATAAACCGAAAGGCCCAGGAGAAAGGCATAGAAAAATAAAGAACGTTAGGGTGAGTGGACAGAAAAATAATTCGTTCCGATGAAACGTAAAACATAAATTATGCCTTTCACCAAAAAATATAGGAAATAAAACTAAGCGAGTCAAGTAAAAACATTTTTTTTATTATACGTATGTGACTGGAGACGTGCATAATCTAGTCATCTGGTCAGAGGTTGTCGTTTCCCACCAGGGGCGTATTCGGTGATCAGCCAAGCAGCCAATGCATCGATGCATTCATACAGAATTAAGTGCACATGTGTGTGTGACATGAAATCATAACATATAGCCTCCGTGCATAAACGTACTCAAATGGAAATCATAAGCATAGTCATAAACATATTTTAAGCCACATGCGCGGAAATGATTTCCGAAACCAAACTTAACTTAAATCATATACATAAGTAGAAATAAAACTTCATAATTATAAAACCCAGACTCGCTATTCGACAGTGAAATAAAAATGTCCACTCATGGAAGTCCCTTCGCCGTAATTCTGGTGGCGATCTCCTGAATCAAGGTATGAACATTGAATGTTAAAATTTTCTAAAACAGTTCAAACATAACCTACAACTACCAGGAAACCCCACATAAAAATTCTGGACTTTTGCTTCGCCTGAGCGCCGTCGTGGGCGGCGGCACGTGGCCGCCACGCGCCACCCCGACGACCAATTCCAGCGGACCCCCAAACTTCCCAGGTAGCATTAACTTGTCATACTCTTCCACTTTTGCTTCTTCGTCGGAGGCCAAATCGGTGCCGAAGACGGCGGTTTGACCGCCACAGATCAGAGCTCTAGCCACCGTTGACCACCACAATTGGCGACGATGCATCCATCAAACTCCTTCTCCCCTCGAGGCCAAACAACTTCTCCAAAGGACCCACCCTCAAATATCACATACCTGGCCGGAAATGGGCTCGAAAGCCGACAGTTCACAAAATTGCCAGAAAACCTTCAAGGCCGATTCCGGCGCCTGCTGGCTACAACGTGGCACCAAACAAGCCTAAATAGCTTGCCCAATACCTAAGCTACCCAAACCCCTTAACCCGACGACCAATGCTCGCCGGAGCACCACCATCCGACGCCACCCCGAGCCCTAAAACTTCAACCACCTTGAACCATGACCAAATCATCCCCAAATACCACAAAACAAGCATGAATGGACAAAAGGGATTGAGGGCTTTCTAAACCATTCCTTGATCGACGAAGTAGGTGGCCGGACAGTGAGGAATCCGACGGGTCGTAACCGGGTCGGGGCGGGTCAACACGATTCACTCGCTCCCTAAACGGGTCAACCCCAAAGGAATTTCTGGTTTGGGTCATATGTCCTACGCAAGGTATACCCCAATGCCCAAAATAAGCAACGACCAGGATTAATTTGCAAGGGATCCAACGGCTCAGAATAACTCCTTATCAAGCTTAATTTAATTATTTATAAGGCTCACGAAAACTTCTAAAATTCATAACTATTGCTCCGCTTATCCAAAAATTTCTCGGAAAGTTTCTACACGCTCGAAGTAAAATTCCCTACAACTTTGATGAAGAGCATAAAGTCCAATTCATAATGTAGAAATAAGTCGTTAAATGACCCATTAATCGCGAAAAACACGTGATCAAATCAACATACCACATAAAGCATGTTATATTTGTTCTGGGTCGTTACAGATTTGAACATAGTTGATTAAGACGTGTAATTAATCGGATATTGGTTACACGATTTTACGAGAAATAATAAACAGTTGAGTCGGACGTCGATTCGACCTCGAGTCACGTAACGTTAAAGAAATGTGCTGCGACATTAAAAATGATTCAAGATTTAGGAATTTGGAATTAGATTAAAGATTGTCTTTAATTTGGAAAGCACGATATTCAAGAATACGATGCTCTCGTTGGTAGTGCTCATTAGTAAACGAGCTTAGCTTTTCGTTATGACTTTCGACTATTAGTTATTATATATTAATTGTTATTACTGACAACGTGTTAGCAGCCAGTGACATACGTATAGAAATGCAGACAGAGAGGCTTTGGCTTGATGGGAATCACGACATAGTACTGTGAGTGGACACTTTTATTTTCACAAATGATTAGCAAGTCTATTTATTATTTATTATCAGTTCAGTTTGAGATTTTAGTTTTCAGTGTAGATTTTGGAAGCTAGTTTCAGTATCAGTTTCAATTAGTTTTGCATCAATGCATTGGTTACTAAGATGATCCCCGAGTAGGTCCAGGGAAGGATCAACATTTCCCCCTAGAATTCACATCGTCTTTGTGTCAGGAGTCACCGGACGACTTTAGGTGGTTAGAGGTTTGAGGACTCTGGCCACCGTCTCCACTGATGCATGATACTTGAGAAGGGTCAGGAGTCCTCCTTGATGTATCCTTAAATCTTTTTAGTCTTTTCGACTCGCTTAGTATTTTATTATATATGATAGCGGGAACACAATTATATTTCAGTTTCTACTTCAATTATTTTCGACCACTCACTCAGATATTTTTCTGTGTTTCCCTGGGCCTTTCGTTTTAAATTGCCTAGCTTGCAGGTTAGTTAGCTAAAGTCGCGACTGTGTAGGGTACGAGGCATTACAGTCAATCGCTTCCATTTTTATAGTTTACATTCTTTGTACAAGTTTCAGTTACTTGTATTGAATCTTCGATGCAAGTCATCCTAACACGAGTCCCGCAGGATCCACCCTGGATTATATGTTAAATAGTTATTCTAGTTAATTTTTATTTTCCATTCAACAAGAAAGGGGAGATATATAACGAGTTATAGGAGCTTGCTTTATAGTATCTGTATGGAGACTCTTGAGGAGTGACACAACATTTTCTAATTACATAATTGATCTTTTCCCTTAGTTAATAGAGTATCATTGGATTCCTTCCTAGTATTTGTTTCATCTGTTTCTATGTTCGAGATTTGTTTGCCGATTTGACTCATGGGCATGAGTACTAATGTAAACATGGTGATTCTTATAACAACTTTAGGAAGTAAAATTTCTTAGGGAATGGACTTGGTTATCGGATTTCCCTCGATGGATATATATTTTGGGTCAGTGATCCTCGAGTTGGTGATTTCAGCTACTTTAACATGTGGTACTGCGGGTTAATGTGTTTCTTTTCTAACGAAAAAGGTGTAGTCCCATAGTTGTGGATGTTACGAATAGAGTATCAAGAATATGGTATCATTGTGAAATTAAAGATGAAGTTCACATCAGAGGTCGAGTTAATCCTCTAATATTTTTTTAGGGATCTTGTATTATGTTGAGGGTATGCTATTGAAGATTTTGTACCCCTTAAACTTATGAACTATTGACTAACTCATAAGTATAAAGAGTTATTCACTCATAAGTGCACGATGTCAAGTTTTAGTATAAATGTAGGAAGTCGAGTGTCGAGGATTGACCACTTAAACTCCTTAGCTTGACTCGATTAAGCACTCAAATTACAGATTAACTAGTCACTAACTTGATACAAAGACTGAAATAAAAGGTGGAAATGAATCTCACACTGCTAAGTCCTTTGGAGACTTAGCATTACGAGGGATGGTGAAATTATGATGAGTGATTAACGAAGTTGATTGGTTGATTTAATTATACTAAAATGTGAAAGCTAAAATAACACGAATTCAATATAAGGAAAGATTGTCGACTATGGAAATTCCCACTAATCATATGATGCATCAAACAATATCCCGGTTTATGTAATAGATTAAAGTCCGTTCACACAAGTTAACGTCCAAATCGTGACCTTTTGGGTCACGTTTGGTTTTAAACCCAAGTTCCTAGGTCATTTCAAACTCTAGATGACTTGAGCCCCACATTGAAGTATTTCGTGAATTGGAACCAAGACCCAAGCCATTTTGGGCTTGCATCTCGATCATATGTCACATTATGAAGTCAAAAAGCATATCGTGTGATATGTGTGGAAGGTTCCCCTTCTCAAATCTCTATTGGAGAATCCGAAAGAAAGTTTGTGATTCGCTCAACGCAACTATTGGGTTACGAGTCAAGTAAGTCTACTATTAGCCACAATAATCTTCTGAATTTAATGTGTGCTTGACTAGAGTCCCTCAAATATATTGAGACTCAAAGGAGATTTAGTCAATGCTAGGTGCTAACGTAACCAAGTCTCAAGGTAAACCTCTGAGAAAATACCATAATCATGTTTACATGCTCATCTAGCCTTAAGTGAGTAGCTAATTCAATTAAGGTTCATATTTAGTCTCTTTACACATACATCAACTTACTAGGGTCAACACATACATATAGAAAACTAGACATGAAGCTCAAGCACAATAAAAATCCACAAACACATAATAAGCTCATTCACAACACACGATCACATAACATACATTAAAACCAAAATTCATCATTTGTTCATCACATGGCAAGGGTTCTAACCCTAGCCTCACAAATAGACTACTAACTACTTATAATTACAATCAAATTTAGATACAAAGACGAGAGTCAATAAATGCAAGAAATAACCAAACAGTCCCTTAAGGAAGAGCCTCCAAGCTTCTTTAAGTTCCTTCTTCACTTCTTGCTCCAAAAATGCACCCAAGTTTCTAGAGGAGGTAAGGAAGACCTCTAGGACCCCAAGAGGTAAAGAAAAAGAGGGATTACTTCTCACCTCTTTGAGCTCTAGAAATCTCACAAAACCTTGGAGGTAAAGATGAGAGGAGAAAGTGAAGGTTGGTGATGAGGGATAATGGAAGAGGTTCGGCCAAAACTTGCAAGGCTAGGTCTCTTGAATTTGTAGAGGGTTGGAAGAGAAGATTAGAGGAAGAGAAATATAGCTTTTCTCTAGAGAACTCAACTAAGAACCCTAGAGAGAAGCTAGAGAGAAAACTAGAGAGAAAAAAAGGGCTCAAAACTTTGAAAATGAATGAAATGAAGTGTGGTGTGTGTGGGTGAGAGGGGAGCTCGAATTTGGCTTAGTTAAGAGGCTCCATTTTAACCCTAGGATGATAATAAAAGAGGAGGTGGAAGATCTAAGGGTTAGCTTTGAATTAGGGAGACCATGATCCACTATTTTAGGCTATGGAAGGCTAAGCTCCAAATTAGTGACATCATGTGATCTAACTTCTTCTCTTTCTCTCTAAATCAAATTGGTAAGCATAAATGGGCTGAATGGGCCTCCATTGGGCTGGACTCCATGTGATTGGGCCGGCCAAGGTGGCAAATTTCGGCGGGTTCCGGTGAAGCTATTTCGTTATTTTCCAAAAGTTGCTCCAAATTCTCTCATGACCTCGGGAATGTATATGTCTTATCCAATAAGTATCTAATTCTTCATATTTAATGCATTTCCGAGCCAACTCTACATTTCCTAGCAAGAACAGGAAACATCATAAGAACAATGTTTTATTAATAGAAAACAAGTTATAAGTATAAAATTATGAGCGTAATAGACACATAATTATGGTCCTAACAACTAACTCACACTTAATATTTGCTTGTCCTCAGGTAAACTTAGACGAAAAGAAATAAGCTAAGCTAGACTCAAAACACAAAAACACCCAAAGCATGTACAAGTATGTAAGTGTCCCGACTTAATGATCTATATTCCTCAAGGAACTATGGCTAGATGGATTGAACTACTTTTGAGCAATACTTTTAGAACATGAAATCAATGCATATGTAATAATTAAGCCGAAATGGTTATGCACTATGCTAAGCCAAAGGCATCACAATGAGATGTATTCAAATTAATATGTTTCTTAACCCTCAAACTCACTTGATATCACTCAATGCACACAAGTGTTTGAAGGTTAGTGTTTGCACTCATAAATCGTATCAATCACATGTTCTCCATAGGCTCGATTTTCAACCAATGCTCCAACAATGCAAAAATATAAGCATTTCAAATTAAGAGGACTTTTATTCGGGTTGTAATGAGGCTTAAGGAAGGGGTTTAAATGGAAGAAGGGTATAGGAGTTCAAGAACCAAACAATCTAGCAAACAACTCACATATTGAAGTTCCAAACATATTCTAGATGCTACTACCTTTCTCTTTTTCACACAAACCATTTTTCAAAATACGTATTCTTTATATACACTACCATTTTTTGGGATCCCTTTTCTATTTCTTTATTTTCTTTTTATTTTTGAACAAAACACAACACTAACAAACATCATAACAACCTCCTCCACCTCACACTTAAGATTTTGCTAAACTTCATAATACGTACAAACTCTAAGCACATCCTAATAGGACTTCATTATCTCTTGCTCGATTGCTTAGTTAAGGGTAGGAGTAAATGTTTAGGCTTGGTAAGGATTTATGGTGTTCAAGAATTAAAAGGCTAACTAATATAAGGCTCAAATTGGCTTACTAAATAATATATGCATCATAGGATTCAAAAGCAATTTGGCCATGGTGGTAGTCATAATGCCTCTATCATTTTCAAAAATAACTCATGATTTGAAAAAAAATTTGCATGGTTTAAAGCAAGTTCTAGATTACACTATGATTCATCGATGTAACACATGAAGGAATAAGTGCATAATGTAGCTATGTAAGCACAATAAGGCTCAAGAATCTCACATGGACATGGATAGCTTCGAAAACATATCAATCCTTCTTTTTCTCATGTGAACTCATTTTGAATGACATACGCACTTTTCAAACTGATTAAACATCCATTGTTTTCTCTTCTTAAACATGCTCAAAATTATATAATATACTGGCAATTAGTTCAATCTCATCATTGGGAGTGGTTATTGGGACAGAAAACATACCAAAACACACATATTTTTGTGTTACATTTTCTCACATTTTTCAATTCTTATGGAGTTTTGGGTACGGAGTGATACGACTTAGCCATCTACCTCACACTTTAGAATCAAATTGTCCTCAATTTGCATTAAGACATAACAAACAAAGTGTACACAAGATAGCAAGGGCATCATCATTTCACATTTTATTCTCTTAACACATGTTTTCCTAGGCATAAAAACTAGCATGCATTCACACTTAAATGGTCATATAATCTCTAAGAAGTAATGACACTATTAGAGTCCTATCAACCACAGTGAGGGCATGCATACTAATAATATTTCAAAGGAAAACAACAATCTAATCAAGCATATAACATGAGGGGACCTCACACTTACACACGACTACCACCTTCTATGTGACTCTAAACAATGCACTAATGATGAATAGATCACTTCCTCCTCGAACAAGAATGAGTCATCAAGACATTGCAAGGCTAACAACCCTTGGAAGATGTCTACTCTTGGGGAGGAGAGTTAAACCTAAGCATCCTAACATATCATCATTTTCAAAAATATTCTCATGAGTACTAGAAAGTAGAGAGAGTAAGGGATAAATAAAGTGCAAACGCTTTGTAGACCACCTCCGAGCTCCATATGCGTTAGAATGTAAACCAACGAAGACCAAGTTAGGCTTCGCCATCCAAGGTTACATATGCTTGGTCATGATTCTTAAATGGTGTTCTAGGAGTTGTCTTAGACTCAAGGTATTGCACTATGCTCCATGCCTCAAAGCCCCAAGCTCTTGATCTGCACAAACTCCATAAAAGTTAACATTTGTAGGGGAATCCATCGATGGGTCAAGGACCTCCTTCGACGGGTCAAATTTGATACTCAGAACCATCCAGGGGGTTACAATCGACAAGTCGAGGATTTCCCTCGACGGGTCGAACTGGTCTAGTGTGGGTTTTTCGACGGGCCAAAAATTGCCAGATTTGGGTCTTTTTCAAGTTCTTGACTTCCATGCCCATTCCACCATGTTCTATACTCCTCCAACCTCACACTTATTCCTCTAACATATCAATGGTGTCCAATCATCACGGGTTATAGTTTAAGGATTTAAACATGGTCTATAACTTCACCATCTTGTTATGGTGTATACTTCTTGAGTAGTACCACTCAACTACTTGGAGCTAGAGAGTTTCTTGACTTGTCATAGAGGCAAACATCAAAGTGATCCATGAAATTTCCAATGGTAGACCAAAATGGATATCTCCTTGATGTCTTCCTCTTCTTCTTGATCGCTCCTCCAAGTAGCATTCCAAACTCTTCCTTCAATGTTGTAGATTTGATGTGTGGGAAGAAAGTAGGTGGTTGTGGCATCTCAAAAAAAGGTGGAGAGTCGAAAACAAAGTTTCTTTTCCAATCCTTCACTTTTTCATAGAAACATTGGTTGCTAAATGGAGGATCAAAAGGCAAGAAAACCTTGGTCTCAATCCTATCGTCGTGATCATAACTCAATGCTTCTTCTTGCTCCATGGGGAGTTCTTGGTGGTACTCTTTTAGTGGTGGGGGAAGGAATGGTGGTGCTTCTTCAAGTTGGTCTTCAATGCTTGGCACAAACACATTCTCTTCGCTTTGGACATCCTTTTCATCTAGCTCTTTCATCAATTCTTCATGATAGACCATAACTAGTCACGTAGATGAGTTCAAAAGTATATTTTCCTCAACAATCCAAGCTTTATCATACACGGTCGTGCAATCATCATTGGAGAATTTATCATCTATAGCACCTTGACAAGCTTTCACCCAATATGGATTTAGCTTTCCTTCCTCGGATGAGGAATCATCATACTCGACTCCTTGAGAGGTTGAAACTTCACGATTGATGGAAGGCTCATGAGGTGCCACCTCTTCTTGAATAGTATTTTGCTCTCTCTCGGCTAGTATACTCACTTGAGCTTCCAATCCTAGAATGTCCCTTTGAAATTCCTCTCTTGCACATTAAAGTTCTTCTTGTATACATTGGAGTTCATTCCTCATATATTGCCTTGAAGGTTCTTGTTGAGCAAGCAAGTTGGCAAGCATCTCCTCCAAGTTAGGTGTAGGGCTTTCTTCTTGAGGTGGAGAGGGTGCCATTAATTTCCTAAATTATGCACGGGTCTCCTTTTTTCGAGCTAGGTGCTCCTCAACTCGGGTTAGGTGGGTGTGAATGAGTGCTTCCAAATTTAAACTAGGGGCTTCTTCTTGAATAGGTACCGAGTGTGCTTGATACATCCTCATGTTGTACTCTTACTTTTGAACGTATCGGGATACTCATATCTCAAGTTGCACTCGAGAGGTGAATGCACTTGAGAACCACATAGAGCACACGCCTCCACATAAAAATACGTCGACTCCTCGACTTGATAGTTCCACTCTTGATAGCCTCCATTGTAAGGTACTTGTTGCCCATAACCACTTGAATCTTCCCAACCATTATACCATCCGTCCATGGTTCAAGGTAATCAATCTAACAAGCAAAAACAAAGTTAAAATGTTAAATGCTCAATGATTGTGGTTCTTCATAACAATGAGTCACCAATAACCTTTGAACTAAGACTCTAAGACTCTTTAAAACACTATGTTAGATATGCTAACATCAAAGATTGTGGTTTCTCACAACAACTAATTGTATGATCTGTTCCTCTTCTGATCCTCTTGATAACCATATCGAGCACTGGATCTAGGATCTAATCAATGACACCATCGTCCATGTAGTGGAGATCACACTATGATCACCCATGCGTTTCTTGAGTTAACCGAAGCGGAGGTCAGGTTTGGTGAAGAAACATGACCCGTGCAACTCATCTAGTAGCTCATCGACCACCGGTATAAGAAATCGATCCTTGATCGTAATGGCATTCAAGTTCTAGTAATCCACTCAAAACCACCAAGTTCGATCTTTGTTTTTGACAAGGAGATCCGGTAAGGAAAACATGCTAGTGCTAGGACGAATCACACCATTTGTTATTATCTCATCAGTTTGGTGGATGATCTTGGACTTTTAGGCGCGTGCATAGCAGTAAGATATGGCGTTCACCGAACTTGACCACTACAACATTTTTACCCATTGCCGGCGACTTTTATGTCGCCGGCAATGTTTTTGACATTACCGGCGATTTTTGCCGGAAAAATCACCGGTAATGTCTTTTTTTTTTTTTTTTTTTTACATTACCGGCGACAAAAATCGCCGGTAATGTCCGTCGCCGGCAATGCCTCGATGGTAATGTAAAAAAAAAAAAAAAAAAAGACATTACCGGCGACATAATTAATGCCGCCGGTAATGTCTTTTTTTTTTTTTTTTTTTACATTACCGGCGACATAAATGTATGTCGCCGGTAATGTCGTTTTTTTTTTTTTTTTTACATTACCATCGAGGCATTGCCGGCGACGGACATTACCGGCGATTTTTTGTCGCCGGTAATGTAAAAAAAAAAAAAAAAGACATTACCGGCGATTTTTCCGGCAAAAATCGCCGGTAATGTCCAAACACATTGCCGGCGACTTAAAAGTCGCCGGCAATGGGTAAAAATGTTGTAGTGGACTGAGGCAACAAATTAATTTGATGGTCAATGTATCTCTGAGGAGGCAGGCCCAATGGGCAAAAAAATTGGAAATCTCGGGGAGTGGACGTAATTTCTATGGGCATGTTGAATAGAGCATATTGGCCCATCAAGTCTAGGTCTTGAGACAGGAGCACCAAAATATCTCTGTCGCTGAGACTCCCCGCTGGTCTGGTTGACGTGCCTCTCAGAATGTGTTGGTGAACTTTTGATATGAACACCATTGATTTTTCTAAGAAGTGTTATTCAATAAAGCCCAGGATATCCAGCCATTTAACCCTCAATATTAGGTCGCAACCTTCTACTCCCAAAAGTAAGAACGAGACACAGAATTGATAATCTAGCAACCTCATCTCGACGTCCATCGCACGGCTCGCCAAATAAATCATTTAGTCAAAGGACGACAGGAATCTATAATCGATTGTCTTAATACAAAGCCCCGATTTCTTCGCAATCGCAGGGTTGATAAAGTTCCAGGCTGAACCACAATCGACAAACACCACTATAAGTTTATCGTTAATGTAACCACGCAACTGCATCACGGTGCTCGTCGTCGTGTTGGTAATGGCCATGAGTGGGAGAGTTGTAGTGTCAGGTTTAGAGGGCTGGTCCTCAGCGTCAACGAAGTGCTCAGCCTCATCGGTGTCATTCTCCATGATACATGATCAGTGCATAAATATACACTTCTATGCTATTTATTGATATTTATATACTTATTATTTTGTTATTTATTCAGAAATATTAGTTTACTTTATTGTTTTATAGGTGTTTTGAGTCAATAATGGAGAAAATAAGTAAAAAAGGGATTTAAAGCTTAATTTGAGAAATCTGCCTATGTAAGTCAGTCAACTTCGACAGAAAACTGGGAACAACTCGGGATGAGTTAGGAAGTGATCTTTATAAGCATGGAAAGCCTAGATGTCTTGTTTTCATAGCCTTTTCGAATCAGGATTATCATTTTTCTAGAGGAAGTTATGGTCGTTTTAGTCCACGAATATCAGTCTGCTCGAAAATCTGACTTTGATGAGAAAGTTGTGTTTGGAAGTCCAAATCACACCAAGATGCCCAAGGACGAATTTGTTCTTTAAATCTAATTTGATAATGATATGGCTTATGGAAAAGAAGTCAAGAGCTAAAACAATTAAAGAAGTTTGACTTGTTAAAGAAGAAAGCCCAAAACCTAAGTAAATAAGGAGATACCCAATCAAGTCTCTATAAATACTCTTTTTAGGGTTTTTGGAAAGACTAATCAGCATTGGTAGGAAGAATAACTTTGGAGAAAGAGCAAGGATCCAAACAGAAGAGCTACAGTCGTCCAATCTCGACACTGGCCTTCGACCCGTCAAATCGTCGACGAGGTTTCTCAAACTTTATCAGTTTTTGCTTTCCTTTTTCTTATGAATTCTTATATTTTAGCTTCTTTTTCTATGATGGGCTAATTATTTAGTTATGGGGATACCATGAAGCCCCGAACATGGGATTTATATGATATGCATACTTTGACCTAACTTTTCTTGGTTCTTGAATGAGATTTCTTTGTCAGTTTTTCATTGATGATTTCTATCTTGTATGCTTTAAAGGCCTTCTTAGTATGCATGTTTAGGGATTTAATTATATGAGAGTTTAATGCTTGTTGATTGTTTATTATCTTCGTCAATCTCTCTATAGTAGAAACCAAGCTTTTTAGTTATAAAGAACCCCAATTCTAGCAAGACATGACCTTAGTGTACTTTTAAAGCTTTGTAGATTCTGAAACCTTTTCTAGATCATAATGTTTCTTGCTTAGTAAATTCTGGTTCGTGACTTTGGGTTCTTTGAGGGATAGTCATCGATGATAAGTGGATTTTTACCGACGTAGGCATAAGGATTAGGTAATAGTGTGTGTTCTCAATGGTAGAATCCTCTTAAGAACTTTCATTCATGACTAAGTGAGTTAGGTTAAATGTGTGTCATATTCTAACTCGTGTCGGGGTAGGTGGTAGTTGCCCTTAGCTTGCCTTTCATTATTGGTTCAATTTTACTTTTCTGTTTTGTATAATTTACTTCGGTAACAACATCACCTCCTAAAATTCTATAAATTTACGTGGTTTTCTATATTGAATCTATGTTTTCTTGTAATTTTAGGTCGAGTCTAGAAAATTTAATAAATTAATTCTTTGTCTGTAAATCGAGTCTACCAGATTTCTGGTATTCGTGTTTTTAGTTGTTTAGAGTAATTAGTCTCATCAGTTCTCTGCGGGAATGTCCCATGCTTCTATTGAACCATATTGATATTTTTTAAGCATACTTGGATAGTTAATAGGCACTATCTTGGATAAATAATTTTCTGCTTATCAATACATATGAACAACTTCTTGCAACTGTGAGTGGGATTGTCAAAGTCGTCGCAGTTATAGCATAAACCTTTAGCCTTGCGTTCTCTCTGTTCCACTGGAGATAGGTGGCGGTAGAACGACTCCTTAGGTTGTGGGGCTTGTAGGTTCGAAATAGAGCTTGCGTTCGTGTGACTTGGGCAAGCAGAGGTGGAAGGCGGTGATGCACGAGGCACGTGCCAGCCTGGATTGTCTCAAATTGTTGAGCTTCGCCTCGTAACACGAAGCAAGTCCAAGGTCAACACGCCATGCTTGGTCTCCGATTTAAGACCTCCACAAAAGATGGATAACAGTTGATCGTCAGACCAATCATGAGCTCTACGCGACAGTTTTGTGAAGGTATTGATGAACTCAACCACCGAATGAGTGTGTTGCAGGTGTGACAAGGTGGCCTTTTACTCGTTATAGATCCTTGCGCTGAAATGTTCTAACAACAATGTGACAAAGTTGGCCCACGAGGGATTGGGGTTGCGCAGTTTGTAAGAGTTCATCTAAAATATTGAGTCTGGATCGAAATTAGAGGCTGATGTTTGTACCATCTCCTGTGTCAAAAATTTGTACATTTGAAGGTAGCGTTCGGCCATGGCGAGCCAACCTATGACATCTTCTTCGTTAAAACAGGGTAAATCAATCTTTGGGGGTCAATAATGAAACTCTGGGTTTTTGTTTTGGCGTTGGTTTGTGAATTGAGGAAATGGGGTTAATTGCTCTGGGATAGGTAGGCCTTGTGTGGTGGTGGAAGTGTACTGTGCAAAGAGGGGGTTAGAGAATTGAAACTGTGAGGTGTAAAAGCAGTGTGAAGAGGTTAACAGATGCCTGAGAGTGCTGGTGGGGGTCAAGAGAGATCCAAGCTTGTCCCATCAGTGACCACATGCAATCTAGTGCCAAAATTGGGAAGGCAAGTAGGTGTGGGCGTTGTGATGCTGACACGCTGGTTGAGAGCGGCTAACCCTGATTGTTGAAGTGACGCCATCGGTAAGCGTAGGCTAGCCAGGCCTTGCTAAAGAGTGTCAATATGACTGTTGAGAATCACGTTCTGAGAGTGAAGATACTCCATAGAAGTATATAGACTACAGTCGTTGGTGGTACACGAACTTGGAATGGCGTCTCTAGGGGTGGTAGAAGATGGTGGAGGAGGAGTTAGTGGTGGTTCCATTAGGTCTGCGTGCAAGTACAAATCACGCATGAACGTTCTAGTCTCTGATACCGAATAATAGAACATATATGTTAGGTAATTGAAATGAAAGAAAAATCACTTCATTGATTACTTAATTCACCCCAAATAGTGTTATACACTATATACTATTGCGATACAAATAACAATGGACCACAACAGGATAAGATGTCATTGTACTTTGCGACAATGTGCAAACTACATTGTGCCTCTGAAGATGGATGCTGTTTCTACCAAATTACGCGCGGGGGCGTAATGGGGTAGAAGCAAGTACGAGTACTCCTTCTTCCTTCGTCCGAACGTTGGGGCTGTTCGGATGGTCGGGCGTTCGCTCTCTCTTTCGGGTATGCGGACTCTCTCTTCCGACGGTCGACTCTTCCTTCGGGCGCTTCCTCTTCTCTCTCGGGTGGTCGGGTGTGCGTGTTCGCGTGCGGCTGTTAGAAGAATACAACAACAAACAGGCGGTCAGGGGTCAAAACGGGGTGGCCCGCCTTCAACGCTCCGATGCCTAAGTCAGATGATGTATTGGATATAACAGTCAAGCGAACGTACGTATGAATTGGGTAGGATGATATTGAATCAATCCCCTTACCTGTAGTAAATGCCTTACCTATATAGGTGGTTGAGCTTGGTGCTCGATGGTGCTCTTCGATGTGGGACTGGTTGCACTTTGCTGGTGTATGATCCGCGCATTCGGGTGTGCGCCCCACGGGCGCGTGCGCGCCCGCATGGGGTGGGTCTTGTGAGTGAAGTTGGAGCCTCCTTGGTGGTCTTTGAGGTGGTCTGGTAGGTGTTGACTACCTTCTTAAGTGGATAAGTATATTTAATCGGACAACTCATGCTATACAAACAAGTCCCCCAAGTCCCCAAGTCAAAGAGAACTTTCTTGACTGGGGAGTTGAAAAAGGGTTCGTGCGATTAACAAAAACCTTATCCGATTGAGCAGTGGCGCGTGATCCTGTAACCCCCAAGTCCCCCAACTCTCCGGTCAAGGAAGGGCTCGCATGACGGAGTGGGACCTGCGTTTGTGTTCCTGGTCGGGCGTTTGTGTACCTGTACGTTCGGGCGTGTACCTGTTCCTGTGTTCTGGGCCCGGCGTCCGAACGGATGTTGATAGTTTGGAGCCGCGTGCCCGTGGGGTGTTTGCCTTTTCGTGCGTTCGTGTACCTGTGGGCCCAGCCTCCAAACCAGTCTTGCTATGTTTGGAACCGCGTGCCCAGATGGGGTCGGTCTTGTAAACACAAATAAGTACAACAGATATATAAGTATGCAAGTATGAATGTATGGTATGATGTGTGAATGTATGGTATGATGTGTGAATGTATGCAAATGTTGGTCGTAACGCCAGCGTTAGTGTGACACTGCGTACGTCACACGTCAACGGGGATGCCGTCGCGTACGCTGTAGCGTCAACGGTGCGATCAGGACCGCGACCTACAAGTGTTGCAGCGCGCACGAACGCGTATCCGTGTCGCTCTTCAGCCTTAGCGCGCGCAGAGGCCTCTGCCGCCTAACCCGGGAAGATTTCGCGGCCGGAGAGGACGGACCCCACACCCGGTTACGCTCATCGGTCTCGGACCGTTGAAGGAGAGGACGGACCCCACACCCTTGCCGGAATCCGAGTCGGCGAGTCGATCATTAACGTTGCGCACACGGAGGGGAAGAACCCCACGCCCGTGCCGCCCATCGAGCTTAGCCGTGTTAAGTCGGCTTGTACTTTCGCGCACGGTGAGGAGGTGCCCCATATCCGTCGCTTATCAGCCTCAGAGCCTGTAGGGGGGACGGACCTCACACCCCTACTAGGACTTGGTTGACGCACGGAGGGGAAGAACCCCACGCCAGTGCCGCCTATCGAGCTTAGCGCGCGCAAAGAGGGGATGGACCCCATGCCTGTTGCCGGCTATCGATTTTAGTTCGCCAGGAGAGGGGACGGATCCCATGCCTCTGCTAGGACTGAGCTGGCGTACGGAGGGGAAGAACCCCACGCCCGTGCCGCCCTTAGTGCGCGCAAAAGAGGGGACGGACCCCATGCCTGTTGCCGCCTATCGATTTTGGGATGCCCAGAGAGGGGACGGACCCCATGCCTCTGGCACCTAATCCGGCCTGTACTTGCGCGAACGGAGAGGACGTAACCCACACCCGTTGCTTATCGGTCTCGGAGCCTGCAAAGGGAGGACGTACCCCATGCCTCTTTTTCCATATGCGGCCTGTATTTTCGCGTACGGAGGGGACATACCCCACACCCGTCGCCCATTAGTCTCAGGGCCTATGGGGGGGGGGGGGGGTGGGGCGGACCCCACACCCTTGCCAGGACTGAGTTGGTGCGTCGATCGTTAACGTTGCGCACACGGAGGGGAAGAACCCCACGCCCGTGTCGCCCATCGAGTTTAGCGCGCCATGCCTGTTGCCGCCTAAACCGGCTTGCCAGTTCTTACCGGTGTGCGCACGGTGGGAGGTGCCCTACGCCCGTGGCGGTGTTGTGTGTTTTTTACGCGTGCGGGCACTCTTTGTTCACTGGTCGTGCGGGTGGTGTGAGTTTTGGATCTGGTGGCGCTCTGCCGAGATGTTTCGGTGATGTATATTTTTTTGACTGCTCCTCGGGAACCGTTTGTGTAATAAATGTGAGTCGTCGTGATTAATGCTGGCGTGGGCCGGGCATTAAATGCTGGTGAGCGTGATAACTGCTTGGAGCTCAGAGGTCCGGCGCGTGGGCGCGTGGGCTGTTGTATGGACGTCACGTGTCGGGCCGTGGGAGACCGTGCTAAGGTTCGAATTTCAAGGCGGGAAGCTGAAGAGTTGGCACGGTTTACTAAGGAGGGAAAGTAAACCGCTGTGGGCCACGTGGCGTGATCCGACGGTGGACACGCGAGAATGGATGGCTGTCGTTCGTTCGTGTGTCCCGTCTGATCAGTATAAATAGTGTGGTTGGTGTTGTCTCCCTCCTCACCTTTTGTGACTTGCCGAAACGCTGCAAAAAATTTTCTTTGCCCACCGTTCCCCTCGGATTTTGCCTGAGTTTCTTCGTCGACGTTCCTCCTCTCTGCCGTGAAATACCGAATTTTGGTGAGGCTTTCATCCCGTTTCTGTTGTTTTCCGTTTTGGTTCTTTGTGTTTCTGGGTTTTTGGGCTTTTTCTGGGTTTTTCATCTCAAGAACAGGGCGTGTTCTTGAGAGGAGGGGGGGATTGATCTGTTTTTTGGGTAGTTTTTGTGGGTTTTTGGTGTTTCTGGTGGTTTGCCTCCCCTACTCTTTTTGCTGTTAAGTGTTGCTTTTTCGCCCGTTCGTCCAATATACCCCGGCGTTCCTCCAAATCTGCCTCCGTCTGAGCGGGCTGGACCACCCTACACGGGCGGAAGTCCCCCGTTGCCTCCGTCTGCGACACTCCGCCCCGTTAGGTCAAGTCCCCCAGTCCTTCCGTACGCTCGACACGAGCGAGTACCCGCTGGGCGCACGCGTGCCGTCAGACCGCCTGGGCTGTGTGTTTGTGGTTTTCTACTAGGGAATATGAATAGGATAATTTGCGAAGTGCTATATCTGTTTGCTAACCTTCCGCTTGTTGTGTCTTTGCAGTCAAGATGTCAAAGGGCAAAGCCATTGAAATGGATGATGCGTTCAAGCGCCGCCTGTTGGCACTGCGGGATGTTGCCGTGAAGGTCCGCAAGGTGGCGGATGACGGTCGTGGCGTACCCGTCTCGGGGGATAGTGCCCCGTCCAAGACCCCTGTCTCCATCGTGGCTGATCCCGCCCCGCCCGTCCAAGGGACACGAGCGGATGCTTCCCGCCCGCCACCAGGTGATGCTGCTGGATCCCAGGCCCAGGCCCGGGTAGAGCGCGAACAGCAGCAGGTGGGGTGTGATCAACGCCAGTCCGAGCGAGATGATGTCGGGGACAGGCGGGAGGCTGCTCATATGCCTCAGTCTTCAAGTCGTGCGCCCGTCGTGCCTCCGTCTTTAAGTCGACCTTCAAGTCCTCCACGATACTTTTGCTCTCCAAATCCCTCGCTCCCGCTTTCGGATCCTCCACAACCTTCTGAGCAAGGGGAAGGTGAAGAGCGTGCGCAGAAGCGGGCGCGGACGGAGGACTCCTCTCCCGGCCCCGCTTCTGGGTCAAATGATGATGTTTTGGACGCTCTGCGCCGTTCGCTGGTGAACGGTGCCGCCTCGCTTAGCCCCCTGCTCCCGTCGCTAGACAATGCTGCCCCCGATGGGCTGGATGCGGTCTTTGTTGCGTGCACCCGCCTGATGCATCAGGTCTTCCGCGTCCGCTCGCGAGAGGCGTTGGAACTTGCAGGCCTTAGGGCCGATGTGCTGAAGCACCGGAAGGAGGTGGAGCGGTTGGTGGCTAGGTTGGAAAAGGCTAATGATATGACGCGTCGGTACACCGCCCGTGTAGAGGAGGCGACTATCCGGTCGGATGAAGCTGTTGCCTGTGAAACTCTGGCGAAGATTGACCAGGATAAGGCCGTGGCCGAGGTGGAGCAGGTACGCGCCGAGCTAAAGCGCGTCCGTGCTGAAGCAGCCGCCCGGGAGGCGCTATCAGAGTCCCGGCTGAAGGAGGCTGATCGTGTTGCTCGCATGGATGTTGTGGTGACGTTTAAGGAGTCTGACGAGCTCCGCGAACTGGTCAGAGCGGAAGTGGATAAACAGGTGGCTACGTTCCAGGCAACGGTGGGTCCCTTCTTGAAGATGGATGAGTACCAGGCGTTCGTGGAGTCTGAAGTTGAGAGACGGGCGGGCGCTCAGGTTCCTGCGTCTGAGAGAGAGGTGGAGCCTGTGATCAGGCGGATGGATCCGGGCGAGCAGGTGGAAGTTGTTGGGGTGGCGTCGTCGGAGGAGGTTGAGGAGCTGGATGTTGATACAGGGGCGTAGCGTAGGATTTTTCTTCTTTTCCTCTGTAGTGGGATAGGTTGTTGTAGTCGGGTCTTGTGCCTTTCATTAATGAAATATTTCTTTCCGCACGTGTGCCTTGTCTGAATGTTTTTTTTTTGGCATCTTTTGAATGACTTGCGCGAACGTGCGCCCACTCCCTTTCTTTGAATGGAATTTAACCAAGTGTTACATTCACGCGAGCGGCCTATCCCTAGTCCCCCGAGTAGATGGGCGGGCAGGGTAAGGGCGAACTGGCGTGCCAACATAAATAAATGGAAAAAGTACAACAAAAAGCACAACATAATAAGATTTTTAATGAAAGTACTTCCCCAAATGCTGGATGTTCCACGGGTGCCGTAGTTGTTGACCCTGCGTATTATGGAATCAGAAGGGTGCTGGCGTTTCCCTCTACGGACGGGGTGTCCTCTCTTGTCGGATTGCCTCCCAGTCCCCCAGTTGGATTGGTCGAGCCCGAATGCGCTGGTCTGAACGATCGAACGTTCGCGGGGATGCGGTATGTCTCCTCGCTCTTCCAGCAGATCTTTTGCTGAGACGTGGCCCCTCACCGTTCGTGCGTGGATCGTACCCTTCGATCCGTGGGCTCCAAGGCGAGGACCTCCTGCCTACCCCGGGGCTCTGTGGTTTCCTCGTGATTGTATCCCCGAACGTATCCGATCCTCCGCTCGGTTGGGAATCTTCCCAAGAGCAAATGCCCTGCGACGATCAGTTTTAGCTTGCAGATCCCTGGCTTTCCGAGTATGGCGTTGTAGGGGGAGGGGGTGTCCATGATGATGAAGTCCGTTTGGATCTCGCTGTGTGGGGAGTCGGGTGCGCCAATTTCGACCCGGAGGCTGTCGCTCCCGATTGGATACGATGTTTCGCTCGTGAAGCTGGCCACACATTCGTGGTCCTGTGTCATCCTGCTGGCGGGTCGTCCGAGCGCTGTGTACGCGTCAAAGTAGATTACGTTCACGGATGCCCCATTGTCTACCAGCACCCTCTTCACGAGGAATCGGTCGATGATCGCGTCGATCACGAATGGCAGGGTGCTGTCCTTCGGGCTTCCCTCTTCGTCCCCGGCTGTGAAGCTAATGGTGGGCGTCTCCTTCCTTCCTGTTTTCTGCGTTCGTCCCGCCCCGATCGTCAGTACCTCCCTGCTCGAGCGATCGGGCGCCGACGTCCCTTCCTTGCGTTTACCCCTGGATATCGTGCTGATAGTCCCACGGGTCCTGGCGTTCGCCTGGCGTTGTCGCTCTTCCGCCCTAGGAGGGGTGGCCTGATCGTCCCTCTCCATATCCTCGAGGTCTTTCTTTAGCATGATGCAGCTGTTGGTACGGTGGGTGGCAGCGTTGTGGAATTCGCACCAGACGTCTGGGAGTCGGCCGGTCAGAGCTATCGCCTTCGTCATGTTGTTTGGTGGCGGTATTTGGTGTCGATGTAGGCGGAGCAGCTGCTTGGGTAACGGCTGGTCGATCGCATAGACGTCCTGTCCCCCTGGTCGGTATTGTGGCGCTGGCGGTAGACGGGCTCCCTGCTGCGCTGGTCCCCTTGTCTGGTTGTGGCGGTTGTCGTAGTAGCGGGAGGGTGGTCTCTGGTAGTTCTGCCTGTGCGTGTCCCGATTCCTCTTATAGCCCCCGGCTGGCCTCTCGTCGTCCGCTAGCTGTCGTGGCTGGGCGCTCGTCGTCTCTGGTCTGTTGGCGCTGGGTTCGGAGGCAAATCCGTACACTCGCGTTTCCACCAATGCCTTCTGCACAACCAGGTCCATGATCTTGTCGTAGTCGAGATGCTCCTTCCTCACTAGTTTCTCTACGAACGGGGTGGCGAGCAGGTTATCCATCAGGGCTACCTTGGCCACTCGCTTATCAAGGTCCCTGCATGTGCTCGCGAGCGTCCTCCATCGGTTGATATAGCTCGACAGGCTCTCGTCCATCCCTTGGCGGACCTTGAGGAGGATGCCCGTGGTGTTGTACTTGCCTTGGAGCCGATAGCGCTTCTGAAAGCTCTCCGCCAGCTCGAGGAATGAATGGATGGACCCTGGCTGTATTTCGTAAAACCATCTTCGCGCCTCCTCCGCCAGCGTTTTCTGGAACAGGAAACACAGGGTTGGGTCCGAATACCGGGTTCCGTCCGTGGTGGATCGAAACTCGTCCACGTGCGCACGTGGATCTCCGCTCCCGTCGAACCGAGCGATCTTTGTTATCTTCGCATGGGGGTCCCTCCCCCTCTCCAGTATATGCGCTGAGAACGGGCTGACCTGGGGGGCGAATGTCCCGCCCTGACCGGCCAGCTTGTCCTTGCACAGGCGCGAGACCTCCTCCGCCAGCTCCTCCATCCTCCGGAGGATCAGAGCACTGTTCGTCGGGGGCGCCGACTCTTCCACGGGTGAGGACGCTCGGGCCGCCCGTGCGCTGGTCCCGTCAAACAAGCATCGCTCCTCGCCGGCGGTCTCCTGGGTCTCCTCGTGCTGCCCCAGCTGCTGGCTAACGAGTGCGTCCAACTGCTCCTCCAGCCTCTGACGGATTTGGCGCTCATCTGCTCTCTCGAGCGCCGCCTCCCGTAATTCCTGGACCAGACTGCTGATGTGTTCCTCGCCGTCGTCCCTGTCGGTCGCTAGTACATACCGCCCCTGTGAGTCTGGCGGCGTCTCCCCATCGGGCGCGTTGCTGTCGTTAGTCACCGGGTTGAGCATGTAGACTTTTGATTTTTGTGGTGTTTATACGAGGTTTGCAATTTGTAAGTTTCCCACAGACGGCGCCAACTGTTTCTACCAAATTACGCGTGGGGGCGTAATGGGGCAGAAGCAAGTACGAGTACTCGTTCTTCCTTCGTCCGAACGTTGGGGCTGTTCGGATGGTCGGGCGTTCGCTCTCTCTTTCGGGTATGCGGACTCTCTCTTCTGACGGTCGACTCTTCCTTCGGGCGCTTCCTATTCTCTCTCGGGTGGTCGGGTGTGCGTGTTCACGTGCGGCTGTTAGAAGAATACAACAACAAACGGGCGGTTAGGGGTCAAGACGGGGTGGCCCACCTTCAACGCTCCGATGCCTAAGTCAGATGATGTATTGGATATAACAGTCAAGCGAACGTACGTGTGAATTGGGTAGGATGATATTGAGTCAATCCCCTTACCTGTAGTAAATGCCTTACCTATATAGGTGGTTGAGCTTGGTGCTTGATGGTGCTCTTCGATGTGGGACTGGTTGCACTTTGCTGGTGTGTGATCCGCGCATTCGGGTGTGCGCCCCACGGGCGCGTGCGCGCCCGAATGGGGTGGGTCTTGTGAGTGAAGTTGGAGCCTCCTTGGTGGTCTTTGGGGTGGTCTGGTAGGTGTTGACTACCTGCTTAAGTGGATAAGTATATTTAATCGGACAACTCATGCTATACAAACAGATGCAGAGTAGTTCGTTGGAGTTGGATGGTAGTAGGAATAAGTTTGGCCCAGTCAAAAATAAGTTTGAATCTTTGGACTTTAAAATGAAAGGTCGAGCTTGATGATAATAGGCCTCTTGATTTTTTTTGTTTTTTTGTTTGGTTTTTTTATCACTGAAGAGTTCAAAGTTGAAAAAAGTCTTATTTTGAGATATAAAACTTAATAATTAGTGATGATGTAAGAGCATCTACTCTCTACTTTTTCAATAAATCTATTGAAAAAATAGCTAAAAGTTCAAGTTTTAGGGAGTCAAAAAATTTTGTGCTCCAACCATACAAAACATTTGAAAATAATTAGGGAGCCACATTAAATTCATCTATATTTAAATGTATTTTTTAATAATTTCACTACAATTTTAAATTTATTTATGTTTAATAAAACTACAAAGAAATAGCGTAAATAATTTATAATATTTTTATTTAGAAATTGGTTATTTACAAGTTTGAACTCAATATTTTTGTTTTGAAAATTATTTGATTTACAAATAATGTATTTGTGACCAAAATAAAAATATTAGAAAATATAATAAATTACATTCTATATAAATTGTAATAATCATTCATAAACTACTTTCATTAATGCTTCAAAAACCTTAAGAGCTCGTTTCTCTCTTATTAGATTTATGAGCTTCCAAGAGTCTCCATATTTTGGGAGTCTAATAGGGAGTGTGAATGAGGTACTAAAATTTATTTTTTTTTAATTTTTTGTCTAAAGAGCTCTAAGAGGGAGCATCATTGAAGATGCTCTAAAGCTTTATAAATTTATAATGATAGATTTCCATCATATAGACATTGCACAATTAAAACTAGATATGCCAATAATGACTAATAACTTAAGCATTGAAATAGGTTTTACAATTGAATTCTCAAATTTAGGGTTGAGCATGTGGCGTCGGGCCATATCCTGTTCGAGTTTCAGAATGATCAGGTCAAACTTTTAACATGATCAATTCTGTCTCATTATAACCCGTTCGGAATAGAGATTTAGACGACTAAAAATTGATCCGAACCGTGTGTACCCACCCGAATCATTTCAAATTATAAGAAGTAAGTGCAGAAACAAATTATAATAAATTCGTAATGAGTACAACAACAAATGGTCACCAACCAATCCTCACCCCCAACAAGGTGTTTGTTTTGTTTTCTTGTTTCGGGGTCTTTCTTTAACGTTCGAGTCAATTTCCCTCCCTCCAAAAATGAAGAAAAGTCAATGTCTTCTCCTCCCTCCCAATAAGAACCAAGTAACATGCAAGTTGCAGTGCACCAATAATCCACACCATTTCTAACTAAGCCTTCAGAAAATGGGAGGTAACCATTCCAAAGCGCCGAAGAAGAAGCTCTCAGTCTCTGAACCCATGGCGGCGGCAGCCACTGCCCAAACCCAAAACACTGATGAGCCACAACCACCATCATGGGCAGAGCTTCTCGGCCAAAACAACGGGACGAACCTCCTGGACCCACTGGATCCCCACCTCCGCACCCTCATCCTCCGCTGCGGCGACTTCAGCCAAGCCACTTACGATACCTTCAACAACGACGCCAACTCCAAGTACGTCGGCTCCAGCCGCTACGGCCACTCCAACTTCTTCGACAAATTCATACTCCAAGACGCCCCCAACTACCAAATCGCCTCTTTCCTCTACGCCACCGCCCAGATCAGCGTTCCGGAGGCCCTCCTCCTCCACTCCATGTCCCGCGAGTATTGGGACCGCGAGTCCAACTGGATCGGCTACGTCGCCGTCACCACCGACTCCCACTCCAAAACCACCAGCAGGAGAGAAATCTATATCACCTGGCGCGGCACAACTCGAAACTACGAGTGGATTAATGTCATGGGCGCTGAGCTCTAGTCTGCCGACGCCCTCCTCAATCCCCACACCAACGATCAAGATGATTCCAGTAATGTCATCGTCGTCGACGCTGCTCTCCTCAATCCCCACACCAACGATCAAGATGATTCCAGTAATGTCATCGTCGTCGACGCTGCTCTCCTCAATCCCCACACCAACGATCAAGATGATTCCAGTAATGTCATCGTCGTCGACGCTGCTACTAGTACTAGTACTAGTGTTAGCAGTCCTAGTAGCAATAGCTACGACGAAGACGAAGACCCGAAAATAATGAGAGGATGGCTATCCATGTACACCTCTTCTGACGCCAACTCGGCCTTCACAACTCGGCCTCCACCATAATCACTCAACTGAAAGACAGGTACAAGGGAGAGAAGCTGAGCGTGGCTTTGACCGGATACAGCCGCGGTGCCAGCCTGGCAGTAGTAAAGGCATTTGACTTAGTAGAGAATGGGATCATCACCGACGACATTCCCGTGGCGGCTTTCGTCTTCGAGTGTCCACAAGTCAGAAACAAAGCCTTCAAGTCTAGAATAGCCAAGCATCCCAACCTCAAGATTCTACACGTGAAGAACGACATAGATTTTGTTAGTACGTGATGTTCTAAATCCAAAAAACATACTTCACTTGACACAAAAAGCCTAGAAACGCCATGGAAATGGCCATTTACCAGGCTCAGGGGCAGTCCGGTCTTTCCAGACCCATGTCGTACAACGCACGTCACGTGCAGGCTGTACTGACCTATCCGGTTGAATGACCAGTGCACCCTTGCGACACACACAAGGGCAGTTCGATCATAGCAGCATAATTTCATACGACGCACGTGATGGAGAGCAACGTGCATCACGTGTAGGGTGTAAGAAACAAGGCAACCATTGACCAACATACCCCTCAGTCACTCATGTGAGGATCAGTCTTTCCCACACACCAAAATGGTATGAAAACTAGTCCCACATCGAGAACCACCTTGAGTTGTCAAGATCATCTAACTATAAATGGGTGATATCAGCTCCAAGGAAGAGGTAATTCTATTTAACTTCTACTGTTACTTTACCCAGACAATTACATCATTCACTGACTTAAGCATCGGAGCGTCGAATGCGGGCCAATCCCGTCTCGATCTCTTAGGCTAAAACTGTTATTTTGCAGATAACGCAAGTGTTCTAGGTCCCTCACCAGAATGCTTGGGCGCAATCCTATATCCAAAATCTTCCCCCTCAACGGGACGGAACCTTTACGGATTTCGCCCAAAACAATTGGCGCCGTCTGGGGGAACGAATAAATTGTTCTCACCACATTAAAAAATTTGTTCCATTTTTTCTTTATGGCTACTAACGGCCAAGACGGCATGATCACCTCCGTTGGGGATCACTTGCGAATGTTTGAACCGCTCCAAACGCCCAGTGCCTCGTCAGGGCCTCCTGACACAGGTACATTCAACGGCATGGGAGCGTCATCCCAAACCGTTGCACCCAGCATCCCCGTTTATACCAACATAACTCACGTCCAACTACTAGCACAACTCGTTGAACACAGGGCGGAACAAGACGCAACCCAACATACCAACGAGCGTCTTAGTGAGACATCGCCCGCCATTGAGACACCTACTCCCCAGGACGTGACAACCTAAATCCTCGACCGACTGGCTAATTTTGAAAAGAACTAAGGCAGAGCCGCAACCATCATCACACAGTGTCATACACACCACGCACAACCGTGTTCTCCCTCTCCATCACCAATGTGGGGCGCCACCCAGGGGCAAAAGGATGGAAGGACGAACGTTACTCTGGGTGTGGGGATCTTGGCACCCATCTTGACCAATTTCTCTCTTTCACAGTCGGCCACAGATGAAAGGACCCAACCCTGATTTAGTTTCCTAAAACGGAATCAAACCCCTTCTGAAAACACGAACCAACAAAAAACATTAAAATTTCGGCAGAGTAACGCTACTAACGCGGAATTGCCTTTACCTGCACCCAGAAAATAACACTTCATCCTATGCCACAAAAACCAAACCGTGGGCACCAATCCCATCCGGATTTCTCATTATCATATCAATGACAATAAACAGTAAACATAACTGTATTATATAGAAAACCCGGGGAAAACCATATAAAATATGTATCAATATCGTATCAGAGTGACCTCTAGTGTATATATATAAAATATACAACAGTAGGCAAAACAAGAAACATACTAGAAAAGAAAGGTAGCTCGAACAACTAGCCTCCGACCGCGACGTGAGACACCAGAATCCGAACTGCAAACTGGGCACGGAAACCGAAAAGTCCAGGGGAAAGACATGAAAACCGTTAGAGTGAGTGGACGAAAATAAATGTCTTTCGCCGAATAATATATATCATAAAAACATATGCGAGTCTAAATGGATGAATATGACATAGTACACGAGGGAGACTCTAACTCCTCACGCGTAAAGAGCATGCAGCGTAAAACTCTGCGGGGTCACTCGTCACTCTTGGACATGTTCGCGCTAGTACAGTCGGAAACACGGGATCCCAGACCCACACGTGATTCTAGCCAGAAAGGCCTCAGGTCAGAGGTCTGCCCCCCCAGGTAAAGGCCTCGGGTCAGGGGTCACAGCCTCCCCTGGTAAACATCCTCGGGGATCAGCCGGGATGCAAGTGTATCGATACAACAATATATACTGTGACTGTACTCTGTGTAAACAAAATCATAAATAGTTTTATGCAAGTGTATAAAACATAATGTAAATGCAAATACGTAATACATAATTGTATAACACATGCTCATATAAATCATAATCTCATATGCATGCTCATGCTCGTAAAACGTGTATTAAAGACTCGCAACTAATCAGTGAAAAGAAATTGTCCACTCACAGACGAGCAAAGCGCACACTCGCGCTAATCACGTGGTCTGGCAGAAGATCCATCGCCCGAAGCACGATCTCGATCCCCTGAATAATCATAAAATATAACTGATCAAAAACGTAGTCCAACAAACTGTACCACACCTCGGAAACCAACCGTTTCCGGAAATATATAATGCAGTGCAAAATAATCGACGAAATTCCCGAAATCTCCACTCAAACCCTCGACTAAAAATCTGGTACCCAAATCAACTCGAAAATCTCAAGCTAATGATCGGGGTGCGAATACGAGCGAAACGACATATAACTCGACACATTTCCAAAAAAGTCAAACCTTCGCCGGAGCGCTGCCGTTGACCGCCGCCGCCGCCGGCAGCGCGGCGTCAATGTTGACGGATTCTGGCCAAACTTTCTTGAAATAAATTACTCCTCAAGCCCAACATATTTCTCTTCTACACCGAGACCCAATTCCAAGCCCACCGGCCAGAATTGAGCTCGAAACTCACGGAATCCATGGATTCCGATGAGATTCCGGCGAGCTTCAAACGGCAACCAAACCCAAATTCCTTCTACCAAAACCATCTATAGGTTGAGGGGAACCTTTCCCCCTAAAGCCCAGACCCCAAAAGTCGCCAGAGAAGGCCACCCGAATCCGACAAAATCACCCAACTTCATCGAACTCGTTCTCCCTCAATTCTCAACCAAATCAAGAAAGATTTTACCTTCCAACGTCGTGGCCTAAATCGGCCGGGAACAGAAGCTCCGACGGTGAACAGTAACCGAGTGAATAGTCCCCTCAGGTCAATGGGTTCAAATTTTGGTCAACGCTCGGTCAACGCCTCAAACAGTGTTTTCGACAATTTTTCGACTATTTCCGATATTTATACTCGCGTTTCGGGACGATTGACGGTCCAAACGGATAACAATCACGATTCGGATAAACTCGATACGAACGGATAAACTCGACGAAATTTCGCGATTTCAAATATTCATATTATATTCCTCGGTCGTCGAAATAATTATCCGGAATCGCCCACGAACTCGAAATCACGCGTACAACAACTCTCGAGAAGAGACTCAACTCAAATTCTCGCCCAATAATTAAGTCATGATCAAAGCCGCTAATTCGATTCATTACGGAAAACTGTGATTACGCGCAAATTCATGGATTAAGCCGATTACTCTATTGATTCTGTTCCGAGTCGTCACAACAGACATGACGACCCAACACTGTGTTATTTATTCCTCGAAACGCTCACGGGTGAGATGCTCAATTGGTTTTTTGAGCTGGCCCTAGGGTTCGTATTGTCTTTTGAAGAGCTTACGGACGCTTTTCTCATGCGGTATCGATTGCAAACACATCACAGCACCGCCAAATCTCTTTTCTCCATTCGGCAGGGAGGCTCTGAGAACCTGTCGGCCTATATCAACCGTTTCAGGGAGGCTGCTCAGCTTTGTTGAAATTTGGACAAATAGACGGCTCAGACAGCGTTGGTGGAGGAACTTCAACCTTCACTCTTCAAAGAAAAATTGATCCGCAAGGATCAACTCACATACGAGGACACCCTCGATATGATGGTCGAGAAGGCTGAGGTCCACAGCCATGTCTGGGGCCCACGAGATAGCTATGCACCTCCCAATCGGCATGGCTCTAAGGGTAAACATTACCGCTCACGCACATTCTAACAGAAGCGACACCGTTCCCACACTCTAGAGCGGAAGAAAAGCCCGCTTAGGCAACACACCCCAGAACGTCGTCGATCCCCTGTCCGAAGCAGGCACAGCGCCACGGAAGGACATGGTTCTTCCATTCAAAACCCACGACGGCCACCTAAATCTCAAAAGCATCGTTCTCCCGATCGAGCGGTCTACACCGTTACGAATGCCACCTATGCAAAGATCTTCGCCAACAACAAACATGTGATAGCTCAGCCCAAACCCAAGACGCGTAAGGCACCACTGAGGAATACCGGCAATTAGTGTAAATATCATGAATCAGAAACCCACAACACAGAAGATTGAAGCGTTTTGAAGAAAATCATACAAGAGCTATTGGATAAAGGCGAGCTCAACTAGTATCACGTTGATGGAGGCAACCAGATCACATTCATCGAGTCTAGGAAAGACATTTCAACAATCTATGGACGTAAACGACGGGCAGACGCCCCTTCTCGAGAAATGTTGTCTATCGCATCAGGCTCCGAACCTAAGGCGCAACGCCGTTCCTGGGAGCCAATCACCTTTTTTGATGTAGATGAGCTAGGAGTTCCTCCGAAGGACGCTCCATTTGTCATTGACGCCTTCATATATCGTTGTAAGGTAAGTCGCGTCCTCATCGACTCAGGCTCGGGCACCAACGTGATCTTCCTCATCGCATATGAACAGTTGAAACAACCTGGCCATTTCTTATCACAGGACAACGAATCCCTCGTGAGCTTCTCAGGTGACGTCGTCTACCCTCTTGGTAACAATTACATACGTCTAGGCCTGGACGCCATCAGCTCTCCTCAAAGGGAAGTTTTTACACATTTTATTATGGTAGATTTACATTCTTCTTACAATGTAATTCTTGGTTGTTCGACCCTCAAAAAATTGTTTTAGCCATTACGGCCAGTCACATCTTATACATGCAATTCCCAACGGATTTTGGCACAGGTTCTGTACGTGGATACAGCTTCGTAGTGCGCCCGATCAACCCTCAAACCGGTCACGTTATACGCCAAGAAGTTATGAAAGTGGCAAACACACCCGTCTCAGACATGAAAATGGAGAAGCCTGATGATCCAAGGGACGGTGTGAACTCTCTTAGACCTGTTGACACGAGGGACTCTACCATCAAAGTTGAGGTCGATCCAGCTCACCCCGAACGCAAGGTCCGCATCGGTGCCATTACAGACGTCAGTATCAAGACGGAGTTGATCAATCTTCTTCAGGAGTACAACATCGTCTTTGCATGGTCTTATGCCGATATGCCTAGTATCTCTACCGATTTAATTTCTCACAGGTTAAGCATCACCCCAAACAGTAAGCCAGTCAAGCAAAAAGCGTCATGCATACAACGCCGAGTGTTATGCCGCGATGAACGCTGAGGTGGAATGCCTCCTCAGGATGGGTTTTATACGGCCAATCCACTATCCCAAATGAATATCTAATGCTGTCATGGTTCTAAAGAGCAACGGGAGTTGGCAAATGTGCGTCGACTACACAAATTTGAACAAGGCATGCCTTAAAGACAACTTCCCGCTTCCCAGAATAGACCAACTCGTGTACGCAACAGTCAGATATGAACTCCTCTCAACGCTAGACGCATACTCTGGTTACAACCAGATTTTCATGAACCCGGAAGAACAAGAAGCTAAGACGTTCACCACTGACAAGAGCCTCTATTGCTATGTGGTCATGCCATTCAGACTCAAGAACGCAGGCTCCACTTACCAGCAATTCATGACACACATTTTTCGCGACGTCAACGGCTCCGTTGTGAAAGTATAAATAAACGACATCCTGGTCAAAAGTTAAATGGCTAAGGGCTACATCGCCAACCTCTGCATCGTCTTCCAAATCCTGATGGAACATAATGTTCGCCTCAACCTTGCAAAATGCACGTTCGGCGTCACCGCCAGCAAATTCTTAGGGTACATAGTCGGCCAGAGGGGTATCGAGGCAAACCCCGAAAATGTCAAAGCCATCATGGACATGAAACCTCTTGTGAACAAGAAGGAAATGCAAAGCCTTACAGGTAAGCTTGCTTCCCTAAACCGTTTCATCTCTCAATTTTTTGAAAAATGTGAACCGTTCTTCAAGGTCATACGCCTTGCCCACAGCAACCACTCCATCGACTGGACGCCTACCTTTCAGAACGTATTCCAACAAATCAAGCTATACCTAGCTTCCATTCCCACACTTTCGAGACCAGTGCAGAGCGAAACACTTTATATATACTTGGCTTTCTCTCTCACAGTCGTTAGCTCCGCCCTAGTGCGACGCGGCGCTGATGTTGAACACCCTGTCTTCTTTACAGGAAAGGGACTCACCGGAGTAGAGAAACGCTACCCAGCATTTGACAAGTGGGCCTTCGCCCTCGTCACAGCTGCTCGACGCTTAAGGCCCTATTTCCAAGCGCACAAAATCCAGGTTCTCACAAACCTCCCATTAAAGCAAGTGCTCCAGTCTCCTGACCACAGTAACCGTCTCAGCAAATGGTCCATTGAGCTTAGTGAATTCGACATCAAATACAAACCCAGAATGACCATCAAGATCCAAGCTGTAGCCGATTTCATAACCAAATACACTAAAGTCGAACCTGAGATCGAACAGGCCCGTCTTGCCACCGCATCGCCCTCCGCTACCACTCCAACATCACGATGGAACTTGTACGTTAATGGTTTAGCCACCAAAATGGACAGTGGTGCAGGCATTATACTTACCGGACCAAACACCGCCAACGTTGAGTACGCTTTATGATTCAACTTCAAAGCATCAAACAACGAGGCTGAATACGAAGCACTTATAGCTGGCTTATAGTTAGCATGTATCTCAGACGCTTCAGACTTAAACATCTTCAGTGACTCTTAGCTCGTGGTCATCCAAGTTAAAGGGGACGTTGAGACCAAGGATGATTCCATGGTAGCATACCTGGCATTGGGAAAATACTATCTTTCCAAGAAATTTTACAATATAACCCAAGTGCCAAGAGAGCAGAACGCTAACGCAGATTCCCTGGCACGTCTTGCAACGGCCAAAACGACACAAGGTTCGTTCTCACCCAGGGTCGAGACACTAGTTAAATCGAGCATCCATAGGAGCTACCTCGAGATATTAACTGTTGAGCCTGCTGAACCAGACTGGCTCGATCCTATCTTGGCTTATAAGATAAATGGGACCTTGCCTGCAAGCAAAATGGAAGCCAAAACGATCATCGCTAGGGCTGTTAACTTCAACATTCGTGGTGGTCACCTATATAGGCAGAGACACGCCTAGCCCAACTTTAGATGCCTCCCCACAAAGGTAGGATGATCACTCCTGGAAGACACACACAGTGGGCAATGCGAGCATCATGCTAGAACCCGTTCCATCGCTCACAAGGCAATACAATATGGCTTCTGGTGGCCCACCATTCACGCAGATGCATCGGAGATCACAAATGCATGTAAATCTTGCCAGTTCCACGCCTATCGAACGCACTAGCCCGCTACACCACTCTACATCATCCTGTCCCCAATATCATTCACGCAATTGGGTCTAGATCTCATAGGCTAACTGCCAAAGACCAAGGGCCAATACCGTTACGCGATAGTCATTATTGACTATCACACCAAGTTCATTGAGGCTGAACCACTCGTCAAGATCACGATGAAGAAGGTCAAAAGTTTCCTTTGGAGAACGCTCTTCTGCCGCTACGATGCCCCGATCAACATTATCACTGATAACGACACGTAATTCAACAATCTCGAACTCTTATCATTCTACAAGAAGCAGGGAACTAATATCCTCTTCTCCTTACCTGCTAACCCTTAATGCAACAGATAGGTCGAGGCAGCTAACAAAATAATCAAGGAAGGCCTAAAACGTAAACTTCATGCAATGCGACGAGGCAGCCCAAACTTTCGACGATGGGCCAAGCTCCTTCCCGAGATCCTATGGTCAATTCGCACAACCGCCACAATGGCTACAACGGCTACAGGTGAAACGCCTTACTCCCTTACTTTTGGCAAAGAGGCACTGTTCCCCCTGGAGCTAACTTACCAGAGCCCGAGGGTGGAGGCATTTGACCCTGAGAAGAATGGAGTTGGCTTGCGCTTGGACAACGACCTGCTAGAAGAAAAGCGGAATGCAACCAACTACCACAACGCAACCAACAAAGAAAAGGTGGCGCACTTGTACAACCAACGCGTTCGCGCTCGTCAACTCTAAGTGGGACACTGGGTCTTCAGGGCCATTCAGAGGAAGGTAAAAAGTGTGCGACCAGTTTGGGAAGGGCCATACAAGATCGTAGACGTCGCCAGCCCAGACACATTCTACCTCAGTGAGAAGGACGGCATCATTCTATCTCACTCATGGAACATTGAGCACCTACAAAAATACTATCACTAGCGCGTCCCGCACCGCTACGCATATATTTTTGCTCTTGTTCTCAAGTTTATTATATTTTTTTTGTAAGTCACCATGTGACCACCTGGAGAATGTACAACGCTTTATGCTATTGAAACGCGATCACATTTGGTGCTTATACTGTGCTTGTCTACGATCCACATGTTCTCTATTACTTCTAACGCTAAGCTTCTACGTTCGAATAATAAGGCAACTCACCACATATATCCATTCAATACATAAACGCATAGTGCATAACAATCAACACAACAAAAATATTTGCAACCCAGGCAAAGTAACAAAATGCTGAATACATAAAGAGAGAGAAAAGGCAACGTCCACGTTAAAAATACAAATACCAATAGCCCACAAACGGGTCCAAAAAAGCAGAATCATACAGGCTTCATTCATCTTTGGCAGGCTCATCCTCAACGACGTCATCGCTAAAATCTACGTCATCCTCATCCTCCTCCCCTGTCACTCCACCATCATCGTCATCATTAAAGAGGTGAAGCGTACCCGCAGCCCGATCAACCTGATACTGTTTCACGTCGAAGTACTTGGATTTCTCCAATACCTTCATTACCCGCAACACAGTCTAAAATTTAAGATGCAAATATCTCTCAGACGCAAGGAAAGTTTTCACTGTCTTCTCCTCAAGCTTGATGCATGAGCTGTCATCCAGAACGAATGACCTCAACTGAGCGCACTCCTCTTCCAACTTAGAACGATCTTCTTCATGCTGGCATCGAAGTGCGTCTAGCTCGAGTTGAAGGTCGTTCAGCCTCCCCTGCAGCTCCTCAATCTTCTTTACACCCTCAAGATGGCTTTCCTCATGCGTATCCAAACGGATGTGAGCAGCATCCAGATTTGACCGCAGCTCAGCCACCATCTTCTCCAACTCAGCCTTGGACGCAGTCAGCTCCTCGGCGCGACGCTCAAACATGGCATTTTTCTTTTTGTTTTTTTCCTCCGAGTTCGCGCTCCTAAACAGTGCATCCTGCGTCCTTTGCCTGGATTCAGTCAGCACCTTCACTTTTGCCTCGAGACGGCTAACCTGTTCCCGAGTTTGATCGAGGTTATCTGGGCCATCAATGCCTCCAACCATCAGGATTTGTTGGTGCATATCGTGCACCAACCGAGCAACATCCACCATCAACTTAGCTCACGCTCTCCCCCGACCCAACTCAACGGCACAAAGCCGTTGTTCCTTAGCCACCTCCGGTGTAACGGCCTTCCTACTAAAGGCAAGGAAGCGTTCCACCAGGTCCCTGGATAGATCAGCCTTAGTCGAGTCAAGGACGTCTTGATTAACGCCAGGAGAGACAGACAACGCCGGGACGGTTTTCTCGGCCCGGGCAACCATGACGGGAGGCAAGGGGGCACGAGAGGCAGTCGATACAAGATCAGGATAGGGACGAGTGATGGCACGTTCTCCCCCCTGCACTACAACACTAGGAGGATCACTCACGGGCACATCATGTCGAGGAGGAGTACGCCCCGTGCCCAACTTAGTGTTTGAATCGCTTAAACCCACAAGGGATCGGGAGCCGCTTCCAGAGTGCGATGCTGACGACGTCGAATTGGCCTTAGCCTTAGGAACAAAAGCAGTTCTCATCTTCAAACGACGAGCTTCGGGAGGACCTTCCGCTTTTTGTTTCCCATTATCGGCTCGATGGTGTTTGGGCTCGGTGGGACCAGCAGCAGCACCCAATGGAGGAATCACCACTTGACGAGCATTCAACTCCTCGTGCTCAGGATGGGGAACCTTTTTCTAAACAACTGAAGTCCAAACCAACTTCCCATCTGCATCCTAAATTAACTTGGCTGTTTTGGTGCCCTACTGAAGAACCAAGTTGAGCATTCCACAGAGTTTTGCGTTTGCCATTGCTCCCTTTGTGTTGAAAGCTCTTTTCCCTGCTTAAGGATGACACCAACCAACAAGGACAACTCAACACAAAGGCAAAAGGCAAATGCAAAACAAACACAGACAATACACACGTACTGGGAAGACGAAAGATCATTCATTTCGCAACGAAGTCGAAATGCAACTGTAACGACCCGAACCAGAAATGGTATGTTAATTGGCTTGAATTGCGAGTTTCAAGATTAGTCGCAGTTTTGTCGTAATTGGTCAATATGGCGGGTTTTTTCACGACTTAATTATCAGACACGAATTTGGTTTGAGTTCCTTCACGGAAATTGTAGAGGATCTAATTTCGAGTTCGTAGGAGGTTTCAGAGGATTTGTTAGATAATCGGAGAATATAAAATGAATATTTGAAATTATCGCCGAGTTAGTCGTACTTATCCGTTTGTGTTTGAGTTATCCGAATCGTGAATTTGGTCGGTTCGCGACGTATAAATATCGAAATAGTCGTAGAATTGTCGAAATGTCGCATTTGAGCCGAGTTGACCTGTTTGACCGAGCAAAACCCGAGTTAACCGAGTCACCCGGATTGACCCGCTCGAGTTGACAACTCGCCGCCGTGGTTCTTGCCGGAAAACGGCATGGTTGCCAGAAAGAAGGGTAGGGATTTAAAGCTCTCCTCTAGGGTCATTGATTGATGTATTTATTGGGTTGTTTTGTGTTGATTTTGTTGGAGTATTGCGGAGGTGAAATTGGACGAAATCGGTGGGTTTGGGGGGATGTTTTCCGGCGATATCACGATGGGGTTTTTGGGTGGAATAGGTTGGGCTTGAGTTTGGGATGGAAACCGTTGAGTTTGGGAGGACGAGGTGGCTCCACGGTGGAATATTTCACCGGCTAAGTTTTCCGGCCGGTTTGGATTCCTTGGGTTTCGAGGCAATTTCCGGCCACGGTGGTGGTTAGATGGTGG
The DNA here is from genome assembly GCA_946800695.1 of Geum urbanum. Lineage (NCBI taxonomy): Eukaryota > Viridiplantae > Streptophyta > Magnoliopsida > Rosales > Rosaceae > Geum > Geum urbanum. Next base: position 35,160,367 of record OX326997.1, on the reverse strand, counting down.
TGGTCCTTTGAGGAAAGATGTTGGGTTTGAAGAGAGGAAGATTTTGAGGTATGGGTCACTGGAGAATGTCACCATTGATGCTGCGCCGTCGCCGCCGGCGGCAGTCAATGATGGAGATCCGACGAGGTTGACTTTTTGGGACTTTTGGAAATTTTTATATCGTTTTACTCGTAATCGCGTCCCGGTCATAGTCGTGAGGTTTTTTAGTTGAATTGAGTATTCTATTTTGGGATGAGGGTTGTTTGGGTGTATTTTAAGAATTTTGTGATCCTCATCGATATTTCGAGCGATACGTCTTTCGAGAACGCGGGGTTCTCGACGTATTTGCTCCGTATGTTGTGTTTCAATATGTATTGATCGTATCCCTATTATTTAGGTGATCGGGATCGAGTGTTTGGTGAAGGATCTTAGGTCGGACCTCAGAGTTAGATACATACTGTGAGTGGACATTTTATTTTCACAGTTGAATTGCGAGTCTTGATTTATGCATTTTATAAGTATACATTTATGATTATGCATTTACCTTATGCATTTATGATTATGCACTTCATGATTATGCATGTGTATGGAAAGGATTTATGATTTGGTTTGCACAGAGTACATTCTCGGATATAGAGGTATGCATTGATGCTTTAGCTTCTCGGCTGATCCCGAGATGCTCCGGGGGGGACAGATATCCTGACCCGAAGTCTTTCAGACTTATATTAATCACGTGTGGGTCTGGGGTCCCGTGATTAGACTGTACTATGCGGAGGAGTCCATGAGTGACCTCGTAGGATTTTACGTGCATATTTATGGATCTGGGAAAATGTACCTGGTCTGGATTTTCATGTTCATTTACTCGCATTATGCTTTTATGAGCATATATTTGGGAAAGACATATTATTATTTTCGTCCACTCACTCTAACAATTTTATTTGTCTTCCCCTGGGCTTTTCGATTTCCTTTGTCCAGTTTGCAGTTTGAATTCCAGGGTTGCACGTCAACGGTGGAGACGTAGAGTTCATATCACACTTTAGTTCGAGTAGGTTCCTTATTCGACCTACTAATTGTATATTATGTGTATAGGAGTCGCTCTGAATACTTATGTTGTGTTTTCAGTTGAGTTTACTTCTGAATGTTTCTGGATTTCTTGTAAAGCTTTTGGTTTATTATATATATGATGTTGAGAAATCCGGATGGGGAATGGGGCCCCACGGTTTGGCTTTTGTGGAATATTCGAAGTGTCTTTCTTTGCAGGTTCTAATAATGTTCACGTGTTTTAAAGTAAACTCTGGCAAAAAAAAATTTTTAAGGTCATATTTCGAAGGGGTTTGATTTCAATTTTGGCAACTAAATCAGGGTCGGGTCCTTTCAGTTAGTATCAGAGCATTAGGTTTCTAGTTCTGTAGACTCTTGTAGTTGTGTTACTAAGGACATTTGAGAATGTACACCATTTCAGAAGTGATGACCCGACCGGCCATTTGAGAATGTACAGACAGAGTTCCTATTGATACTCCTTGTCCAATGTTTAAAGAGATGTTCATGCCTCAGTATTTCAATCCAGCTACTCAGCAGCGAAAATATGAGTTTACTAATATGAAGCAGGGGAGTATGTCAGTGCTTGAGTATCAGGATAAGTTCACTCGTTTGTCTCAGTTTGCACGTGATATGGTGGCATCAGAGGAAGCCAAGTGCTGGAGGTTTGAGTTGGGTTTGAATCTGAATATCAAGGGGACTTTGACCACTATGCCTCGAGATAACTTCGATGAGTTTGTTAGTGCTGCATTCAGAGGTGAGGACATCGAGAGGGAGAGACAGATGCGGTTTCAGACGCGTCGATTTGAAGAGGGTCGACCTAGCCAGGGTGCTTTGAAGAGGTTGAGTTCAGGTACTTCTGGATCAACATCATCTTCAGGTAGTGGATCTCACAGATATCCTACTAGCACTCCTAGACAGAGTTATAGATGGAGGAGGGGTCGACCGCAGAGGCAGTAGTCGAGTGGGAGTTCTAGTGGATCGAGTTATCCTCGACCTTCCTTTGGCATACCAGCTACACCGAGGGAATCTCCATTGTGCAATGACTGCTACAGATATCACTTTGGTCAGTGTCAGTATGGCACCTCAACTTGTTACCATTGTGGCCAGGTGGGTCACTTTGCGAGAGAGTGTCCTCAGCTTGGCACTTTTGGTGGTGTTGTAGATCAGAGTACTAGACGAGATCAGGGTACTGCTTCTGGTGATCGTGCAACACAGTCTTCTGGACAGGGTGGTCAGCAGAATTGCGGCCAGTGTGGACAACCAGCAGGACAGGCCCGAGTTCATGCCATGTCTCTACGTGAGGGCAGAGCTTCCCCAAAGGTTATCATCGGCACGTTTACTAGATCCAGGGGCTACGCATTCATTCATGTCATATAGATTAGCATCATTAGCTACTATACCTACATCTCCACTCCTTAGTATGTGGGGAGTGTTGTATCCATCTGGCGAGGTAGTGTGTGTCGGGTGGGTATATAGAAATTGTGAGATTTTGATTGGAGATTACGGGTTAGCCGCGGATTTGATGCTGCTGTATATTGTGGATTTTGACGTGATTTTGGGTATGGATTTCTTGGAGAACCATTGGGCTGTTCTTGACTGTCACAAGAATGAGGTTGTTTTCACGATTCCAGGCATGCCGGAAATCTTGTTTCGGGGTGAAAAGAATGAAGGTTGAACAGATGATGAGGAAGGGTTGTGTGGCTTACCTAGCACATGTAATTGATACGAGTGTCCGTGTACCGGACATTGGTGATATTGCGGTGGTTTGTGAGTATCCAGATGTGTTTCCCGAGTACTTACCCGGTATTCCTCCAATAAGAGAGATTGACTTCACCATCGAATTACTTCCAAGTACCGGACCTATTTCACAGACACCCTATCGTATGGCACCAGCGGAGTTGAGGGAGTTGCAGAGTTAACTTTAGGAATTGTTTGAGAAAGGCTTCATACGACCTAGTGTTTTACCTTGGGGTGCTCCAGTGTTGTTTGTGAGGAAGAAGGATGGTTCGATGAGGCTATGCATTGATTATCGGATTGATGATTTGTTCGATCAGCTAAAAGGAGCTTCAGTTTTCTCGAAGATTGATCTCAGGTATGGATACCATCAGCTACCGATTCGGGAGTCCGATGTGGACAAGACGGCGTTTCGGTCACGTTATGGGCACTATGAGTTCCTTCTTATGCCGTTTGGGTTGACCAATGTGCCAGTTGCTTTCATGGATCTGATGAATCAGATTTTCAGATGTTATCTGGACAAGTTCGTCTTTGTGTTCATCGACGACATCCTGATCTATTCCAGGAGTGTGGGGCAACACAAGAAGCATTTGCATGCAGTCGTGCAGACTTTACGAGACGCGCAGTTGTACGCCAAGTTCAGCAAATGTGAATTTTGGCTAGATAGTGTAAAGTTTCTGGGTCACGTGATATCAGCTGAGGGAGTCAGCGTAGATCTTGATAAGATTGATGTCGTATTGAATTGGAGTAGACCTACCAACGTGGCAGAGATATGGAGTTTCTTGGGCTTAGCAGGCTACTATTGCCGATTCGTACATGACTTTTCGTCGATAGCGACACCACTCACCCGTTTGATGAAGAAAGGAGTCAAGTTTGAATGGTCTGATGCTTACGAGGAAAGTTACTTGACTTTGAAGGAGAAGTTGACTACTGCACCAGTATTGACTTTACCTGACGATAGCGGTGAGTTTGTGGTGTATAGTGATGCTTCGAAGTTAGGTCTGGGTTGTGTCTTGATGCAGCCTGGACAGGTAGTGGCAGATGGTTCGAGACAGTTGAAACCACACGAAGTTAACTATCCTACTCATGATCTGGAGTTAGCTGCCATTGTGTTAGCATTGAAGAGTTGGAGACACTACTTGTACGGAGCGCAGTGCAAGATTTACACCGATCCTAAAAGTCTTACCCCAGATTTGAACATGAGGCAGTGGAGATGGATGGAGCTGATTAACGATTATGACTGCACTTTCGAGTATCATCCAGGGAAGGCTAACGTGGTTGCAGATTCTCTTAGTCGAAAACACGCTGCTTCTCTCTTCCATGTACGTGTTGCTAGACTGTCACTTTTGATAGAGTTGCGAGCAACAGGAGCATAGTTGGAATGGAATGATGATGGAGCATTGTTGGCCAGCTTCCAAGTCCGTCCGATGTTACTTGATCAAGTTCGTGAAGCTCAAGATTCAGATGTCTATCTGTTGAGCAAGAAGAATTCGATTCAGAATAGTGTACCGACCGAGTTTCAGATGAGGAGTGATGGCACTTTGATGGCACTTTGATGTTCAGGGGGAGATTATGTGTACCCAGAGATGAGGATTTGAAGAAGGAAATACTCGATGAAGCCCATTGTTCTGCATATGCTATGCATGCGGGTAGTACAAAGATGTTCCGGACACTTAAAGCTCATTATTGGTGGCAAAACATGAAGAGGGAAATAGCAATGTATGTGAGCAGATGCCTGATTTGTCAGCAAGTGAAGGCAAAACGTCAGAAACCGGTAGGTAAACTACAACGTTTAGAGATTCCAGTGTCGAAATGAGAGCATATCACCATGGATTTTGCGTATCAATTACCTCGTACTTCTGGTGGTAGTACTAGTATTTGGGTGATTGTGGATCACCTTACGAAGTTAGCTCATTTCCTTCCACTTCCAGGAAAGCTTCCCGTGAGCAGATTGGCAAAGCTATACTTGAAAGAGGTTATGAGATTGCATGGTGTACCTGTGTCTATAGTTTCTGATCAGGATAGTCAATTCACGTCCGAATTTTGGCAGGCATTGCAGAAGGCAATGGGGACTAGACTACACTTTAGCACAGCTTTTCATCCTCAGTCAGATGGTCAGTCGGAGAGGACTATTCAGACTCTGGAAGATATGTTGCGATCCTGTGTTTTGCAGTTCAAAGGGAATTGGGATCAGCAACTTCATTTGATTGAGTTTGCATACAACAATAGCTATCAGGCTAGCATTGGTATGGCACCTTGCGAGGCATTGTACGGCAAACAGTGTCGAACTCCATTGTGTTGGAGTGAAGTTGGTGAGAAATAGCTTCTTGGTCCTGATTTGGTGAAAAGTACCACGGAAGATGTTCAAGTTATTCGGGACAGATTGAAGGCTGCATAGGATCGACAAAAGAGTTATGCTGACCTGAGGAGGAAGGATCTCGAGTTTGAGGTTGGTGATTGGGTTTTCCTGAAACTTTCTCCTTGGAGGGGTGTTGTTCGTTTCGGGAAGCGCGGTAAACTTCGGCCGCGATATGTTGGCCCATATGAGATCACTGAGCGAGTCGGTGCTGTGGCGTACAGGTTGGCATTACCATCTGAGATGGCCAGGGTACATGATGTGTTCCATGTGTCTATGTTGCGGAAGTACATTTCCGATCCATCTCATGTGTTGACACCGTATCAGCTTCCTATACGGGGGGACTTGACCTATGTGGAGGAACCAGTTCAGATTCTTGATCGGAAGGTCTAGGAGTTACGACATAGAGCCATTCCTCTTGTGAAGGTATTGTGGCATAATCATTCAGATGAAGAGGCTACCTGGGAGACGAGCAGCACATGCGTGAGCAGTATCCCTATCTCTTCAGCTAGCAGGTATGTAAATTTCGAGGACGAAATTTTTGTTAAAGGGGTAGATTTGGAACGACCCGAACCGGAAATGGTATGTTAATCGGCTTGAATTGCGAGTTTCACGATTAGTCTCGGTTTTGTCGTAATTGGTCAATATAGCGAATTTGTCCACGACTTAATTATCGGACACAAATTTGGTTTGAGTTCCTTCGCGGAAATTGTAAAGGATTTGATTTCGAGTTCGTATAATCGAAGAATATAAAATGAATATTTGAAATTATCACCGAGTTAGTCATACTTTTCCTTTTGGGTTTGAGTTATCCGAATCGTGAATTTGGTTGGTTCGCGACGTATAAATATCGAAATAGTTGTAGAATTGTCGAAAAGTCACATTTGGGCAGAGTTGGCCTGTTTGACCGAGCCAGACCCGAGTTGACCGAGTCACCCGAGTTGACCCGCTGGAGTTCACAACTCGCCGCCGTGGTTCTTGCCGGAAAATGGCACGGTTGTTGAAAAGAAAGGTAGGGATTTAAAGCTCTCCTCTACGGCCATTGATTGATGTATTTATTGGGTTGTTTTGTGTTGATTTTGTTGGAGTATTGTGGAGGTGAAATTGGACGGAATCGATGGGTTTGGGGGGAGGTTTTCCGGCGGTATTCCGATGGGGTTTTTGGGTGGAATAGGTTGGGCTTGAGCTTGAGATGGAAACCCTTGAGTTTGGGAGGACGAGGTGGCTCCACGGTGGAGTATTTCACTGGCAAAGTTTTCCTGCCGGTTTGGATTCCTTGGGTTTCGAGGCAATTTCCGACCACGGTGGTGGTTGGATGGTGGTGGTCCTTTGAGGAAAGATGTTGGGTTTGAAGAGAGCAAGAATTTGAGGTATGGTTCGCCGGAGAATGTCACCGTTGACGACGCGCCGCCGCCGGCAGTGGCGGTCAACGACGGAGATCCGGCGAGGTTGACTTTTTGGGACTTTTGGAGATTTTTATACCGTTTTGCTCGTAATTGCGTCCCGGTCGTAGTCATGAGATTTTTGAGTTGAATTGAGTATTCTATTTTGGGACGAGGGTTGTTTGGGTCTATTTTGGGAATTTTGTTATCCTCGTCGATATTTCGAGCGATACGTCTTTCGAGAACGCGGAGTTCTCGACGTATTAGCTCCGTATTTTGTGTTTCAATATGTATTGATCGTATCCCTGTTATTCAGGTGATCGGGATCGAGTGTTTGGTGAGGGATCTTCCGCCGGACCTCAGAGTTATCTTCGTACTGTAAGTGGAAATTTTATTTTCACAGTTGAATTGCGAGTCTTGATTTATGCATTTTATGAATATACATTTATGATCATGCATTTACGTTATGCATTTATGATTATGCACTTTACGATTATGTATGTTTATGGAAATGATTTATGATTTGGTTTTCATAGAGTACAGTCCCGGATATAGAGATATGCATAGATGCTTTAGCTTCTCGGCTGATCCCCGAGATGCTCTGGGGGGGACAGATATCCTGATCTGAGGTCTTTCAGACTTATATTAATCATGTGTGGGTCTGGGATCCCGTGATTAGACTGTACTATGCGGAGGAGTCCATAAGTGACCTTGCAGGATTTTACGTGCATATTTATGGATCAGGGAAAATATATCTTGTCGGGATTTTCATGTGCATTGACTCACATTATGCTTTTATGAGCATATATTTGGGAAAGACATATTATTATTTTCGTCCACTCACTTTAACGATTTTATTTGTCTTCCCCTGGGCTTTTTGATTTCCTTTGCCCAGTTTGCAGTTTGAATTCCAGGGTTGCACGTCGACGGTGGAGGCGTAGAGTTCAGATCACACTTCAGTTCGAGTAGGTTCCTTGTTCGACCTACTAGTTGTATATTATGTGTATAGGAGTCGCTCTGAATACTTATGTTGTGTTTTCAGTTGAGTTTACTCCTGAATGTTTCTAGATTTCTTGTAAAGCTTTTGGTTTATTATATATATGATGTTGAGAAATCCGGATGGGGAACGAAGCCCCACGGTTTGGCTTTTGTGGAATATTTGAAGTGTGTTTCTTTGCAGGTTCTAATATTGGTTCACGTGTTTTAAAGTAAACTTTGGCAAAAAAAAAGTTTAAAGGTCATGTTTTTGAAGGGGTTTGATTTCGATTTAGGCAACTAAATCGGGGTCAGGTCCTTTCAGCAACAACGCCCAATAACTGCGGCAAGCTTCAGGACGGTCTCAATAATACAATACATGCTCCAAACACAATCGCTCCTTCTCACATGGAGGAAAATAGTACTCCACTACAAAAAAGAAAAAACCAAGTCAGTACAGCTCGACGCAATAAAGCAAGATGAGTAACAGACGCATACAAGAAACAACAAACGCATATTCAAAGGTACAACTTAACGGCTCAAACCTAGTCGGGAAGTTTGGGCAAAAATCAACACCCGTACGATCCCCAAACTCCCAGTTTCCACCCACAAGGAACGTCTTCTTGCGCCACTCGCCAGCAGAAGACTGCACGCTCTGGAAGCACCACCGCTTCCCTTCCTTCGGTGCCATCGTAACAGTTCCTAAGTCGAAATCTCGTCGCGCATACACAGGTTTGCAGAAATTCCCCAATTTTTGCAATGGTAGGGCAACCCATCATGGAGAGTCTGAACACATTGTATAAACAAGTCAGAATCCTTACAAAGATAGGCCCGCACTGACCCAAAGTGATTCCCCAATGGGAAAGCACAAGCTGAAAGAACGGATGAAGAGGCAGGTTAATCTCGTTCTTCAGGTGCCACTCGTATGCACACGTGAAACCTTCAGGAGGGTTGGTAAATGTTTCACCTGGTCCCAACGGCCTCAGCACGACGCTATCCCGCGGCACACTATACTTATCATAAAAACTCTGGCACTCTGCCTCCAAGCACGACACGATGGGCTCTTGGATAGTGTGACGACCCGGACCAGAATCAGCAGTATGATCAGCTATATACGTGAGCTACTGTGTAGTCGCAGAGTTTCGACAGCATTTGAACCGCCAGTTTTCTTAACGACTTAATTATTGGCCGAGAATTGGAGCTGAGTCTCTTCTCGAGAGTCGTTCTACATGTGATTACAAGTTTGTGGGCGGTTCCGGATCGTTAGTTGGACGACCGAGGAATTAGTTATGAATATTTGAAGTTCGGATTTAAATGGTGGGCTACTTAACGACTAAATTACCGGTCAAGAATTTCGTTTCGGCTTCTTCACGGAAGTTGTTCAAAATTTAATTTCGAATCCGTGGGAACTTCTGGAGCATGATTTGGAGTTACGAGGAATTAGTTGCGAATTTTGCCGTTTGTTGATTATTTAGTCGATTTAATGTGTGTTGCTTCGAAGGGTTGACTTTTTATCCATTTGGTTGATGTGTTTGACTTCGGGTGATTATTAAAGAACATGTCGAGACGAGTTTGTGGCCGCGAGAATTACGGATATTCAAAGTTTGTCGAAATATGTAATTTTGGGGTTTCCTTTTTGGGAAAGTTTCTATATTGGTCATGTATATAAATAGAAGAGTTTCCTTAATAGGTAAGTCAACACTTTCATTAATCAGTTTGACCCGGTCAACTCGGTTTGACCGAGCTGTGGAGGGGGTGGCGGGATGGTGCTTCGGCTCGCCGGCGACGGTGCCATTTCCGGCCACCTCCGAGCATGGCGCCTGTTCCAATCGACTCGGCCAAGTCTCCCGATCCCAATTCCGGTCTTGTTTTACGGCGAGGCTCGCCGGAGTGAGAGGTAATTCCGGCCGAAATGGAGGAATTTTGAGGTTAATGGTGGATATCGATTCGAACCGAATTGAACTTCAAGAGGTACTGGGTTTTGTAGCCCTCTTCATTGTGATTCTAACCATATAAACATGGTGTTCTAATTCGATTTGAGTGTGGAGAATTTTGAGATTGAAATTTGTGGAACAATTCGGTTTTTCGTGAAATTGGGTGAGTTAGAGTTTGAATTGGACTTGGTTGCAGTTATAAAAGTTGCTCCGCCGGAAAATTTTCAGGTTGAAGGTGGCGCCGCCGTGGGCGGTGGTCAACGCGGCGGTCAACGGCGGTCTAGTTTGACTTTTTCTAGTTTTCGACAAGTTACATGTCATTTGACTCGAAATCGCGCCCCGATCGCAGTAGGGAGGTTCGTTTTTCGAGTTGAGCGTCCGAACGTAAAGCGAGGTATTGTGGTGTACATATACGGATTTTCGACGATTCGTCGTATTCGGATTTCGTATTTCCGAGGACGGTGGTTTCTCGTGGTTTGTTTTGTATTGTCGGATTGTGACTTTGAATATTGGACATTGTGAATATTCAGGGGTTCGTGATCATTTGTTTGGCGAGGGACTTTCCCCCGGATCACGGGTTAACGCGTTACGCGTTACGCTAGTCTGTGAGTGGACAATTTCTTTTCACGGAATTCTTGCGAGTCTTTTATATGATTTTCGAACTTGAGCATGCGTATTGAGATTACGAATTGCATGAGCATGTGTTTTATGATTATACGATATACTTATACGAATATACGTATACGAGTATGCATACACTTATATGCTGTTTCGTGCATTTGCATCGAAATGTTTATGATTTGGTTTACACAGAGTACAGTCTTGGTTACGTTGTTGTATCGATACACTTGCCTCTCGGCTGATCCCCGATGGTAGGCCATACCAGGAGGGGCGTATCCCCGACTGACCGGTGAGGGGCGTTTCCCCGGATCCGAGGCCATTTCTGGCTAGAATCACGTGGAAGTCAGGGACTCCGTGGTTCTGACTGTACTAGCACGGTGTGTGTCCATGAGTGACCCCGTGGGATTTTTACTTGCATGCTCAGTACGCTGGAGGATTATGGTTTTACCTCGTGTACTTTATTATTTCTATTTACCTGGACTCGCATATGTTTTTATAACATATATATTAACTGGTGAAAGACATTTATTTTCGTCCACTCACTCTAACGTGTTTATTGTCTTTCCCCTGGGCTTTTCGGTTTCCGTGCCCAGTTTGCAGTTCAGGCTCTGGTGTCCCACGTCGTGGTCGGAGGCATAGTGCTCGAGCTACTTTGTTTCATCCAGTAGGTTTATTGTTCTACCTACTGTAGTTTGCGTTTAGGATTATGTATTAGATGTCGCTCTGAGCTTCCTATTGAATACGTTATACGATTTTACACCGGATTTCAGTAAAGTATAGATATATTTATTGATTTACTTTACTGTTGATATATTGAGAAATCCGGATGGGATTGGTGCCCACGGTTTGCTTTTTGTGGCATAGGATGAAGTGTATTTTCCGCGTGCAGGTAATGGCAATTCTACGTTAGTAGCGAAACTCTGCCCAAATTTCGGAAAGTTTTTGTTGGTTCGTGTTTTCGAAGGGGTTTGATTCCGATTTAGGAAGCTAAATCGGGGTTGGGTCCTTTCAGCTTGGTATCAGAGCATTAGGTTATAGGTTTTGTAGACTTCTGTAGTTGTGTTTACTAAGGATATTTGAGAATGTACAGCATGTCTGGAATGGTGACCCGACCGGCCGGCGGATAATCATCAAATTCCGGGTGTTGTATGCTTTCAAATATTTGAAGTTCCATGATTATGTTCCACTTGTTGTGAACGATATTGTATTCATTAGGATGCCTCCTGACGTGCTTTCCGTGTCGTTTCGGTTGTGGATCCTGTTGAGGATCAATCGACGCGCGATTTGCCAGAGATTGTGGATTTGGATGAGTATTCAGAGTTCAGAGAATTGTGTGACACGGTTGCCTGTGGATGTGTATATGAGCGTCTACATGTTGCCTCAGAGCTGAGATTTGTGGCAGTGATGTTTGCCTGAGTCAGATTGTTGTATTTGGTGGGCTGATATTGTGTGAGTTCCGGTTGCGACTCCATGGCCTATATTCAGGGTGTTGTGTATACGGTATTGGTTTATCAGGCTACCCAGCATTCGAATGTGGAGTGTTTACCCACCTGAGGCAGAGATGCATTGTCCACATGTTTGTTTCCGTTTGCACGTGTTATGTGGCTTCAGAGGGAGCTATGCACGAGGTTTGAGATGAGTTTGAACCTGAGTATCAGAGAGAGTCTGATTGATGTGCCTCGAGACATCTGTGAGGAGCTTAGTGTGTTGCACTCAGTGGCGAGGCTATTTTGAGGGAAAGATATACACGGTTTTCGAGGTGATGGTTTGAGGAAAGTGGACTTGGTTGAGAGATTTTGATGAGGTTGAGTTCCGACATTTCGGGATCAGTGACTTCATCAGGCTGTGACCTTATCAATTATGTTGTGGATCCTCTGCTGATCTGTTTAATGATGGCGGAGATCACGGTGTAGCGGACTTGCTCCTGTGGCATGAGTTTGGGCGATCATTGGTGATCCTTTCACGCAGCAGGTGTTGCAGTGATTTGTGTTCGTGGAGCATTTTCAGTTGCTGTTTCGGTGGCGAGGAGGGTCACGTTACGAGGGAACGCCCCTAGCCAGCTGTTGTAGTGGTTCGGTAACTCAGAGTTTACGAGGAGATCCTCATGTTGTTCCTGGAGTTTGACCAACGTACTCTTTTGACGAGTTATTCAGCAAGTCGCAATTGATGTGTGCGGCTAGTTAGGCATGTTGGAGTTTGTGCCATGACCTTGTTTGAGGACAGACTTTTCTCCGAGGTTACTGTTGTTTGATATCCATGGCTATTGTACCTGCATCTCCACTTCCAAGGTTTTGGAGAATGTTGTATCCATCTGGTGGTCGCGAGATCCTTGTTGGAGGATATGGCTTAGCCGTGGATCTGTTATAGCTGGACATTGTGGTTTTGGTATGATTGTGAGTATGGACTTACTGACAAAGCATTTGAGCTGTGTTCGAGTACCTCGAGGAGGAGGTTGTGTTTCGACGACCAGATTTTTCCCGAGATGCTGTTTCGTGGTGATGGTCGAGCAGATGGTGGAGACAAGTTGTGTTATTTGCCTAGCTCATTTTGTGGATACTATGGTTGCTGTGTCCGACATTGGTGACATTGTGGTGGTTCCCGAGTTTCCAGGTGTGTTTTGGAGGAGTTACCAGGTGTCCCTCCAGTGCGGGAGACCGACTACACCATTGAGTTTGTACCGGGCGCTGGACTCATTTTACCGACACCTTGTCGTTCTGAGCCAGCGGAGTTGATAGAGCTATAGTTTTGACTCCAGGAGATGCTGGAGGAGATTTCAGGAGACTTTGTGCGACCCCGCATATTTGCGTGGGGTGCTCCTGCATTGTTTGTGTGGTTGTTGGATGATTCGACATGGTGGTGTATTGACTACCGGAAGCCTGATTCGCTTCAGAGGAGAGTGAGTATCCTTCGCTTCGGAATGACGATTGGTGTGATCAGCTTGTGAGAGCTTCAGTTTTGACGAAGATTGATTCCAGATCCGGATACCATCAGCTATGGTTTGATGAGTCAGATGTGGCTATGTTGGCTTTCGGATCCCGGTGCGGACATCATGAGTTCTTGGTCACGCTGTTGGGTTGACCAATGCCCCGTAGATCGTGTGGACTTGATGGACCATGTGTTTAGACAGTTTCTGGACGAGTTGCAGTCATGTTCGTGGCAACGTTCTGATGTACTCCGAGAGTGTGGACCAGTACTTGGAGCAGTTGCGAGCGGTTTTGTGGACTTCGCGAGACGATTAGCTATTTGTGAAGTTCAGCCAGTGTGAGTTTTGGCCGATTAGCGTAACTATTTTGAGCTGTGTGATGCTAGCCGAGGGAGTTGGCATGGATCCTGATCAGTTAGAAGCCGTATTGATTTGGGGATTGCCCTACTATTGTACCAGAGATCAGGAGTCTCTTGGGTTTTGGCAGGCTATTACCGACGGCTTGTGCAGGATTTTCTTGGATTGCCACTCTACTTTCCGGATTGACGAAGAAGGTGTCAAGTTCGAGTGGTTCGATGCACGCGAGGAGAGTTACTTACTCCTACGGGAGGGTTGACTGTTGTTTCGGTTTTGACCTTACCTTTCGACCGCGATGAGTTCGTGGGTCATGGCAATGCATCGAGGTTTGGATTTGGTTACGTTTTGATGCTGTGTAGCAGAGCAGTGGCTCATGGTTACGGGCAGTGGAGACATTATGGAGCTACGAATCCTATGTATGATTTGGGTGTAGCTATTCTTATGTTAGCATCAGAGAGTTTGAGACTCTACAGCTACGGCGTGCAACGAGGTGTAGGACATGTACTGATCACTTGAGTTTCATCCACTTGCATTTTCGGCCAGATTTGGGCTTGAGGCAGTGTTGATGGATGGAGTCGACTCACGACTATGGCTGTACATTTGAGCTTGTTCGGGAAAGGCTAGAGGATGTACTTTGATCATCCGTCTGGGATGTTGTTGCTGATGCATTCAGTCGAGAATCGGGAGTTTCAGTGTTTCATGTGAGTGTGGCTCGATTTTCCGTATTAGCCGAGTTATGGGCTACGAGAGCTGAGTTCGAGTGTGATGATGTTGAAACTCATTGTTTTGCGCGCGTTTGGCGCTAGTGGTACGGAGATGTATCAGATACTTCGAGTTTATTACCCGTGACGTAACATGAAGAGTAATGTAGCAGCTTGTGTGTACTGATGCCACATTCGTCGACTGGAGATGGCTAGGAGGCAGAGACGTGCCGAGATGTGTCAGCCACTTGAGATTTCCGGTTAGACGTGGCGGTTGCTGTTGTGATTGTGTATGTTTGTACGCACTTTGGTTGTGATACCAGTTGTCAGGTCTTTGTGGACAGTTTGATGAACTTGGTACGTTTCCTTGTACTTTCGGAGACGATTTCAGTGGCAGGCTGGTATAGCTGTGTTTGACGGAGATTGTCCATCTACGAGGTGTACCTGTGTCCCAGTTCGCTGAACGAGGTAATCAGCTACGACAAAGTGTTGGCAAGCTTTGCAGCGAGCATTGGGGATCAGATTACGAGTTAGTACCGGATCTTATCCTCGGATTGGCGAGTGATCTTCGAGGACTATTCAGGCCTTGGAGGGCATGTTGTGTATCTCGGTATTGCAGTTCCGGAGGATTTGGGACCAGCAGTTTGAACGGTTTGAGTTTGCTTGCAATACCAGTTTGTTGACCACTGTGATTCTGATGCTGCATGATGTCGTTTTGAGGAACGATGTTGTACTCCATTGTGTTGGAGCGAGTTTGGTTTGAGTATGAGTTGACGTTTGATTCTGATTTTGTGGAATGTGCTACCACAGACTGTCAGATTAGCGGTATGGGTTGATTATTGCCCGAGTTCGATATTTGAGTTATGTTAATATGTGCAGTTTGAGTTGAGATTTGCTATGTTATTTTGATCCGCGTGTGGTCATAGGCGAGTTTGTGTTATGCCGTATGGTTCGGCATCGCCTATAGTGTTGGTTTTTATGTGAGTTGTGTTCCGTGTCGCGGAACTGTGTTTCAGGTTGGTTTCGCATTCTGTACCCTGTTTGTTCCTTATGTAGGAACACTTGGAGATTGTGTGAGCCAGTTCAGATTTGTGATTTGAGGGTACAGGGATTCCAGCACAGAGTTATCTCCTATTATGGAGTCTGTTATCAGAATTGTTCAGTTGACGTTACCACTGAGCAGTTGAGCAGTATGCAGAGGCAGTGCTCCTATGTGTAGTTGGCAGACTTGGAAATTTCGAGGTCGAAATTTTTCTAAGGGGGGTGGATTTGTGACGACCCGGACCAGATTCAGCAGTATGATCAGCTATATACGTGAGCTACTGTGTAGTCGCAGAGTTTCGACAGCATTTGAACCGCCAGTTTTCTTAACGACTTAATTATTGGCCGAGAATTGGAGCTGAGTCTCTTCTCGAGAGTCGTTCTACATGTGATTACGAGTTCGTGGGCGGTTCCGGATCGTTAGTTGGACGACCGAGGAATTAGTTATGAATATTTGAAGTTCGGATTTAAATGGTGGGCTACTTAACGACTAAATTACCGGTCAAGAATTTGGTTTCGGCTTCTTCACGGAAGTTGTTCAGAATTTAATTTCGAATCCGTGGGAACTTCTGGAGCATGATTTGGAGTTACGAGGAATTAGTTGCGAATTTTTCCGTTTGTTGATTATTTAGTCGATTTAATGTGTGTTGCTTCGAAGAGTTGACTTTTTATCAGTTTGGTTGATGTGTTTGACTTTGGGTGATTATTAAAGAACATGTCGAGACGAGTTTGTGGCCGCGAGAATTATCGGAATCGGAGTTACGACACGAGAATTACGGATATTCAAAGTTTGTCGAAATATGTAATTTTGGGGTTTCCTTTTTGGGAAAGTTTCTATATTGGTCATGTATATAAATAGAAGAGTTTCCTTAATAGGTAAGTCAACACTTTCATTAATCAGTTTGACCCGGTCAACTCGGTTTGACCGAGCTGTGGAGGGGGTGGCGCGATGGTGGTTCGGCTCGTCGGCGACGGTGCCATTTCCGGCCACCTCCGAGCATGGCGCCTGTTCCAATCGACTCGGCCAAGTCTCCCGATCCCAATTCCGGTCTTGTTTTACGGCGAGGCTCGCCGGAGTGAGAGGTAATTCCGGCCGAAATGGAGGAATTTTGAGGTTAATGGTGGATATCGATTCGGACCGAATTGAACTTCAAGAGGTACTGGGTTTTGTAGCCCTCTTCATTGTGATTCTAACCATATAAACATGGTGTTCTAATTCGATTTGAGTGTGGAGAATTTTGAGATTGAAATTTGTGGAACAATTCAGTTTTTCGTGAAAGTGGGTGAGTTAGAGTTTGAATTGGACTTGGTTGTAGTTATAAAAGTTGCTCAGTGGGTGATTTTGCATGGAATAGGGGTTGATCCGCCGGAAAATTTTCAGGTTGAAGGTGGCGCCGCCGTGGGCGGTGGTCAACGCGGCGGTCAACGGCGGTCCAGTTTGACTTTTTCTAGTTTTCGACAAGTTGCATGTCATTTGACTCGAAATCGCGTCCCGATCGCAGTGGGGAGGTTCGTTTTTCGAGTTGAGCGTCCGAACGTAAAGCGAGGTATTGTGGTGTACATATACGGATTTTCGACGATTCGTCGTATTCAGATTTCGTATTTCCGAGGACGGTGGTTTCTCGTGGTTTGTTTTGTATTGTCGGATTGTGACTTTGAATATTGGACATTGTGAATATTCAGGGGTTCGTGATCATTTGTTTGGCGAGGGACTTTCCCCCGGATCACGGGTTAACGCGTTACGCGTTACGCTAGTCTGTGAGTGGACAATTTCTTTTCACGGAATTCTTGCGAGTCTTTTATATGATTTTCGAACTTGAGCATGCGTATTGAGATTACGAATTGCATGAGCATGTGTTTTATGATTATACGATATACTTATACGAATATACGTATACGAGTATGCATACACTTATATGCTGTTTCGTGCATTTGCATCGAAATGTTTATGATTTGGTTTACACAGAGTACAGTCTTGGTTACGTTGTTGTATCGATACACTTGCCTCTCGGCTGATCCCCGATGGTAGGCCATACCAGGAGGGGCGTATTCCCGACTGACCGGTGAGGGGCGTTTCCCCGGATCCGAGGCCATTTCTGGCTAGAATCACGTGGAAGTCAGGGACTCCGTGGTTCTGACTGTACTAGCACGGTGTGTGTCCATGAGTGACCCCGTGGGATTTTTACTTGCATGCTCAGTACGCTGGAGGATTATGGTTTTACCTCGTGTACTTTATTATTTCTATTTACCTGGACTCGCATATGTTTTTATAACATATATATTAACTGGTGAAAGACATTTATTTTCGTCCACTCACTCTAACGTGTTTATTGTCTTTCCCCTGGGCTTTTCGGTTTCCGTGCCCAGTTTGCAGTTCAGGCTCTGGTGTCCCACGTCGTGGTCGGAGGCATAGTGCTCGAGCTACTTTGTTTCATCCAGTAGGTTTATTGTTCTACCTACTGTAGTTTGCGTTTAGGATTATGTATTAGATGTCGCTCTGAGCTTCCTATTGAATACGTTATACGATTTTACACCGGATTTCAGTAAAGTATAGATATATTTATTGATTTACTTTACTGTTGATATATTGAGAAATCCGGATGGGATTGGTGCCCACGGTTTGCTTTTTGTGGCATAGGATGAAGTGTATTTTCCGCGTGCAGGTAATGGCAATTCTACGTTAGTAGCGAAACTCTGCCCAAATTTCGGAAAATTTTTGTTGGTTCGTGTTTTCGAAGGGGTTTGATTCCGATTTAGGAAGCTAAATCGGGGTTGGGTCCTTTCAGATAGGCATCCCGTCCTCAAAAAATCAAAGGATGGCACCTCCCTTCAGGTTTCGCAGCTTATCTTCTGCAATTTGAGACGTCGACGTCCTGGCCCCACTCTGTTGGCGTTGAGAGTCCTCTGACGCCTCAACCCCTACAAAGGCTGGAAGAAGCCATTTCTGACGCTGCAGTCAACAAGAGGGGTCCAGCGTCAGGAGGAATAAAACTCAGAGGGTCAGGACTAAGCATAACGCGCCTAGACTCTATACTACTAGATGATGATGACGACAACGGATAAGAAAGCGTTTGACTAATACTGAACGACTCCAGCGAAATCCCGAACTTTTGATTCAACTCCGTAACGCCTACATAAATCTTAGGGCGCCTTCTCTTACCGTTAACTATCATATGCGTCTCATCGCTGGATACACACACAGGGGAGCGTGGATTCATGGTCTCAACGCAAACGGCAGGACCGCGTTGAGCACCACAGATGTTGTCGTTCAACCCAGGGAGGCTATTAGGGTACAGGAACATAGGGACAGATCTTGTCATTGATACTAGGAAGTCCCCCTACTTGAAGGACTCGAAAGACCCTGGGGACTGGCACAACTTGCAGGCCATGCTTCATATAGTGGAGGGGTGGAATGGAGAGAAAGGTGAGTTCGAGCTCAGGGTTAAGAGGAGTATGGCCTTGGTTAATAAGTCGTGCGATTTTCTAAAGGCAGAGTGTGGGGTGCCGGCGATGTGGTGGGTTGAGAAGAATAAAGGGGTGGTGAGGGATGAGAGTACTGGAGAGTGGTTTTCTCCTCCGCCGGCCGACGAGGACCTGCCCGTACCGGAATATTGAGATGCCGGTCAGATAAATACATGTGCGTTGCAATTTGCAAATGTGTTGAATTGTTGATAGCATCCCTTGGTTGTTGGCCGCTGGCAAGACGCGCGGACAGAGACATCGTGCTTCTGTAGCTGTCGTTTTCGTTTATTTTCATTTGTTTTGGTATTCATAAGTGGAGGCTTTATCCAAGGTGGGATACCGATAATAAGATTAGTGGTTCACATTGTAAATCAGTAGATTTGAAGGAAAAAAAAGTTGTTCCTCATGTATATGTGTCCTCTATGGTAGAGATACTCTTACGTAACAGCTTGTGTATACTGTATTCCTGAATATAACTGGATAAATCGTCTGTGATTCTAAAGTCTCGGAAAGGGATACAACTATCATATACACTCCCTTGAAGAGTTTAGAATTGACAGCCATCTAAGCATGGTAATCTTTTAATCTTTGGTTTAACCCAGAGCGAAGAGAAGGCGAAAATGCGCCGCCGAAGTGGCGTGCAAAATTTATAGTGCTCTGGAATACAAAAACTCCTCAATTATGAAAAGTGTATAGAAAACAAAAGGCAGGATTTACAAGGGCACGGCACGGCACTGCAAATAGAAAAACTGAGGAAAGTAAGGGTTCAATTATGCAAACAATACATTGCTGAAACTGTTTGATATTTGATCATTTCTGGGAACATATCTTATAGGAACAAGTACTTGATGCACCAAACACAGACCTCTGAAATAAATACAGATTGAGGTGAAGACTATTTAGTTCAAACTCAAACTACAGACTGAAGTGCAAAACATGATTAGTTCAAACCTAACAGCCAAGAGTCTTCTGTTCCTTTCCAGGCTTCTTTATTTCTTTCCACGCAGTTTTGCTCCAAGAGCTCTCTCTAACTTGCCAATCACCTGTTGGTTTGGAATAGCTTTCCCAGACTCGTACTCTTGGATCACTTGAGGCTTCTCATTGATAATCTGCAAATAACTCCAGATAGTTACTAACCAAATCTATATATATATAATTAAATATACAGGGAGAAACAGAGAGAGAATAGAGGAGTAATTTACTTGAGCAAGTTGAGCCTGGGTAAGCTTCTTATCCATTCGAGCTTGCATAATAGCTTTCTTCAGCTCACTTGGGACACGCTCATCTGTAATCAGAAGAGATGACTCAGCATATGAAAACAGAAAATCAAAACAAAAGATAGTGCCAAGTCGGAAAAAAAAAATAGTGCATTGGAGGATTGCTTCAAAATATTTTAGCTCGACCAAAAA
Organism: Geum urbanum; assembly: GCA_946800695.1. Classification (NCBI taxonomy): domain Eukaryota; kingdom Viridiplantae; phylum Streptophyta; class Magnoliopsida; order Rosales; family Rosaceae; genus Geum; species Geum urbanum. Next base: position 35,140,452 of record OX326997.1, on the reverse strand, counting down.
TGTAACCAGTGTTCAAACACTAAGCCTCATTTAGAGCTTGTAACAAGGACAACTGCAAATGCAAACAGCCACATAAAACAAAGAGGGCTCTACAAGGACCACCATCACAGATATTATGCCAGATGCATGGACCCTATAAGAGCAAAGGCCAATCTCAAAAATTCAGCCAACAGATAAATCATCCCAAAGTATGAACATGCAAACAGGCTACAAAAAGAACCCATTAGGACACAAGAGAAGGGAAAAATCAAAATCAATTATTTGATCGGGCAGCCTACCAAAAAGAACGCAAAATCATACAGCAATAAGGGAAGGATGTATATAGGGTAAATCATAATCTTCTTCATCCTTTTCCAATCTTTCAATAACACAATTGCAACATTTCACCTCTAGGAAAAATCATCGTCCCCTCCTTTTTCACAATTCAATTCTCATGTCAAACGTAAATTTCAGAAGCAGAATACAAGATTCCAAAAAAATACTACTTCTTTTGGTCTGTATAACAGGTATAGTCTATCATTAAAGAGGGAACAAATTATGTCACACACAGAAGGAAAGAAAACTCTAGATGTAAGTAAGAACAGAAATTGTAGAAGGAATAATGAATCAGCGGAAACAGGTCAATGGCTTATGCCACCCAGGGGTATTGGGATGAATGATTCACTAATGTATACCGCTCCTTTGTTGATGGCTATTGCCAATTTGTAACATCCATTTTGCAGTTTAACCAAACGTCTAAAGAAAACAAAACTCAAGGAATAATTTATGAACACTCTTGGTATAATAGATTATGAACTATGCAAAACTGGCAGAGTGAAACACTTCAACATATAGGGGCAGCTCACTGGCTTGCAACATTGGGGTCACGGGGGATAAACAGTTAAACACACAAAACAGGTCGCAGGTAAAACAGTATAGAATAAAATAAAAAAGCTCAGAGAAGACTCTCAGCTCATTTGAGAAAGTTATATCAATTTCACATTCCAAAAAAATAAATAGAAATTTCATTTATGCATAGTGTGGTGAAACGATGAACTTACGAGCAAGAACTTCTGTCTCCTCGTCAAGCTTCCTTGTGTTTAGAGAAGTGCTGCTGGAGGCTGCCCTGTTAGATCCAGCAGTAGCTGCAAAAGGAAAGTACAAAAACGTTCAGAACCGAAGGAGCATATCTTGTGCAGTAGAGTCAGTATTTCAAAAAATTATCAGATGTAGTCATAACACCCACACAATGAAAGAATTTGCTACAGAAAAATCATCTGTCCTCTAAGTGTCATGTAATAGCTAGATACAACTATACACATCAACAAATGATGGAACATATTTAAGTCATGTACACATACAAGGGATACAATTAAACAAATTAGTCAACACAATGGAGCCCGAACGATCATTCTTATTTTCTGAATTCAGCATCAGCCAAAACAAAACCATTAGACATCCAAAATGTTTTCAATCCTCTCAAATATCGTAAAATACATCGAAAATAATACAAAATTTACATAATGTTGTTCATTATCGATGTGACGAGACCCAGATGATACCGGATTTCGTTGGTACAATGTCAATGACTCTAAATTGAAATTTAAAAGGGCATCAGGGTAGAGAAGCAATCCTAAATGTGGCACATGTCGAGAGCTAGGAGCAGCAAAAGCTGCATGTCTTTGTTACGCGTTAATATATAACCCAATTCAAAATTAACAAGTAGTCAACTCGAGCATCAAGAATTCTTCGTTTCAAGTCACATAACTAAGTTATCAAACTATCGTTGTCAGGATTTATCCATATAATAAATGAAAGAACAGCGCAAATACACAAGAAAGAGAGGAGGGTAAACCTTTCTTGACGGTCTCGATCTCAGCGCCGGCGCGGCGAGCAGCGTTGACGGCTTTCTCGTCCTTCTTGGCGGCGGCGTTGGGTGCCTTCTTCCTGATGACGACTGGTTCCCAGTCCTGTGAGATTGGTCCGATTCCTGACATGGCTGCCTGCCCTAATCGATCTAGAGTCGAGTGGTATATGAATATGTGAGATAGCGAAGGGAGGGAGTTTTGGGGTTAGGTTTCAAGCTCTGTAAATTGGAAGGCCACGGGTTTGTACGCCTCAATCTTGTTTTATACCGGCTTTTTTTGTTGTGTAGAAACGTTTTGGAACAAAGATGTCGAGGTCGGAAGGGAAAGCCTTGGTTGGGGCTAGGCTAACCCCAACTTCAAAAACAAAACAAAAAAGCAGATGTCGGGTGTTTTTTGGAATTTTTTCTTTTCACAAAATTCGATTAAACTTTATTTTTATTGTAGGAGAAAGTGGAATAGACAGAAAGTATTTATCTTTTCCATTGATAAAATGCTTTAAATACAGGTTGATACAATCTGTTACAATAACTATCCCAATATAACAGAGATTCTTTGTATCTATCTAATCAATATTCATATCTAATTAGGACAAGACACACACCGGGATTAATAGAGAATAAATCTCCTTAAACACTCCATCTTATGTCGATAGCTGTAAGAATGATGCATGACTTGTTGTCTCATTAAAAATCTCGCCAAGCAAACAAAAACCTCATGGATAAAACAAAAGCTTAGTCTAAGGGAAAAATAGTACAACGTATCAACTACTAAAACTACTACATGTGAGGTAGACTCCTCCTGATGTCTACAGAAATGTAACTCCCCCTGACTGTAAACTCAGTCTAGGAGTTCTGATAACCTGCGCATACAAATGCTTCTCACATGTTTCACAAAAATAGATTTAGGAAGTGACTTGGTAAACAAGTCTGCAGCATTATCAACAAGGGTTTGCTTTGTTGATCTCCAAGATATCACAATGTTTCCTATAGTGAAAACATAACCGATCTGTGAACAACCTTTGTGTGGGTCAGAGAGGTACCAAGCATCAGCAAATTCAACCAACTCATCAACCGGTGTTTTGGAATATGGGATAGCATGAAAACTATTCGAAACAGGACCATTTTTCGACAGGTCGAGAGAATCCCTCGACGGGTCGAGGGAATGACTCTTGTCGATCCAGGGTACAGGCTTCGACGAGTCAAGGAAAATCTTCGACGGGTCAAAATCTCTAGAATTTGCTTCAACTTTCTCTTTTCTGAGAATCTCATGTTTTTCTCTGTATTCTTTGTAAGGGAAGAATAAACTCATGTCGATGGAACCTTTCAATTATCTAAAGAGTTGTTTCTCTCCGTTCCAATGACGTTGAGTTGGTGCAGAGCTAAATCTTGCCAACAAGTTCACTGAGAATGCAATATCTGGACATGTGCATTGATCTAAATACAACAAAGCTCTAATAGCACTAAGATATGGAATTTTAGCTCCCAAGATCTCCTCATCATCATCTAACGGATGAAGCGGATCTTTCTTGGGGTCCAAACTACGAACAACCATTGGTGTATTAACAGGATGTGCTTTGTCCATATTAAATCGCCTGAGCATCTTTTGAACATAAGCAGACTGGTGAATAAGAATTCCACCAACTCGATGTTCTAGCTCTAATCCGAGACAAAATCGAGTCCTACCAAGGTCTTTCATCTCAAATTCAGATTTCAAATAGCAAATAGTCTTATTGATCTCTTCAAGAGTTTCGATGATATTCATATCATCAACATAGACATCAACTATAGCAAATCCTGAACTTGTTCTTTTAATGAACACGCAAGGGCATAAATCATCATTCTTATATCCCTTCCCAATCAAGTAGTCACTGAGGCGTGTATACCACATCCTACCATATTGCTTCAATCCATGCAGTGAACGTCTCAACTTTATAACATGACACTCTGTGGTCTAGAGTTACTTGATTTAAGTATAGCAATGTCATCTGGCGCTCTCATGTATATCTCTGAATCAAGATCCACATAGAGATATGCAGTAACCACATCCATCAGCTGCATACTAAGCTTTTCGGACACTACCAAACTTATCAGGTAGTAGAAGATGATGAAGTCCATAACTGGAGAATACGTCTCCTCATAATCAATTCTAGGGCGCTGAGAGAAACTCTGCGCTACAAGTCTAGCTTTATAATGCAAGATCTCATTCTTCTCATTACGCTTCTGAACAAAGATCCATTTATGTCCAACTGGCTTAAAATTCAGTGGGCATAGCACAACCGGACCGAAAACTTACCTTTTATTTAGAGAGTCTAGTTCAGCCTGGATTGCTTCCTTCCATTTCGGCCAATCTTCTCTACGTTGACATTCATCAACTGAGTGGGATTCCACTTCATCGTCGTCAATAATTTCCCGAGTGACAGAATAAGCAAACATATCATCAACTAACATGGAAGATCTATCCATAAGAACATGCGCATCATTTGTTCTAAGTGAGATTTTTGAGTTCTCTGATATCACAAAAGGTTCTGCAGCGTCCCCCAGAGATGCCAATTGTGATTCAAGGACATAACCATAATCAGAGACAATCTAATGTGAAGGATTCACAACGTTGATGATAAGTGGATCTTTGGGTGCCTTGATGGCTTGCCTTTTAACCGGCGGCTCATCTGTGAATTTTCTTGGTCTCCCCCTCTTTCTGGTGGGAGCTGAGGCCGAAGCAACACCATCCACATGAGCAGAAGGAACGCCTCCTTGCCCAGTGTTGCTATTTACAAATCCCTTTACCAAGATTTTCAACCTTGCAGGAACATTAGCAGCAGATATATCCGATCTCGTTACTTTAGCAATATCAGCAAATGAATTAGGCATGTAGTCTGCCTCTTGCTAAAGATCGAGTATCCTACGCACTTCTATCTCACTCTGAGACATGCATGGGTCATGATGAGACACAGTGGGATCAAACCACGTCAATTCCTGACGTTGAACTGAAATAGAACAATTCCTATCTCCCCCTAACGCCGGGAAATATGTCTCATCGTATTGACAATCTGTAAATCTAGCAGTAAAGAGATCTCCTGTTGAAGGTTCAAGATAGCGGATTATCTTCGGTGATTCGAAACCAACGTAAATGCCCAATCTTCATTTAGGACCCATCTTAGTACGTTGTGGAGGCGCAATAGGCACATAAACCGTGCAACCAAAAATGCATAAATGTGAAATGTCAGGCTCATATCCAGTTACCAACTAGTACACACTAAATGGTTGACGAGCAACAGGTTTAAAACGAAGGAGCATTGCTGCGTGTAACATTGCATAACCTCAAGAAGAGACCGATAAATTTGTATGCATTACCAAATCTCTAGACACAAGCTATAACCGCTTGATATGAGCCTTTGCTAAACCATTCTGAGAATGGACGTGGGGAACGGGATGTTCAACATCAATCCCAAGAGACATGCAGTAATCATCAAAAAAATTCGTTGTAAACTCTCCTGCATTATCCAATCGAATAGACGTGATTGGATGGTCCAGGTGGCGAGCCCGGAGCTTAATGATTTGAGCTAGGAGTTTTGTAAACGCAGCATTCCTTGTGGATAGTAAAGCAACGTATGAGCATCGCATTGATGCGTCTATCAAAACCATGAAATATTTAAATGGTCCGCATTCAGGTTTGATAGGTCCACAAATATCACCTTGGATCCTTTGTAAGAATGGAATATTTTTATTGTTATCAACAACAAAAGAAGGACAAGCCGTCAATTTTGCTAAGGAACAAGCTTTGCAGAACGAGCGATGCGCATCAGAGATGGCAACATAAGAATCCGGTGGGATAACTCACAATGCCTCAACAGTATGTTGTTGGGAAGGTGCTATACTTGTCGTGGAGACCAAGTTAAGATTGAGATGGGTAGTCTCATCCTCACCATCTAGACCGATGGAAATAGGTAATCCCACATGTTTCTTGGCTTTAAAGAACGGATGACCATGAGTATTTTTTAAGATTTTGATCATCATATCACGACCTGGGTGTCCCAGTCGTACATGCCAAAGCTTATATGAATCAGAATCACACGTAGTAGTGTGAGTCACGGCATTGGATTCAATGATCCGAACCATGGTCAAGTACAAACCACTACGAATTGCCGGAAACATCTTTAGAATGCGCTTGCGGCCACAATTAAGAGAGGTTATACACAAAAACTCTTTTTCATTCTCACAATAGGTTTCCAAGTGAAATCCGTTGGCACAAATATCCTTCATACTTAGCAAGGTTCAATTGGCCTTTGGCGCATATAAGGCATCAGTGATATATAATTTTGTACCATGGGGTAGCAGAAACTCTGCACTACCACGCCCTTGAATAAGGGCGCTGCACCAATCATGGTTGTCACTGAGGATTTGTATAGGAAAAGATCTACAAACAATTGCCTATTCTACATAATGGTATGAGTAGTACCACTATCTGCTAGACACTTATTTTCGCCTTGATATATTTACAAAATCAATGTAAACAAGTAAGTCTTTGTAGCAAAGACGAGGTGCACACTTCAAGTATACACTCGAAGGTTTGAGAAGGGTGTGACCCTTGTTGAGTGCTGATATGGCATGGCATAAACCGATGTAATAACAACATCTGGTGTTGAAATCCAAGTTGTGTCGAGAAAATTTTCGACGGTCGAAAATGGACCAATTTTGGGATAGAGTCGTGGCATTGACCGGTCGAAAATTGTTCAGTTCAATTTTTCGACGGGTCGAATTCGGACCAATGTCGAACAGAAGCTTGGCGTCGACCGGTCGAAAATTGTTCAGTTCAGTTTTTCGACGGGTCAAATTTGAGTCACTTTCAGACAGAAGCGAGGCATCGACTGGTCGAAAATTGTTCAGTTCAATTTTTTGTCATTGCATCAAAAAATAATTTCGACATTTTTTTTCTTTGTCAAAGTGGTATCTTGGCTTGCCTTTTGCCATATGTGTAAATATCGAACCATACATAAGAATTGAATGGAATAGAACATTCTCAAAACACTTTCATATACCAAAAATAGAGAAATATTCATTACTTGCCAACTAAAATTACATCATAGATGTGTTCTTATTCAGAAAACGAAGACAAAATGTCTTTAAAAATTCTTGACTGAAAAGTAAGCCAAAAACAAAACTAAAACTTCAAAGATTATAGAGACAACTGCCTTTTACATAGGCTTAATCAAAATTCCAGGGTAGCAAGTTCTTTCCCCTTGTCATCTGCCAAAACTAGGTTGGTGTCAACCTCTATCTTATATTCTCCAGTATAATTCGACTCTTAAGCCAAATATTGTTTGTACTTCTTATAGATATTCTAGATTTTTCTACTAGGATGACACTATTTGTGCATATGTCTAGCAGAGCCATACTTGAAACAACTGAGTTTACCAGATTGTTGATACCATTGACCATCAGGAACCGAACTAGATTGGTTCTTTTGAGAAGGGGCGTTATGATCTCTATACCAAGTCATATTTTGGTTGTGGCCTTGGCCACGCCCACACCCTCCTCTTCCACCATGTGGAGCATGTCCACCAAGATTATAAGGTTCTAAACGAGCAACCTTCTTATCTTTTCGAGCGTTTCCTCCCTTATTATAACTCTCAGGCTTTTTGGTACCAACCGGTCTTGAGTTATTATTCAAGATGATCTCATGGTACTTTTCTTTAGTCGTAAGACTGTTAATGAGATCATTGAATTCGGTAATCCTCCCTTGCTCGTACTCAATTTGGTACTGATGAGCTAGAAGACTCATAGATGTGGGGAAGGTTTGTAACGCCTTCTCAATCATGTCTTCCTCATATTTTTGCACACCAAAAAAGTTTAGTTTAGACTGAAGATTGAGCATAACTTAATTAAAAGCATTGATCTTTGGGAAATCCACCATTCTGGTGTTGTTCCATTTTGCAGTTAGCTCAAGCCATAGGATCTGTCTTGTTCAAGTAATGCTTCTTTAGAGATGAGTGAATATGACGCCTCAAAAACATGAGGGCTTAAGCTTTTGTCTCTTCAGTAGGTGGGAGGAGGTTTGTTCTAGGCCTAGTGGGTTTGATGGTGTTGGTAAGTCTCTTTCCGATGAATGTGTTCTCTACATCTAACGATGGTACTCCTTGCCTTCAATGTCAAGGATCTCGAATTTCGGCCTTGCAGGCTCATTCGTACTCATCTACAAAAACACACAGAGATGTTTTATTAGAAATGATCGAATACTACGATCACAAAACTTTCAAGTTTAATTGCATAAGAACGTGATCTATGGTGCATGGTCACAAAATCGATTATAAAACAGTGGTAAGAACTACACCCAGCGACCGTGACACAACTATGACATATAATCGATTTCCCTTTTCTTTTCTTTTTTCTTTTTCCAAACTGTGACTCCCCCAGGACCATCACGTATACTCTATGGATATACATCCATAAGAGCTAGGGTAGAAACATGTAATATTCACAACTCATATCATAGTTATCATCAACTTACATCTAGGGTTTTGCAGTAAATAAGTTTGTTAGATCTAGAGATTGACGGTTTAGAAAAGTTTACCTCGATAGGTGTTCTGCTCGGTATGACCGCTACACTTGATGAAGAAGAAGTTCTTCTGAAACAATTTCTTGAAAGTCATGCAATCTTGTCAACTTCTTGAAATTTCGTGGAATTTTGTTGAAGACGAAAAGGGGGGGGGGCGACAGTGATCCTAGCAGTCGGTGGTGGTGGTTGCCAGTGGCGGTAGTGGTCGGCGGCGATGATGCCTTCTCCAACTTTTAGGATTTTTCTATTAACTTTAGGAGTTGTGCTGATAACGTGTTGCAGAAGAAAATAGAATAGACAGAAAGTAGTTGCCCTTTTCATTAATAGAATGCCTTAAATACAGGCTGGTACAATCTGTTACAATAACTATCCTGATATAATAGGGATTTTTTTGTATCGATCTAATCAATATCCATATCTAAGTAGGACAAGACACACAACAGGATTAATGGAGAATAAATCTTCTTAAAAAATTTTAAATTAAAAAAAATCAACTACATATCCAGATTGTTTCTAACTGATCAATTATCAATTTGATGCCCGACTATAAAAAGTTGTCCAAAAATATACTGAGACTCTTAAAAATTGCACAAGTCACTCTTTATCTCGACAAGGGAGGACATGAATTACATTCTCCATGGAGTGACCATGGCATGTCAGTGGTCAAATGTTGTTTGTAGGTACATATATAGGGTTAGTTCAATCAAGGAACTAACTAACCTAACTTATTTGTGTGATTGAAAGCTTGAAAGGTCATTGTTCTTGAGTTAAGGATTCACTACTGTTTTTACCAAAATCCAGGAATGGACTTAGGCAAGAGAGCAATAGATATTAAGGATGGATCACTCATGAGCGCTCGGGTGGTAATCCTCGAGCGCTCAGCTTATCTGTAAAACAAACAATCAAGAGTAAGGAATTTGAGATGGGACCCGCCTTCAACGCTCTGATGCTTAAGTTAGTAATTGTTATAACAGAAAGCGTAAGTGAACATTGGTTCAGAGATTCGATATTTTGTTTTGGAGTAAATACCTTCCTATTATGGGTAGTTGAAGTTGACAATGCCTTGTGGTCCTCAATATGGGACTGATGCAAGCATTCCCCTTTTGTATAATGGAGGGGTGTTCTTAACTTTTTGTAGCATTGTCCTACACACGGGCCGAGTGACACGCGTGATGCCCAGTGTGGATGGGCACGTGCGGCGCACGTCTGCGTGTAATTTTACCAGCGTGCCCTCTTGGTTGTTCCTTTGTATAGCTCTTTTGGTTGTTCTTGGTGCTAAGTAAGGCATGCTTTTTGGGATTAGCACATGGCGTATTAATAAGTCCTCCAAGTCCCCGAGTCAAGGATATTAACCTTGATTGGGGAGTTAAATAAACTGAAATCCATAAAGCGTTCTTACTTAGGACCATTATGTTGGGGAGATGTATTGTGCCTTAGAGTCCTCTCAACTCCCTAATAGAGGGTGATCCCTTAACTCGTGTGCGTCCATCGCCCAACCCTTTGGATGATTACCCGGCATAGGGATGGACGGGAACAAGGGGGGATCCATCGTTCGGGGTGAGTTAAGTCGTGAAGATTCAAAAAGTGTTCAAGTTTTAATGTGCAAGCATGCACGCGCGAGCATCGTGTGCCACGACAGCACGTGGTCAGGCCATTAGAGGCCACTTGACGGGAAGTGATCGCGCTAACGCTTTTTTGGGCCTGAGAAGAGTTTAAGTCCCCAGGTAGCCAATTCCATTAGGTCGGGCTTCCGCATTAAGAGACGTTTCTAGGAAGATCATTCGCTAGGGAGGTCTGTATTTTGGGCTGCGTTCGCAAAGCAGTGCATGTCTTGGTTGCTTGGGGCCTCTTGACGGTCAACAAGGGTAAGGCTTGTAAAGGTGCAAGGGGAGCGTGAGTTCCCAAGTATCTAACGATGTTAGGTCAAATATTGCATCAGGATCGCGCTCAGGGTGATCGGTCGCTAAGGGAGTCCGTATTAGAGTTTTATGTTATCTTCTCAGATGTTAGGTCAGGTGAACGGGGAGTAACCCATTGACCCTGCGTGACTTTGCCTTTGAGCTGCAGTGAGCAATCATGCGAGGGAGCTAATCGCCCTGGGGCCATTTAATGCGAGCGAGGTTTATTTAAGGGGTTCTCTTTTCTAAGGCTGTTTGAGTGATGTAAGTGAGCGAGTGTGGTGTCACGTCGTGGACATGCGCGAACGTGTGGCTCAGGTGTGAAGGTAGCCGTTGGGGAGGCCTCTGCATACATGACAACTGTCGATCAGCGCTGGTTTCGAGAAGATAACGATCAAGTACAGAGCATGTACCATAATGATGCCATCACTGCGGTACGTGAAGAGACGTTTTCTTTTCAAATTTGAAACTTAATGGGCCAGGTGTTACAGATCGACGATGTGTGAGGTAAATGCGTGGACAGTTAGGATGTGTTAAGGTTTCCTGTTTCCTTACTATAAATAATCTCGTTTACCTTTGTCGTAAGACCATTTGGTATTTTCAAGATCAGTCTGCCTTCTTGAGAGCTTTTGACTGCATTCAGAGCAAGTGATTCACAGTGACTCAAGGGGATTTATAGCGCCTAAGCTTCTTCAAGTCTTCATGACAAGACCCACTCCAGATTACCGTAGTAATCCAAAATAAGTCTTGCGGGATCCATATTAAAGTATCTAGCACCGCTTATTCGGTACAAGCTACCCTAGCACGAGTAACCCTAAACTTCAACTGAGAACCTACTGAGCAAAACAAAAGCTGTGGACTGTCATACCTCGTACTCAGGACAGTCATGACTTCAACCAGCTAACCTGCAATCTGGGCAATTTAAAACAAGTGGCCTAGAGAAAGGCATAAAAAGATAAAACATTTGAGTAAGTGGACAAAATCTCATATAATCTATGTAAATAATAAAATATAGTTTAATGCATTTCTGATGATCTATGTAAAATAATGCAAGTTCAAGTATCATAAAATAAAATACAATGGAGGTGGTCATTCAGGGTGTTTGCCCTAACCCGGGATGACAATATGCATGAAAAGTAAGGTGATAGGATCGTCTAAGGTGTTTGTCCTAACCCCGATTCAATCGGCTATCTGGTGATCAACTGAATAGCTAAGGCATCGATGTAACTAAATAAAACCATCACAACATAAACCTCTAATTTAAATGCTCTGAAACATACCGTAAAACATAAAGCATAATAATATGAACTCACCATCGACTGTGAAAATAAAGGTCCACTCACTGTACTGTGCAATGATTTCCACCAAGCCAAAACCTGTCTGTTGGCATTTCTAAACATCAATCACTGGTTGTTAATACTTTAGCCTGAAACAACAGTTATTATTTAATAGATAATCATCAAAAATCATAATGAATAGCTAAACTCGTATACAAATGAGCATTATCGTCGAGAACCTCGCATTCTCGAAATATGTGCCTTTTTAACTAATGACGAGCTTTAATCTAATTTTAAATTTAATTTCTTGAATCCTTTTTATAGTCGCAACACATTCCTGAAATGTTACACGACTCGAAGTCGAATCGATGACCGACTCTACCGCTCAAAATTATTGTAAAATTATTTAATTAATATTCGATTAATCACACGTCTTAATCAACTATGTCCAAAATAATTCAATAACCTCTTCATTACAATCGGTACATAATTTTGAACAAAACGGTATAAAATTTACATCAAAATTTCCTCCGCTGGAGCGCCACCATGAACCACCGTCGGCGGCGGCGGCTGTGAAATTTTTTGGTGACCCGAAACTCAACCTTCTCAAAACCAACCCAACAACAACTTTCTCAACTACATCAAAGTCCAATTCAACTCCTAACTAGTCGAATTTACCTTAAAACCGAAATCTCCTAAAACCTTTAATCTTTCGATTCTCCTTGCTTTCGGTTCAATTAGAACTTGGTTTTGGTATCCTGAGCTTCATGGTGAAGAGAACTTCAAAGCCCAGTAGGTCACAACAATCAATTAGAGCTCAAAACCATCACCCCTAAAGCTTAGGGTTTTGGTTTGGTTTCCTCTATCTCACTGCTGCTACATCCTAAAACAAGGTTGAAGATATTGGGAAAAAGGTAGAGGAGGTCATGATGGTCATTTTGACACTGAAAAGACCCGACCCCGATTTACACTACAAGAAAATGACCCATTGCCGGCGACTTTTATGTCGCCGGCAATGTTTTGGACATTACCGGCGATTTTTGCCGGAAAAATCGCCGGTAATGTCTTTTTTTTTTTTTTTACATTACCGGCGATTTTTGTCGCCGGTAATGTCCGTCGCCGGCAATCTCTCGATGGTAATGTAAAAAAAAAAAAAAAGACATTACCGGCGACTTCATTTATGTCGCCGGTAATGTCTTTTTTTTTTTTTTTTTTTTACATTACCGGCGACATAAATGTATGTCGCCGGCAATGTCTTTTCCAGCAAGAGATTACCGGCGACTTACATTTATGTCGCCGGTAATGTTAAAAAAAAAAAAAAAAAAAGACATTACCGGCGATTTTTCCGGCAAAAATCGTCGGTAATGTCCAAAAACATTGCCGGCGACATAAAAGTCGCCGGCAATGGGTCATTTTCTTGTAGTGTTAGTTTCCTAAAACGGGATCAAACCCCTTCTGAAAACACGAACCAACAAAAATCATAAAAATTTCGGCAGAGTAACGCTACTAACGCAGAATTGCCATTAACCTGCACCCGGAAAATACACTTCATCCTATGCCACAAAAATCAAACCGTGGGCACCAATCCCATCCGGATTTCTCAATAGCATAACAGTAATGTAAAGTGATAAATAAAACTATACTTTACAGAAATTCGGGGAAAAATCGTATAAAGTATAACATTAGAATGCTCAGAACGACTTCTAATATATATATACAAATAGTAGGCCAAACTAAGAACCTACCATAAAAGAAACATCGCTCGAATACTAAGCCTCCGACCGCGACGTACGACACCAGAATCCGAACTGCAAATTGGGCACAGAAACCGAAAAGCCCAGTGGAAAGACATGAAAACCGTTAGAGTGAGTGGACGAAAATAAATGTCTTTCGCCGAATAATATATGTTATAAAAACATATGCGAGTCTAAATGAATGAATATGACATAGTACACAAGGGAGACTCTAACTCCTCACGCGTACGGAGCATGCAGCGTAAAACTCTGCGGGGTCACTCATGGACATGTCAGCGCTAGTACAGTCGGAATGACGGGATCCCAGACCCACACGTGATTCTAACCAAAAATGCCTCAGGTCAGAGGTTTGCCCCCCGGTAAAGGCCTCGGGTCAGGGATCTCCCCCGGTAAACATCCTCAGGGATCAGCCGAGATGCAAGTGTATTGATACAACAATATATACTGTGAATGTACTCTGTGTAAACCAAATCATAAATAGTTCTATGCAAGTGTATAAAGCATAATGTAAATGCATATACGTAATACATAATTGTGTAAGCATAATCGTATAACACATGCTCATATAAATCATAATCTCATATGCATGCTCATGCTCGTAAAACGTGTATTAAAGACTTGCGACTAATCAGTGAAAAGAAATTGTCCACTCACGGATGAGCGTAACGCGATACGCGTTAATCCCATCATCCGGCGGAAAATCTCTCGCCAAATGAACGATCACGATCCCCTGGATAATCATAAAATCCACTGCTCAAAATCATAACTCAAAACCTCGAATCAGATCACGAGAAACAACCGTTCCCGGAAACATATAATTCAATATCGACGAAATCGTCAAAATCCAATAATCACACCATAAAGCCTCGCTATAATTTCCGATGCTCAATTCGAAAAATAAACCTCACCACTGCGATCGGTGCGCGATTCTGAGCGAAATGACATACAACTCGTCGAAAAATACGTCGGATGAAAAGTCACCGCCCGCCGCCGGAAAACTACATCGGCCCAGAAAAATACAACCTACACATGGATTTTAAGATCTCGACATTTCCAACAACTTTCCAGTTCAAAGTTAAGGCCAATTTTGACCGGAAAAGGTCCAAAACTCACCTCAAAGTCACAAACCCTTATCGGAATTTCAAGTTCTCTGATCTCCCTCCTCCAGCCACGGCAACCCTTCAAACCACTTCCAATAGCTTCCTCTCTTCGAGGCTAACAAAACCCCTCTAAGAACCACCACCAACTCGGCATCTACGCTGTCACCCAAAGCCGTCAAAAACTCACCGGAAAACGCCGAACTTCACCGCGCCGATTCTCTCCCCTCCGGCTACCCCAAGGGTCGATCCACCTCTCAAACTGAAGAGGGGCACGAGCCCAACACATCTCATGAAGGAACCCCGGCCAATCATGGCCGGAAAATGGCTCAACCACCGTGATATCCGTTCGGCCTCCAAACTGGTCGCCCTTGACCCGTGGTCAACGCGGGTCAAGGCCCAATTTCTTGTTATGGAAACTTTCCAAAATCGGCATGTATTCTCCCGTATTTATACCGTATGCATATCGAATCCCAAACGGATGAATACGACAATATCCAACGGCCAAAAATATTTACAACTTATTCCTCGTAACTCGGAATAATCCTCCGGAAGTTCTCACGTGCTCGAAATTAAATTCTCTACAACTTTCGTGAAGAATCCCAAATCAAATTCTTACCCAATAATTTAGTCGTTAACGAAGCCGCCATATTAACCGATTACGTCGAAATCGCGACTAATCGCGAAACTCGCAAATCAAGTCGATAATCATTCCATTTTCGGTTCGGGTCGATCGACGGTCCAAAATGAATCACAATCACGATTTGGATAACTTGAATACGAACTGATAAACTCGACGATATCTCGAAATTTCAAATGTTCATATTATATTCCTCGGTCGTCGAAATAATAATCCGGAACCACCACGAACTCGAAATCACGCGTACAACAACTCTCGAGAAGAGACTCAACTTAAATTCTCGGCCAATAATTAAGTCGTGATCAAAACCAGCAATTCAATCAATTTACGGAAAACTACGATTAAGCGCAAACTCGTGGATTAAGCCGATTACACTACTGATTCTGTTCCGGGTCGTCACAAATCTACCCCCCTTAAAAAATTTCGACCTCGAAATTTCCAAGTCTGCCAGTTGAAAAGTAGGAACACTGCTTCTGCATACAGTTCAACTCCCAAGTGGTAACCTCGACTGAATGACTCTGTCAACAGACTTCACAATAGGTAATATCTCAGTGCTATAATCTCTGTACTCTCGATCCCGAATCTGAACTGGCTCCCCACGAATGCCATGTCTTCCTGTATAAGGAACTGATAGGGTACAAAACACGCAACAAATCTGAAATGTAATTCCACCACACGGAATAAAACACACACAAAGGCCAACGTTATAGGCAATGCCAAACTATACAGCACAACACAAATTCACCCCATGATCACATACGGACCAAAATAATGTGGCAAATTCATAACTCAACCTGCTTACATCAATATAACTCTACTGTCGAACTCGAGCAATTATCAACCTGTCCCTGCTAATCCGAAGGTCAATCTTGAACAAATGAAACTGCGGGTCCCAAATCCCTCGGAACTGCAATACACAAGACCAAAATATGCCCTCCAAGGTCTGAATAATCCTCTAAGATCGCCCACCAATCTGAGGATAAGAAATGGTACTAAACTGTAATCTGGTCCCCAATGTTCACTGCAATGCTTGCCAACACTCTGTTGTAACTGATTATCTCGATCAGCAATCTGGGACACAGGCGCACCACGTAAATGGACAACCTCCGTCAAATACAGCTATGTCAGTCTGCCCACTGAAATCTTTTCCGGAAGTACAAGGAAAAGAAAGGACTTTATCGAATGGTCCATAATGACCCGATAACTGGTATCACTAACCGAAGTGCGTACTGACACACAAAATCCACAGTGACAAGCTTCAATTTCTAATCGGAAATCTCCAATGGTTGTAACTTCCCGGCAAGTCTCTGCCTCTCGGCCCTCGCCTGCCGACAAATGTGGCATCTGCTCACATAAGCTACTATATTCCTATTCATGTTGCGTCACGAGTAGTAAACTCGAAGTATCTGATACATCTTCGTACCACTAGTGCATAATGCACGTATAACAATGAGCTTCAACATCATCACATTCTAACTCAGCTCTCGTAGCTCGCAACTCGGCTAACACGGAAACTTGAGTCACACACACATGAAACAATGAAGCTCCTGATTTCCGATTGAATGCATCAGCAACAACATCCCAGATGGATAGTCAAAGTGCAACCACTAGCCTTTCTCGGATACTCTCAAATATGCAGTCATAGTCGTTAATCGACCCCATCCATCTACGCTGCCTCAAGTTCAAATCTGGCTGAAAATGCAAGTAGGTGAAACTCAAGTGATCAGTGTACATCCTACACTGCGCTGCACGCCACAACAGTAGTGTCTCCAACTCTCCGATGTTAACATAAAGACAGCTACTCCCAAATCATACATAGGATACGTAGCTTCATAAAGTTTCCACTGCCTGGAACCATAAGCCACCGCTCTGCCATGCTGTATCAAAACACAACCAAGTCCCAATTCCGACGTATCGCCGTAAACCACGAACTCACCACGGCTGTCAGGTAGAGTCAAAACCGTTGCAGTGGTCAACTTTCCTACCGGAGTAAATAATTCTCCACACATGCATTAGACCACTCAAACTTGACGCCTTTCTTCGTCAATCCGGAAAGTAGAGTGGCAATCCGAGAAAAGTCCTGCACAGAACGCCGATAGTAACCCGCCAAACCCAAGAAACTCCTGATCTCTGGTACGGTGGTAGGTCTACTCCAACTCAATCACGGCTTCTATCTGGTCAGGATCCACACTGACTCCCTCAGCTGATATCACGTGCACCAAAACTTCACGCTAACCAACCAAAACTCACACTTGCTGAACTTCGCAAACAGTTGATTTTCTCGCAAAGTCCGTAAAACCGCTCGCAAATGGTTCTTGTGCTGGCCCACACTCCTGGAGTAAATCAGGATGTTGTCGATGAACACGATCACAATCTTGTCCGAAAATCGTCTGAACACCCGGTTCATCGAGTACGTAAAAGCTGCGGGGGCATTGGTCAACCCGAACGGCGTAACCAAGAACTCGTAATGCCCGCATCATGATCTGAAAGTTGTCCTGGCTACATCTGACTCTCTGATCCTCAACGGATGGTATCCGGACCCGAGATCAATCTTCGAAAAGACTGAAGCTCTCGTGAGCTAATCAAACAAGTCATAAATCCGAAGCAACAGATACATGCACTTCTCTGAAGCCTGATTCAGCTTCCGGTAGTCGATGCACAACCTCGTCGAACCAACCATCTTCCACACAAATCGTACAGAACCACCCCACGGTGATATACTTGGTCGTATGAAATCTCTTCTAGCAACTCTCGAAGTTGAATCTGTAACTTCTTCAACTGCGCTGGCGATAAGGTGCCCGTAGTATGGGCCCGGTGCCCGATAAAAGCTCAATGGTGAAATCGATCTCCCACACTGGAGGTATACCCGGTAACTCTTCCGGAAACACATCTGGAAACTCGGGAACCACCTCAATGTCGACAATGTCAGGTACAGCAGCCGTAATATCCACAACACAAGCTAAGTAAGCAACACAACCCTTTCCATTTTCCGCTCGGCCTTCATCGCTGAAATCACGCATGGCAATGAAGTATTCTTCTCACCGTGAAACAATATCTCGGGGAAAGCCTGGTCGTCGAAACACAACCTCCTTCTTGTAACAATCAAACATAGCCCAATGTGTCGTCAGGAAGTCCATACCCAAAATCACAACAAAATCGATGATATCCATCAATAACAGATCCGCGGCTAACCCATAATCTCCAACAAAGATCTCACAACATCTCCGGATGGATACAACACTCTCTAAAACCTCGGAAATGGAGATGCAGGCACAATAGCCATGATGTCAAGCAACGGTAACCTCAGAGAAACTCTGTCCTCACACAGAGTCGTGGCACGAACTCTGGTATGCCCAACTAGCTGTCTACGTCGATTGCGACCTTACTGTTTGACTCATTTAGAAGGTTGCGTTGGTCAAACTCCAGAAATGGCATCATGACCTCCTCCTGAACTCTGAGCTGCCGGACTACTAAAACAGCTGGTTGAGGACATTCCCTCATAACGTGACCCTCCTGTCCACCACAATAGCAACTGAGAGTGCTCCTAGGATACAAATCACAGCGACGCCTGCTGTATGGAAGGACCACTAACGATCACTCAAACTCATGCCACAAGAACAAGTCCACTACTCAGTGATCTCCATCACCACTAAACGAATCTTCTGCCTTGCTCAGATGACCCACAACATAATCGACAAGGCCACAGCCTGATGAAGTCACTGATTCCGAGGTGCCTGAACTCAACCTCATCAAATATCTCGACTAAGTTCACCTTCCTCAAACTAACATGTTAGAAACCACGTAAGCCTTTCCTTCCCAGTGTCCTCGCCTCTAAGTGCAGCACATCAAACTCCTCACGATTTTCTCGAGGCATAACAGTCAAAATCCCTATGATGCTCAGGCTCAAACTCATCTCGAACCTCGTGCATTACTTCCTCTGAAGCCACATAATACGTGCAAACTGGAACAAACATGTGAACGATACATCCCTGCCTCAGGTTGGTAAACACTCCATATTTCCGTTGTTATGTAACCTGATTGAACCATTACCGTATAAACAACCCTCTAAAAGTAGGCCATGAAGTCGAAACAGGAACTCACACAATACCAACCCACCAAATACAATGATTTGACTCAGGCACACCATCAACTGCCATAATTCTCTGCTCAAAAGCAACATGTAGACGCTCATACATGCACAACTGGACAAACCATGCCACACAAATCTCTGAATTCAAAATGCTCATCCAAACCCACAACTCACTGTCAAGTCGCACGTCGATTGATCCTCAATAGAATCCGCAACCATACCGACACGGAAAGCACGTCAAGGAGGCGTCCTAATAAACAAGACATTGTTCACAACAAATTGGACGTAATTATGGAACCTCAAACATTTGAAAGCATACAACACCCGGAGCATTGATGAGTATCCGCCGGCCGGTCAGGTCATCACTCCAGACATGCTGTACATTCTCAAATATCCATAGTAAACACGACTATAGAAGTCTACAGAACCTAAAATCTAATGCTTTGATACCAAGCTGAAAGGACCCAACCCCGATTTAGTTTCCTAAAACGGGATCAAACCCCTTCTGAAAACACGAACCAACAAAAACCACAAAAATTTCGGCAGAGTAACGCTACTAACGCAGAATTGCCATTAACCTGCACCCGGAAAATACACTTCATCCTATGCCACAAAAATCAAACCATGGGCACCAATCCCATCTGGATTTCTCAATATCATAATAGTAATGTAAAGTGATAAATAAAACTATACTTTACAGAAATCCGGGGAAAAATCGTATAAAGTATAACATTAGAATACTCAGAGCGACTTCTAATATATATATATATATACAAATAGTAGGCCAAACTAAGAACCTACCATAAAAGAAACATCGCTCGAATACTAAGACTCCGACCGTGACGTGCGACACCAGAATCCGAACTGCAAACTGGGCAAGGAAACTGAAAAGCCCAGGGGAAAGACATGAAAACCGTTAGTGAGTGGACGAAAATAAATGTCTTTCGCCGAATAATATATGTTATAAAAACATATGCGAGTCTAAATGAATGAATATGACATAATATATTTATCCCAAACGGATAAATACAACAATATCCGACGGCCAAAAATATTTACAACTTATTCCTCGTAACTCGGAATAATCCTCCGGAAGTTCGCATGAGCTCGAAATTAAATTCTCTACAACTTTCGTGAAGAATCTCAAATCAAATTCTAACCTAAATAATTTAGTCGTTAACGAAGCCGCCATATTAACCGATTACGTCGAAATCGTGACTAATCGCAAAACTCGCAAATCAAGTCGATAATCATTCCATTTTCGGTTCGGGTCGATCGACGGTCCAAAACGGATCACAATCACGATTCGGATAACTCGAATATGAACGGATAAACTCGATAATATCCCAAAATTTCAAATGTTCATATTATATTCCTTGGTCGTCGAAATAATAATCCGGAACCACCTACGAACTCGAAATCATACGTACGTACAACAACTCTCGAGAAGAGACTCAACTCAAATTCTTAGCCAATAATTAAGTCGTGATCAAAACCAGCAATTCAATCAATTTACGGAAAACTGCGATTACGCGCAAACTCGTGGATTAAGCCGATTACACTACTGATTCTATTCCGAGTCGTCACAGACACCCAGACCGATTACGGAAAACTGCGATTTACGGAAAACTGCGATTACGCGCAAACTCGTGGATTAAGCCGATTACACTACTGATTCTGTTCCGGGTCGTCACAGACACCCAGACCGACCATTTTGGGGGCCGGCTGAGGGACATCGCCGGAGAACCCGACGGGAACAAAAACAGTGCTGGAGAGAGAGAGAGAGAAATTTGTTGATCATAATTTCTTCATTGTAAGTCTGATTTTAACACTTGACATGGCCATAAACTCATCTTGATAAACTCTACGACTTTTGTCAATGAAATTTCTCAAAAAAACTTAATGAATAAAATTTTGGTAAGAAGGCCAACAATAATTACTGACGGTAAAAACTAACTACTTTTCTCGTTTAACCTTAAATAAATCACAAAAAAAAAAAGAATTCTCAGGGTGGGATGTCACACTTCGTTTTTGTTCACATGTGAGATGCAAGTTCTCTGGTTTATCGGGTTGTTGTGTTGCTTTGTCAATGATGCTTGATATTTGTTGATTTCCCTTGAGCTTTTTTAGGTTAATTTGTTTTCTTGATAGATATGTTTAGTGTTTTGGTGGGTTCCTGGGTACTTCGTGTGCGTATTTGCAGACTGCCATATGTGTTGGTTACTATTGTGATGTAGTGTACTTGGGAGGTTGAGCGTTTGAGAAGTTGTGAATTTTTTAGTGTTGTTGCCTTTGCTATGACCAGATGACTTATTGTTTTTGGGTGGGAAGAGTGGAAGTAGCGATGGGTTGTGATTTTCAGCATGCTTTATTATTTATATGCATGTTTTGTTTGGTAGGTCGTCCGTGCTGATATCATGAATCCATTTTTGCCTGTTGAGATTTCGAGTGACGAATTATATAGGGTCATAGATGGTAGACGAAGGAGTCCAAGAAAACACGTGTCATTGAGTCAGTTGGACCGAGAGCTAGGTATGTCAGTTGGGCCGAGAGCTAGGAGTCCAAGAAAACACGTTCATGTAGTATGAATCAGAAGACCTCGGGTTCGTCATTAAGTGATATGTCTAGTCCCCATCCAATTGGCGTTTATTACTCTATTGATGTTCTACCCCTCTTATTGACTGCAGCACCAGAGATGGCTTCATCTAGTGGAAATGGAGTTGGTACATCAGCATAGGACGCCTTGAGATGCCAAAGTGGAGTGTTCGCAACCGTGGTGCCCGAGCGGTCAGAGAGATGGGAGAAGCCGCTCCCCGTTATTAAGGGCGGTGCTTTGCTAAGGGTTTTTTTCCGATGGGGAGCCCGTTTAGGAGCCAGAAGCATCATGCATTGCTGAGGAGTATGAACGCTTCTGTAAGAAGTACGAGATACCTCGCTCCATTATACTGACGTTGTTGGGCGTAAGTGAGATATTTACTAACCCGTCTGATGGTTTCACATGTGCATATGAGTGGGAAATCAAGAACGGGATAACCCTATCGCAGCATTCGTTCTTTCAGTTTGCCCTTGCCCATTTTGACGTGTCACTAGGTTAGTGTAAGCCTATAATGACAAGGGTGCTAATGGCGATATATAACGTATTTAAACTGTCGCATCTGGGGTGTTCTACGATGGCTGAAGTGACTTACTTCTGCAACACCACCTACACCAGACGCGCATACGACTATAGAACTGTGACCATTTCCCCAAAGGAGAAGAAAATGTGATGGTTTTAGAAGATGCAGTCTTTAGTGGGCGTCTGGCAATGAAAGGTGTTCTTGGTAGGGGACGATTGGGAGTTTGGTGATCGTCCGGACGTTAAGGATTTTCCCAGAGTCTGAACGACGTTTCGACAGCTAGGTTGTTGTTTAGGGAAATCATCGTACTTTAGTTTTACTATGAATATGTGCTTTTGAATTTTTGTCCATTCGTTGTTGGTCTTGTGTGTAAGCTGAACTTTGTTATACATTTTGTTTTGTAGTGAGGTATCGCTTTCCGCCATGGTAGACAGAGTGCAAGTGTGACGACCCGGAATAGAATCAGTAGTGTAATCAGCTTAATTCACGAGTTAGCGCGAAATCATTGTTTTCCGATAATTGATTGAATTGCTGATTTTAATCACGACTTAATTATTGGCCGAGAATTTGAGTTGAGTCTCTTCTCAAGAGTTGTTGTACACGTGATTTTGAGTTCGTGGGCGGTTTTAGATTATTATTTCGACGACCGAGGAATATCTTATGAATATTTGAAGTTGTGGAATTTCGTCGAGTATATCCGTTCATATCGAGTTTATCCGAATCGTGATGGTTATCCGTTTTGGACCGTCAATCGTCCCGAGACGCGAGTATAAATATCGGAAATAGTCAAAAAATTGTCGAAAAAGCACTGTTGGAAGTTTGACTGGCGTTGACCCATTTTGACTGCGTTGACCCGCGTTGACCAGAGAGAGAAAACTCCACCGCCAGTGACTTGCCGGTGACTCTCCATTTCCGGCCACCTCCGGCCTTGTTGCTGGTATATTTCGAATCCTTGTTTGATTTACTATTGTTTGGAACTTGGAATTGCTTGATTTAGTGATGAATTGAGGGAGAAATGTCGATTTGAAATTTTGGGAAATTTGGACGGAATCGGGTTCGACGGAGGAGGGTGTTCCGACGACTTTTCGAGGGGGGTTTGTGTTGGAAATTGTTGGGCTTGAGGTAGGTAGATGGACCCTTGATGTTGGGAGGCCGGGATGGCCTCACGGTGACGGATTTTGGCGGAGGAGCATTTTCCGGCCGGTGAAGGATTTGGACTTTTCGAGCTGTTTTCTGGCGTATGTGGCCGGAATTGGGCTTAGACTCAGTTGGGAGATGTGTTGGGCTCATTGAGGCGAAGCTTCGGTGAGCTTGGCCGCCGGAAAATCTCTCCGGTTGACGGCGCGCCGCCGGCTGCGGCGGCGGTCAACGGTGGAGCTCCGGCGACCGTTGAATTTTTTGGAAATGTGTCGAGTTATATGTCATTTCGCTCGTATTCACGCCCCGATCGTCGCCTTGAGGTTTTCAAGTTGATTTGAGTACCAGATTTTTAGTCGAGGGTTTGAGTGGAGATTTTGGGAATTTCGTTAATTATTTTTGTATCCGTTATACGTTTCCGGGAACGGTTGGTTTCCGAGGTGTGGTACAGTGTTGTGAGCTATGATTTTGATCAGTTATATTTTATGATTATTCAGGGGATCGTGATCGTGCTTTGGGCGAGGGATCTTCCGCTAGACCATGTGATTAGCGCGAGTGCGCGCTTTGCTCACCTGTGAGTGGACACTTATATTTTCACAGTCGTTGCGAGTTCGTGATTTTTCCGTATTTATTTATATACGATGTTGAGATTATTTATTATTTTCATCGATGCTTTGGCTACTCGGCTGATCACCGGTAGTCTGACCAGAGTTGAGAGATTCCTCTGGGCAGGGTTGAGAGATTCTCCTGTTATGCCGCCGGGGTTGAGAGATTCCCCTGGCCTATCACCGTCGGGCTTGAGAGATTTGCCTGGCACCTCCATATATATTTTATGAACTCGCTATACTTTTTTATTGTATATGAAATTGGTGAAAGGCATATGTTTATTTTCGTCCACTCACTCTAACGTTTTATTTACCTTTCCCCTGGGCTTTTCGGTTTCGTGCCCAATTTGCAGTTCGGATTCTGGTGTCTCACGTCGCGGTCGGAGGCTAGTCGTTCGAGCTACCTTTCTTTTCCAGTAGGTTTCTTGTTTTTCCTACTGTTGTATATTTTGTATTTAAACACTAAAGGTCGCTCTGATACGTTACTGATACATATTTTATGTGGTTTTTCCCGGATTTTCTATATTATACAGTTATGTTTACTGTTTATTACTATTGCTATGATATTGAGAAATCCGGATGGGATTGGTGCCCATAGTTTGTGTTTTGTGGCATAGGATGAAGTGTTGTTTTCCGGGTGCAGGTAAAGGCAATTCCGCGTTAGTAGCGTTACTCTGACGAAATTTTTATGGTTTTTGTTGATTCGTGTTTTCAGAAGGGGTTTGATTCTGGTTTAGGAAACTAAATCGGGGTTGGGTCCTTTCAGCATGCGTTTGCAACGGGTGTTGTTCTACTGGGACCATCCGAGCACTTGCTGGAATTATTAGGCATTGCTGCATCCAAATATTCTTGATCGTATAGGAATATTCCGTCGTCCTGTTGTGTGTTTGGATTTGTAGGTATTTGTTTTTGTTTTAGGTTTATAATAGGTGGCAGTCTGATCGGTATGCGCTACTCTAGTTTCTTCTCCAAAGGTGTTACTAATACAGAGCAGGCGATGCAGAAAACAAAGCTTGGGGGATTGCTGAACCGGCTATTTACTCAGGCGGCAAGCACCTCTCACTCGTTAGTGGATGATGTATGGGACCAAGAGGTCAACCAGGCTCCCAAGGAAGGGGACGAGACCGAAGGATTAGATCAGCTGAATGCTGCTGAACGCCTTGTTGAGAAAGAACATGCCCGCTTGGCTCGGGAGGCAGATGATTTATGCATTTTAGGCATATTAATTAATGTATTTTCTCTACATTTTCACTTTGTTAATTACTTAGTATTATTAGTTTTCACTTATTTTGTTATTTGTATGGGTAGGACAAAAGAGACGGAGTAAAGGAAGCTACAAGCACACAAAACGCAATAAAAATGGAGAGGATGAAATATGGCCAAAAATCCCAAGGAATAAAGAAGAAAAAAATTGAAGAAGAAAAAAAAGAAGTCATTTGTTGACTAGGAAAATAATCCTTATGTTGACTAGGATCTGGAAGCTTTCGGAAGGTCGTGGAAGAAGAACAAATGAAAATGGTCCAAATTAATTAGAAGACCATTTTAAATGTCGAAACTTGAAGGCGAAGTCAGGCAATTTCGTGGAGTGCAAGATTTGGCAAGAAAATAATTCCTAAGTTGTGTTGAAGAAGGAAATCATGAAGAATAAGGAACGTAGAATATGCCTGTACAGGTCTGTCAACTTCAAACGATGACTGGAAAAAACTTAGGAGAAGTTAGATGGCGATCAACCTATGGTCGGAAAGCTCTTCGAGTCTTCTTTCCAACGAGCGAAAAATAATAATTTTTGGAAGTCTAAAACTCCGGAAAAGTGTGATTAATTACAGACTGTCAGATTTACCCGAGTAGAGTAGGAAAACCTTGTTTTAAGAGAAAACTATTTTGTAAAGACCTATATATACAAGAGGCTCGTCCCTAATTGAGATCTTCTCTTATTAGCCTAAGATATACCCAGAAATACTCTCCAAACCTCTCCCTCAAACACCAAGGCCGAGCACATAGCCGACTACACCACCGTTTATCATCAAATCGGATCACTTGCATACGTTAAGTCTCTACAAGTGAGAATCACCATCAGTGGAATCATCTACACCTTGGAGTTTTGCAGCGTAAGTGGGATTTCAAAAGTGTAACCATAAAACCTTTACTCCATAGTTCTCTTTTGTTCTTGTTTTCTTCTTGTTTGACATGAGTTTTTGGTTAATATATTTAGATTTTTAATACTTATTTGAGTTTATCTTCCATGTGTTTATGTTTTGATTTTGTTTGAAGCATGTTATGTCTTGTTCTTAATGAGTTGGGTAGTGTAGGATGATTGCGTGAAGCCTCCCGCCTAGAAGTTATTTTCAATGATTTTTAGAAATTAAGGCATTAAGCCTTAAATCACATGGCATGTTAATTATGAAATCTTGAGCAGAAATTTCGTAGATAACTTAATTAAGTAGACAAAATTGGCTAGGTAAAATAGGATGATCACTTGTAAATATTTAGCTTATGTTTCATTTTTTTTGAAATATATGGTAAGGATTTTTGGGATTCTTTGTATGTGTTTTGTTTGTCTATGAGTTGATGCATGTTAGGGTCCTAGAATTTCCTTGCTATGTGTTTTGACATTTTTAGGTAATTAATTAGATAATTAATCAACTCTTATACCCCCTTTTTACTACATAATTATTGCATACACCCTTCAATCCCCGATTTTAAACATTTAGCAATGCTACATCTACAACAAAAAGGTTTTAAATTGTATATGATTGATTTATGTGTTGTGTGTTTATTTAATGCATGTTTTGACTCGTATCATTTTTTGGCACCGTTGCCGATGATTGTGAATTGTTTGTGATTTTTGTATGTATATTTGTAAATTTATACTTGTGAATATTACTAACCAATTTACTTGTAAATTTCGTGTTATACATGCTACTTTTATTTCAAATTTTCGATGCCCTTGTATATGTGCCAATAAATTTTGTGCAATATGTGAATAAGCATGTGTTAGATAGATTTTATTTTTTTTGTAAACAATAATCGGTGTGTATATATATATCTAATAATTGTTGAGCATGTTAAATGATAGTCTTATATTTACATTGATTATATGCTTGATTGATTAAGTCTCACTCCTTGGAATAGATGGTGCATCTTTTTCTTTTTTATTTCCTTAACCCCTCATGTTTTACCCATGAGGTTGAGGGCGGAGTTTACAAAGGACTTGAGGGAGTATGCAAATCTTGAAAGTTTAGCTGAATGTCGGACATGGTGTCTAGAATGGGTTATGACTGGTGACAGGTTCTGGATCTAACTTAGACTAACACTATAGAGTATATACCATTGACCCGGTTAGCCTCGGGGTGTTTTGTCGAAATTAGTCCTCCCTCTCGCGTTATCTCTATCCCTAACTGACCATGTTTTTCAATTGAACAAAGGCTGGACAATTGAGAATTCATACTTTATCGCACGGGTCACACGTCCTTGGTAAGACCTAAAAATCAATATCATATACTCCTTTTAAATCTTTGGCGAACTCAAAAGGGACATGTATGCTTAAAGTGTCGGAATTTTTGAACTTGTAAAGGATAAACCAACGTTGCATATACTTAGTTGCATTAACTCCCCTGCGGTTTTGTGATGCTCGAATTTCATCACTGGGTACTCTAACCTAAGTAAAGTTAGGGGCATGAAACTAAAGGATGAGTCATTCTATTCATGATTGTTCATGTAACTTGGGTGTTTTCCGCAGGTTCTAACAATTTTCTCTTATGCATTCATACCATTTTATCATTTAGATTGATCTTGTTTGATGCATTTAGTTAAATCCTGATTAAGTAAATGTGTGATTCATAATAAACTAAAGTGTACCATTGTGTGAAAAGTTCTTGAAACATGTTCTAAGCTTGAGAAATCCAACGTGTGAAATAATATTAGCATATATATACTTGCATTTTGTAGCTTTTTATATCTATGCATCATTTGCGTTGCATTTTTATTATATATCATTTGCATTCACGTTTAAGTGTGTTTCCGCATTTTGTGTGTTTATACAATTTTCGTGTACTTTACATTTTTGCATTACTTTTATCTTCCGATGATACTAACACTTGATCTATTGATACTTCAGGCTATTTAATGAATGTCCACTCCTATTCCACGTGAACTTGAACTCAGATCTTGAACAGTCATCTTTCAGAATTGAGCTCAAGTCAACGTAGAAAGGTTTGAACAAGATCCGCTTGTTTCTGAGAACAATCCACCTCCATCACCTGCATCATCAGTAGATATATCAGACGCAGAATCCATGGCACGTGCTAAAAACAACAACAACGTTGAACATTCCATCCGTCAGCAGACTTGTTTGAATTTGGGTAACTTTGGCCCAACTTCGATTATTTATCCACTACCAGCAGCAGGCCAGACTGCCCCTGAATTGAAAAGTGGTGTTATACACCATCTTCCGCGCTTTCATGGAAATTCAACTGAAGACGCAAACACACATTTGACTACATTTATGTTTGTGTGTGACTCAATGTGTCCATCTGGCACCTTAAAGGAATCCTTCAAGCTCAGAGCATTTCTATTTTCGTTGGAGGAGAAACCCAAACGTTGTCTATTTAGCTTGCTTGCTGGATCTCTCACAATATAGGACATGTGTGTGAAGGAGTTTCTCACCAAGTACTTTCCGGCATCCAAGATCACAAATCTAAGGAAGAAGATCATAGACGTCCTACAAGATAGTGATGAGTCTTTCTCTGCTTAATATGAAATATTCAAGGAGTTGTACGAATCTTGTCCATCTTACGAAATATCTGAAAGCAACATCTTGAATTACTTCTATGAAGGACTCAAACCTTTGGAAAGAGAGCTCCTGGACGCAGCAACTGGTGGTTCATTTTTGGAGAAGCCTATAACAATAGGCCGTGCTTTTTTGAACTAGCATGCTCTTAACACACAGCAGTATGAATGGATGGTGCTGCATCAGAGTAGAAAAGTCAGTGAGGTGTCCGAGCTTGCCAAACTCACAACATTGATCACTAAGATTTTGCAGGGCCAAGTCACCAGAGCCAATGCCACCTACAACGCCTATTTATGGAATCTTCTTGCTTGAAGGACATCATAATGATTAGTGCCCTTAGAATGTACCATCTCTAGTAGCAGAAGAAGTCAACGCCATTGGCGGTTTTCAGAATAACCAAGGCATCTCTAGATACAACAATTATGGAAACTACAATCAAGGGTTTAGAAATAAACAACCTGGTTTTCAATAGAGGAATAATAATGGCTGCCTTAACCCTCATGCGTCTCAACCATTTCAACAACAACAATCGACTCAGCAAAGGGTTCCCGAAGTCACTGATACCTCAGCTCAGCCTGTTCTCACTAATCTAGGTTATGACAAGATGTTGTCACAGCTCTCATCATGCACATAGGTTTTGCTAAACACCCAAGCTCAACAGGGGAATGATATTACCGAGTTGAAGAAGTAGATGGGTCAAGTTGTTAAATTCATGGGCCAGATTAAGGGAGGATCTAGAAAATTGCCAACTCAGTCAGTTTCGAATCCAGGAGGTGATTTCAGACCAGCAAACGTAGTAGCTGCTCAGAGCGGGAAGCAGCATAGTGAGTATTATCAGAAAAAGATGTCAATGTCACAAAACATCCTGGATGGCATTGAGCATGATCCGGCCACTCTTAAGGCCAAGAGAATGAAGGTGACGCCACCTGTCACCAAGGCACCTTGATCTGCACAAGTCGACCCACAACCATAAGGCAAGAGCTCAATTCCTTCAAATTTGACTCATGCTAATTCCCCGTTTGTCACAACACCATTTCCAAGCCATTTAGTAAGTAAGAAGAAACATGAAGTTGATGATGAGATCTTAGAAATCTTCAAAAAGGTGTAAGTAAATCTACCTCTCATCGAGTGCCTCAAACAAGTGTCGAAGTATGAAAATTTTCACAAGGAATTGTGCAACACGAGTAGAAAAATGAGAGAGAATAAGATTATGAAGGTGAACGAGACTGTTTCTACAGTCATTCAACGATGGCTACCCCCTAAATTGAAGGATCCAGGGAGTTTTTCTGTTCCCTGCGTTATTAGTGCAAGATCTTTCAACAATGTGATGTTGGCCCTTAGAGCTTCAATAAACTTTGTGCCCTATACATTGTATCAAGCTCTTGGTCTTCCTGCATTGAAGAAGGATGATGTGATCATTTAGTTAGCCGATCATTTTGAAACTTATCCACGAGGTTATGTGGAAGACGTTCTTGTCCAAGTCAATCAGCTTATCATCCCAGCTGATTTCTACATTATTGATATTGAAGCTAGTGACGTCAACACCATGCCAACGTTATTAGGACATCCATTTTTAAGGACTGCAAGAACAAAGATTGATGTGTTCAGTGGAACTTTCAGCATGAAATTTGATGGAGAGAAGATTAAGTTCAACATCTTTGACGCCATGAGGCATCCTTTAGCAAGT
Source organism: Geum urbanum (assembly GCA_946800695.1). Classification (NCBI taxonomy): domain Eukaryota; kingdom Viridiplantae; phylum Streptophyta; class Magnoliopsida; order Rosales; family Rosaceae; genus Geum; species Geum urbanum. The sequence goes on along the minus strand of OX326997.1, from coordinate 35,109,963 downwards.
GTTAATTCATGCTTTTCTGTGGATATTTTTGACACTTTAGCACAAGCTCACTTGGATACAAGGAAGGATGACACGTGGGACTTAGTGCTTCAAGAAGGAGAGGGGCAGACTCGACTAGGGGATGATGCCTATTTTGAAGACATATGACTCGAAATGGAGCCAGTAGCTCATGAAGTACTAACCTTATTAGACGCAGCACAAGCAGATCTCAAGTATTCTCCTTCTATGTCGATTGTCTTTGGAGAAAACAAGATGTTGCCTTCAACTGTTCAAGCACTAGAATTAGAGCTAAAAGTCTTACCTGAACACTTGAAGTATGCTTATCTTGAAGAAGAGGAAACGTTACTTGTCATCATCTCTACAATGTTCGTAGCTGAATAGGAATGCAAGCTTGTTGAGGTGTTGAAGAATCACAAGACAGCTATAGATTGGAACGCTTGCAGACATCAAAGGAATTAATCTAGTTACTTGTGTTCACCGGATTTTACTCGAGGATGGTGCCAAACCTAGTAGGGAGGCTCAACGCAGACTTTATCCATAAATGATGGAAGTTGTGAAAAAGGAGGTAATCAAGCAATATGATTGTGGCGTGATTTACCCTATCTCTGACTGTCGTTGGTGTCTGCAGTACAAGTCGTTCCGAAGAAGTCTGGAATTACTCTTATCAAGAATGAGGACAACAAATTGGTGCCTCAGAGGACTGTTACAGGATATTGAGTATGGATTGATTATAGGATGCTAAACGCCACAACCAGAAAAGATCACTTTCCTTTGCCATTCATTGATCAGATATCTGAATGGTTGGCTGGCTATGATGATTACTGCTTCCTTGATGGTCATTCAGGGTACAATCAGATTCGCATAGCCGAGAAGGACCAGGAGAATACCATATTTACTTGTCCATTTGGTACTTTTGCTTATAAGAGAATGCCTTTCGGTTTATGTAACACACCAGGCACTTTCCAGAGATGTATGTTGGCCATCTTCTCAGATTACATAGAGAAGATCACTGAAGAATTTATGGACTACTTCAGCGTCTTTGGAGGCAGTTTTGGCGTATGCCTTAGTAATTTGGAGCTGATTTTGTGACGATAAGTGAAAACTAAGTTGATGATGAATTGGGGAAAATGCCATTTCATGGTAACATAAGGCATAGTTCTTAACCATATTATTTCGGTTAGAGGCATTGAAGTTGATAAAGCTAAAGTGGATCTTGTTCGATATCTACCATCTCTAACAACTATAAGGGAGGTTCGTTCTTTTCTTGGAAATGCAGAATTCTACATATGCTTCATCAAGGACTTTTCTCACATTGCTAGACCTTTATATCACCTACTTCAGAAGGAGATGCCATTCTCCTTTGATGATGAGTGCCAATGTGCCTTTGCAAAGTTGAAGGAGCTTCTGACTTTAGGTCCCATCCTTTGTGCCCCTGATTGGTCCTTGCCCTTTGAACTTATGTGTCACACCTTAGACTATGTAGTAGGAGCTTTTCTAGGGCAACACAAGGACAAGAAGCCATACGCCATATACTACACCATAAGCCATAAGCCATACGCCATATACTAGGGCAACACAAGGACAAGAAGCTCAGATGAACTATACAACAACCGAGAAGGAGTTACTTGGTGTGGTGTTTTCCTTAGACAAATTTTGATCCTATCTTCTTCAGACTAAGGTAATTGTTTACACTGACCATGCAACATTGAATTACTTAATGGCGAAGAAAGATGTCAAACTAAGGCTAATTTGATGGGTTCTACTTCTCCAAGAGTTTGATATTGAAGTTCAAGACAAGAAAGGAGTTGAGAATGTTGTAGCACATCACTTATCAAGTCTTGTCCACGACAAGAAGGAGGTCGTGGATATCAAAGAGAGTTTTCCAGACGAGCAGCATTTCAGAGTTCAGACTAGTTCACAGGAATTACCTTGGTATGCAGACATTGTCAACTATCTTGTTACAAGGAATTTCCAGCTGACATGCCTAGAGCAAAACGTGATCACTTGAAGTATATAGCATGCTAGTACATCTTGGATGAGCCTTACTTGTGGAAACATTGTGTTGATGCTTTGATTAGAATGTATGTTCCATAAATTGAGCATAGATTGATTCTTGAGTTCTGTCACAATGAAGCTTGTGAAGGTCACTTCGGTTCCAAGAAGACGACTTTGAAGGTTCTAGAAGCAGGATTTTTCTGGCCAACGTTATTCAAAGATGCTTCAGAACTTTATGGTTCGTGTGATAGGTGCCAACACAATGGAAATTTGGGACTTCTCTACCTCCAACGGTTTTATCTACATCTTGCTTGCTATTGACTATGTTTCGAAATGGGTTGAAGCTAAAGCTACACACACTAATGATTCAAAAGTTGTTGCCAATGTCCTTCGTACTAACATTTTTTCAAGGTTTGGCATGTCTCGTGTACTAATTAGTGATGGAGGGAGTCACTTCTGCAACAGAACTGTGGATGCATTGATGAAGAAATATGGAGTAACTCACAAGGTTTCAACGCCATATCATCCTCTAACAAATGGCTTAGCTGAAGTTTCCAATCGTGAGATCAAGAAGATTTTGGAGAGAACTGTGGCACCTAACAGGAAGACTGGAGTCAACGTTTAGATGATGCTTTATAGGTATACAAGACTGCATACAAGACGCGCATCAGAATGTCATCTTACAAATTGGTTTATGAAAAAACATGTTATCTTCTGGTAGAGTTAGAACATACAGCTTATTAGGACATCATGAAGTTCAAAGTTTTCTATGATGAAGTTCAACATTTTCTATCATAAAAAATTATAGCTAGATGAACTTGAAGAAATTCGGAATGCAGCTTATGATAGTTCTTGGATCTACAAGGAAAAGACTAGGGCATTTCATGACAAGATGATCAAGAACAAGTCATTGGAAGTTGGGCAGAAAGTATTACTCTTCAATTCTTGACTTAAGCTCTTTCCAGGCAAGTTACAAACCCAGTGGATCGGCCCATTCTTGGTCACACAGATATTCTCTCATGGAGCCGTCCAAATTTGGGCACTGGACACAGGAAAAGTATTTAAGGTGAATGGTCATCGATTGAAGCCCTATCAGGAAGATGTGAAGAAAACAATGGAGGAAATGCCTCTCACAGATCTGGCCATTCCTAGTGCTTAAAAGTGCATCATGTCTAGGCTGTAAGACATTAAAAAACAAGCGTTTGTTGGGAGGCAACCCAATGGAGAATCGATAGCTTTCTTTTCCCTTTCTGCTTGATTCTATGCTTTTTCTTGATTACCTTGAGGACAATGTGGGATTTACGTGTGAGGGAGGGGTTTACACTTTATTTGAGTCATTAATTGTAAAATTAGGCGGACAATGGAACTTTTCAGCGGATGATGCCCTAAAAAATAAATTATTGTGTAAATTTTCGATGTACTAGTATAGGTAGATGAATACTTGTCTTTGAATAAAAATATCCTATGCGATTTGGTATCTAGAAGGGGACGGCTTCTGAGACAGGTTTTGGATGTGAGAAAAGACAAGCTCAAAAATCACTCTTGCCTCTCTTGGTCTCTCTCGCCAACTGGCCATTTTAGTAAGGTTGTCCAAAGAAGACAAGGACTAAATCTACAAGTTATTAAGTCTTCTAGAATGCCCTTTACTCGTGTATGATGATTTTTTTTCTGAGAAAACATTGAGTTCATGGCTTTCATATAACTAATTATTGGAATTCTTTTGTTAATAAAGATGTTTTAATTGCATTGACATGTAGTAGATACAGATACTAAAACTTGGTATAGAATTCGCATGCTATAATAAGTTTAAATCATATGAACCTATGTGAGTCTTTGAGCTAAATTCATGTTTCATTTTGAGAGAAAATTTTGACACATATATAGGATATTTTTGGCTTCAAATTATTTTTATGCCTCATATGATTACTTGCCATAGTTTTCAATGAACTAGAGATTAGTAGAACTTACTCATGTAGATTTTCAAAGCTTTTAAGTTGATATATGCTCTCATTTTGGATATGATTAAAGATACTTAGGTTTTCCACCACTTAACCAAATAGCCATGTGTCCCTTTTTGTGCGCACGAGTTACGACACCCTTAGATAACTCCTTTGAGCTTACATTGAACCTTTTCTTTCATTGCCATATATATATATATATATATATCTAAACACTCAGCTTAGCATAGAGTTTCCAATCCTTGTTCTAAAGACTTGGTGATGAATTTGAAGCTAGCATATGAAGATGGCGTGAAGATGATGAGAGAATGGAAATTAAGGGAAGACTTGTCCAAAAGAATAGAAAAAAAAGTGTATGCCGAAAAAAAAGAAAAAAAAAGAGAGGAGAAAATCTCGGGAGCATGAAGAAAAGAAGAAAAAATACATTAAGCTCTCCGGCAAAATGTTCTAAAGTGTGAAAGTTTAGATCAAGTGAAGTTTAGAATGAAGTTAGGCCCAAAAAGATGAAATTTGCCCATGTTTTTGAAGTTTGACACATGAGAAAGGATGGAGCTTGAATTGACAAAGTGTTGACTAAGTCTTTGGAATATTTTTACCATGTGAAAACTCTTTTTCATGAGTGAAAAGATGATGGGTGCATCCATGTGAGGTGATTTTGAACTTTTCGAGTGCATGCATAGCTTTTAAATCACTATTGTTTTCATCTAAGTCTTACTTGTTCATGCATGAGAATATCTTTATTAACTCTTAAATTCCTTGTGCTTAAAATTTATGATTTCCATGATATTCGAAACATATTAGTTAAAGGGCTTAGTAATATTTTTGTTTCCAACATATACTTGTGAAAAACATGAGAATTTTTGAAAGTGTTATATGTTGGAAATTTGAGTCTTAGTTTAGTTTAGTGTTTGCTAAGGGACTGGCAAAGTTTAAGTGTGGGAGAATTTGATTTATGCATTTTAAGCATATTAATTAATGCATTTGCTCTACATTTTTATTTTTTTAATTACTTAGTCTTATTAGTTTTGACTTATTTTATTATTTTTAGGTAGGATAAAAGAGACGAAGTAAAAGAAGCTACAAGCGCGCAAAACCCAATAAAAATGGAGAGGATGAAATATGGCTGAAAACTCCAAGGAAGAAAGAAGAAGAAAAAAAATACGTCATTTGTTGACTAAGAAAATATTTCCTATGTTGACTAGGATTTGGAAGCTTCCAGAAGGTCTTCGAAGAAGAACAAATGAAAATGGGCCAAATTAATTTGAAGACCAAGTCAGCCAATTTCGTGGAGAGCAAGATTTGGCAAGAAAATGATTCCTAAGTTGTGTTGAAAAATAAAATCATGAAGAATAAGGAAAGTAGAATCTGCCGGTATATGTCTATCAACTTCAAATGATGATTGGGAACAGCTCATAAGGAGTTAGACGGCGATCAACCTATGGTTGGAAAACTCTTCATGTCTTCTTTCTAACGAGCCAAAAATTATAATTTTGGAAGTCTAAAACTCCAGAAAAGTGTGATTATTTACAGACTGCCAGATTTACCCGGGTAGAATAGGAAAACCTTGTTTTAAGAGAAAACTATTTTGTAAAGGCCTATATATACAAGAGGCTCATCCTTAATTGAGATCTTCTCTTATTAGTCTAAGATCTGCCTAGAAATACTCTCCAAACCTCTCCCTCAAACACCAAGGCCGAGCACATAGCCAACTACACTGTCGTCCATCATCAAATTGGATCACTTGCATACGTTAAGTCTCTACAAGTGATAATCACCATCAGTGGAATCATCTACACCTTGGAGTTTGCAACGTAAGTGGGATTTCAAAAGTGTAACCATGAAACCTTTACTCCATAGTCCTCTTTTGTTCTTGTTTTCTTCTTGTTTGACATGGGTTTTTGGTTAATATATTTAGATTTTTAATACTTATTTGAGTTTATCTTCCATATGTTTATGTTTTTGATTATGTTTTTGAAGCATGTTATGTCCTATTCTTAATGCATTGGGTAGTGTAGGATGATTGCGTTAAGCCTCTGGCCTAGAAGTTATTTTCAATAATTTTTAGAAATTAAGGTGTTAAGCTTTAAATCACATGGCATGTTAATTATGAAATCTTGAGCATAAATTTCCTAGTGAACTTAATTAGGTAGAGAAAATTGGCTAGGTAAAATAGGATGATCACTTGTAAATATTTAGCTTAGGTTTTATTTTTGTCGAAATATATGGTAAGGGTTTTTGGGATTCTTTGTATGTGTTTTACTTGTCTATGAGTCGATGCATGTTAGGGTCCTAGAATTTCCATGCTATGTGTTTTGATGTTTTTAGGTAATTAATTAGATAATTAATCAACTCTTATACCCCCTTTTTTACTACATAATTATTGCATACAGCCTTCAATCCTCAGTTTTAAACATTTACCAATGCTACATCTACAACAAAAGGGTTTTAAATTGCATATGATTGATTTATGTGTTGAGTGTTTGTTTAATGTATGTTTTACTCGTATCAGCAGAGAAGGCCAAAAAGAAAGAGAAGAAGTGGAAAGTTGGGCGGCATCCAGATGCTCGTCCTTCCAAGAAGTCGATCGCCCAGACCAAGGGGCAAGCGGGATCAACACCGACTCTTGCTGGACCTGTGCTCCATCTCTGGACGCCAAAGGAGGTTACTACTGTTGCTATTTCTGTCCATGTGGGGAGTAGCCAGTCGGAGATGGAGTCTGACGATAAGCAAACTCCTGATCGCTCTCTCTCACCCAGGGATGACTATCCACCGTCCCCTACAAGCTTACCATCACCAATGGAGGAAGGGCCTTCAAGGCCTAAACCTGTGATGACCAGCTCTGTCCGGGAAACAGACGGGACGTTCCCTCCCCGAGCGTCACATCCCTTGGCTTCAGTGGCTTCTACCCCTGTCGGCATTTAGAGCCTCCAAGTGAACAGTGGTACTGTGAAGACTCTCATGGACCGGTTTGTTGCATTCAGCTGGAAAGTCATGTCATACAAGGTGGCCGCTTGGCACCTAAAGCAGTTAATGTCCCTCAGTCCTAAATAGAGTTGAACACACCTACTGGTGGCCAGACGCTTGTTTCCTGGTACAGGACATGAATCAGTAGGTCATGCTTTAGGGGGACGAGGATGGCCTAGACGACTTGGTCGTGGCGAAGGAGAAGATTAAGCAGCTTAAGGTTGAGTTGAACTAGAAAGAGGATGCCTTATTGACCGTTCAATCCAGACTGAACATGTATACGACGCTAGAGAGTGATTTGCATACTCGAGTGGACAACCTGATCCAAGTACCAGAAGGTTAAACCGCGTCTAAGGCCGAGCTAGAGAAGAAGAATGGGGAGCTGAGTCTGGACCTGGAGGTTGCCCCAGCAGAGAAGCAATCTCTTGAAGATCTGCATGCCAAGGACGCAAGGAGAGTGGAAGAACTAGTCGGCGAGGTGGAAACACTGAAAGGGAAAATTAGAGCGTTGAAGGTAGAGGTGGAGTCTCTGAAGGCGTTGGCCTTGGACAATGAAGCTAAGCTTAAGCTATAGTCAGATGCCGTTGAGGAGTTCAAGTCCTCATTTGATTATGCCTATGGGCATGAGGAAGCGGCAGGCTCTACAGTGAGGGATATGTTCGCCATGCTGGAAAAGTCGCCATACTTCAATCTAGAGCACTATAAGGCAGGCATCATTCAGCTTTTTGGGGATGATGATTAGGCCTATAGTTGTTGTATATCCCTTTTGTTTCATTGTTTTTGTTTCCTTTATTTGTTGTAAAGGACAATGGTTTTTTTTTTGCTAAGTATGTAATCGTAATACGCTCTGCGTTTTAGCCTTACTGTTGTTGATATCTCTTGATGTGTGTATGCTTGTTTTTACTGAATGTACTGAGGAATATTTTTGTCTGCCTTTATTATTCAAGCATAGAAAACTAGCATTTTAAGTAATGGGTAGACGAAATGTTTGAGAAAACAACACAATATTGGCATAAGTGTATTCTTACTTTATTAAAAAGAGCGTTGCACATCAGAGCGTACAGGAAAAAGTAAGAACTTCACAAAATGGAATATGCCAAACACACGGAACGTTCTAGTGATAGTATTTTCATAGGTGAGTGGAGTTCCATGGGTGGGAGAGGACGGTGCCCTCCTTGTCACTGAAGAAGAACATGTCAGTGCTAGAGATGTCCACAATCCTGTATGAGCCCTCTGAAGTTGGTCGGAGGCTTTTGACCTTGGTCTAGATGGTTTTCATGACCCAGTCGCCGATCCGCAGAGGACGAGCGTGTACGCGTTGATTGTATAGACAAGTCATCTACTCTTTGTTGGTTGCATTGTAGTAGTATGCGACATTGCGTTTTTCCTCCAACAAAATCTTGTCCAAACTTAGCCCTTCCCCGTTCGTGGTGGAATCAAATGCTTTAAGCCTTGGACTCTAGTGGGTTAGTTCTAGAAAAAGGAGCGCCTCAGTACCAAATGTGAGAGCGTAGAGTGTCTCGCTCGCCGGTTGCAGACGTGGCCATTGTATGGATGAACTAGAGAATGCTAAGGTGGAGTTGTGGCCAATGCCTGTAGTTGGGATTGCCCCTCCTCATGGCCTAGAGATATTTCTTGAGACTATCCTTGATGATTTTGTTGGTAGCTTTAACCTGCTCGTTGCTCTGTGGGTGAGTGAGGGAGGAAAAGAGTACGTTTGTGATTTACGATTTTTATGCTTGATTCTTAACGTATTTCTCTCTACATTTATCTATGTTATGACCTTAGTATTATTCTTTCTAACTTACTTTGTTATTTGTTTTAGGTCTTAAATAAAGGAGATGAGTAAAAGAGGTTAAAATGGAGTGAAAACACAGAAAAATGAATAATCCTATTTCAACTAGGAATCCTTGTCAGAGTAGAAGTCCTTGGAAGAGTAGGAAAGTGAATTCGAAACACATGTGCAAAATATTTCCTAAGTGAAAAGAAAGTGTTCGAGTCTTTCCTAATTGGTGTAGGAAATCTTTCCTAATCATGATTGAAGAGGGAGATGCAATCCTAGTCCATCTAGGAGTTGGATTTGTCACGCACTACATATATATATATATATATGAAAGGACCCAACCCCGATTTAGTTTCCTAAACCGGAATCAAAACCCTTATGAAAACACGAATCAACAAAAACCATAAAAATTTCGGCAGAGTAACGCTACTAACGCAGAATTGCCATTAGCCTGCACCCGGAAAATACACTTCATCCTATGCCACAAAAATCAAACCGTGGGCACCAATCCCATCCTGATTTCTCAATATCATAACAGTAATGTAAACTAATCAATAAAACTATACTTTACAGAAATCCGGGAAAAAATCGTATGAAATTATAACATCAGAATGCTCAGAGCGACTTCTAGTATATATATACAAATAGTAGGCCAAACTAAGAACCTACCATAAAAGAAACATCGCTCGAATACTAAGCCTCCGACCGCGACGTGCGACACCTGAATCTGAACTGCAAACTGGGCACGGAAACCAAAAAGTCCAGGGGAAAGGAAAATAAAATCGTTAGAGTGAGTGGACGAAAATAAACATATGCCTTTCACCAATTTCATATACAATAAACAATGTAGAGTATAGCGAGTTCGGAAAATATATATGGAGGTGCCAGGCGAATCTCTCAAACTCGACAATCAGGCGAATCTCTCAAGCCCGATGGTGATAGGTTAGGGGAATCTCTCAACCCCAGCGGTATAACAGGGGAATCTCTCAACCCTGCCCAGAGGAATCTCTCAACTTTAGTCCAGAGGAATCTCTCAAATCTGGCCAGACTACCGGTGATCAGCCGAGTAGCCGAAGCATCAATGCAAGTAATGCCATCACCATAAAATATAAAATAATGCCTCAAAAAGTAATAAATAATCTCAATATCGCATATAAATAAATACGAAAAATCACGAACTCGCAACGACAGTGAAAATAAAAAAGTCCACTCACAGATGAGCATAACGCAATACGCGTTAATCCAGTGATCCGGCAGAAAATCCTTCGCCAAACGAACGATCATGATCCCCTAAATAATCATAAAATCCACTGCTCAAAATCATAACTCGAAACCTCGAATCACATCACGAGAAACAACCGTTCCCAGAACATATAATTCAATATCGACGAAATCGTCAAAAATCCGATAATCACACCATAAAACCTCGCTATAAACTCTGATGCTCAATTCGAAATATAAACCTCACCACTGCGATCGGTGCGCGATTCCGAGTAAAACGACATAAAACTCGTCGAAAAACACCCCGGCAGGAAAGTCGCCGCCGCCGCCACTACTACCGGCCGCCGAAAAACCACATAAGCCCAGAAAAATGTAGCCTATACATGCATTTGAATATCTTGACATTTCCAACAACTTTCCAGTTCAAAGTTAAGGCCAATTTTGACCGGAAAAGGTCCAAAACTCATCTCAAAGGTGCAAACCCTCACCGAAATTTCAACTTCTCCGATCTCCCTCCTCCGGCCACGGCAACCCTTGAATCCACATCTAATAGCTTCAACTCTCCAAGGCTAACAAAATCCCTCAAACTCCGAGCACCATCTCGGCCACCTCCGTCGCCAAAACTTGCCGGAATACCACCCAAAATTCCTAAACTTTGACAAGCCATAACTTCTTCATCCGACAACCAAATTGAACGAATCACCTATCAAAAGAAAGAGGAGCTCAAGACCAACAACTTTCATGAAGACACCACGGCCAAAAGAGGCCGGAATCGAGCTCAACGAAGGCAAACAAAACTCGGCCTGGAATGGGTCAGTTTTGACCCACGGGTCAAACTGGTCAACGGGCCAGATTTCCCAAAATGGAAAGTTTCCCAATTCATCACGTATTCGCCCGTATTTATACCGTACACGTATCGAATCCCAAACGAATAAATACGACAAAATCCAACAGCCGAAAATATTCACAACTTATTCCTCGAAACTCGGAATAATCCTCCGAAAGTTCCCACGAGCTCGAAATTAAATTCTCTACAACTTTCATGAAGGATCTCAAATCAAATTCTTGATCGATAATTTAGTCGTTAACGAAGCCGCCATATTAATCAATTACGTCAAAATCGCGGCTAATCACGAAACTCGCAAATCAAGTCGATAACCATTTCAATTTCGGTTCGGGTCGATCGACGGTCCAAAACGGATCACAATCACAATTCGGATAAACTCGAATACGAACGGATAAACTCGACGATATTCCAAAATTTCAAATATTCATATTATATTCCTCGGTCGTCAAAATAATAATCCGGAACCGCCCACGAACTCGAAATCACGTGTACAACAACTCTTGAGAATAGACTCAACTCAAATTCTCGGCCAATAATTAAGTCATGATCAAAACCGACAATTCAATCAATTTACGGAAAACTGCGATTACGCGCAAGCTCGTAGATTAAGCTGATTACACTACTAATTCTGCTCCGGGTCATCATAATATATATATATATATTAAGAAGGTCGATCCTATTGCTAAAAAGAAGTCAAAGATTTATAATGAATGGACCATAATTAATGAAGATGGGTCAAAGACTAAGAGCATGATTAAAGAAGCCCAAAGAAGAAGATGGATTAGAGGCCAGGAAGCAGAAATCGGCCTGTGCACATCAGCCCACTTCGATAGACCATTTTAATCAGCTTAGGATGAATCAGATTGCCACCAATATATAATTGGAAATATCTAAAAGTATAGTTTTCAACTCAATTGGAATCACATGATTTAGAGTTCTAGAACAATGGGAATTCCTGTTTTATTGGAGGAGGGTCAGGTTATCCGGGTGAAGTTAACTTGTTTCTTAAGAAGACAAGGAGAAGAGGTTTGCTATCTATATAAAAGGGGACAAAACCTGCGTGCCTCAAAACAGTCTCCTCTCAAACTGGTTCATGTTAAACCAAGCATTTAATTAAAAACTTAATCAAACACAAATACAATTAAAACCCTTTTTTGTTGATATAGCATTGGTGAGTAGGGATCATTCTTAACCGGGGATTGAGGGTGCATGCATAACTATGCTAAGGTTGTTTAGGGAGGTGCAAGATTGTTGGTTTTAAGTTTCCTACGAAATAAAACAAGAAGATGGTTAGATACATATCAAGAAATCACAAGTTCTAACATGTTTAAACTCAGAGACAAGCAAACAATCAAGAACACATAATCCTAACATGCATCTAGCCGAAAATAAGTTCCTTAATCTATTATTTATACGTTGATCATCACATCTAGTTACCTAGCCGAGTATCCCATCTTTATTTAAGTCCTACGAAATTTCTTGGTTAATTAAAACACATACACATGCTTAGATCGAATTAGAGAGCAACCAAATCATCTAGTTAACTTCCTAACTCAATTTTATTTTGATTAATTCGGTGGAACATGCTAGGGTGAACCAAATCATCTAGTGTCATCCTAAACAAGTTTCAGAGCATTAAGAACTTAGTAAGCAAGCATACACGTTCAAATCCAACCTACAAACACATGGAAGAGCTTAAAACAAGTCAGAAATAATCATCTTTACACTAAAACATTAGTCTTTTATTACAAAGTCTCGAAAAACTAATATAAACTGAAAATAAATACAAAGAGGCCATGTTACATTTTTTGCTCCGAGGTAGTCTCTCTCCGCAAGCTCCAAGCACACGTCCCTTTGTTGGTGATGGTGAACGCAAGATTCCAAGGCCAAATCCAGCACAAGTAGGCTCACAGGTGTAGGAAGGATTATTTGGAAGGTGGTGGAGATGGTATTTCGGTTTAGGGAGAGGCTGATCTTAACTAAGTATGAGAGGAGTTAGTGTTTGGACAAGGGTTCGGCTCTATGATGTGTGTTTTTTTATGAATGAGTCGAGCTTCCCTTTATATAGGAGAAGGGTAGGGTTTTTCCTACTAAAACAAGACCTTCCATATTAAAATCGGGGAAATCAGACCAGCTGTAGTAAAACGCGTTTTCCCGAAGTTCCAGATCTTGAAAAATTCTGATTCTTGTTTCATTGGAAAGCTTATTCAAAGGGCTATAAAATCCATAAAGTAACTCCATATTTGTAATTGAATTGGATTTACTACGGATTTTAGAAGTTAAGTGACCTGGCTGCCCTGTTTTCTTCTTCTTCAAGGAAAAGGAAATCTTCATATCTTCAAATCTTGCATTCCTTATTCCCTAATAATTCTTGGGCGAATCTAGCATATTCTTGCACATATTTTGGCCCTCAAATCAGGTCTGAAAATTCATATAATATCTCCCAAAATTCGTCCATTATATGCTTCATATATTCCGCCATATTTGCTCTTTCCTGGGTTGCGTAGGAGAAATGTCTTCATCTTTTTGTCCACCATTTTAGTATCCATTTCATTTGGCATTTGGTTTCCAATTCTTGACACCATATGGGAATGCATTTTTTAGTAACCATTTGAAGACCATTCCTCAGACCATTTCTTCTCTGGAATTAGGAACTTTTCTCCTTAGCCTGCTTTTAGCTCCGAAACGCCTCCTTTATTATTTCCTCCTTTATTTCTACCTAAAAACATAAAGTAAGTTAAAAACATATTTACTAAGCATAAAACAAAGTTAAATGTAGAGAGAATGACATTAAGAATCAAGCATAAAATGCGTAGATCAAATTCCCCCACACTTAGACTTTGCTAGTCCCTTAGCAAATACAAAACAAAACTACGGACACGAAAACTCAAAGAGAATCAATAAAGGAAAATGTCATACATTATTCACAAACACTTAGATGTTTCTTCGTTTCAAAGCCGCAAATTCTCATGTAATCATGTTTGAAAATGCAAGAAAACACTAAGTAATACAAAACTAAGCCCTTAGTTGAATTTGTCTTAGAAATTCTTTAAGTATATGGCGAATTAAGCATGAATGTTCATAGAATTCAATAGAGAATAGAGATATAATCATGTTATGAACAAGTAAGACATGGAGAAAACAATGGTGATTTTAAGTCTGTGCATGCTCCGAATAAGGTTCAAATCAACTCACATGGATGCTCTCATCAAGAATTTCCATAGTCAAACTAGATTTGCATTCTCTTCCCTTATCTCTTTTAAGTCTGTGCATGCTCCGAATAAGAGAATGCAAATCTAGTTTGAAGACTCCTCCATTGGGTTGCCTCCCAAGAAGCGCTTGTTTTTTAACGTCTTTCAGCCTAGACGTGATGTAACTTCATGTGTTTGAAAGAGGGGGATCCACGAGCTTCACTTCTTCAACGTCATGCTCCTTGAAGTTCTCATAGTAATGCTTCAAACGTTGGCCATGCACCTTGAATACTTTTCAGGTATCCAAAGTCATGATGTCGACAGCTCCATGAGGAAATACTTGTACCACAATGTAAGGACCAACCCATCTTGAGCGTAGCTTGCCCGGAAAGAGTCTAAGTCTTGAATAGAATAGCAAAACCTTCTCTCCGGGTTCAAAATTCTTTGTACGGATCATCTTGTCATGAATGCGCTTTGTCCTCTCCTTGTAGATCCATACGTTGTCAAATGCTTCATTTCGGATCTCCTCAAGCTCACAAAGTTGAAGCTTTCGATGTAAACCAGCCTCATCCTTGTCCATGTTGAATTTCTTGATCGCCCACCATGCTTTATGCTCTAACTCCACCGGAAGATGACAAGCCTTCCCATAAACAAGTCGATAGGGTGACATGCCTATGGGAGTCTTGTATGCCGTCCTATAAGCCCATAATGCATCATCCAAACATTGGCTCCAATCCTTGCGATTTGGCTTGATAGTTCTCTGCAAGATCTTCTTGATTTCGCAATTGGATACTTCCGCCATTCCATTGGTTTGTGGATGATATGGTGTAGAGACCTTGTGTGTAACGCCATACTTCTTCATCAACTCTTCCACGGTCTTGTTGCAAAAATGACTCCCTCCATCACTAATTAGAACGCGTGGCATTCCGAACCTTGAAAAGGTGTTAGTCTTGAGGAAATCTGCAATAACTCGCGAATCATTAGTACGGGTGGCTTTTGCTTCCACCCATTTCGAAACATAATCCACAGCAAGTAAGATGTAAGTGAAACCATTAGAAGAAGGAAAGGGTCCCATAAAATCAATGCCCCAAACATCAAAAATTTCGACATTGATTATGTAGTTTTGTGGCATTTGGTCTCTCGCACCAATGTTTCAGAATCTTTGGCACCTATCACACTTAGCACAAAAGTCATTAGAGTCATGAAATAAGTTAGGCCAAAAGAAACCACAATCTAAAACCTTGAGGGCTATTTTTCTCGAACCAAAGTGTCCTCCACATGCTCCATTGTGACAAAACTCAAGAATAGATGCAAACTCACTATCCGGAATACACCTTCTAATTACTAAATCAACACATTGTTTCCATAAATAAGGTTCATCCCAAATAAACGACTTAGCATTAGACTTAAGTCTATCTCGTTGAGCTCTTGGCATGGAAGATGGAAACTCACCAATAACTAAGTAGTTAACAATATCTGCGTACCATGTAGTTTCAGAAGGACTTACCTTAATTCTGAAGAGTTGTTCATCCGGAAAGTTCTCCTCAATAGCCACGGCTTCTTTCTCATGCATAATTCGTGAGAGATGGTCAGCTACCATGTTTTCAACTCCCTTCCTGTCTCGGATTTCCACATCGAACTCTTGGAGAAGTAGTATCCAACGTATGAGCCTAGGCTTTGCATCCTTCTTCTGCATCAAATACTTCAAAGCAGCATGATCAGTGTAAATTATAACCTTTGAAGTAGATAGGATCGAAACTTGTCCAATACAAAGACCATAGCTAGCATCTCCTTTTCGGTTGTTGTGTAGTTGGCTTGAGCATCATCAAGTGTTCTTGAGGCATAGTAGATGGCGTAGTGTTTCTTATCCTTCCTTTGTCCTAAAACAGCTCCAACAGCATAATCCGAAGCATCACACATGAGTTCAAAGGGTAGAGACCAATCCGGCGCTTGAAGAATATGAGCACTAGTAAGCAACTCCTTCAACTTGGTGAATGCCACGTTACAATCCTCATCAAATACAAAGGGAGTGTCTTTTTGATGTAGCTTGCACAAGGGACGTGAGATGTGGGAAAAGTCCTTGATGAACCTCCTGTAGAAACCTGCATGTAGGAATAATCCTCTTCCGCGATGCTGATTTGGTTGTAACCCGAATATCCATCAAGGAAGCAATAGTAGGAATGACCAGCTAACCTCTCAAGCATTTGATCAATGAATGGCAAAGGGAAATGATCCTTCCTTATGCTTGTGTTGAGCTTCCTATAGTCAATGCAAACTCTATGTCCAGTGACAGTTCGTTGAGGCACTAACTCATTCTCCGCGTTCTTGACAACGGTGATTCCCGACTTCTTAGGAACAACTTGCACAGGTGAGACCTAACGGCTGTTCGAAATCAGATAGATAACCCCACAATCCAAGAGTTTGATGACTTTCTTCTTCACAACCTCCATCATTGGTGGATGGAGTCTCCTTTGAGCCTCACGAGATGGCTTAGCTTCATCTTCAAGTAGAATACGATGAACACAAGTAGCATGATTGATACCTTTGATGTCCGCAAGTGTCTAACCAATGGCGGGCTTGTAGTTTTGAAGCATTTAAACAAGCTTAGCTTCTTGCTCTTCCTCCAACGTTGATGAGATGATAACTGGCAAAGTCTCATTGTCACCCAAGTAAGCATACTTCAAATGATCCGGTAACACCTTGAGTTCCAATTCTGGTGCTTGAATGATAGAGGGAACAAGCTTGTTTTCACCATAGACCAAGGGAATATGGGGTGGTCTAGACGTCACAAAGGCTGCCTCATTAAGTGCCAACGCCATTTCTCTACCTCTGGGCTTCAGAACTTCAATCAAAACGTCTATTAGGGCGTCATCCCTAGTGTAGGTCAGCCCAATTCCATCTTGAAGTACAGTATCAAGCTCATCCTCTCTAATAGTGTCCAAATGTAACTGTGCCATATCCTCCACTAAGTCCAACGAAATGCATGAGTTGACAGTAGCAATGGGAACCTTCATAGCATCAAGGATGTTGAACTCGATCTTTTCTCCATCAATCTCCATGGAGAACGTACCTTCAAACACATCTATCTTTGTTCTTGCGGTTCTAAAGAAGGGACGTCTAAGTAAAAGTGGCGTTGTGTTCAATGGACTATCCTCCATGTCAACAATGTAAAAGTCTGTAGGGAATATCAAGTTGTTGACTTGCACAAGAACATCTTCAACGTACCCTCTTGGATACTTGTGAGAATGATCGGCTAGCTGAATGATGACGTTGTCTTGCTTAAGCTCACCAAGCTCCATAGATGCATACAGATAGTAAGGCATAACATTGATGGATGCACCTAAGTCAAGCATGACATCTTCAAATTTGGTGTCACCAATCACACAAAGAACAGAAAAGCTCCCAGGATCCTTCAATTTGGGGGTAGCCGTCGTTGCAACACTGCGGAAACTGTTGCATTCACCTTCACAACCTCCTTCGCTCTCGTTTGACTCCTTTGTGTGCATAGCTCTTTCAGAAACTTGGCATAGATGGGTACTTGCTTGATGCACTCGAGTAAAGGCAGATTCACTTGCACCTTCCGAAAGATGTCCAGGATTTAATCGTATTGATCATCTTTCTTTGATTTGGATAATCTGTGTGGAAATGGTGCACGAGCAAACGAAGCATTAGTATTAACTAAACTTGAAGGGATAGAGTTAATACCTTTGTTTGGGGTCGGGTGTGATGGTGATGGTGGCTTAGATGGCGCCACATTCTTCTTCTCAAGCTCATTTGTAGAAGGATCTTCTTCAAAAACATCCTCCACAACGTCATGAGCTTGTGATGACGTTGCCTTCAGCTTTGGCTCTTCCAAAATCTTCCCACTCCTTGTAGTCACCGCACTCACATTCCCTGTAGGTGGCGTTGGTTAAGAGGGAAGTTGTCCGGTGGTCCTAATATGTGCCATAAAGTCCACAAGTTGGCCCATTTGCTTCTTAATTTCGGTTATGTCTTGACCATGTGCATCCAACATTGCCTTTGTTTCTT
The DNA here is from genome assembly GCA_946800695.1 of Geum urbanum. NCBI lineage: Eukaryota > Viridiplantae > Streptophyta > Magnoliopsida > Rosales > Rosaceae > Geum > Geum urbanum. Next base: position 35,091,975 of record OX326997.1, on the reverse strand, counting down.
TTTGTCCATCCAGGAGAACTTGAGTTGAGGCAGACAGTTGAGCAATCATCTTGTCATAATCCAGATTTGTTAATGTTTGAACCAGAAGAGGCAAAGGCACTTGTGGCGTTGGGGCCAATAGTGGCTGTGCATTGTATTGTTGTTGGGGACATTGGTAACCTTGTTGTTGTGTTGATGGAGGGTTCAAACATCCCTCATTACTGCTCCATTTGAAACCAGGATGATCACGGTTGCCAACGTTGTTGTAATTGTTGTAGTGTTGGCCTCCTTGATATCCTCCTATGGCATTGACTTGTTCTTCATGTGGTTGCTCGGCCAAAGTAGGACATTGATCACCTAGATGGCCTTGAGAATGGCAAATGCCACAAAGTTGTCCAAGAGACACCTTTTGTCTCTTCACTTCAAGTTCCAGCACTTGCTCCATCAAGTCAGAAAGCTTATCATACTTGTCATCCGCAGTAGTCTTAGCTGAATTCACTTCTGCAACAGTCTTCCTTAGAGCCATCCCATATTGAGCATCATTGTTAGCTCGGTTCTCCAAGAGTGCACGGGCTCTTATCTCATCTAAATCCATGAAGGCCCCATTTGCAGCAGCATCAAGAAGCTCTCTATCAATCGGTTTGAGTCCATCATAGAAGTAGTTCATCAAATTAGTCTCAGAGAAACCATGGGAGGGACAGGTGGCGCAAAGAACCTTGAAGCGATCATAATATTGACCAAATGACTTATCCGTAGCTTGTGCGATTCCAATAATCTTCTTCCTCAAAACAGTGATCTTTGAGGCCGAAAAGTACTTGCTCAAGAAAGCATATGCAAGTTGCTTCCATGTAGTGATGTGATTTGGTGGAAGCTCCATGAGCCAAGTTTGTGCTCTATCCTTCAAAGTGAATGGAAACGCCTTTAACTTCAAAAGCTCATCATCCGCATCCGTGGGCTTCATACTCGAGCAAACAAACTGAAATTGCCTCAAATGCATGTTAGGATCTTCATGCGCCATCCCTTGAAAGATTGGAAGGCGATGGAGAAATCCACTCTTGAGCTCAATATCCTTCTTGTCCTCTTGAGGAATAGGAAAATGAATGCATGATGGGCTGCTACTCCAATCCATTGAGCAGGTTTGTTGGTGAAGAGTTTGTCTTGCAACGTTGGCATTGTTGTTGACAACGTTGTTGACAATGTTGTTGTTGTTGTTCAGGCCGTTCATCGTTTCCGCTTCTTGCTCTTGCTCTTGCTCTACTAAATGCTCGAAATGCTGGGATGATCTTGGTCATGAATTTGGTGAGTCAACTGCGTCCTCAACTATAGGTCGATCAAGTTCTTCCAACTCGTTGTTTGAAATGGTCACAGTGCGATTTCAGAGTAGAATTTCTCGTGGACTAGGGTTGGTCATTCATAATTATGAGCATCTACCAAAGACCAAGTGTTAGTATCAAAAGGATACACAAGAAATGCAAGATACTTAAAGCCAAAACGTTGGGATTCATTCAAAACACACAAAAACACACAAAAACAAAGCACACGAGTTCAAAATAAGCTAAAACACACCAAAAGCACACAAAGACACTAAAGCTATGTTTTAGATTCCTTGAAACACACTATCTACGTTTGTACACTAAAGTGAAATGCAAGGGCTCTAAGTTATCCTAACATGAATGCAAGTCAAGTCATACATGGATTTACACGTTCTTACCTCTTGTACTTAGTACCTGCAGGGGTTAGTTGTATATATACCAAGTTAAAACGTCATATACACAAATTTTCACTCAAAAGATGCAAGCATACCGTAATCCATGAAATTCATGCATAATACATTCAAACTTTCATTCAAAATGCATCAAACAAGAACCTAAGTGAAAGATGGAGTGAATGCATAAGAGAAAACGTTAGAACCTGCAGAAAACACAAGAGTTACATGCTAAATCAATGATGCAACGTGACCTATCTTTTGGCCTCATGTCCCTAACTTCACTTAGGTTAGGGTACCCGGTGATGAAATCCGAGCATCACAAAGTCGCCAGAAGGTTATGCAGACTAATGCAACGTTTTAATTAGTGTATATTTACAAGATTTCGGTGCAACACACTATTCACACGTTTTATGCACAAGTATTAGGCATTTTGAGTGCGCCCCGAATTTAAAGAGAGTACACTTGCTTGATCTTTAGGTCGTTCAAAGGACGTGCGACCCGTGCGATAAAGTGTAAACTTTCAATCGAATGGTCTTGGTTCAATCAATAAACATGGTCAGTTGGGGATAGAGATAACGCGAGAGGCAGGACTAATTTCGACAATGCACCCCGAGGCTTACCGATCATGGAAAGTAGATTTAGTCCTTATCTTCTTTGGGCAACTTTTAATGAGCTTGGCCAGTTAGCAAGGGAGACCACGAGAGGTAGGACCGATTTGAGATCTCGGATCCAAAACCCGTCATAGAAACCATCACCTTCTAGACACCAAGTCACAAAAGATATCTTACTCAAAGATAAGTGTTCATCCACTCACCGAATCATTGGTATATACTCCATTGATGCAAGTCTTTCTTAGATCCAGAGCCTGTCACCAGTCATAACCCGTTTATAGACACCATGTCCGACATTTAACCAATCTTTCGAAAATTTACACTCTCTCAAGTCCATAGAAGACTCCACCCTCAACCTCATGTCCATAACTTCACTTAGGTTATGGTGTGTGGTGATGAAATCCACACATCACAAGGGGTTTAGGAGAAAAACTAGGAAAAGATGCGCCATCTATTCACAATGAGTGCGACTTAATCAACCAAGCTCATTTACTCAATGTAAATCCAAAGCTTTCCTTTAAGGTGTATACATGGCTGCAAAAATATAATATGAACAAGTGTTAGTACAAAAATATAAACAAAACTTTCGTAGGTACCAATGCAAAGAAAGACTTGCATGTGTTCTTTGTAAATATGTGAAATTGTGTAAATACCGAAATTGTGTAAATATCGAAATTGTGTAAATACCAATCGACAAGCAGATACTCACAACCTCACCTGAAGTGGAGATGCAGGTACCGTAAGTGGAGATGCAGGTACCGTAGCCAATGATGACAATCTAAATGATATAAATGAATGCGTGGCGCCCAGATCTAACAATGCAAGTACAGGAATACCAAAAACATATAACGTACCGATAACGACCTCCGGTGATGCTCTGCCCTCACGTAGAGTCATAGCATGTACCCTCGCCTGTCTGACTGGTCGTCCTCGCTGGGGTTGTCCCTGCTGCCTACCCTGGCCTGCAAACTGTGGTGGTCGAGCTCCTGTAGTAGCACCTTGCTCAGCTCCGGAACTCTGAGCCGCCTGTCCACCAACACCATATGACTAGGACACTCTCTCGAATAATGACCCACCTGGCCACAGCTATAACAAATAACTGTACTCCACTGACATACACCAGAGTGATACTTGTTGCAGAAATTACACAACGGATGATCTCTCGGAACAGGAAATGTACCACCGGTACGCCTGGGATAACTAGAACCGCTGGAACTCCCACCAGCCTGTGGTCGCTGCGGTCGATCTCTCCTCCATAACGATCTCCGTCTAGGTACACCTGTTGGTGGTCGATATGATCCACCACCTGAGGATGAAGCTGAACCGGAAGTATCAGAACTCAACCTCTTCGAAGGCCCCTGACTCGGTCCGCCTTCCTCAAATCGTCTCGGCTGGTACCTCTGCTGTCTCTCCTGCTCAATATCCTCGCCTCGGAGAGCTGCACTGACAAACTCATCAAAGTTGCTCCTCGGCATCGTAGTCAATGTCGCCTTGATGTTCAGATTCAATCCCAGCTCAAACCTGCGACACTTGGCTTCCTCTGTAGCAACCATATCCTGCGCAAAACGAGACAAACGGGTAAACCGATCCCGATACTCAAGTACAGACAAACTGCCCTGCCTCAAGTTAGTGAACTCCTCGTACTTGCGCTGTTGCGTAGCCTGATTAAAATACCTCCGCATAAACAGATCACGAAACAATGTCCACGGAGTATCCACAGGAACTCTGTCGGTGCTAACCCACCAAAAGTATGCATCACCCTCAAGTAAACCAACTGCTGCTACTGACATCTGCTCAGGAGTAAACTGCAGCCGTTCACAAACACGCTCAATCTGAACCAACCATGCCTCGCATATTTCTGGATCAACTGAACCCGAAAACATAGTAGCACCCGCAGTGCGAGCCTTGACCACAGGGTCAAATCGCTCTTCCAAACGCAGCACTCGCATAAGCAAGTCGCGCGTTCAGCGATCCTCATCAGGATCATCATCCCGGTCAACACGGGGACCACGTCGAGGAGGCATCCTACTGATACAAGACAAGCATTAGGTGCAAGCAGAAAGAACGTAATCATGAAACCGCAGATATTTGAGGACACACACTCTAACGTGTTTATTGTCTTTCCCCTGGGCTTTTCGGTTTCCGTGTCCAGTTTGCAGTTCAGGTTTGGTCTTTCACCAGTTTATATATATGTTTAAAACAACATATGCGAGTCCAGGTAAATAAAATAATAAGTACACGAGGTAAAACTCATACTCCTCCAGTGTACTGAGCATGCATGTAAAATCCCACGGGGTCACTCATGGACACACACCGTGTTAGTACAGTCCGAATCACGAGGTCCTTGGTCCCCGTGATTCTAACCCAGAAATGGCCTCGGTTCCGGAGAAAACGCCCCTCACCGGTCAGGTAGGGATGACGACGCCCCTCCTGGATGGCCTACCATCGGGGATCAACCGAGAGGCAAAGTGTATCGATACAACAACGTAACCAAGACTGTACTCTGTGAAAACCAAATCACAAATATCTCGATGCAAATGCATGAAACAATATATAAGTGTATGCATATTCGTATACGTATATTCGTATAAATATAATCGTATAATCGTAAACACATGCTCATGTAATCCGAAATCTCATACGCATGCCCAAGTTCGAAAATCATATAAAAGACTCACAAACAATCCGTGAAAAGAAATTGTCCACTCACAGACTCTCGAAACGCGCACACGCTCTACACTCGTGGTCCGGCGGAAGATCCCTCGCCTGAAGCACGATCACGATCCAGATCTCGATCTCGATCTCCTGAATATATTCACAAAACATAACTGATCAATATCATAATCCTAAACACTGTACGGATGCACGGAAACCAACCATTCCCGGAAATACGAAATGTAGTGCAAAATGAATTACAGAAATCCCGAAATCCCAACTTGAAACCTCGACTGAAAATCGGCTAATCAAATCGACCCAAAAACCTCTGGACGACGATCAGGGCGCGATTTCGAGAAAAACGACACTAATTACATCGAAATCTGAAAAATTGACTTTTTCCTCGCCGTTGACCGCCGCCGGCGGTGGCGGCGCGCCGACAACGGTGAAATTACACGGCGGGAAGCTCCAGATTTCATGCCCTCCTCATTTCGAACCACTTCCATAACTGACACGAGGACCAATTCACATTAGAACCCTTCCAATTTCTCACAAACCTAATCGGAATTCCCACCGGAAAATCCAATCGGGTTCGTCTCCAACCACCATCTCGTCCCAAACCGGCTAACTAGAAAGCATCACTGAGGCATGGGGAGCAAAACCCCCAACAACCCCACCCCCAAATCTTGCCGGAACCACCGTGTCCATCACCGGCGAACACCAACCACTCGGCCCGACTTGAACTCACCCAAATCACAATCAATTTTCACGAAATCAACCACTAACCAACTCGAAATCACGAGTGGAATCGATCCCTACCTTTCACTTGGCTAGAGGTGGCCGGAAAATGGTCGCCGGAAGGTGAAGCCGAAAACGGAAAGTCTCTCCCTCTCTGGTCAACGGTCAACTTTCCAATTTGGGAAAGTCAACGACTGGTCAATGCAATTCCGTGTTTTTGCGACTAATCTCGACTATTCCGATATTTATACTCGAGCCTCGGGTCGATCGATGGTCCAAAACGAATATACAAAATGATTCGGATAAACACGAATCAAACGGATAAACTTGTCGGAACCCGAAACTTCAAATAATCATAAAATATTCCTCGGTTATCGGAAAAATCTTCCGGAACCGCCCACGAGCTCGAAATCACATACTCTACAATTTCCGTGAAGACACCCAACTCAAATTCTCGACTGAAAACATAGTCGCGAATCGAATCGACAAACCACAATATCGTAAAACTGCGACTATAACCAAATCTCGAGAATCGTGCCAAACACAAATCTGATTCTGGTTCGGGTCGTCACAAATCTACCCCCCTTAAAAAAATTTCGACCTCGAAATTTACGTACCTGTCATGTGAACAGATGAGGATACTGCTCCCGCATACGCTGCTCGGTCTCCCAGGTGGCCTCCTCAACTGAGTGGTTCTGCCATAAGACCTTCACCAGCGGAATCACACGGTGCCTTAACTCCTGTTCACGACGATCGAGAATCTGCACTGGCTCCTCAACATACGATAAATCCTCTCTGATCAGCAACTGCTGTGGGGCTATCACATGTGAAGGATCTGAGATGTACTTCCGCAACATCGAAACATGGAAGACATCATGAACACGAGCCATCTCAGCTGGCAACTCAAGTCTATAAGCAACAACTCCAACCCTCTCCATAATCTCATACAGACCAATATACCGCGGTCGAAGCTTGCTACGCTTCCCGAAACGCACAACTCCTCTCCACGGAGATAGTTTCAGGAAGACCCAATCACCAACCTCGAACTCTAAACTCTTCCTCCTCACATCTGCATAACTCTTCTGCCGATCCTGGGTGATCTTCGATCGATCACGGATAACCTGTATGTCCTCCATCGTGGTTTTTACCAAATCAGGACCAATAAGCCAACGTTCGCCCACCTCACTCCAACACAATGGAGTACGACACTGCTTCCCGTACAGAGCCTCGTACGGTGCCATCTCAATACTGGCCTGATAGCTGTTGTTGTAGGCGAACTCGATCAAGTGTAACTGCTGATCCCAGTTTCCGCGAAACTGCAACACACATGATCTCAGCATATCCTCAAGTTTCTGAATGGTCCGCTCGGACTGCCCGTCAGTCTGAGGATGAAAAGCTGTACTAAATCGCAACCTCGTGCCCAACGCTCGCTGTAAAGCCTGCCAAAACTCAGAGGTGAACTGACTATCTCGGTCAGAAACAATGGATACAGGCACACCATGCAAGCGAACAATCTCGGATAAGTACAACTTAGCCAGTCTGCCCACTGAAATCTTCCCTGGAAGTGCAAGAAAGTGTGCAGATTTCGTCAGTCGGTCAACAATAACCCAAATACCAGTGTTGCCCGCCGAAGTACGCGGCAACTGATAGACGAAATCCATCGTGATATGCTCCCACTTCCAAACCGGAATCTCAAGTGGCTGTAGTTTCCCTGCAGGTTTCTGCCTCTCCGCCTTCACCTGCTGACAAATCAAACACCGACTCACGTACGTGGAAATCTCCCGCTTCATGTTGCGCCACCAATAGTACGCTCGAAGTGTACGAAACATCTTCGTACCTCCGGGATGCATCGCATACGCTGAACTGTGGGCCTCGTCCAGAATCTCCTTCTTCAAGTCCTCGTCCCTGGGTACACATAACCTGCCCCTGAACAACAACGTACCGTCGTCGCTCAAACGGAACTCTGTAGGCACACCATTCCGAATCATGGTCTTCTTGCCCAGCAAGTAAGGATCTGAATCCTGTACCTCCCATACCTGATCAACCAACACTGGTCGAACCTGAAAGCTGGCCAACAAAGCTCCATCGTCATCATACCCAAACACAGTACCTGTAGCTCGAAGCTCGGCTAACATCGATACTCTGGCCACACACATATGAAACAACGAAGCTCCAGACTTCCGGCTAAGTGCATCTGCCACAACATTGGCCTTCCCCGAAATGTACTCGAACGTGCAATCATAATCATTGATCAATTCCATCCATCGGCGCTGCCTCATGTTCAGATCCGGCTGTGTCCGCAAGTAGGTGAGACTCTTGTGGTCAGTGAAAATCTTACACTGAGCACCATACAGGTAATGTCTCCAACTCTTCAATGCTAACACAATAGCGGCTAACTCCAAATCATGCGTCGGATAGTTGACCTCGTGCGGTTTCAGCTGTCTGGAACCATATGCCACGACTCTACCATGTTGCATCAACACACAGCCAAGGCCCAACTTCGACGCATCACTGTATACAACAAACTCACCACTGCCGTCTGGCAGCGTAAGAACCGGTGCGGTAGTCAATCTCTCCTTCAGGAGCAAATAGCTCTCCTCGCATGCCTCAGACCACTCAAACTTGACGCCCTTCTTCGTCAATCTGGTCAGTGGTGTAGCAATCCGGGAGAAATCCTGTACAAATCGTCGATAATAGCCTGCTAACCCCAAGAAACTCAGGATCTCCGGCACAGTAGTGGGTCGACTCCAATTCAGCACGGCCTCAATCTTGTCAAGATCAACACTAACTCCCTCGGCAGAAATCACGTGGCCCAGAAACTTCACACTATCCAACCAGAACTCACACTTGCTAAACTTCGCGAACAGCTGATGGTCCCGCAAAGTCCGCAATACCGCTCGCAAGTGCTTCCTGTGCTGGCCCACACTCCTCGAGTATATCAAAATATCATCAATAAATACTATCACGAACTTGTCCAGGAACCGTCGAAACACTCGATTCATCAAGTCCATGAAAGCTGCGGGGGCGTTGGTCAACCCAAACGGCATAACCAGAAACTCATAGTGCCCACACCGCGTCCTGAAAGCTGTCCTGGCCACATCTGAATCCCGGATCCTCAACTGGTGATATCCGGATCGAAGGTCAATCTTCGAAAAGACTGCCGCTCCCTTCAGCTGATCGAACAAATCGTCAATCCGTGGCAACGGATACTTGTTCCTCACTGTAACCTGATTCAGCTTCCGATAGTCGATGCACAAACGCATGGATTTGTCCTTCTTCCGCACATATAACATTGGAGCACCCCATGGAGAAACACTCGGTCGAATGAATCCCTTCTCTAACAACTCCTGAAGCTGAATCTGCAACTCCCTCAACTCTGCAGGCGCCATCCGGTACGGTGTCTGGGAAATCGGTCCAGTACCCGGCAATAACTCAATGGTAAAATCAATCTCCCGCACAGGGGGTATACCAGGTAACTCTGCTGGAAACACATCCGGAAACTCAGACACAACCTCAATACTACCAAGGTCCGGCACTGCAGCTGTAGTGTCCACAATATGGGCTAAATATGCAACACAACCCTTCTTCATCAATCGATCCGCCCTCATCGCGGAAATCAAACACGGAAGTGAAGTGTTCTTCTCGCCACGAAACAATATCTCGGGTAACCCTGGTTGTCGAAATGCGACCTCCTTCCTATGGCAATCAAACATAGCCCAATGCGACTCCAAAAAGTCCATACCCAATATCATATCGAAATCCACAATATCAAGTAATAACAGATCTGCGGCTAAACCATGGCCATCGATAAACACCTCACAATATCGGTAAACCCAACCGATACTCACAACCTCACCTGACGGATACAACACTCTCCACAATCCCAGAAGTGGAGATGCAGGTACCGTAGCCAATGATGACAATCTAAATGATATAAATGAATGCGTGGCGCCCAGATCTAACAATGCAAGTACAGGAATACCAAAAACATATAACGTACCGATAACGACCTCCGGTGATGCTCTGCCCTCACGTAGAGTCATAGCATGTACCCTCGCCTGTCTGACTGGTCGTCCTCGCTGGGGCTGTCCCTGCTGCCTACCCTGGCCTGCAAACTGTGGTGGTCGAGCTCCTGTAGTAGCACCTTGCTCAGCTCCGGAACTCTGAGCCGCCTGTCCACCAGCACCATATGACTGAGGACACTCTCTCGAATAATGACCCACCTGGCCATAGCTATAACAAATAACTGTACTCCGCTGACATATACCAGAGTGATACTTGTTGCAGAAATTACACAACGGATGATCTCTCGGAACAGGAAATGTACCACCGGTACGCCTGGGATAACTAGAACCGCTGGAACTTCCACCAGCCTGTGGTCGCTGCGGTCGATCTCTCCTCCATAACGATCTCCGTCTAGGTACACCAGCTGGTGGTCGATATGATCCACCACCTGAGGATGAAGCTGAACCGGAAGTATCAGAACTCAACCTCTTCGAAGGCCCCTGACTCGGTCCGCCTTCCTCAAATCGTCTCGGTTGGTACCTCTGCTGTCTCTCCTGCTCAATATCCTCGCCTCGGAGAGCTGCACTGACAAACTCATCAAAGTTGCTCCTCGGCGTCGTAGTCAATGTCGCCTTGATGTTCAGATTCAATCCCAGCTCAAACCTGCGACACTTGGCTTCCTCTGTAGCCACCATATCCCGCGCAAAACGAGACAAACGGGTAAACCGATCCCGATACTCAAGTACAGACAAACTGCCCTGCCTCAAGTTAGTGAACTCCTCGTACTTGCGCTGCTGCGTAGCCTGATTAAAATACCTCCGCATAAACAGATCACGAAACAATGTCCACGGAGTATCCACAGGAACTCTGTCGGTGCTAACCCACCAAAAGTATGCATCACCCTCAAGTAAACCAACTGCTGCTACTGACATCTGCTCAGGAGTAAACTGCAGCCGTTCATAAACACGCTCAATCTGAACCAACCATGCCTCGCATATTTCTGGATCAACTGAACCCGAAAACACAGTAGCACCCGCAGTGCGAGCCTTGACCACAGGGTCAAATCGCTCTTCCAAACGCAGCACTCGCATAAGCAAGTCGCGCGTTCAGCGATCCTCATCAGGATCATCATCCCGGTCAACACGGGGACCACGTCGAGGAGGCATCCTACTGATACAAGACAAGCATTAGGTACAAGCAGAAAGAACGTAATCATGAAACCGCAGATATTTGAGGACACACAACACCCGAAGTATTGATGAGTACCGCTGGCCAGTCGGGTCATCACTCCAGTCATGCTGTATCAACTCAAATACCCTAAGCGTCACAACTACAAGAGTCTACAGAATCTGACAACCTAATGCTCTGATACCAAGCTGAAAGGAACTAATCCCGATTCAGTTACCTAAACCGGAATCAAACCCTTTCGAAAATACGAACCAACAAAAAATTTTCAAAATTTCGGCAGAGTTTCGTTACTAACGTGGAATTGCATAAACCTGCACCCTGAAAATAACACTTCATCCTATGCCACAAAAGCCAAACAGTGGGCACCAATCCCATCCGGATTTCTCAACATCAATAATAATCAATAACAGTAAACAAACTGTACTATGTATATATGTATATCCGAGAAAATCCGTATAAACATGTATCAGAATGTATCAGAGCGACCCCTAGTATAACGTATATACAATATATACACATCAGTAGGCGAAACAAGAACCTACTGGAAAACACAGGTAACTCTGATCACTAGCCTCCAAACCGCGACGTGAAACACCAAACCTGAACTGCAAACTGGGCACGGAAACCGAAAAGCCCATGGGAAAGACAATAAACACGTTAGAGTGAGTGGACGAAAATAAATGTCTTTCACCAGTTTATATATATGTTTAAAACAACATATGCGAGTCCAGGTAAATAAAATAACAAGTACACGAGGTAAAACTCATACTCCTCCAGTGTACTGAGCATGCAAGTAAAATCCCACGGGGTCACTCATGGACACACACCGTGTTAGTACAGTCCGAATCACGAGGTCCTTGGTCCCCGTGATTCTAAGCCAGAAATGGCCTCGGTTCCGGGGAAAACGCCCCTCACCGGTCAGGTAGGGATGACGACGCCCCTCCTGGATGGCCTACCATCGGGGATCAACCGAGAGGCAAAGTGTATCGATACAACAACGTAACCAAGACTGTACTCTGTGAAAACCAAATCACAAATATCTCGATGCAAATGCATGAAACAATATATAAGTGTATGCATATTCGTATACGTATATTCATATAAATATAATCGTATAATCGTAAACACATGCTCATATAATCCGAAATCTCATACGCATGCTCAAGTTCGAAAATCATATAAAAGACTCGCAAACAATCCGTGAAAAGAAATTGTCCACTCACAGACTCTCGAAACGCGCACACGCTCTACACTCGTGGTCCGGCGGAAGATCCCTCGCCTGAAGCACGATCACGATCCAGATCTCGATCTCGATCTCCTGAATATATTCATAAAACATAACTGATCAATATCATAATCCTAAACACTGTACGGATGCACGGAAACCAACCGTTCCCGGAAATACGAAATGCAGTGCAAAATGAATTACAGAAATCCCGAAATCCCAACTCGAAACCTCGACTGAAAATCGGCTAATCAAATCGACCCAAAATCCTCTGGACAACGATCAGGGCGCGATTTCGAGAAAAACGACACTAATTACATCGAAATCTGAAAAATTGACTTTTTCCTCGCCGTTGACCGCCGGCGGCGGCGGCGGCGCGCCGTCAACGGTGAAATTACACGGCGGGAAGCTCCAGATTTCATGCCCTCCTCATTTCGAACCACTTCCATAACTGACACGAGGACCAATTCACATTAGAACCCTTCCAATTTCTCACAAACCTAATCGGAATTCCCACCGGAAAATCCAATCGGGTTCGTCTCCAACCACCATCTCGTCCCAAACCGGCTAACTAGAAAGCATCACTGAGGCATGGGGAGCAAAACCCCCAACAACCCCACCCCCAAATCTTGCCGGAACCACCGTGTCCATCACCGGCGAACACCAGCCACTCGGCCTGACTTGAACTCACCCAAATCACAATCAATTTTCACGAAATCAACCACTAACCAACTCGAAATCACGAGAGGAATCGATCCCTACCTTTCACTTGGCTAGAGGTGGCCGGAAAATGGTCACCGGAAGGTGAAGCCGAAAACGGAAAGTCTCTCCCTCTCTGGTCAACGGTCAACTTTCCAATTTGGGAAAGTCAACGACTGGTCAATGCAATTCCGTGTTTTTGTGACTAATCTAGACTATTCCTATATTTATACTCGAGCCTCGGGTCGATCGATGGTCCAAAACGAATATACGAAATGATTCGGATAAACACGAAACAAACGGATAAACTCGTCGGAACCCGAAACTTCAAATAATCATAAAATATTCCTCGATTATCGGAAAAATCTTCCGGAACCGCCCACGAGCTCGAAATCACGTACTCTACAATTTTCGTGAAGACACCCAACTCAAATTCTCGACTGAAAAATAGTCACGAATCGAATCGACAAACCACAATATCGTAAAACTGCGACTATAACCAAATCTCGAGAATCGTGCCAAACACAAATCTGATTCTGGTTCGGGTCGTCACAGTTTTTCCTACTAAAACAAGACCTTCCATATTAAAATTGGGGAAATCAGACCAGCTGTAGTGAAACGTGTTTTCCCGGAGTTTCAGATCTTGAAAAATTCTGATTCTTATTTCATTTTAAAGCTTATTCAAAGGGCTATAAAATCCATATAAAGAACGCCATATTTGGAATTGAATTAGATTTACTACAGATTTTAGAAGTTAAGTGACCTGGCTGCCCTGTTTTCTTCTTCTTCAAGGAAAATGAAATCTTCATATCTTCAAATCTTGCATTCCTTATTCCCTAATAATTCTTGGCCGAATCTGGCATATTCTTGCATGTTTTGGCCCTCAAATCAGGTCTGAAAATTCATATAATATCTCCCAAAATTCGTCCATTATATGCTTCATATATTCCGCCATATTTGCTCTTTCCTGGGTCGCGCAGGAGAAATGTCTTCATCTCTTTGTCCACCATTTTGGTATCCATTTCATTTGGCATTTGGTTTCCAATTCTTGACACCATATGGGAATGCATTTTAGTAACCATTTGAAGACCATTTATCGGACCATTTCTTCTCTGGAATTAGGAACTTTTCTCCTTAGCCCGCTTTTAGCTCCGAAACGCCTCCTTTATTATTTCTTCCTTTATTTTTACCTAAAAACATAAAGTAAGTTAGAAACATATTTACTAAGCATAAAAAAAATTTAAATGTAGAGGGAAAGACATTAAGAATCAAGCATAAAATGCGTAGATCACAAACTTAGCAAGAAAAATCCTCCAAGGCCAAAGCAACCATCCTCCACTGATCTAGTGTAAGACGCTCTTCGTTCTTGTTCTTGAGAACCTTCTCTTTAGGCATTGTAGTGCTCTTCACAAACTCTTAAAGTGTAACCATGAACTTTCTATTCCATATTCCTATTTTTATTATTTCTTCTTGTTTAATTTTGATTGAAGATTGGTTTGATCAAAGGCTATATGTTTCAGATTTGCTTTAATATCTTCCATGTGTTCTTAGTTTCTAATGCTTATGTGCTTAAAGCTTCTTAATGTGTTAGATGATACGCTCTTCGTTCCTCTCTTGCATGTTTTGTATTATTTTTAGATAATTAAGGTATTGCGCTATTCGTTTACATTCATAACAAGCATGTGTATGTGTTCGTGGTTGAAACTTGTGAATTTCATAGATGTTAAGTATGAAGAAGCATGAAATCGGTTAGGTAACTAGATGAGTCGACCACATGTATATATGATAATTTAGTATTTTATTTTTGGGTTAGCAAGCATGTTTAGGGTTCTATATTCTTATTTGTTTTGAGTCTTTATGAGTTAAAGCATGATAGAATTTAGAGTTTTTGAATGTGTTTAATTTTCTGCCATGTTTTGAAATTTAATTTTGTAGATTAATAAACAAATTTATACACCCCCTTGGAAACCTAGCGTAGTTATGCATGCACCATCGATCCCCGGTTAAGAATGATCCCTATTTACCAATGCTAAATCAACAGAAAAGAGTTTTAGATTGTAACATTTTGATTAATTGTTACGTGTTAATTTGATGGTTAGTTTTTGGTGCCGTTTCTGAGGATTGTAAAGTATTTGTGTGATTTCGTTTGTGTAAATATGTTTGTTATACTTAAATAATATACTAGTACATATGTTTTTGTTTTCAGTTTTCGGAACTTTTCACTACCCTGTATTTTGCAAATTATTGGACATATCTATAAGTTTTAGAAAATTTTAAAAATTTAAAGAGTTGTTCATTGGTGTGTCTAATATGTGTCTGTAAAATATCGAGGTAATTGGAAACGCAAATAATTCTGGAAAATTCTAGTATGCTGCTGTGCTCAAAGTTGTGCGATTTTGGAATGTGTAATTGCTGTGAAAATTAGTAGTACACATACTTTTTTATAATTATTACGTGAAATACTTGTTTATAACACATACTTGTTCATATTACAATATGTTTTGCAGCCATATTACATGTTAAAGGACGTCTTTGATTTACATTGAATACATAAGCTTGGTTGATTAAGTCTCACTCTTTTGGAATAGATGACGCCTCTTTGTCTTGTTTATCTCCTTAACCTCTCGTGATATGTGGATTTCATCACTGTACACCATAACCTATAGAAGTTATGGATATGAAGTTAAGGGCGAAGTTTACAAAGGACTTGAGGGTGTGTGTTGTCTCAAAATTTGGCTAGTTGTTGGTCATGATGTTTAGATGGGTTGTGACTGGTGATAGGTTTTAGATCCAAGAAAAAGAAACATCAATAGAGTATATACCATTGGCTCGATTTGTGACAACCCGAACCGAAAATGGAATGTTTATCGACTTGATTTGCGAGTTTCGTGATTAGTCGCGACTTTGTCATAATTGGTTAATATGGCGGCCTCGTTACGACTAAATTATCGGGCAAGAATTTGATTTGAGATCCTTCACGAAAGTTGTAGAGAAATTAATTTCGATCTCGTGGGAACCTCCGAAGGATTATTTCGAGTTACGAGGAATAAATTATGAATATTTTTGGCCGTTGGATTTTGTCGTATTTATCCGTTTGGGTTTCGATACGTATACGGTATAAATACGGGCGAATACGTGACGATTTTGGAAACTTTATAAATTGGGAAAACTGGGTCGTTGACCCGTGTTCACCACGGGTCATGAGCGATCCGTTTTGGCCGAACGGTTTTCATGGTGGTTGGACCATTTTCCGTCCATGGTTGGCCGAGGTCTCTTCATGGAAAAGGTTGGGCTCATGCTCCTCTTCATTTTGATAGGTGGATCGTCCCCTATGGTGGCCGGATGAGAGAGTATTGTCACGGCAAAGTTTGAGGAAAATCGGCGAGAATCGGCGGTCTTGTGTGACGGCGTGGCCGCCAAGTTGGTGGTAGTTCTTTGAGGGGTTTTGATAGCCTTGGAGAGAGGAAGCATCTAGAAGTGGTTTCAAGCCTTGCCGTAGCCGGATGAGGGAGATCGGAGGTGATGAAATTCCGGCGAGGGTTTGTGTCTTTGAAATGAGTTTTGAACCTTTTCCGGTCAAAATTGGCCTTAACTTTAAACTATAAAGTTGTTGGAAATGTCGAGATCTTCAAATCCATGTGTAGGTCAAAATTTTCTAGGCCGATTACATTTTCCGGCCGTGGCCGGCGCTCCGCCGTGTGATCTACGCATTTTAGGCGTATTAATTAATGTGTTTTCTCGACATTTTTACTTTGATAATTGCTTAGTTTTATTAGTTTTAACTTATTTTGTTAAATTCAGGTGTTGACCAAAAGAGACGGAGTAAAGGAGTCTACAAGCACGCAAAACGCAATAAATCCGGAGAAGAAATAGTCCGAGGAATGGTCTTCAAATGGTTACTAAAATACATTCCCATATGGTGTCAAGAATTGGAAACCAAATGCCAAATAAAATGGATACCAAAATGGTGGACAAAAAGATGAAGACATTTCTCCTGCGCGACCCAGGAAAGAGCAAATATGGCGGAATATATGGAGCATATAATGGACGAATTTTTGAAGGATATTCCATGAAGAAAAATACCTTATTTAAGGGCCAAAATATGTGCAAGAATATGGTATATTCGGCCAAGAAGTATTGAGGAATAAGGAATGCAAGATTTGAAGATATAAAGATTTCCTTTTCCTTGAAGAAGAAGAAAACTGGGCAGTCAGGTCACTCAACTTCTAAAATCCGTAGTAAATTCAATTCAACTCCAAATATGGCGTTCATTATATGGATTTTATAGCCCTTTGAATAAGCTTTCCAATGAAACAAGAATCGGAATTTTCTGAGCTCTAGATCTCCCGGAAAAGACGTTTCAAGACAGGCTGGCAATTCTGCCCGAGTACACTAGGAAAACCTAGTTTGGAGAGGAAAGTTGGAATTCTTCACCTATAAATACAAGAGCTCGACTCAAAGCAAAGACATCACTTATTCTATAGCCTATGCTCTGCCAAATACTCTCCTCCTCCCCACAAATTAAGCCGACATCCTCAAGAAGTCGACTACGCCATCAAACCGCCACATCTCTTCTTCCACCGACGCATAGGGGATTCCGAACGTCATCCACCAAAGAAGTCTAGTTCTCTTGAGTATCCATAGGGGATTCCGAAGATATAAAAGTGTAACAATGACCTCTTTACTCCGTAGTCTCTTTTTGTTCATGAAACTTGTTTGTGTGTTTTGGATGATTGTATTTCGGTTTTATTACATAAGTAAATTTCAATAACTTTTCCATGTGTTCCTTATTCTAGATTTCAATTTGCATGAAGTTAATTGGTTCTTAATGCTTTGGTTTTGATTTAGGGGATTCCTAGTCTAGATCAATGGTGTTTAGGGGATGCCTAGCACAAAATATGAATTATGCATGTTTAATTGAAATTTAGGGTTATGGGATTTCGGTAGTGTTGTTATTTGCATGTGTTAATAAATGAGTTAGATTATGGATTAAGTTGATCACTTGTATATAATTAATTAGGTTTTCTTTTTGTTTCAAATATGGTATGTGTTTTTGGGTCTTCTATGTGTTTGCTTGTCTATGAGTCAATGCATGTTAGAGTCCTAGGATTATGTGCTATGTTTGAGACGTTTTTAGTAAATAAATTAGGTAATTAAAAACAACTCTTGATACCCCCCTTTTTACTACACAAGAATTGCATGCACCCTTCAATCCCCGGTTTAGAACGATACCCTACTTATCAATGCTACATCTACACAAAAAGGGTTTAAATTGCATATGGTTGAATTATGTGTTAAGTGTCTACTTTGTGTTAATATTTGATGCATGTTTCCGTCATATCAATTTTTGGCGCCGTTGCCGGGGATTGTTAATTGTTTGTGATTTTTGTGTGTATATATGTAAATTTACACTTGTGCATATTACTAACCATTTTCTTTTTCAGGAATTTTCGAAGTATATATGCTAATTTTACTTACAAAAATTTTCGATGTCTTGTATATGTGCCCTAATTGATTTAATTTTTCGTAAATAAATACATGTGAATAAATGTTAGTGTAAATTTTAATTTTCGTAAATGTTAATCGGTGTTTGTATATATATATCTAATAATTGTTAAGCATGTTAAAGGATAGTCTTAGATTTACATTGATTACATGCTTGATTAATTAGGTCTCACTCCTTGGAATAGATGGTGCCTCTTTTTCTTGTTTATCTCCTTAACCCCTTATGTTTACACATAAGGTTGAGGGCGGAGTCTACAAGAACTATGAGGGAGTGTGAATTCTTGAAAGTTTGGCTGAATGTCGGACATGGTGTCTAGAAACGGGTTATGACTGGTGACAGGTTCTGGATCTAAGAAAGACTTACACCAATAGAGTATATACCATTGGCCCGGTTAGCCTCGGGGTGTATTGTCGAAATTAGTCCTGCCTCTCGCGTTATCTCTATCCTCAACTGGCCATGTTTTTCGATTGAACCAAGGCTGAACAATTGAGAATTCATACTTTATCGCACGGGTCGCACGTCCTTGGAAAGACCGAAAAATCAATGCCTTGTAATCCTTGTAAATTTTTGGTGAACTCAATTTGGGACATGTATGCTAAAAATTTCAAAAATTGTTTGAACATGTTCAATCTTGTGATTCCGAAGTGTGGCACAATTCTAACTTAGCTATGTATATATATTTTTTGCATATCATTCATTCATTCATGCATTACATAATTGCATCATCTTGCATCATATTCATCATACATTTAATGCATATCATGCATTTGCATTGGATTTTATGTTTGTTGAGTTTTGAAGGATACGAAGGAGGAACGTGCTCCAAGTGTTTTCATAATTTGCAGCTTCTGTCCAAAATAGAACAGTCAACTTTGAAAAGTCATAACTTTCAGCTCGTTTGAAGTTAGCACGAATTCTTTATATGAATGGAAAGCTCGAGACGTCTAGTTTTCAGTCATATAAAGATCACGAATTTCTGAGCTCTACATCGTTCGAAATTCTAGTTTAAAGACACGGAGGTCAGAACATTAAGCTGCAAAGTGGAAAGAACAAATGGAGGAGATGCACCTTCAAGATCAGGCTGTTCCAAGAGCATAAATGAAGCATCATGTCTAGGCTGTAAGACAATAAAAAACAAGCGCTTGTTGGGAGGCAACCCAATGGAGGATCGACATACAGATTTGCTTTCTTTTCCCTTCCTCCTTATTAATTAGTTTGTTAGTGTGTTAATTAGTTATTTTTGGTGAATTCATTACTCCATGCTTGATTCTATGCTTTTACTTTGTTACATTGAGGACAATGTAGGATTTAAGTGTGGGGGAGGGGTTTACACTTTATTTGAGTCATAAATTATAAAATTGGGCGGACAATGAAACTTTCCTGCGGATGATGCCCTAAAAAAAATGATTTTTATTTAATTTTCGTGGGTTTTTATTTTTCTAAAATTTTAGGTAGTTTTTGAGTGTATTTTAGTGTTTTTCAGAGTCTTAGGATGCCCTTAACTAGTCGATGATGATATTTTTCTGAGACAATTTCGAGTTCATGGCTTTCATGTCACTAATTTATGGAATTCTTTTGTTAATAGAGATGTTTTGATTGCATTAACATGTAGTAGATATAGATAGTAAAACTTGGTACAGAATTTCGCATGCTAGAATAAGTTTAAATCATTTGAACCTATGTGAGACTTTGAGCTAAATTCATGCTTTATTCTGAGTGAAAATTTCGACATATTTAATATTTTAGTCTCAAAAATGTTTACATGCCTCATATGATTGCTTGCCATAGTTTTTAATGAACTAGAGAATGCTAGAACTTTCTCATGTTGATTTTCAAAGCTTATAGTCAATACATACTCTGATTTTGGATATGATTAAAGGCATTTAGGATTTACCACCACTTTTGCCAAATTGCCATATGTCTCATTTGTGCGCACGAGTTGCGACACCCTTAGTTAACCATTTTGAGCCCACATTAAGCTTTTCTTTCATCGCCATATATATCTAAACACTTTAACCTAGTGTAGATTTTCCTTACCCTTGTTCTAAAGACTTGGTGAAGATTTTTGAAGCTAGATACATGGAGATGGCGTGAGAATCATTAAGGAAGATGTGAGTATGAGGATAGACTTGTCCAACAAAAGAAAAGAAAGAGTAGTTGCCGAAAAAAAAAAGGAAAAAAAAAATCGGGAGCATGAAAAGAAAAAGAAAAAAATTGTGAAGCTCTCCGGCAATTGGTTTTTAATGTTCAAGTTTGGATTAATGTCCCCCATATTTGTGGATTTGGAGTTTGTATTGAATTGAAGGCCCAATAGTAAAGAAATAAGGCCTTTGTCCTGTTCACAAAGCTCAGAGGAAGATTAGAATGAAGTCTGGGTCCAATAAGATGAAATCTGGCCCTTGTGCTTAAAGTTTGACACTTGTAACGTGGGGAAGAAGATGGAGCACGAAATTTAACAAGATGATGGAGCTAGACTAAGTCTTTGGAACGTTCTTAAACACCACTTATCCAAATTTTCGAATGCCTTAGCCTCAGCCTCATTACAACCCTTGAAAGTCATTTAAGATCCTTAAGATGAGTAGCCTTTGATCTGTGGAGTTAATCGCATGAGTAAGCATATGGTTTGGGTTCATTTGTGCAAGTAATTGTTTTTATTCATGAGGTATTTTGTTTATTCTTCGATATATCTTGAGTGAATACCCCTTTTTCATGAGTGAAAAGATGATGAGTGCATCCATGTGAGGATTTTGAACTTTTCTAATGCATGCATAGCTTATAAATCACCATTGTTTTCATCTAAGTCTTACTTGTTCATGCATGAGAATGTCTTTATTAACTCTTGAATTCCTTGTGCTTTAATTTTGTGAATTTTCATGGAATTTTCGAAATTCATTTGTTAAAGGGCTTAGTAGTATTTTTGTTGAAAAATTTTGAGTCTTAGATTAATTTAGTGTTTGCTAAGGGACTAGCAAAGTTTAAGTGTGGGGGATTTGATCTACGCATTTTAGGCGTATTAATTAATGTGTTTTCTCGACATTTTTACTTTGATAATTGCTTAGTTTTATTAGTTTTAACTTATTTTGTTAAATTCAGGTGTTGACCAAAAGAGACGGAGTAAAGGAGTCTACAAGCACGCAAAACGCAATAAATCCGGAGAAGAAATAGTCCGAGGAATGGTCTTCAAATGGTTACTAAAATACATTCCCATATGGTGTCAAGAATTGGAAACCAAATGCCAAATAAAATGGATACCAAAATGGAGGACAAAAAGATGAAGACATTTCTCCTGCGCGACCCAGGAAAGAGCAAATATGGCGGAATATATGGAGCATATAATGGACGAATTTTTGAAGGATATTCCATGAAGAAAAATACCTTATTTAAGGGCCAAAATATGTGCAAGAATATGGTATATTCGGCCAAGAAGTATTGAGGAATAAGGAATGCAAGATTTGAAGATATAAAGATTTCCTTTTCCTTGAAGAAGAAGAAAACTGGGCAGTCAGGTCACTCAACTTCTAAAATCCGTAGTAAATTCAATTCAACTCCAAATATGGCGTTCATTATATGGATTTTATAGCCCTTTGAATAAGCTTTCCAATGAAACAAGAATCGGAATTTTCTGAGCTCTAGATCTCCCGGAAAAGACGTTTCAAGACAGGCTGGCAATTCTGCCCGAGTACACTAGGAAAACCTAGTTTGGAGAGGAAAGTTGGAATTCTTCACCTATAAATACAAGAGCTCGACTCAAAGCAAAGACATCACTTATTCTATAGCCTATGCTCTGCCAAATACTCTCCTCCTCCCCACAAATTAAGCCGACATCCTCAAGAAGTCGACTACGCCATCAAACCGCCACATCTCTTCTTCCACCGACGCATAGGGGATTCCGAACGTCATCCACCAAAGAAGTCTAGTTCTCTTGAGTATCCATAGGGGATTCCGAAGATATAAAAGTGTTACAATGACCTCTTTACTCCGTAGTCTCTTTTTGTTCATGAAACTTGTTTGTGTGTTTTGGATGATTGTATTTCGGTTTTATTACATAAGTAAATTTTAATAACTTTTCCATGTGTTCCTTATTCTAGATTTCAATTTGCATGAAGTTAATTGGTTCTTAATGCTTTGGTTTTGATTTAGGGGATTCCTAGTCTAGATCAATGGTGTTTAGGGGATGCCTAGCACAAAATATGAATTATGCATGTTTAATTGAAATTTAGGGTTATGGGATTTCGGTAGTGTTGTTATTTGCATGTGTTAATAAATGAGTTAGATTATGGATTAAGTTGATCACTTGTATATAATTAATTAGGTTTTCTTTTTGTTTCAAATATGGTATGTGTTTTTGGGTCTTCTATGTGTTTGCTTGTCTATGAGTCAATGCATGTTAAAGTCCTAGGATTATGTGCTATGTTTGAGACGTTTTTAGTAAATAAATTAGGTAATTAAAAACAACTCTTGATACCCCCCTTTTTACTACACAAGAATTGCATGCACCCTTCAATCCCCGGTTTAGAACGATACCCTACTTATCAATGCTACATCTACACAAAAAGGGTTTAAATTGCATATGGTTGAATTATGTGTTAAGTGTCTACTTTGTGTTAATATTTGATGCATGTTTCCGTCATATCACCGTGCGCGGCGGCAATTTTCCGGCCGAGGTGTGTTTCAACAAGTTTTATGTCGTTTTGCTCGGAATCGCGCACTGATCGCAGTGGTGAGGTTTATATTTTGAATTGAGCATTGGAAATTATAGCGAGGTTTTATGGTGTGTTTATCGAATTTTTGACGATTTCGTTAATATTGAGTAGTACGTTTCCGAGAATGGTTGGTTCTCGAGATGTGGTTCAAGGTTTTTAATTATGATTTTGAGTAGTAGAATTTATGATTATTTAGGGGATCGTGATCGTTCGTTTGGTGAGGGATTTTCCGCCGGATCACTGGATTAACGCGTATTGCGTTATGCTCATCTGTGAGTGAACCCTTTTTATTTCACTGTCGTAGCGAGTTCTTGATTTCCTTATTTATTTACGATACGATGTTGAGATTATTTATTGTTTTTGGACGTACTGTTTTATATTTTATATGGTGATGGCATTTACTTAGCATCGATGCATTGGCTACTCGGCTGATCGCCGGTAGTCAGATCCAGGGTTGAGAGATTCCCCTAATGTGCCCACTAGGCTTGAGAGATTTGCCTAGTCTATCACTGTCGGGCTTGAGAGATTCGCCTGACTGTCGGGCTTGAGAGATTCGCTTGACACCTCCATTCATTATCTGAACTCGCTTTGCTTTGTTTTATGATATATATAAATGGTGAAAGGCATATGATTATTTTCGTCCACTCACTCTAACGATTTTATTTGCCTTTCCCCTGGGCTTTCGGTTTCCATGCCCAGTTTGCAGTTCAGATTCTGGTGTCGCACGTAACAGTCGGAGGCTCAGTGTTCGAGCTACCTTGTTTTTCCAGTAGGTTTCTTGTTTTTCCTACTGTGGTATATTTATGTATTTATACACTAGAGGTCGCTCTGATTATTCTACGGTTATACTTTCATATGATTTTTCCCTGGATTTATGTAAAGTATAGTTTTACTTATTACTTTACATTATTGTTATGATATTGAGAAATCTAGATGGGATTGGTGCCCATGGTTTGGCTTTTGTGGCATAGGATGAAGTGTGTTTTCGGGTGCAGGTTAATGGTAATTCCACGTTATAGCGAAACTCTGCCGAAATTTTCATGGTTTTCTAAAGTTCGTGTTTTCAGAAGGGGTTTGATTCCGGTTTGGGAAACTAAATCGGGGTTGGGTTCTTTCATGATTAGCCTCAGGGTGTTTCTTGAAATTATTCCTACCTCTCGCATTATCTCTATCCCTACTGGGCATTTCTAAACGTTTAATAAGCCGAATGATTGAGATTAGCATACATTATCGTGCGGGTTGCACGTCTATTCAAAGATCTAAAGATCAAGCTAGTGTACTCTCTTTAAATCTTAGACGCACTCAATTTGGATAATACATGGAAATAATACTATGTCGAAATTGTATGTTTGTGCATATAAACTTGTAAAGGACTAACAAACATTGCATTTTAGCTTGCATAACTTTCTGGCGGCTTTGTGATGCTCAGATTTCACCATCGCGTACCCTAACCTAAGTGAAGCTAGGGACATGAGGCCAAAAGATAGGTCACGTTTCATTCCTAATTTAACACGTAACTTGTGTGTTTCTTACAGGTTTCTAACGTTTTCTCTTATGCATTCACCTCATACTTCACTTAGGTTCTTGTTTGATGCATTTAAATGAAAATTTGAGTGTGTTGTGCATGCATGAATTCTGTGTGATATTGTGTGATATTTTAACATGTAAAATATGTGTTTCTAACATTTAATCTAAGTCTTACATTGTACATATGCCAAATTTTGTAGAAAACATTGTGTATATGTGTGCCTTGGCTTGTTTTAAGCATTTTTAGATCATTCTGGTCACTTTGCATACATTCCATGTTGTTTTAATCAGTTGCATACATGTTTCCATTGCATTTAGTGTGTAAATGATAATTTAGAGTGCCTTAGAGTGTTTAGAAGTGTTTTACATTGTTTGCTTTGTTTTGGTGTGTTTTAGTGTGTTTTTGCTTTGTTTTTACGTTTTGGCTAGTATCTTGTGTTCATTGTCTATTCTTTTGATACTAACACTTGGTCTTTGGTAGATGCTCAGGCCTATGAATGTCTAATCTGAATCTCACATCTTCTAATACCGACCTACAAGCACTCGCGGACCGGATTGCACACCTCAAATCTCAAGTCGTACAAGTACAAAGGGAGCAATGTTTTGACCCTCCTCTCATTGAGGATGAGGTTGAATCTCCACATTCATCCCATCACTCTACCGAGCACTTTTTAGAAGAAGAACAAGAGCAAATGACTGCCAACAACCTGCCTAACAATAATGAGGAAAAATCACTTCGCTAAGGCACTTACTCAACCGAATAGAGTAGTGGTCCTTCATGCATTGTATTTCCGGAACACCAAGCAGATAAGGACATTGAATTGAAGAGTGGCTTCCTCCACCGATTTCCAATCTTCCACGGGCTATCAAATGAAGATCCGAACATGCATCCAAGCAATTTCAATTTATTTGCAAGAGTATTAAGCTTACGGAAGCCGATGAAGAACTCTTCAAGCTCAAAGATTTTCCCCTCACATTGACGGATAGAGCTCAAACTTGGATTTGGAACTCCTGCCTAATCACATCACGACATGGAAGCAACTTGCAGACCTATTCTTGGCTAAGTACTTTTCGGCCTCAAAGATCACTATTTTGAGGAAGAAGATCACATGAATAACACAAGCATCGGATCGATGAGTCCTTTGGCCAGTACTACGACCAATTCAAAGTCTTATGTGCCACCAGCCCTTCCCATCATTTTTTAGAGACCAACCTCATGAACTACTTCTATGATGGTCTCAAGCCAATTGATAGAGAGCTTTTCAACGCAGCCGCAATCGGAGCATTCATGGAATATGATGAGACGGAAGCTCATAATTTGTTGGAAAAGTAAGCAAACAATGATGCTCAATATGGGATGGCTCCTCGAAAAATAGTAGCTGAAGTGAGTTCTAAGCAAGTGTCGAACGAGAAATATGACGAGATGGCATCTATGCTGGAACAAGTACTTGAACTCGAGACAAAGAGAGCCAAGGCATCTCAAGGACCGATTTATGGAGTATGTCACGTGCAAGAGCACCACAATGATTAATGCCATACTTTGATGGAGCCTAATGGAGAAGCGGAACAAGTCAATGCCATTGACGGATATCAGGGAGACCAACGTTACAACAATTACAACAACAACAATTTTGGAAACAGTGATCATTCGGGTTTCAAATGGAGTAGCAATGAGGGATGTATCAACCTTCCGACACCTCAACAAGGATACCAACGCCCTCCATTTGAACCTAGGATGCCAATTTCCTAAGCTCTGCAACACATGCAACAAGCTCCCCTGGTTCAATAGTTCACTAATCCAGATTACGACAAGATGTTGGCCCTGTTGACTGCTTCGACACAAGTTCTATTGGATGGTCAAGCCAAAATGAAGGAGACATTGGATAATCATGGCCGAGATATTTCAGAGATGAAGAAACAAATGAGCCAAATCGTTGACTTCATGGGAAACTTTAGAGAAACTGGGCAGCTTCCACCTCAAATACTTCCAAGTCAAAGGAATGTAAGCACAATGATGACAAGGAGTGGAAAAGTAATAGAAGGTCCATCCCCAAAGACAAGCAAAGCGCCTCCACATGATGTTCTGGAGGATAAGGACTTAGAAGAAGATCCGGCAATCAAAGAGGCCGAGAAGAAGAAGAATGTGGCATCTCATGGCACTAAGGCATCAATCACCACACCATCTACCCCAATCAAAGGTAAAAATCATATTCTTTCAAGTATAGTTATTACTAATTCTCCATTTTCTCGTGTAACATTTACCAACAGGCTATCAAAGTCGATGAAAGATGATCAATACAAAGAAATCTTGCATATCTTTTGGAAGGTGTGAACCTACCCTTGATCGAGTGCATCAAGCAAGTGCCTATCTACGCCAAATTTTTAAAAGAATTATGCACCCAAAGGAGGAACACGAGAGAGAAGGAGGTGATGAAGGTGAATGCAACCGTTTCAGCTATTTTACAAAGTCGGCTACCCCAAAAATTAAAAAATCCCGGGAGTTTTTCAGTTCTTTGAGTTATTAGTGATAAGAGGTTCGGAGATGTCATGCCAAACTTGGGTGCATCGATTAATGTCATGCCATACTACCTTTATGCTTCCATCGACTTGGGTGAGCTCAAGCATGATAATGTCATTATACAACTAGTCGATCATTCGCATAAGTATCCTAGCGGATACGTTGAAGTTGTTCTTATGCAAGTCAACAATCTCATATTTCTGGCTAATTTCTACATTGTTGACATGGAAGAGAGTTTGCTGAATACCATGCAATTGCTACTTGGATGACTTTTCATAAGGACTGCACGGACAAAGATAGATGTGTTTGAAGGAAAATTCTCCATGGAGATTGATGGAAAGAAGATCAAGTTCAACATTCTTGATGCTATGAAGTATCCAATGTCAAGTGTTGGTGATTGTTGTTCAATTGATATTGTGGATTCCTATCATGTACGGTACTAACCCACTCATTCCTTCCATTATTAAAGCACCAGAATTAGAGCTCAAGGTGTTACCGAATCAGTTAAGTATGCATACTTGGGAAAGAATGAAACTTTGCCGGTTGTCATCTCATCAATGTTGGAAGCTGGACAAGAAGAGAAGTTGGTGCAAGTGCTCTTAAAATACAAGACATTCATAGGTTGGACGCTTAAGAACATTAAAGGAATTAATCCGGCAACATGTGTGCACCAGATTTTGCTTAAAGATGGCGCCAAACCTACAAGGGAAGCTCAAAGAAGACTTCATCCGCCAATGATGGAAGTAGTGAAGAAGAAAGTGATTAAACTCCTAGATTGTGTAGTCATTTATCCGATTTCGGACAACAGTTAGGTCTCCCCCGTGCAAGTAGTGCCAAAGAAGTCTGGACTCACTATTGTGCAGAATGCTGAGAACGAGCTTGTCCCGCAAAGAACTATTATCGGACATCGAGTTTGCATCGACTATAGAAAGCTCAACCCCACCACTCGCAAGGGCCATTTTTCACTGCCATTCACTTATCAAATGCTTGAGAGATTGGCTGGCCATGCATACTATTTGTCTCTTAATGGATATTCTGATTACAACCAAATTATCATCATGGAGGAAGATCAAGAGAACACAATGTTCACATGCCATTTTGGAACATTTGCTTATAGGCGCATGCCGTTAGGTTTATGCAACACACTAGGTACGTTTCAATGTTGCAAGCTTTCTATCTTTTCCGATTACCTTGAGAAAATAATTGAAGTTTTCATAGATGACTTTAGTGTATTTGGGAGGGATTTCGATGCATTCTTGGGAAACTTAGAATTAATGTTGCAAAGATGCGTTAAAACAAACTTAGTGCTTAATTGGGAGAAATGTCACTTCATGGTTACTCAAGGGATCGTTTTAGGACATATTGTTTCATCTAGGGGATAGAAGTTGCTAAATCTTAGGTAGATCTTGTTCTCTACTTACCCTTTCCAACTTCGGTTAAAGAGGATTGTTCTTTTCTTTGTCATGGCGTTTTTTATCGAAGATTTATCAAGGACTTTTCCCACATCTCTCGCCCTTTGTGTAAGCTGCTCTAAAAAGATACTCCCTTTGTGTTTGATTAAGATTGGCAAGCTACCTTTGAGAAATTGAAGGAGCTTCTCACAACAGATCTTATCCTTTGTGCTTCGGATTGATTTCTTCCCTTCGAATTGATATGTGACGCCTCAGACTATGTCGTTGGTGTTGTTTTAGGTCAGTGAAAGGACAAGAAGTTCTACGCCATATACTATGCCTCACTGACACTTGATGAAGCTCAAATGAACTATACAACAACCAAGAAGGAGTTGCTCGCGATGGTGTTTGCACTTGATAAATTTTGATCATACTTGCTGCAAAGTAAGGTAATTGTTTACATGGAAAACACAACCTTGAAGTATTTGATGGCGAAGAAGGATGACAAGCTACAGATCATTAGATGGATACTTCTGCTCTAAGAGTTAGACATCGAAATAAAAGACAAGAAAGGAGTAGAAACGTGGTGGGTGACCAATTTTCAAGGATTGTACATGAGAAAGAAGCCGTTGCAATTGAGGAAATTTTTTTGGATGAACAACTCTTCGGAATTTTGGTAAGTGCTTCTGAAACTCCATGGTATGTAGATATAGTTAATTACTTAGTTACCAATGGGTTTCCATCTTCCATGCCTAGTGATCAACATAACAAACTGAACAATGCTAGGAATTTTATTTGGGATGAACCTTATTTATGGAAACAATGTTCTAATTTGGTTATTAGGAGGTGCATTATGGATAATGAATTTAAGTCAATTCCTGAGTTTTGTCATAATAGTACATGTAGAGGACTTTTTGGTTCGAAGAAAACAACCCTTAAAGTGTTAGATAGTTGATTCTTTGGGCCTAGTTATTTTGTGACTCTCATGAATTTTGTGCTCAATGTGATAGGTGTCAAAGATCTGGTAATTTAAAACCTAAAGACCAAATGCCACAGTTTTACATTCTTAATGTCGAAATTTTTTATGAGTGGGGCATCGACTTTACGAGACCTTTTTCTCCATCTACCGGTTTTACTTATATTTTACTTGCTGTGGATTATGTCTCGAAATGGGTGGAAGCAAGAGCCACCCAAACTAATGATTCGTGAGTTGTTGCAGATTTTCTCAAAGCAAATATTTTCACAAGGTTTGGAATGCCGCGCATTCTAATCAGCGATGAAGGAAGTGACTTTTGAAATAAGATGGTGGAAGCATTATTGAGGAAATACGGCGTCAAGCATAAGGTTTCTACACCTTATCATGCTCAAATGAACGGAATGGATGAAAATTTCAACCGTGAAATAAAGAAGATCTTAGAGAGCACCCTTCGTCCGAAACGGAAAGATTGGAGTCAATGTCTAGATGATGCGTTGTAGGCCTATAGGACTGCCTACAAAATGCCAATCGGTATGTCATCTTATCATTTGGTTTATGGGAAAACATGTCATCTTCCGGTGGAGCTAGAACACAAAGCATGGTGGGCTGTCAAGAAGTTTAACATGGATTGAGATTAGGATGGTTTGCATTGAAAGCTACAACTTTGCAAACTTGAGGAAATAAGGAATAATCCTTTCGACAATGCTTGGATTTACAAGGAGAAAACCAAGAAGATTCATGACAAGATGATCCGTGGGAAGAGTTTCGAAGCGGGACAACAAGTTTTACTCTTTCATTCGGGACTTAGACTTTTCCTGGGCAAGCTATGCTCAAGATGGATCGATCCTTACATTATTGTGCAAGTTTTCCCTCATGGAGTTATGGAGATATAATATTTAGAGACCGGGAAGCTGTTCAAAGTTAATGGACACCGATTGAAGTCATACTATGAAACTTTCAAGAAGCATGACGTTCAAAAGATGATTTGCTTTCTCTTCCCTTACTCTTTTTATTGTAGTACATTTACGTTCTTGGTTAGTTTTTCGTAAAACCTATACTCCATGCTTGATTCTATGTTTTACTCGATTACATTGAGGACAATGTAGAGTTCAAGTGTGGGGGAAGGGCATACAACTTCTTTGATTCATAAATTGTAAAATCTGGGCGGACAAAAGATTTCCGACTGATGATACCCTAATTTTTTAATTTTTTTTAGTTTAGTAGTGTTTAATTAGTGTATTTTCAAGGTCTAATTAGTGTAATGGATGAAAACTTGTCTTTTAGTAAGAATATCCTACGTGAATTGGTGTCTAGAAGGGGACAACTATTAGGACGAGTTTTGGATGTGAGAATAGACAAGCTTGAAAATCACTCCTACCTCTCTTGGTCTCTCTCGCTAACTGCTAATTAAGTAAGGTTGCCTAAAGAAGACAAGAACTAAGTCTACGCTTGTTTGAGTGTCTTGAGTCTTGTTGTTTAATTTAGTGTTTTAAAGAGTCTTTAGGATGCCCTTAGTTAGTCTATGATGAAATTGGACCGAAAAAGAACAAATATATGGCATTGCATGAAATTTCTTGTTCTAATTGAGATATTTTGATTGTCATGACATGTAGTGGATATGGTTTGCATAAACATGGTACAAATTTCGCATGTTAGAATAATTTTTTAGATCATACAAACCTTAAAGTGAGTTTTTGAGCCTACATTACTTCTTTGTTGAGTGAATTTCGTGCATATGTCTCAAAAATGTTTACATACCTCATCAAATTGCTTGCCAAAGATTTCAATGAACTAGAATGCTAGAACTTACTCATGTAGATTTGCAAAGCTTTTAAGTTGATAAATACTTTGATTTTGGATATGTTTAAAGGCATTTAAGTTTTCCACCACTTAAACCAAATAGCCATGTGTCCCATTTGTGTGCACAAGTTGTGGCAACCTTAGATAACCCCTTTGTGCCTACGTTAAGCCTTTTCTTTCATTGCCACATATATATATCTAAACACTTAGCCTAGCTGAGAGTTTCTTACCCTTGTTTTAAAGACTTGGTGAAGAATTTCGAAGCTAGCAACATAAAGATGGCGTGAACATGATGAAAGAATGAAACATAAAGGGAAGAACTTCTCTAAAAGCTTGAAAAAAGTGTGATTGCAAAAAAAAAAATTGAGAGCAAGAAAAAAACATTAAGCTCTCCGGCAATATGTTCAAAGTGTGAAAAGTTTGGATCAAGTGAAGTTTAGAATGAAGTTATGGCCCAAAAATATGAAATCTGACCCCTGTTTTTTAAGTTTGACACATGAGAAAGGATGGAGCTCGATTTGATAAAATTTTGGTGCTATGAATAAGTCTTTGGAAAGTTTTTACCACCACATATCTAAATTTCGAATGCCTTAGCCTTAACCCTCACTACAGGAAAAAAAACACATAGACGACTAAGCAATTTCGTTGTCTAAGTTTGAGTTTCTGTCGTCTAAGTACTTAGACGATGAATTCTCCATCGTGTAAAGTCCATCATTCAAGTGTCATAGTCTAAGTACTTAGACGACGGAAATATAGCATTCTGTCTTCCAAGTGACGGTTTAGACGACGTAATTGATCCATCGTCCAAGTGAAGGATTTGACAACGTAAATACCATTCGTGTCGTCCAAGTACAACTTAGACTACGAAATTGTTTCTTAGTCTAAGTCATTCCTTAGACCACGAAATTTTTTCTTAGTCTAAGTTATTCCTTAGACCATGAAAGTTTAACTTAGACTACGAAATTGTTAATTTCTTAGTCTAAGAATTGACATAGAGTATGAAATATACGATTTCGTAGTCTAAGTCATCACTTAGACTATGAAATCATATATTTTGTAGTCTAAGTGAATTTAATTTTTTTAATTTTTTTCCTTAAAATTTAAATTTAAAATAAAATATTATTAAATTAATTTAAATATTAAAATAACTAAAAATTGTACGTACATCGATATCATTTGAAAAAAATGAAATATTAAAAACTACGTACAAACTAAGTAAATATGGCAGGAGTAGACGCGCCACCGAGTCCCCTGCCTCTGGCCATGTCGTCTTCGGGGTATGGGGTCAGAGCATGACGACAATCTTGGGGAACTCTGTCTTGTATGAGGGCGAGGAGATTAGCTATCTACACTTGTTTCTCATCAAGCCTCTGATGCTTGGATAACGTTTCCGCCCATGCAAGTCGAGCCTCCTCAATGGCTGCTTAGACGGCCGCATCTTAACCACTCTTCCTCATCGAGCGTGCCGTAGATGAGTCAGATAAATCTCTCTGCACCTTGTGTCCCAACCCCTAACCTTCTTGCCATCTCGATGGCCGTATATCGCATCAGTGATTGCAATTTGGCTCTCCCTCGATAGAAGAGGCAGGTCTTTTGGCGGCATATCCGGGTGTGCAAGCTGCGTGTTGGCCAATTCCTCCTGCGCCAGTTCTAGAACCCTCGCCTAAAAATAATAATGAAAGTTAAATAATTATACATTTGTACGAGAGTCTAATAAATAATAAATATTAATTACGTTAATTAAGAGGAAATATATATGAAACTTATGCCGCTTCGACTCGCTTCATTGTCGAGCCCAGGCGTCGCGTAAGCGGTGATGCTGGGATTCAGGTAAGGGTGTTTGGAGCTCTTATGAAAGGACCCAACCTCGATTTAGTTCCCTAAACTGGAATCAAACCCCTTCTGAAAACACGAACCAACAAAAACCATCAAAATTTCGGCAGAGTTTCGTTACTAGCGCGGAATTGCTAATAACCTACAATCGGAAAATACACTTCATCCTATGCTACAAAAGCCAAACCGTGGGCACCAATCACATGCGGATTTCTCAATATCATAACAATAAAGTAAAACAGTAATCAGAACTGTACTTTACAGAAAATCCGAAGAAAATCACATAAAAATCTATCAGTAGCGTATCAGAGCGACCTCTAGTGTACATATACAAAAATATATAATAGTAGGCAAAACAAGAAACCTACTGGAAAAGAAAGGTAGCTCGAATACTAAGCCTCCAACCGCGACGTGAGACACCAGAATCCGAACTGCAAACTGGGAACGGAAACCGAAAATCCCAGGGGAAAGGCAATAAAATTGTTAGAGTGAGTGGACGAAAGTAAACATATGCCTTTCACCATTTACATATATCATAAAACAATGCAAAGCGAGTTCGGAAAATATATGGAGGTGCCAGGCGAATCTCTCAAGCCCGACGGTCAGGCGAATATCTCAAGCCCGACGGTGATAGGTTAGGGGAATCTCTCAAGCCCAACGGCATAACAGGGGAATCTCTAAACCCTGCCTAGAGGAATCTCTGAACTCTGGGTCTGACTACCGGTGGTCAGCCGAGTAGCCAAAGCATCGATGCAAGTAATGCCATCACCATATAAAATATAAAATAATACCTCCAAAAGCAATAAATAATCTCAACATCGTATATAAATAAATACGGAAATCACACACTCGCTACGACAGTGAAAATAGAAAAGTCCACTCACAGGTAAGCACAGCGCGAACTCGCGCTAATCACGAGATCCGGCGGAAAATCCCTCGCCCAAAGCACGATCTCGATCCCCTGAATAATCATAAAATATAACTGATCAAAATCATAGTTCAACACACTGTACCACACCTCGGAAATCAACCGTTCCCGGAAACATATAACTAGGTACAAAATAATTGACGTAAACTCCCGAAATCTCCGCACAAACCCTCGACTAAAAATCCGGCTACCAAATCAACTCGAAAATCTCAAGGCGATGATCGGGGTGCGAATACGAGCACGACGACATATAACTCGACAGATTTCAAAAAGTCAACGGGACGCCGGAGCTCCGCCGTTGACCGCCGCCACCGTCAACTGGAGAGATTTTCCGGCGGCCAAGCTCCCACAATGTTCTCCTCATCGAGCCCAACATCTTTCCCAACTGAGTCAACCTTCAATTCCGGCCCCACTCACCGTAAAACAGCTCAAAAGTCACGGATTCCTCCACCGCCGGCAACCCCTATTCCTCCGTCGATCTCCGTCCACGGCGCACGGCGGCCCTCGAGGCCACTCCCAAAGGTACCACCGTGGCCCCACGGTCAAAACCCCTCAATCCTCGACCACCACCGTGGCCGGAGCGCCACCGTCCAACTCACCCAAAACCGTCCAAATTTCAAACCACAATATCTCCCTCAAATCGACATCAATTCAAGCAAAACCAAGTTCTAAACTGTTTCAAATCACGAGGAGAATATTTTACCTTCCAAGGTCGTGGTAGGGTCAAAACCGGTGCAGTAGTCAACTTTTGCTTCAGGAGCAAGTAACTCTCCTCACATGCATCGGACCACTCGAACTTGACGCCTTTCTTCGTCAATCTGGTAAGTGGAGTGGCAATTCGAGAAAAATCTTGCACAAAACACCGATAGTAGCCTGCCAAACCCAAGAAACTCCTGATCTCTGGTATAGTGGTAGGTCTACTCCAATTCAATACGGCCTCGATCTTATCAGGATTCACGCTGACTCCCTCAGCTGATATCACGTGACCCAAAAACTTCACGTTATCCAACCAAAACTCACACTTACTGAACTTCGCAAACAACTGATTATCCCGCAAAGTCCGCAAAACTGCTCACAAATGCTTCTTGTGCTGGCCCACACTCTTGGAATAAATCAGGATGTCGTCGATGAACACGATCACAAACTTGTCCAGAAACCATCTGAACACCCGGTTCATCAAGTCCATAAAAGCTGTGGGGGCGTTGGTCAACCCAAACGGCATAACCAAGAATTCGTAATGCCCATACCGCGATCTGAAAGCTGTCCTGACCACATCTGACTCTCGGATCCTCAACTGATGATATCCAGACCTGAGATCAATCTTCGAAAAGACTGAAGCTCCATTGAGCTGATCAAACAAATCGTCAATCCGCGGCAACGGATACTTGTTCTTCACAATGACCTGATTCACCTTCCGGTAATCGATGCACAACCGCATGGATCCATCCTTCTTCCGCACAAACAATACAGGAGCACCCCATGGCGATACACTAGGTCATATGAAACCCTTCTCCAGCAACTCCTGAAGTTGAATCTGCAGCTCCTTCAACTTCGCTGGCGCCATACGATACGGTGCCTGAGATATGGGTCCAGTGCCCGGTACAACCTCAATGGTGAAATCGATCTCCCAAACTGGAGGAATACCCGGTAACTCCTCCGGAAATACATCTGGAAACTCTGAAACAACCTCAATATCACCAATGTCCGGCACAACAGCCGTAGTATCCACAGCATGAGCTAAATAAACAACACAACCCTTCTTCATCATCCGATCAGCCTTCATCGCTGAAATCACACATGGCAATGAAGTATTCTTCTCGCCGCGAAACAGTATCTCGGAAAAGCCTTGTCGTCGAAACGCAACCTCCTTCTTGTGACAATCGAACATGGCCCAATGTGTCTCCAAGAAATCCATACCCAAGATCACGTCAAAGTCAACGATATCCAGCAATAACAAATCTGCGGCTAAACCATGACCTCCAATAAAAATCTCACAGTCTCTGTATACCCAACCAATACTCACAACCTCACCGGACGGATACAACACTCTCCACAACCCTGGAAGTGGAGACGCAGGTATAGTAGCTAAAGATGGTAGTCTATATGACATGAATGAATGCGTAGCATCTAGATCTAGCAATGTAAGTACTGGATAACCAAAAACATGCAACGTACCGATAACAACCTCCGATGAAGCTCTGCCCTCGCGTAAACACATAGCATGAACCCTGGCCTGCCCGGCTGGTCGTCCACACTGAGGGTGTCCCTGCTGTCCACCCTGGCTAGAAAACTGTACTGGTGGAGCCCCAGAAGTGGCACCTCGCTCTCCTCCGGAACTCTGGGCCGCCTGTCCACCAGCACCATCAAGCTGGAAACACTCTCTCGCATAGTGATCCTCCTGGCCACAACGATAACAAACGACAAGACCTCGCTGACATGGACCAACATGATGCCTGCTGCACACACTACACAATGGGTACTCCCTCGGTACGGTAAAAGAGCCACCGGTACACCGAGGATAACTAGAACCGCTAGAACCCCCACTAGGTTGTGGTTGCTGCGGTCGATCTCTCCTCCATCTCTGCCTCTGTCTCGGTGCACTAGCTGGTGATCTAAATGGTCCACTGCCAGAGGATGATGCCGATCCGGAAGTATCAGAACTCAGCCTCTTGGAAGGCCCCTGAATCTATCCACCCTCCTCAAATCGTCGAGACTGGAATCTCATCTGCCTTTCCTTCTCGATATCCTCGCCTCGAAGCGCTGCACTGACAAACTCATCAAAGTTGTTCCGAGGCATCGTAGTCAGAGTCCCCTTGATGTTCAAGTTCAAACCCAGCTCAAATCTGCGGCACTTGGCTTCCTCTGTAGCCACCATGTCACGAGCAAACCGAGATAAGTGGGTAAATATGTCCCTGTACTCAAGCACAGACAAACTACCATGCCTCAAAATCGTGAACTCCTCATACTTCCACTGTCGTGTAGCCTGGTTGAATTATCTCCGCATAAACAAATCTCGGAACAAAATCCACGGAGTATCAACCGGTACTTTATCGGTGCTAACCCACCAGAAGTATGCATCTGACTCAAGTAAACTGACTGCTGCCAATGTCATCTGCTCAGGGGTAAAACACAGACGCTTACATACGCGTTCAACCTGAACCAACGATGCCTCACAAATCTCTGGATCAGCTGGACCCGAAAAGACAGTCGCACCAGCGATATGAGCTTTGACCACAGGGTTAAAACGCTCCTCCAAACGCAACACTTGCATCAGCAAGTCATGCGTCTGGCGATCCTCATCAGGATCCACATCCCGATTCACACGAAGACCACGTCGAGGAGGCATCCTACTGATACAAGACAAGCATTAATCAGAAGCACTAGGAACGTAATCATGAGACTTTAGACATTTGAACATATACAACACCCGAAACATTGATGAGTACCACTGGCCAGTCGGGTCATCGCTCCAGACATGCTGTACATACTCAAATACCCTAAGTGTCATAACTATAAGAGTCTACAGAATCTGACACCTAATGCTCTGATACCAAGCTGAAAGGACCCAACCCCGATTTAGTTCCCTAAACCGGAATCAAACCCATTTTGAAAACACTAACCAACAAAAACCATCAAAATTTTGGCAGAGTTTCGTTACTAGCGCGGAATTGCCATTAACCTGCACCCGAAAAATACACTTCATCATTTACCACAAAAGCCAAACCATGAGCACCAATCCCATCCGGATTTCTCAATATCATAACAATAAAGTAAAACAGTAATCAGAACTGTACTTTACAGAAAATCCGAAGAAAATCACATAAAAACATATCAGTAGCGTATCAGAGCGACCTCTAGTGTACATATACAAAAATATACAACAGTAGGTAAAACAAGAAACCTACTGGAAAAGAAAGGTAGCTCGAACGCTAAGCCTCCAACCACGACGTGAGACACCAGAATCCGAACAGTAAACTGGGCACAGAAATCGAAAAACCCAGGGAAAATGCAATAAAATCGTTAGAGTGAGTGGACGAAAATAAACATATGCCTTTCACCATTTACATATATCATAAAACAATGCAAAGCGAGTTCGGAAAATATATGGAAGTGCCAGGCGAATCTCTCGAGCCCGACGGTCAGGCGAATCTCTCAAGCCCGACGATGATAGGCTAGGCGAATCTCTCAAGCCCAGCGGCATAATAAGGGAATCTCTCAACTCTGGGTCTAACTACCGGTGATCAGCCGAGTAGCCAAAGCATCGATGCAAGTAATGTCATCACCATATAAAATATAAAATAATACCTCCAAAAGCAATAAATAATCTCAACATCGTATATAAATAAATACAGAAATCACACACTCGCTACGATAGTGAAAATAGAAAAGTCCACTCACAGGTAAGCACAGGGCGCACTCGCGCTAATCACGAGATCCGGCGGAAAATCCCTCGCCCAAAGCACGATCTCGATCCCTTGAATAATCATAAAATATAACTGATCAAAATCATAGTTCAACACACTGTACAACACCTCGGAAACCAACCGTTCCCGGAAACATATAACTCGGTACAAAAATAATTGACGTAAACTCCCGAAATCTCCGCACAAACCCTCGACTAAAAATTCGGCTACCAAATCAACTCGAAAATCTCAAGGCGATGATCGGGGTGCGAATACGAGCACGACGACATATAACTCGACAGATTTCAAAAAGTCAACGGGACGCCGGAGCTCCGCCGTTGACCGCCGCCGCCGTCAACCGGAGAGATTTTCTAGCGGCCAAGCTCCCACAATGTTCTCCTCATCGAGCCCAACATCTTTCCCAACTGAGTCAACCTTCAATTCCGGCCCCACTCACCGGAAAACAACTCGAAAGTCACAGATTCCTCCACCGCCGGCAACCCCTATTCCTCCGGGGATCTTCGTCCACGGCGCACGGCGGCCCTCGAGGCCACTCCCAAAGGTACCTCCGTGGCCCCTCGGTCAAAACCCTTCAATCCCCGGCCACCACCGTGGCCGGAGAGCCACCGTCCAACTCACCCAAAACCGGCCAGAAAATACCAAATTTCAAACCACAATATCTCCCTCAAATCGACATCAATTCAAGCA
Source organism: Geum urbanum (assembly GCA_946800695.1). Taxonomy (NCBI): domain Eukaryota; kingdom Viridiplantae; phylum Streptophyta; class Magnoliopsida; order Rosales; family Rosaceae; genus Geum; species Geum urbanum. The sequence goes on along the minus strand of OX326997.1, from coordinate 35,052,874 downwards.
AAACCAAGTTCTAAACTGTTTCAAATCACGAGGAGAATCTTTTACCTTCCAAGGTCGTGGCCTGAAACGGCAAGTCCACCGGTGGAATTCAAACGGTCCAAAAATCTCCACGGTCAACGGTCAACGCCGGTCAAATTCTCGAACAGTGTTTTTGAACAATTTTCGACTATTTCCGATATTTATACTCGCCGCTCGGAACGATCGACGGTCCAAAACGGATCACATCCACATTTCGGATAACTCAATACGAACGGATAAACTCGACGAAATTCTGTAATTTCAAATATTCATATTATATTCCTCGGTCGTCAAAATAATTATCCGGAACCACCCACGAACTCAAAATCATGCGTACAACAACTCTCGAGAAGAGATTCAACTCAAATTCTCGACCGATAATTAAGTCGTGATCAAAACCGGTAAATCAATCAATTTACGGAAAACTGCGATTACGCGTAAACTCGTGGATTAAGCCGATTACTATACTGATTCTGTTCCGGGTCATCACACCTTATCTCTGTGCTCCTTGGCGATTTGTATCATTTGCTTGGAGCGGGAGGGATGATGTTTTTCCTTCTTCTCCCGATTGGCCTTGTTTGCGTCCAATTTCGTCTCTTCGACAATATAAATCATTAAAAAACTAATAAATGACTAAAAAAAATTATTCAATTTCGTCAATTTAAATAAAAAAATGAACCCGATACGATTCTCCTTCAAAATGATTGATCAACCACTCCCATTCATCTTCCATATCCCCACGCAGCTCTATGGGGGTAGGCAAGCGGCCGAATTGGAGGTAATACTTGTGAAGTCTGTACTTCTAATCACGGTAGATGGCGTTGGCGGTGGTGTTGATGTGCCTAAGCATCCCTGGTGTGCCTAAGCATCCCTGGTGTGCCATCCACATCATATTGTACCTACAAAAAGAATAAAAAATTAAAATCGTATATATTATGAAATTACGATTTTTATTGGTTATTAAAAAATAAATTTAAAATTGTATTACAGAGAGTTCTCTAAACACCTTCCCCTTCGCCAAGTCTTGCAACTCCTTCTAGCTAGGCACAACCATCACTACAACATTCTTACCCATTGCCGGCGATTTTTTAATCGCCGGCAATGTTTTTTAACATTACCGGCGATTTTTGCCGGAAAAATCGCCGGCAATGTAATTTTTTTTTTTAACATTACCGGCGACTTAAATGTAAGTCGCCGGTAATGTCTCGATGGTAATGTTTAAAAAAAAAAATACATTACCGGCGACTTAATGTAAGTCGCCGGTAATGTCATTACCATCGAGACATTACCGGCGACTTACATTTAAAAAAAAAATTATTTTTGCCAGAAAAATCGCCGGCAATGGGTAAGAATGTTGTAGTGCATACAGATGTTATTGCGAATAATTGCCCCGATGCTATGTGATGAGACACTAGCTAACTGTGAGGTGGGAGGGCCATCGGTGAAATCGTCGTACGGCAACTGGATCTGTTGCCCCGTCGCCTTGAACAACTTCTCAGATTTTCAGCCCTTTCTGAGTCCTCAGGTCCTTTTCGGTTGAGGATATGACGGGGCCTTCCTGACCTTGCACCACGCATTGTAGAGAATAGACTCGGAGGCCGACACCTGGGCACCTTTTGACATCGATGATTGGGCGGAAGGGAGGTCATCATCATCGCTCTATATAACTGGGGCATTAGAAATTTTCCCAGTCACCGCAGCCAAGGGACCAACGGAATGGTCCGGAAGAGCCGCAACGGTGTCCTCCAAGCGTAGCCAACCCATTTGTTTTGCCAAGTATTTGAGTCGGGCATCTTCGGCCTCTCTCTGTGCCTTTTTCTTACCCCATGGGGCCATTTTAACCTAGAAGTTGTAAAATTTAATTATTAAACCTATTTTACCATTATAAATATTTTACAATATTTACTGTTTACATATTTACCACAAAATTTACTATTTTTAATATTTACCATTTTTTAACATTTACTATTTGTAATTTTTACCTTTTTTAACAATTTAGCATTTTCATTATTTACCATTTGGTTTTACCATGTTTTGATATTTACCATTTTTTTATATTTACTCATTTTAATTTTTACCATTTTTAGTATTTACCTTTTTATATTTTTACCAATTTACAATATTTACCATTTTTTACCAATTTATAATATTTACCTAAATACACATATATTATTCAACAAATTTTACCTAAATACATATTAATTTTTACCAATTTATAATATTTACCTAAGTACACATTATTAAACAAATTTTACCTAAACACATTATCTACCATTTTTTTTTACCAATTTGTAATATTTACCTAAACATTATTATAATATTTAGACACATTATTATACACCCTATTATATGTAAATACGCATTATTATGCTTAAATACATATTATTATATATAAATACATATTAAACAAATTATACGTACGTACGTAAAATTTTAAATTTTTGAATTTTACCAATGGTGGTGGGAGGGGCTGGTGGTGGTGCCGGTGGGAGGAGTTGGAAGGAGGTGGGAGGCGGCGGAGGGAGGACGCCGTGGAAGAGGTGGAGGGAGGTTGGAGGTGGCGGAGGAGGTGGAGGCCGATGGGAGATGCTGGATCCTTGCTGGAGGGTGGAGGAGTTTTAGAGAGAGAAAGATTTGTGTGTGTGAGAGAGAGAGAGAGAGATTTTGTGAAACGTATTGGAATTCCAAAATATACAGTTCCACCTAGACGACGAAGGGCCCGATTTCATCGTCTTGGTGAGGGTGGATTTAAGTTAGACGACGCACCCTCTATTTTCGTCGTCCAGGTGGCCACTTAAATGACGCACCCTCCGTTTCTGTCATCCAGGTGGCCACTTAGAGGACAAAAATAGAGGCTCCATCGTCTAATTGCATCTCGGGTTTCCCCCCGAATTAACTAGCGGGTGGAAGTTGACCGCTTAAAATTTGGACTTAGACGATGGAGGAGGCTGTTTCCGTCGTCTAAGTCATTTTGGGCAATTCCCAAAAAACTGGCGGTGGAATTCGGACCACTCAAAATTTGGACTTAGATAGGGGAGGCTGTTTTCGTCGTCCAGGTGATCACTTGGACAACGAATAGACCTCCTCCATCCTCTAAGTCAGTTTCAGCAGTTCCCGAAACATTAGCGGTGGAATTCAGACAGCTCAAAATTTTGGACTTAGACGACGAAGGAGGCCGTTTCCGTCATCCAGGTGCTTACTTGGACGACGAAATTGTCTCCTTCTTCGTCGCCTGAGTAAAATTTTTCTAAAATAATATTTAAAAATAATTTGTAAGGAAGTTTTCGATCTGTCTTTCAATTTTTTTGTCGTAAAATACTGATTAAAGAATTATATATATAAAAAGTGGAATTTAAGACGACGAATTAATTTACGTCTTCAAACATGTTAAGTATCTACTAATGTGAATAACTTATGTTTTTATTAAATATAGGCTCACTGCATTTCAATATCAACAAAATTGAATTTGGACAAGACAGCCGTTGGATATATTCACGATAAGACAATATATAAGTAGAATAATTTTCAGTAAATAGTAAGTTTGTTAAGGGTTTCATTGGCACAGTCAATCGTAAAACTAAAATTTTAAAAAACGGAAATGTGGATACACAAAATTTACACGAAAACTCGTAACTCCTATTTTGGAATCGTCGACGCTCACACTCCAAGAATTGTTTACTCTATGCTCTAGATGAAAAGAATATGCATTGGGACATGGTGTACATGGTCATTCTCTTAGAGGTGAAATTACGATAACATGACTTAGACGACGAAATGTTCACATGTTCGTCGTCCAAGTGATTACTTGGATGACGAAAATGTGTCGTTTCGTCGTCTAAGGTAAAGGGTTTAGGTTTAGGGTTTACTTAGACAACAAAATGACACATTTTCGTCGTCTAAGGTAAAGGGTTTAGGGTTTAGGTTTATATTGTGTTTACCTTGGACTACAAAAAAGTCGTTCCGTCATCTAGGTTTTAAGGTTTAGAGAAAATGTTACACTTGGCTGTCCGGATTCTGTCGTCTAAGATCTTCACGTTTTACGGGATCTTCACGAAGGGATCACTTTAATTAATTTGAAGTTAATTATGCAAAAAATTTCATAATTATAATTAGTTAATTAATTATTTTACTCCTCGTTCAAAAAAAATTCAGAATAATTCTACTCCTCATAATATAATTAATCATGCATCATTATCTCGAAAAAGTTTAATTACAATAATTAATTACCAATTAATATCCTCGTAGTTATATTGTACTCCTCGTGAAAGGACCCAACCCTGATTCAGTTACCTAAATCGGAATCAAACCCCTTCTGAAAATACGAACCAACAAAAACTTTTCAAAATTTTGGCAGAGTTTCGTTACTAACGTAGAATTGCATAAACCTGCACCCTGAAAATAACACTTCGTCCTATGCCACAAAAGCCAAACCGTGGGCACCAATCCCATCCGGATTTCTCAACATCATAATATAGACAATAAACAGTAAACATACTGTACTATGTATATATATATCCGAGAAAATCCGTATAAACATGTATCAGAATGTATCAGAGCGACCTCTAGTGTAAATATATACAATATACACATCAGTAGTCGAAACAAGAACCTACTGGAAAACACAGGTAGCTCAGATCACTAGCCTCCAAACCGCGACGTGAAACACCAAACCTGAACTGCAACTGGGCACGGAAACCGAAAAGCCCAGGGGAAAAGACATAAAACTCGTTAGAGTGAGTGGACGAAAATAAATGTTTTTCACCAATTGATATATCAGTTTAAATTAACATATGCGAGTCCAGGTATATAAAAACAACAAGTACACGAGGTAAAACCATAATCCTCTAGCGTACTGAGCATGCAAGTATAAATCCCATGGGGTCACTCATGGACACACCGTGCTAGTACAGTCTGAATCACGAGGTCCTTAGTCCCTGTGATTCTAAGCCAGAAAGGCCTAGGTTCCGGGGAAACGCCCCTCGCCGGTCAGGTCGGGGTAACGACGCCCCTCTTGGAAGGCCTACCATCGGGGATCAGCCGAGAGGCAAGTGTATCGATACAACAACGTAACAGAGACTGTACTATGAAAATCAAATCATAAACAGTACGATGCATATGCATGAAACAACATATAAGTGTATATATACTCGTATACGTATATCCGTATAAGTATAATCGTATAATCGTAAAACACATGCTCATGTAATCCGAAATCTCATACGCATGCTCAAGTTCATAAAACATGTATAAAGACTCACAAACAATCCGTGAAAAGAAATGTCCACTCACAGACTCGCGTAATGCGCACACGCGCTAAACTCGTGGTCCGGCGGAAGATCCCTCGCCTGAAGCACGATCACGATCTAGATCTCGATCTCGATCTCCTGAATATTCACAAAACATAACTGATCAATATCATAATCCACAACTCTGTACTGAACCACGGAAACCAACCGTTCCCGGAAATAAACAATGCAGTGCAAAATAATTAACGGAATTTCCGAAATCTCCACTCGAAACCCTCGACTGAAAATCGGCTACCCAAATCAATCCGAAAACCTCTGGACAATAATCAGGGCGCGATTACGAGAAAAACGACATTAAAAACGTCGAAATCTGAAAAAGTCAACCCTCGCCGGAGCTCTGCCGTTGACCGCCGCCGCCGCCGGCGGCGCGTCGTCAACGGTGAAATCCCACGGCGAGATTCTCCAGATCAGAAGTTCTCCTCAATCCGAATTGTTTTCTCAACTACCACACAAGCCAATTCCAACTTTAAACCACCCAATTTCACCTCGAAACACCGAACGGAAAAACTTCCGGTAACCTAATCGGGTTGCAACCAAACGTCAACCAATCCTCAATTAAACCATACAGGAAGACTCACAAGGTCAAGGGGAGTCGAACCCCCCTAACCTCCACCACCGAGGCTCGCCGGAACACGGCCAACCATCACTGGCGATGAACTCAAACTCGGCCCGACTCGGGTTCAACCAAAACGGCATCAATTTCAATCAAACCAAATACCAAACGACTCGAAATCACAATGGGAAGCTAATCATACCTTCCTCAAGGTCTGAGGTGGCCAGAAAATGGGTCGTCGGACGGCAAGACCAAAACGGAAACTTTCTCCACTTCGGGTCAACGGTCAGATTTCCATTTTTGGAAAGTCAAAGTTTGGTCAACGTCAGTCAATGCTTTTACGACTAATTCTCGACTATTCCGATATTTATACTCGCGCCTCGGGTCGATCGATGATTCGAAATGGATAACCATCAGGCTTCGGATAAACAGGAAACAATCGGATAAACTCGTCGAAAATTGAAACTTTAAATAATCGTATTATATTCCTCAGTTATCGGAAAAATCTTCCGGAACCGCCCTCGAGCTCGAAATCACGTACTCTACAATTTCCGTGAAGACACTCAACTCTAATTCTCAACCTAAAACATAGTCGCGAATAGAGTCGACGAACTACACAAATACCGTAAAACTGTGACTATGACCAATCTCGAGAATCGTGCCGAATACGCAACTGATTCTGGTTCGAGTCATCACACCTCGTCATAATCATCGTCATCCTCCTCACCACTATTATCCGATTGCTCCTCCTCATCATCATACTCAATGTCGTCTGAGGAATATCCTGAGTCCTCGTCGTCATCCTGCGCCTCTTCTTCACTGCCATCATTCTCTAGATCTATAATCTCATCTTGAGTTAGATCCGTAGAGTCATCAGGCATGGGTACGCGTTCACTAGCTTGAACCATTTCCATTATGTCGGAGAGGATGACAGAAATATTAGGCTCTTGATATACAGTAATGTCTCTCTGCAGTTCAGCATCTTCAGTCGTCGGCGTCCTTTCAACTCTCGTGGTATTCCATATTCGTCGATGAGAGATATAGTTCACTATTTTCCACCGTTCACTAACTTTTGGATCATCAAGATAGAACACCTGCCTAACTAAGATGGCAAGAGCAAAATGCTCATCCTCATACCAGCTTGAGTTTGTATCGACTGATAAAAGGCTCAGGTCTTCCTTGTACGCTTGGACCATTTGTACTTGAATAGAAAAACATTGACATCATTCCCGTAACATAGTTGAACAACATATACAAGAGCCTGTAATATATGTCACCATCTTCCCCAACTGTGACCCCACTGTTTTGTGCTCTTGTTCTTTCATCTCCGGCCAATAAATGAAACTTTACACCGTTTACACCATTCCCTGCTAGCAAGTGCTTTGGCCGGGACCACCACCCCATGTGGTTATCGAATTTTTCTAGATCAATCATCTGTGAAAATGGGAAGAATATATATATAATTAAAGGGTTTAATTTCTATGAACATGTATATAATTAAATAAGTAAACATGCGTACCCATTGGAGAAAATAATCGGGGAATTTCTTCTTAACCACTTTTTCAAACCACGCCAAACTCTTGTCCGGATTTAATGCCTAAAGGTTTTTCCTGTGTGCCTTTATGTAAGGCTCGACTTCGTCACAGTCTCGCAACATTACCCAATGTGCCTCAATAAGTTTTTGTCGTGTTAACGATTCCTTTAATACTCCTCTAAACAGTCGTACGAGATTTGTGACGATAGAAAGATTGATGCGGCCACTGGGATCAGAGGCGGTGGGAGGTGGTGGATCCTTGAGGTATCTATTGCAGTAAGTAAAAAAACTCATGCATTACGTATGTCTCTGCTATGGAGCCATCTGGAGCCAACCTATTTTTCACAAATCCTTTATATTGTCCAAGCTGTCTACAAAATCAAATTTTTCATTAATTAATTGTAGAATAGGTACATATAGCTAGTAATCTCGAGTGGAACAAATAACGGATCAGAAAACATATTTTCAAGTAATTATTAAACTATTATATATACATATTTTCAACTACCTTATTAATGTATAATTAATTAAAATATTTATTAATTATCTTTATTAATTAACAGTGAATATACTATACATCAATTACTTTAATATATCTAACATGTATATACGTTTTAACTAAATATTAATCAAATTTTTAAACATTCACGCGTACTAATTAATTAACTAATATATATATATCAATTAATTACCTAGCTTAATATATTATAAATATTAGATGTACTAATGATGCAATCAATCAAATGTACAATTAATTATATATATATATAAAAGTTAAGATTATCAGAATGAGAATGAGAATCGATGGTCGGAGCCGAAGATAGATAGTGTTGGTTGTATATAGGAGGAGAGTCTGATCGAGAGAGAATGAGAATTAGAATGAGATGGCACGAGAAAGCGAAGAGGAAAAGAATCTGGCACAATATATAATTGTGTTTACTTAGACGACAAAAATGAGGCTTTGTCGTCTAAGTGAATACGTAGACGATGCAACATTGGTCCGTCGTCTAAGTACTCACTTAGACGAAGAACTATGTGTAATTTTTGTCCTCCGAGGGATGCGATGGCGCACCAACACGTCATCGTCTAAGTGGTCACTTACACGACGGCGTGTCGGTGCATCGTCTCATCCCTCACTTGGATGACAAAGGCTCATTTCTGTCATCTTTGTCATCTAAGTCCTACTTAGATGATGGAAAAATGTTCAAGATGACATAAATAAATTGCATCTTAAAGTCCACTTAGACGACAAAACCTTCACTGTTTCGTCGTCTAAGTTTCTTTTTCTCGTAGTGCTCATTACAACTCTTCTAAAAACCTTTATGATCCTTAAGATGAGTAGCCTTCGATTGGTTGAGTAAGTTACATAAGTAAGCATATTGTTTGGGTTCATTTAGTCCCATTCATGAGGTTTTCGATTTAACTCATATATATTTTGAGTGTACCCCTTTTCATGAGTGAAAAATATGATAAGTGCATCCTTGTGTGATTGATTTGAATTTGTTCGAAACATGCATAGCTATAACTTCACCATTGTTTTCTTCAAATCTTACTTGTTCATGACATGATCATGTCTCTATTATCTCTCGAAATCATTGAGCATTCACTCTAAATTCTTGTGATTCTATCGCCATATACTTAGAAAAATTCCTTAGACACTTTTTCGTAGAGTCTTTGAATTTTGTAGATGTGACGACCCGGACCAAAATCAGCAGTATGATCAGCTGTATATGTGAGTTATCGCATAGTCGCAGATTGTCGACAGTTAATTGAATCGCCAGGCTCGTTAACGACTTAATTATTGGCCGAGAATTGGAGCTGGGTCTCTTCTTGAGAGTCGTTGTACATGTGATTTCGAGTTCGTGGGCGGTTTCGGATCGTTATTTGGACGACCGAGGAATTAATTATGAATATTTGAAGTTCGGATTCATATGGTGGTGCTCTTAACGACTAAATTACCGGACGAGAATTTGGTTTCAACTTTTTCACGGAAGTTGTTCAGAATTTAATTTCGAGCTTCTGGGAACTTCCAGAGCATTATTCTGAGTTACAAAGATTTAGTTGTGAATGTTTCCGATTGTTGGTTATTTAGTCGATTAAGTGTATGTTGGTTTGAACAGTTGACTTTTTATCCGATTGGCCGATGTGTTTGACTTCAGGTGATTATTGAAGAACATGTCGAGACGAGTTTGTGGCCGCGATAATTATCAGAATCGGAATCACGACGAGAAAGTTACGTGGGTTTGATGATCGTCGAAATGGATAAATATGGGAGTTTCTTTTTTGGGCAAGCTATAAATAGTAACTTACCTGTTTTGGAAAGTCAATGAGAGGCATTAATGGGTTGACTGATGTTTAACCCGGTCAACGCGGGCTTGATGGTGGTGTGCGACGGTGGCTCGGTTGCCGGCGGAGGAACTCCGTCCGACCACCATAGACCACGGCGTTGGTCTCTTTCGACGCGCCCCGGCCACCTCGACCTACCTCTGGCCTTCCTTCACGGCCTAGCTCACCGGAGAGAGAGGAATTCCGGCCACAAGTTTGGAGATTTTTGAGGTAATCGGGTTCATCGATTTCAGCCGAGTTGAAATTCAAGATGTACTGGGTTTTGTAGCCCTCTTCACTGTGATTCTAACCATATAGGTATAGTGTTCTAATTCGATTTGTGGATGGAGAATTTTGGATTGGAAAATTTGGTACCAATTCGGTTTTGTGTGAAATTGACCTAATTAGAGTGAGAATTGGCCTTCGTTGCAGTTGTGAAAGTTGCTCAATGGGTGGTTTTGCATGGAATAGGGGTTTCTCCGCCGTGGAATTCTCCATTTGGTGGCGGCGCCGCCGTGGACGGCGGTCAACGGTCAACGGCGGTCAAAGTTTGACTTTTTGGAGTTTTCGACAAGTTGCATGTCATTTCACTCGAAATCGCGTCCCGATCGCAGTGGGGAGGTTCGTTTTTCGAGTTGAGCATCCGAAAGTATAGCGAGGTATTATGGTGTACATATTGGATTTTCGACGATTCGTAGTATTCGGATTATGTGTTTCCGAGAACGGTGGTTTCTCGTGATTTGTCTTGAATTATCGAATTATGATTTTGAGAAATTGTTATTGTGATTATTCAGGGGTTCGTGATCATTCTTTTGGCGAGGGACTTTCCGCCGGATCATGGGTTAACGCGTATCGCGTTACGCCAGTCTGTGAGTGAACATTTCTTTTCACGGATTGATTGCGAGTCTTTTATAAATGATTTACGAACTTGAGCATGCAGTTGATTATTATTTTACGAGCATGTGTTTTTACGATTATGCATATACGAATATACGTATATGAATATATACATGCGTACATATTATGTTTTATGCATGTGCATGAAAAGGATTTATGATTTGATTTACACAGAGTACAGTCTTGGTTACGTTGTTGTATCGATACACACTGGCTTCTCGGCTGATCCCCGAGTACGCTCCGGGGGGGACAGATATCTTGACCCGAGGCCTTTCTGGCTAGGAATCACGTGTGGGTTTGGGATCCCGTAGTCCAGACTATGCTATCGCGTGGTAGTTCATGAGAGACTCCGCGATGTATTTACGATGCATGCTCCGTACGCGTGAGGAGTTAGAGTCTCCCTCGTGTACTCGGACACGTGAGGAGTTAGAGTCTCCCTCGTGTACCATTTCTTTACTTATGCATTTGCATTTGGAGTCGCATATGTTTTATAACATATATATTTTATGTGGTAAAAGACATTTATTTTCGTCCACTCACTCTAACGATTTTCATGTCTTTCCCCTGGGCTTTTCGGTTTCCGTGCCCAGTTTGCAGTTCAGGCTCTGGTGTCGCACGTCGTGGTCGGAGTCATAGTGCTCGAGCTACCTTGTTTCTTCCAGTAGGTTTATTGTTCTACCTACTGTGATATACTTATATGTTTATACATTAGAGGTCGCTTTGAGAAATCTGTTGTTTACGTTGTACGATTTTACACCGGATTTCAGTAAAGTATAGATATATTTATTGTTTTACTTTATTGTTGATATATTGAGAAATCCGGATGGGATTGGTGCCCACGGTTTGCTTTTTGTGGCATAGGATGAAGTGTATCTTTCCGCGTGCAGGTAATGGTAATTCCACGTTAGTAACGAAACTCTGCCAAAATTTCTATGGTTTTTGTTGGTTCGTGTTTTTGAAGGGGTTCGATTCCGGTTTAGGGAGCTAAATCGGGGTTGGGTCCTTTCATCTTGGTATCAGAGTATTAGGTTATAGGTTCTGTAGTCGTGTTTACTAAGGATATTTGAGAACGTACAGCATGTCTGGAATGGTGACCCGACCGGCCGGCGGATAATCATCAATATTCCGGGTGTTGTATGCTTTCAAATATTTAAAGTTCCATGATTATGTTCCACTTGTTATGAACGATATTGTATTCATTAGGATGCCTCCTGACGTGCTTTCTGTGTCATTTCGGTTGTGGATCCTATTGAGGATCAATCGACGCGTAATTTGCCAGAGAACTGTGGATTTGGATAAGTATTCCGAGTTCAGTGAACTGTGTGGCACGGTTTGCCTGGTTGTTGTGTATGAGCATCTACATGTTGCCTCAGAGCTGAGAATTGTGGTAGTTGATGTGTGCCTGAGTCAGATCATTGTATTTGGTGGGCTGATATTGTGTGAGTTTTTTTTGTGACTCCATGGCCTACATTTAGAGTGTTGTTATTACGGTAATGGTTTAATCAGGCTACCCAGCATTCGAATGAGGAGTGTTTACCCACCTGAGGCAGAGATGTATTGTTCACATGTTGTTCCTATTTGCACGTGTCATGTGGCTTCAGAGGAAGCAGTGCACGAGGTTCGAGATGAGTTTGAACCTGAGTATCAGAGGGATCCTGATTTATATGCCTCGAGACAACCGTGAGGAGCTTAGTGTGTTGCACTCAGTGGCGAGGCTATTGAGAAGGAAAGGTGTACGCGGTTTTCGATGTGATGGTTTGAGGAAAGTGGACTTAGTCTAGATTTTGATGAGGTTGAGTTCCGACACTTCGGGATCAGTGACTTCATTAAGCAGTGGCCTTTTCGATTATGTTGAGAGTCATCAGATCAAAGTAGAGGATCCGTTTGATGATGATGGAGATCACAGTGTAGCGGACTTGCTCCTGTGGCATGAGTTTGGGCGATCGTTGGTGATCCTTTCACGCAGCAAGTGTTGCTGTGACTTGTGTCCGTGAAGCACTCTCAGTTGCTATTGTGGTGACCAAGAGGGTCACGTTATGAGGGAGCGGCCTCAGCCAGCTGTTTTAGCGGTTCGACAGCTCAGAGTTTACGAGGAGATCCTCATGTTGATCCTGAAGTCTGACCAATGTAGCCTTTAGATGAGCTATTCGGCAAGTCGCATTTGACGTGGGCGGCTAGTTGGGCGTGTTGGAGTTCGTGCCACGACCTTGTTTGTGGACAGACTTTTCTCCGAGGTTACTGTTGTTTGATATCCATGGCTATTGTACCTGCATATCCACTTCTGAGGTTTTGGAGAGTGTTGTATCCATCCGGAGGTTGCGAGATCCTTGTTGGAGGTTATGGCTTAGTCGCGGATCTGTTATAGCTGGACATCGTGGTTTTGATGTGACTGTGAGTATGGACTTACTGATGATGCATTTGGCTGTGTTCGAGTACCTCGAGAAGGAGGTTGTGTTTCGACGACCAGACTTTCCCCGAGATACTGTTTCGCAGTGATGGTTGAGCGGATGGTGGAAACGGGTTGTGTTGCTTGCCTAGCTCATATTGTGGATACTACGGTTGCTGTGTCCGACATTGGTTACATTGAGGTGGTTCCCGAGTTTCCAGGTGTGTTCCGGAGGAGTTACCAGGTGTTCCTCCAGTTCGGGAGATTGACTATGCCATTGAGCTTGTACCGGGCGCTGGACTCATTTTACCAGCATCTTGTCGTTCGGAGCCAGCGGAGCTGATGGAGCTATAGTTCCGACTCCAGGAGTTGCTGGAGGAGGTTTAAGGAGATTTTGTGCGACTCCGCGTATTTGCGTGGTGTGCTGTTGTATTGTTTGTACAGATGTTAGATGGTTCGACGAGGTGGTGCATTGACTACCGAAGCCTGATTTGTTTTAGAGGAGAGTGAGTATCCTCCGCTTCGGATTGACGATTGGTTTGATCAGCTTGTGAGAGCTTCAGTCTTTTCAAAGATTGATTTTGGGTCCGGATACCATCAGTTGAGGATCGATGAATCAGATGTGGTTGGAACAGCTTTCGGATCTCTGTGCGGATATCAGGAGCTTTTGGTCACGCTGTTTGGTTGACCAATGCCCCCGTAGATCGTGTGGACGTGATGGACCAGGTGTTTAGACGGTTTCTAGACGAGTTGCGGTCATGTTCGTTGGCAACGTCCTGATGAATTCCAGGAGTGTGGACCAGCACCTGATGCAATAGCGAGCAGTTTTGCGGCCCTTACGAGATGATCAGTTGTTGGTTAAGCTCAGCAAGTGTGAGTTGTGGTTGATTAGTGTGAAGATTATGGACTGTGTGATGTCAGCTGAGGGAGTTGGCGTGGATCCTGACCAGATAGAAGCCGTGTTGATTTGGAGTTGATCTACCATTGTACCAGAGATCGGGAGTCTCTTGGATTCGGCAGGTTATTACTGACGGCTTGTGCAGGATTTTCCCGGATTACCACTCTACTTTTCTGATTGACGAAGAAGGCGTCAAGTTCGAGTGTTCGATGCCCGCGAGGAGAGTTACTTACTCCTGTAGGATGGTTGACCGTTGTTTCGGTTTTGACCTTACCTGACGAACGCGACGAGTTCGTGGGTTATGGCGATGCATCGAGGTTTAGAGTTGGTTGTGTTTGGATGCTATGTAGCAGAGCGGTGGCTCGTGGTTACGAGCAGTGGAAACCTTGTGAAGCTACATATCTGGTGTTTGATTTGGGTGTAGCTGTCCTTATGTTAACATCAGAGAGTTGGAGATACTACTGCTATGGCGTGCAGCGCGGTGTAGGACGTACACTGAGCACTTGAGTTGCATCCACTTGCATTTTCGGCCAGATTTGGGCTTGAGGCAGTGTAGATGTATGGGGTCGACTAACGACTATGGCTACACCTTTGAGTTTGTTCGGGAAAAGCTAGAGGTTGTACTTTGACCATCCATTTGTGATGTTGTTGCTGATGCATTCAGTCGAGAATCGGGAGCTTCAGTGTTTTATGTGTGTGTGGCTCGAGTTTCCGTGTTAGCTGAGTTGCGGGCAACGAGAGCTGAGTTCGAGTGTGATGATGTTGAAGCTCGTTGTTTCGCGCACATTTGGCGCTAGTGATGCGGAAATGTATTAGATACTTTGAGTGTATTACTCGTGACGCAACATGAAGAGCAATATAGCAGCTTGTGTTTGCAGATGCCATATTTGACGACTGGCGATGGCTAGGAGGCAGAGACTTGCCGAGAAGTGTCAGCCATTTGAAACTTCCGATTAGTAGTTGGAGTTTGTCATTGTGGTTTTGTGTGTTTGTACGCACTTTGGGTTGTGATACCAGTTGTCAGGCTATTGTGGACCATTTGACGAACTCAGTACAGTTCCTTGTACTTTCGGAGACGATTTCAGTGGCAGACGGGCATAGTTGTGTTTGACTGAGGTTGGCCATTCACGTGGTGTGCCTATGTCCCAGTTTGCTGAACGAGGTAATCAACTATGACTATGTGTTGGCAAGCTTTGCAGCGAGCATTGGGGACCAGATTACAAGTTGGTACCAGTTCTTATCCTCAGATTGGTAGGCGATCTTTGAGGACTATTCAGACCTTGGGGAGCAGATTGTGGGCCTCGGTATTGCAGTTCCAGAGGATTTGGGACCGGCAGTTTCAGCTTTTTGAGATTGCTTGCAGTACCAGTTTGTGGACCACTATGGTTTTGATGTTACGTGTTGTCGTTTTGAGGACGATGTTGTACTCCACTGCGCTGGAGCGAGTTTGGTTTGAGTTTGAGTTGATGTTGATTCTGATTTTGTGGAATGTGCTACCACAGACTTTCAGATTAGCGGAAACGAGATGATAATTGTTTGAGTTCGATGTTTGAGTTATGTTGATGCGTGTAGACTGAGTTGTGAATTGCCATGTTGTTTTGATCCGTATGTGGTCATAGGCGAGTTTGTGTTGTGCCGTATAGTTCGGCATCGCCTATAGTGTTGGCTTTTGTATGTATTGTGTTCCGTGTGGCGCAACTGTGTTTCAGGTTTGCTACGTGTTGTATACATAAGGAGCCAATTCAGATTCGAGATTGAGGGCACAGGGATTTCAGCACGGAGCTATCTCCTATTGTGGAGTTTGTTATCAGAGTTGTTCAGTCGGCAGACTTGGAAATTTCGAGGTCGAATTTTTTTTAAGGGGGGTGGATTTGTGACGACCCGGACCAGAATCAGCAGTATGATCAGCTGTATACGTGAGTTATCGCATAGTCGCAGATTGCCGACAGTTGATTGAATCGCCAGGCTCGTTAACGACTTAATTATTGGCCGAGAATTGGAGTTGGGACTCTTCTCGAGAGTCGTTGTACGTGTGATTTCGAGTTCGTGGGCGGTTCCGGATCGTTATTTGGACGACCGAGGAATTAATTATGAATATTTGAAGTTCGGATTCATATGGTGGTGCTCTTAACGACTAAATTACCGGACGAGAATTTGGTTTCGGCTTCTTCACGGAAGTTGTTCAGAATTTATTTTTGAGCTTGTGGGAACTTTCGAAGCATTATTCTGAGTTACAGAGATTTAGTTGTGAATGTTTCCGATTGTTGGTTATTTAGTCGATTAAGTGTATGTTGGTTTGAACAGTTGAATTTTTATCCGATTGGCCGATGTGTTTGACTTTGGGTGATTATTGAAGAACATGTCGAGACGAGTTTGTGGCCGCGAGAATTATCGGAATCGGAATCACGACGAGAAAGTTACGTGAGTTTGATGTTCGTCGAAATGGATAAATATGGAAGTTTCCTTTTTGGGCAAGCTATAAATAGTAACTTACCTGTTTTGGAAAGTCAATGAGAGGCATTAATGGGTTGACTGATGTTTGACCCGGTCAACCCGGGCTTGATGGTGGTGTGCGACGGTGGCTCGGTTGCCGGCGGTGGAACTCCGTCCGACCACCATAGACCACGGCGTTGGTCTCTTTCGACGCGCCCCGGCCACCTCGACCTACCTCCGGCCTTCCTTCACGGCCTAGCTCACCGGAGAGAGGAATTTCGGCCACAAGTTTGGAGATTTTTGAGGTAATCGGGTTCATCGATTTCAGCCGAGTTGAACTTCAAGATGTACTGGGTTTTGTAGCCCTCTTCACTGTGATTCTAACCATATAGGTATGGTGTTCTAATTCGATTTGTGGATGGAGAATTTTGGATTAGAAAATTTGGTACCAATTCGGTTTTGTGTGAAATTGACCTAGTTAGAGTGAGAATTGGCCTTCGTTGCAGTTGTGAAAGTTGCTCAGTGGGTGGTTTTGCTTGGAATAGGGGTTGCTCCGCCGTGGAATTCTCCTTTTGGTGGCAGCGCCGCCGTGGACGGCGGTCAACGGTCAACGGCGGTCAAAGTTTGACTTTTTGGAGTTTTCGACAAGTTGCATGTCATTTCACTCGAAATCGCACCCTGATCGCAGTGGGGAGGTTCGTTTTTCGAGTTGAGCGTCCGAAAGTATAGCGAGGTATTGTGGTGTACATATTGGATTTTCGACGATTCGTCGTATTCGGATTATGTGTTTCCGAGAACGGTGGTTTCTCGTGATTTGTCTTGAATTATAGAATTATGATTTTGAGAAATGGTTATTGTGATTATTCAGGGGTTCGTGATCATTCTTTTGGCGAGGGACTTTTCGCCGGATCACGGGTTAACGCGTATCGCGTTACGCCAGTCTGTGAGTGGACATTTCTTTTCACGGATTGATTGCGAGTCTTTTATAAATGATTTACGAAATTGAGCATGCAGTTGATTATGATTTTACGAGCATGTGTTTTTACGATTATGCATATACGAATATACGTATACGAATATATACATACGTACATATTATGTTTTATGCATGTGCATGAAAAGGATTTATGATTTGATTTACACAGAGTACAGTCCTGGTTACGTTGTTGTATCGATACACACTGGCTTCTCGGCTGATCCCCGAGTACGCTCCGGGGGGGGACAGATATCCTGACTCGAGGCCTTTCTGGCTAGGAATCACGTGTGGTTCTGGTATCCCGTAGTTCAGACTATGCTATCGCGTGGTAGTTCATGAGAGACTCCACGATGTATTTACGATGCATGCTCCATACGCGTGAGGAGTTAGAGTCTCCCTCGTGTACTCGGACGCGTGAGGAGTTAGAGTCTCCCTCGTGCACCATTTCTTTACTTATGCATTTGCATTTGGACTCGCATATGTTTTATAACATATATATTTTATGTGGTGAAAGACATTTATTTTCGTCCACTCACTCTAACGATTGTCATGTCTTTCCCCTGGGCTTTTCGGTTTCTGTGCCCAGTTTGCAGTTCAGGCTCTGGTGTCGCACGTCGTGGTCGGAGGCATAGTGCTCGAGCTACCTTGTTTCTTCCAGTAGGTTTATTGTTCTACCTACTGTGATATACTTATATGTTTATACATTAGAGGTCGCTCTGAGAAATCTGTTGTTTACGTTGTACGATTTTACACCTGATTTCAGTAAAGTATAGATATATTTATTGTTTTACTTTATTATTGATATATTGAGAAATCCGGATGGGATTGGTGCCCACGGTTTGCTTTTTGTGGCATAGGATGAAGTGTATCTTTCCGCGTGCAGGTAATGGTAATTCCACGTTAGTAACGAAACTCTGCCAAAATTTCTATGGTTTTTGTTGGTTCGTGTTTTCGAAGGGGTTCGATTCCGGTTTAGGGAGCTAAATCGGGGTTGGGTCCTTTCAGTAAAGTTTTTTTGAAGTGTTTTAGTATTTGAGTCTCTGAATTTCGTAGAGTTTTCTAATGTGGAGACTAGCTCCAATGTTGGGTTTGTATGTTTTCTTTATTTCTAGTTTTTCTTTTGTTTTAGTTTTTGCTAGGGGGTAGCAAAGTCTAAGGGTGGGAGAATTTGATCCACGCATTTTATGCTTAATTCTTAATATGTTTCTCTCTGCATTTAGCTATGTTATGATCTTAATATTATTCTTTCTAACTTTGTTATTTTTTTTAGGTCATAAATAAAGGAGATGAATAGAGGAGGTTAAAATGGAGCGAAAACGAAGAAAAATGAAGAATCCTATTTCAACTAGGAATCCTTGTTGGAGTAGAAGTCTTTGGAAGAGTAGGAAAGTGAATTCGGAACACATGTGCAAAATATTTCCCAAAGTAAAAAGGAAGTGTTCGAGTCTTTCCTAATTGGTGTAGAAAACCTTTCTTAATCATGATTGGAGAGGGAGATGCAATCCTAGTCCATCTAGGAGTTGAATTTGCCACAGACTACATATATATATATATATTAAGGAGGCTGATCCTATTGCTAAAATGAAGTCCAAGTTTTATAAATAATAGACCATAATTAATGAAGATGGGTCAAAGACCAAGAGCATGATTAAAGAAGCCCAAAAAAGAAGATGGATTAGAAGTCATAAAGCAGAAATCGACCAAGAGTATTATTTCTTCTTGTTTAATTTTGATTGAAGATTGGTTTGATCAAAGGCTATATGTTTCATATTTGCTTTAATATCTTCCATGCGTTCTTAGTTTCTAATTTTTAATTCGTATGCATGCTTATGTGCTTACAGCTTCTTAATGTATTAGATGATACTCTCTTTGTTCCTCTTATGCATGTTTTGTATGATTTTTAGATAATTAAGGTGTTGCGCTCTTTGTTTAAATTCTTAACAAGCATGTGTATGTATTCTTGGTTGAAACTTGTGAATTTGGTAGATGTTGAGTATGAAGAAGCATGAAATAGGTTAGATAACTAGATGTGTCGATTACATGTATATATGATAATTTAGTATTTTATTTTTGGTCTAGCTAGCATGTTTAGGGTTCTATGTTCTTGCTTGTTTTGCTTGTCTATGAGTTAAATCATGAAAGAATTTAGGATTTTTGAATGTGTTTAATTTTCTGCCATGTTTTGCAATTTAATTTCTTAGATTAATAAAGAAACTTATACACCCCCCTTGAAAACCTAGCGTAGTCATGCATGCACCCTCAATTCCCGGTTAAGAAAGATCCTTATTTACAAATGCACATCAATAGAAAAGGGTTTTAAATTGTAACGTTTTGATTAATTGTTACGTGTTAATTTAATGGTTAGTTTAAGCATTATCAGTTTGTTCCCTGCCGCTTGCAGAACTGTATAAAGTCAAAGTTGTTGAACTGGGTGTCTTTGTCTGTAATGATGTTGCAGAGTGCCTTAACGGCAAAAAAACGTTCACCACAAGAACTTGGTATAGTAGCCGATAATGACTATCACATATCGAAACTGCCCTTTTGCCTTTGGCAATTCACCAATGAGATCCAAGCCCCATTGGGTGAAAGGTACTGGTTAGAGGATGATAGAGAGTGTGATAGCAAGAGAATAAGCCTTGTGTGCATGGAACTGGCAAGCTTTGTAGGTGCTCGTGATTTCAGCTGCGTCCGAGTGGATGCACAACCATCATAATCTATAACACAACGCCTTATGCGCGATAAAGCTAGCGTCTGTATGATGACCATAGTATCCACTATGGATCTCATGTAAAAGAGAATGCCCTGCCTGAATTGTGAGGCACTTGAGGTTTGGTCACGTGCGCCTCTGCTTGTAAAGATGGCCGCCGTGAATGCTGAAGTTGGTTGCCCGAGCTATGACCGTTCTGGCCTCTGCTTTGTCAATGGGAGGGTACCTGAGGTCTTATAGGTGTAGATGGGGTCCATCCAGCTTGGTTTCGTATGCGTTATTGGGAGGATCTTAGAGAAGCTTTTGTGGATGCTCGGTTTGTCAAGGATTTCCCCCTTCGCTTGAAACGAAGAATAAGGCGTTGGAGGAGTAGCCAGACAAGATAAGGCGACGGGATAAGGCGTTTGCGTTGGTGTTTTGCACACGAGGGACCTCGGTGATGTTGAAGATTGTGAACTTGGAGAGCAAGTGTTTGGTTAGAGCCAGGTAAGCGGCTGTTAAGGGGTAAAAAGTATGTCAAAGACTAATTACCTTAAAAAGAATTTCTCGACGAACACCGAACGATTTCACACATTTGACAACCCCGAGTTTTGGCTCTTTTATGCCAAAATGAGGTGTGTGTGGGAGAATGGGGGGTGCTTAAAAAGACACTCCGACACTCAAGTCACTCAGAGTGTTCTAGTTGAAACTGTAATTGCAAATGAATAGGCGAAAGGTGTGAATCCCCTCATGTCTGCCGGGGAGGGCAGTATTTATAGTGCAAACCTTCCTTCCAAATCAGCAACCAACTAGTGGGCCTCAAGTTTCAAACCTTCCCATCTGAATCTGATTCCTTACCCGAAGGCTCACATTTCGCAGCTTGTCGAGTTGAACCACCCGAGATACTCTCGACGAGGCCGAAACTTGCTCGAGTTATTCTCGGCGAGACCTAGTCCCACGCCGTGAATATCTCAACGACTTTGACTTCGTCGTGCTCCTCTTAGTACACGGCCTTTTCTCATCAAAATTTTGGCACACAATTCTTTCATCGTTGAGTTTTACTCACTTTCAAACCTTCTCGTTTACCTTTCATCCAAGTGATATGAGACCTCATCTTTCCTCGAGAACTCCATCCAGCTCGTCAAAATGGAGAAATATTTCTCTCCCACAAATGCCCCAAAAATTTCTTTTAGATTTCCATCGAAAGCCCAAAAGGAATTTTCTCGTCGAGAAACCGCAAAACCTTTCATTTGCCCATGCGTTTCGTCTGTGTCCCCCACGTTCAACGTACTCAACGCTGCCATAACTCCACTTCATTTCCCCAATCTTTTAAAATTCCATAACCGTTGTTCATTCCCCTTCGATTTTCGCACACCATATATATCTTCTCCTCTACTCCTCTTCTTTACTTCACTTTTATCTCAAACTCTTCTTCTCCTAGAAACAATTCGGAGTTTGATCCTTCCCATCAAAAACCAACTCCACTATCCGCTATCCAACACTTCGATCATGACTACCACTCAATCTAAAGCCTAATCCAAGGTTTCTGCCAACCTAGTCCATGAGCCGACTGTCGAGGACCACAACATCAATAATGAGGAAGCCATCGAGGAAGAAGGGGATGATGGCCACGAGGACGTCAAGTCTTCGGAGGGAGAGGTAAAAGGTTAGGCTCCCTCCGTGAGCCAGGTTATACATGTGAGGTCCCGGCTGAATCCACCGGGGAGCGTCCAAGTCTTGGCTTATCCCAATGGCGTCGATTTCATCTCCAGAGTCTTGGCTTACCCAGTGGGGAGCGTCCAAGTCTTGGCTTATCCGATGACGGCCTCATCTTCCTTTAGCTTCCCTCTTTATCCCGTTATCTTCCTACTGCTTGTGGTACTCGACCTGCATCCCATGCAGTTGAGTCCAAATTTGTTCGCCGTGATCTCGCATTGTTGGCCTTCGGCCAGCAGATAAAGGTTCCTCTCGGGATTGGGGACTTCCTCTTCCTCCAAAAATACTCAAGGATCAAGCAAACCCGCCGCCGCTTCATTTTTTGGATTCACCATGAACGGAAGTGCTTTGAGCAGCATAACACCAACTACCGGGGCTGGGACTCTAGCCCAGTGATGGTCAAGGGCGACTGAATGCCCATGGAGCTCAAGGACTTCCCCCTCAGCATCCCTACCGGGGTAAAATGTACGTCGATGGCTGATTACCTCAACAAGAATTTCTCGACGAACACCGAACGATTTCACACCTTTGAGAAGCCCAAGTTTTGGCTCCTCTATGCCGAAATGAGGTGGAGAGTACCTACAAAGATACTCTGATGCTCAAGTCACTCAAAGTGTTCTAGTTGAGAGTGTAAGTGCAAGTAAATATGCGAAAGGCGTGAATCCCCTTCATGTCTGCCGGGAATGGTAGTATTTATAGTACAAACCTTCCCTCCAAATCAGCAACCAACTCGTGGGCCTCAAGTTTCAGACCTTCCTATCCGAAACTGATTCCTTACCCGAAGGCCCACGTTCTACAGCTCGTCTAGATGAACTGCCTGAGATACTCCCAACGAGGCCAAATACTTTCTCGCGTTATTCTCAGTGAGACCGAGTCCCATGCCGCGAATATCTCAATGACTTTGGCATCGTCATGCTCCTCTTGGTACGCGGCCTTTTCTCATTGAACTTTTGGCTCATAATTCTTTCCTTCTTGAACTTTACTCACTTTCAAACCTTCTCGTTCACCTTTCATCCAAGTTATCTGAGACCTCATGTTTCCTTGAGAACTCTATCCTGCTCATAAACGTGCAGAATTATTTCTCCCCCATAACAGCCATGGATCCTCCTTTGGCTTCAAAGTCCACAGTCACCTAGTTTACCAGGAGTTGAGAATCACTACAGATGTTAATATCAGGGGCGTCTGACAGTCGAGCAAGCTGTAGATCTGCAATGAGCGCCTCGTATTCTGCTTCATTGTTAGAAGCTTTGAAATTGAATTTAAGAGCGTACTCCGCTTGAACGCCACTTAGGCTAGTTAGTATTATCCATGCGCCACTTGTTGTTTGGTTGGTGGACCCGTCCACGTACAGATTCCATTGTGAGTGTGGTTTCTCATTTGCAGGTCTCGTTGGTTCTTCGTGGACAGCTTCACTGTCTATTTCTGTATACTCAATGATGAAGTCGGCCATGGCATGTTCCTTGATAGTCGTTCGAGGTTTTTACTCTATATCAAATTCGCTAAGTTCAATCACCCACGTATTGAGGCGTCCACTATGGTCAGGAGATTGGAGCACTTGCCGCAACGGGAGGTTGGTTAAGACCTGGATCCTGTGCGCCTGGAAGAAAGGGTGGAGCCATCGGGCGGAGGTAACTAGGGTGAGTGCTGACTTATCGAATGTAGGATAATGTTTCTCTGCTCAAATGAATCCTTTTCCTGTAAAAAATATGGGGAGCTCGTTATCAGTGTTGCGTCATACCAGGGTAGAGTTGACAGCTGTGAGCGAGATAGCTAAGTATATGTATAACATTTCTCCTTTCAGAGGTCTGGATAAGGTTGGGATGGAAGCAAGGTAAAACTTGATCTGCTGAAAGGTGTCTTCACAGGCAGGCATCCAATCGATGGAACGCTTGTTGGTAAGATGGATTACCTTAAAGAAATGCTTATATTTATTTGAGAATCGAGAAATAAATATGTGCAAGGCAACAAGCTTACATGTCAGGATTTGCAATTCCTTCTTTGATATTGGTGCCTTCATGTCTATGATGGCCTTGATTTTCTATGGATCACCTCAATTCCACGCTGGCTAACGATGTAGCCCATAAATTTACTGGTTGTAATGCCGAACTTGCACTTGGTGAGGTTTAACTGGACATCATGCTCTATTAGGATTTGGACAATGATATAAAGGTTGGTAACGTGACCTTGAGTGGTTGTACTTTTGACCAGTATGTCGTCTACGTAGACCTCCATGACCGTACCGTTTACATCTCGGAAGATGTAGGTCATGATGCACTAGTACATGGATCCTGCGTTCTTGAGGCCGAGTGGCATTACCCTATAGCAATAGAGGCCCTTATAGGTGGTGAAGGTAGTGGCTTCTTGATCGTCCTGGTGCATGAGCATCTAATTATATCCATAGTAAGAGTCCAGCGTGGAAAGTAATTCATGGCCAGCTGTGGTGTCCACCAATTGATCGATGTGGAGGAGCGGGAAACTGTCCTTTGGGTATGCCTTGTTGAGGTTGGTGTAGTCAACACACATTCTTCAACTCCCATTAATTTTTTTTTATCATGACCACGTTTGAGATCCACTTGGGGTAATGAACGGGTCGTATGAAGCTGATCTTCAGTAGGTGATCAACCTCGGCATACCATTCACGTCGTATGGACGTCTCTTTTGCTTAGCGGGTATGGTGTTAGGGGCAATACTTAATTGATGTGAAATCAAATCAATCAAAATACCTGGCATGTCTGCGTATGACCAAGCAAAGACGTTCTGATATTCCCTGAGGAGCTCCATCAGTTCTTCCCTAACTGTAGGGTCAGGTAAGGCTTATCTTTACCTTGTGGTCTGAATGGGCATGGTCTAACGCGACCTCAACGAGAGAGTCCTCGGTGCCTACCGGGGGGAGAGCATTGACACCATCCCTGAGATCATCAGGTGGTGCCGCCTGGGCATCATGACAGGCTATCTTCAGGACTTCTTACCGCATTACCTGTCCTGTTCTAGGGTCAGTGGAACGTTCCACAAAATCGTACTAGCGCACGAATCCCGTTCAAAAGTCAATGAGGAACTAGAGGTATACCATATGGATGACAATAATGCCTTTTATCTTCTTGATGGAAAAATGACATCGCCCGAGAAACTCATCAAGGACACGTTATCCTGAGTCAACTTGCTCTGAGGACACTGCAACTATTTGTAAGCATTGTAGAACATCACATTTGTGGCTGAACCCAAATAAATATGAACACGCCTGACCGTGCATCTGTCGACCAAAGTGCCAATGATGAATAGGGCATCCATATTTGGATTGCCTTGCTCGTCCGCTTCTGAGAACATGATGGGATCCCACGAGCAGTGTGGTGCCTTGATGCCCGATCCTGAGATGAGGAAGAGAATTCTAGCGGTGGAGTGTCTGCCTTACATTTGGCACCGTAGATAGTGTGGATTTGCCATCTGGCCTCTATGTTCACCACCTGCTTTGGGCCTTCTGCTCGGTATTGGCTTAATTTACCCTTGTCAAACAATTCTTGGATGATCATTTTGAGGACGCTGTAGTCATCGGTGTTATGAGTTTCAGATTCGTGGTACCTGCACCAACTGCCCATATTCTTGAGCAGGGCCTTCCTTGGCTTAGGCTTGGGTTGGGGGATCAGGTGCTTGTTGTTGGAAAAGATCTCTACGTAAGTAGCATTTATGATAGTGTACATGGTTCTATTAGGTGAATAGCGCTTGCGTAGCCTTTGGTGCCTTGGTGGGTTTCATGCTGGTGATTTGTGACATTCTAGAGTGCCATGTCGCACAAGGCTATTTCGCCGCTCGGGCATGTGAGATCTACGGCATTTTTTGCAATGATTATTGCGTGCTGGCGAAGCATGACAGCGGGGTGGAGGTGATACCTCACGACCAGGCGGTTGACGCGCCCTGTAGCCCCATACTCTGTTATGGACCTATGCCTTTTCAACCATCATATCCAAGACTTCCTCATAGGTTAGATAGTCGCACTTCATTATTTTTTCATTGAAGAGAGAAGCCTGCAATCCCCCAACCAGAGCGTTCAGTATCGTCTGCTTATCCGGGTTTCGACAAAGCTGGGCGGCGGACCTGAAATGCTTGATGTTAGAGGAGAGCGGCTCAGGTTTACCTTGGTCGATGGAGAAGAGAGATTTTGCTATGTTGTGGCGCTATTTCAGCCGATAGTGCTTGAGTAAGGCATCCGAGAATTTAGAGAAGGATGAGATGGATCCTGGCTCAAGCTCGAAGAACCAATTAAGCGCTTCACCCTTCAGGGTCTCGGGGAACAAATAACACAAGGTGGAATCAGTATGTCTACAACCGACTGTGGAAGAAAGGAATCTGTCCACATGGGTACCTGGGTCATTACGTCCAGAGTAGTGCTTGTCTTTCCAGATCTTCATATGTTGGTCGTGTCCCACGTTGGTGATAGTTGCAAAGAATGGGGTGGTACATGGTGTATCTGGGACGTGAGGATTGGTGCGATGGGCCTGCCTAATCTCTTCTTCCAAATCTATTAGGCGAGCCTAGATCTAGGCGGTAGCGTCGGGGGTAGGCTGAGGATGCTCTAAGTGGGGTGGATCGCCTGGTAGGAGAGGGTTGGTGAGATGGGCGTATGTGAACCATGTTGCACCGCTCATCGTGGTGGCCCAACTCTAGCTGTTGAACTTGGAGGTTGGCAAGTGCCTCATGCAGGCGCCCGTAGTTGTGGTGGGTAGTGTCCTGTTCCCCTTGAAGCTCAGTGACCTCCTGCAGCAAACGGGCATGGTCATCATTGGGGGCGCTGGACGTTGCCCTATCTGTAGCGCTGGCATCTATGGGCAGAGGGACAGGCGTAAGGAGCAGGTCGACTGCGCACAGCAGTCCCCCGTGCTCGTGATGAAGTCGTTATGCTCAGTGGAAGACATAAAGGTGGGAAGGAAGAAAGGGGGATGGGTGGTAATCAAGGATGTGGAAGGCTTTTTAGTGGGGTGAAAAAAAATGAGACCGCTAGATGGTGCCAATTGTTTCTACCAAAATCTAGAAATGAACTTAGGCAGGAGAGCAATAGATATTAAAGATGGATCGCTCCTGAGCGTTTGGGTGGTAATCCTCAAGAACTCCACTTATCTGTAAAACAAACAATCAAGCGTAAAGAAGTTGAAATGAAGTTGACCCTCCTTCAACATTTCTGATGCTTAAGTCAGTAATTCTTATGACAGAAAGCGTAAGTGAACAATGGTTCAGAGATTCGATACCTTATGGTCCTCGATATGGGATTGATGCAAGAATTTCCCTTTTGTGTAAAGGAAGGGTGTTCTTGACTTTTTGTAGCTTTTTCCTATACATGACCAGAATGACGCGCGCAAGACGTTCTGTGTGGATGGGGGCATCCGACGCACGTCCGCGTGTAGTTTTACCAGCATGCCCTCTTGGTTGTTCCTTTGTATAGCTTTTTTGGTTATTCTAGGTGCTAAGTAAGGCATGCTTTTTGGGGTTAGCACATGGCGTACTTGTTACAACCCAGAACAATATTATGCGATAATTGTAACTAATGATGTTAGTTGCTAATTAATTACATTAATCGTTGATGGTAATTAGCTTTTATCATTGGTAACTTTCGCTGGAAGTTTATTGTGAAATGATCAATTATTTATTTCGAAAAATTTCTTTGGATAAGGTTGTAGAGTTTGTCGATATGAGTTCGTGGCCATGTCAAGTGTTGAAATTGGAGTTACAATGAAGAAGTTATGGTCAGCAGAAATTTTATGGAAATTATCGGAATCATTTTATCGCAAAATCGCGAGTATAAATAAGGGTTTCCATTTTGGGAAAGTCAAAAGTTTACATTTTTGGAAACATGCGTTGACCCGCGTTGACCAGGCTTACCGACCCAGTTTCGCCACCGTGGTCGATGACAACGGCATTGCGGTTTTTGGCCACCTTTGGCCGTACTGGTCGGGAATTGTTGGGGCTTGACCTCCACTATCATTTGGTGGCATCATCTCTGGCGTTGGTGGCTGGAGGACGACGAATCGAGGTGAAGAAAATCGGTCGGTTTTGGGCTAAACTTCATGGCAACGATGATGGCGAATCGCCCGGCGATCATGACCATAGGGGTTTTAAAGCTTGCTTCTCTGTGAATCGAACTTGACTGGTCTCGGGTTTTGCCGACGCCGGACGCCAGAGATCGGTCGATTTGAAATCCAGAAGGATTTCAGAATATCAAGGTATAATTTCGACGGTTTCCGGCCAGAATTTGATGTCAGTTGTGTTGTGAAAGTCGTTGGGCTTGATTAGATGTTCGTTTTGATGTATGGTTTGTAGGCATCAGTGTCAATTGGATTCCGGCCACCGCCGGCGGTGGTGCGTGGTAGAATTTTCGACAAAATTGTATGTCATTTCGCTCATAATTTCATGACAATGGTGAGATTCTTGTTTGGATCCAGATTTGATTAATTTAGACGTGTATTTAATTTGGTAATAATTAAGTGATATTATGATACTTTTAACGGACGATCTGACTATCAATTTAAATTCAAGTCGCTCGATATTTGAGATATATGTTGCGACTCCAAATTTTATTTATAGTGAAGGAATGCAAGGAACTGAATTCAGAATTTGATTAAGTATGTTTTTAGTCAAAAAATACGTTATTCGAGAAGGCGAGCTTCTCAACATTATTGCTCGTAGGATTATGAGCTTAGTTATTCAATATCGACGAGTAGATATTAATTATAATCGTATTTTTCAGGATTTCTAGTTAGCGGGCCGTGTCAGATGAATTATTACGCCGATTAGCAGGTTATGGCTTTATGAATATCCCGGCATAGTAGGGTGAGTAGACTTTATTTTCACTGTCGATAACGAGTTCATGGTTTTTATGCATTACGCTTTACGGTACATTTTTCCAAGCGTTTATTTGGAGGTTTATTTGTGATGGTTATTTAGTTGCATCGATACTCTAGCTATTCAGCTGATCACTTAATAGTCGGACGGACTGGGTCAGGATCCCTGCCCGACCCTGATTCGTCTCGGGTCAGACAATACCCTAGATGGTCCCATCACCTGTATTTTCTGTTTATAGTCGTATCGGGTCAGAAGCCCTGAACGACTACCTCTATGTACCAGGGGTGTTTTCTTGGTCCTATGCGGACATGCCAAGTATTTCTATTGATCTTATTTCACATAAATTAAGTATTCCCCCTAACACTAGGCCTGTTAAGCAAAAATGGCGTGCAAACAACAAGGAATGATACGTTGCCATCCACACAGAGATGGACTGCCTACTAAAAATTGGCTTTATCCGCCCAGTCCACTATCCAAGTGGATCTCGAAAGGTTTCATGGTCAAGAAAAATAATGGTAACTAGTAGATGTGTGTTGACTACACAAACCTCAACAAAGCCTGCCCTAGGGACAGCTTCCCGCTCACGCGTCTTGATCAATTAGTAGACACCACGGCTGGGCATAATCTCCTTTCAATGATGGACGCTTATTCAGGATACAACCAAACCATTATGCACCAAAAACACCGAGAGGCAACAACCTTTACAACCAACAAGGACTTCTATTGTTACAAACTCATATCATTCGACCTCAAGAACTGTGTATCCGTATACCAGCGCTTCATGTCTTACATCTTTAGAGATGTGAACAATACAATAGTGGAGGTCTAAATTGATGACATCCTCGTCAAGAGCATAACCTCCAGAGGCAACACGACTAATCTCTACATAGTTTCCAAATATTAATGGAGCATGTCGTCTTCTTGAATCCAACTAAGTGCACATTTGGCGTTACCGCCAGCAAGTTTTTAGGTTACATTGATAGCCAATGGGGAATCAAAGCAAATTCTGAAAAGATCAAGGCCATCATGACCATGAAGCCGCCCACCTTTAAGAAAGAGTTCCAAAGCCTCACATGTAAACTTGCTTCTCTATAAAGGTTTATTTCCTGCTACTCAGACATTGTAAGCCTTTCTTCAAAGCGATCCGCCTCACCAACAAGCGCACTATCAACTAGACACCCACTTGGGAGGATGCTTTTCAACACATAAAACTTTATCTTGCTTCTATTCATACTCTATCTAGACCTATCAAAGGGGAAACACTATATTTATACCTCACCATCTTGCTCACAGTTGTCAGCTCAGCCCTTGTACGACATGATTCTGATAACAAGCTCCCCATTTTTTTTTACAGGCAAGGGATTTACAGGTGCCGAGAAACGTTATCTAGCATACGATAAGTGGGTGCTGGCTGTGGTCATGGCTGCTCGGCGCCTTCGCCAATACTTCCAAGCACACAAAATCTAGGTCCTCACGAACCTCCCGCTCTACCAAGGCCTCTAGTCCCCTAACCACAGTGTCCGCCTGAGAAAGTAGGGCATCGAGCTCAGCAAGTTCAATATTGAATACAAACCCCGCATCACTGTGAAGGGACAGGTACTTGCTCAATAGGAACTTGCACAACCCACTATCGCCAACCCACAGTCACTCTAGCACTTATACGTGGACAATCAACAAACCAATTGGCTAGTGGCGCTGGAATTGTCCTAACAGGACCTGGGGGCATTCATGCGAAGTACTCACTCAAGTTCAACTCTAAAACTTCAAACAATGAAGCTTAGTATGAGGCGCTCACTACAGGTCTACAGTTGGCATGCCTATCAAACACCTCCGACATCAACATATACAGTGATTCACAGCTCGTTGTTAACCAGATAACCGGGGACTTCAAGGTAAAAGAGGGATCCATAGCTGCTTACCTGGTGCTCGCTAGGCACTACCTCTCTAAGTTCAAATTCTTCAATGTTACACAATTGCCTCGCGCCTAGAACGTCAAGGGTGATGCGGTAGCTCGCCTTCCCACCGCGCCATACCACGCACCTACTAATCAAACCAACGTTGAAATCTTTGACAAACCAAGCATTGCCAAGAGCTTCTCTGAGATTCTTCTTATCGCGCCTACTGAACCCAGCTAGCTGGATACCAAATTCGCTTACAAGACAAGGGGCACCCTTCCATGCAACAAGACAGAGGCCACAACGATTGTGGCATGCGCCATAAACTTCAGCATGCGAGGCAGACATCTGTACAAGGAAAGGCGTACATGGCCTAACCTCAAATGCCTCACAACAAGCGCAGGGCATTCACTCTTAGAGGAAGTTTATAGTAGTGAGTGCAGACACCATGCGGGCGTTCGATCTATCGCTCACAAAGTCCTGATCTATGGGTTTTGGTGACCCACCATCCATGCTGACGCGAGCAAGATAACTAGCGCATATAAGGCCTATCAATTCCACGCGCACAAGGTTCACTCTTTAGTTGTCCCACTTTCCATCATACTGTCACATATCCATTTCACCCAATGGGGCATGGATTTTCTCAAAGAACTTCATAAGGTCAAGGGACAGTTCTGCTATGTCGTAGTCATCATTGACAACTACACAAATTTTATCGAAGCAAAACCGCTCATCAGGATCATGGTTGAGAAAATCATGAAATTCCTTTAGCCTAGACTATTTTGTTGCTATGGCACTCCAATCAATATCATTACAAATAACGACACTCAGTTCAACAATGTCGAGTTCATACAATTCTATAAGTAGCAGAGGACCAGTGTCCTTTTCTCTCCTCCTGCTCACCCCTAGAGCAATGAGCAGGTCGAGGCGGCCAACAAGATTATCAAGGATGGTCTCAAGAAGCAACTGACTGTCATGAAAAAAGGACACTCTAATTATGATCGTTGGCTCGAGCTACTCCCTGGCATACTGTTGTCCATCCGAACAACTGCCATAATGGCCACAGGTGAGACGCCTTTTGCCTTCACATTCGATACTAAGGAGCTACTCCCACTTGAGCTCACCTATCAAAGCCCAAGGATGGAGGCGTTCGATCTAGTCACCAACGGTGTTGGATTTCGCTTGGACAATGACCTCTTAGAGGAAAAACGCAATGCCCCGTCACTTCCGCAACACTATTAATAAGGAAAAGATTGCTCGCCTCTAAAACCAACACGTCAGCGCATGCCCTTTGCAAGTTGGCGACTGGGTAATGAAGACCATTCATACCAAAGTCAAGAGCCTCCACCCATCTTGGGAAGGACCGTACAAGATAGTAGACATCGCCAGCCCCGACACGTTTTACTTGAGCGATAAGGAAGGCACTATTCTCTCTCACCCCTAGAACTCTGCCCACTTGCGAATATACTATAACTAGAGAACCCTGCTTAGGATTTGGTTAACTTAGTTGTAATGTTCTAATTTCATTTATATACTCCACAGTGTACAACGCTTTTCTAATGAAGTAAGAATACACTTATACCTATATTGTGTCGTTTCCACAAACACTTCGCTAAAAATAACTTCAACCGCTAGCATGCTACGTTTCAGTAATACTTAGCGGACATAATCATCAATAAGCCTACTCTAATCTAGTTAACGCAATAGTAACAGTTTCTACATTGACCAAAGCACTACACAACCATATTTTGATAAATGTTAATACCATCAAAGAAAACTTAGCAAAACCACCAATCGCTTACCACTTCAGCGACAAAATTTTGTATAAATGCGAAAGTAAACCGCAAAAAAAAACAAACAAACATTGTTCCGGACTAGCAAAAGCTATATATACAAGTGCCCCACGATTAGCTCTGAAATCCCACCACCTTCCCCGCCTATTGGTCCGCTTTATACTGCTTCCAATTGAAATGAGAAGTCCTCTTTAGCAGGTCGAAGGTCATGTTTACAGCGGCTGCTACGACTTTCTATTGACTCTGCTCAAAGTTGGTAAAGGTCTTGAATGTTGCTACAGCCTCCAACCCCAACTGATGCTTGGCAACATCATCCATCACCTGCACCTTTAGAGTGCTAACCTTTACCTTAAGCACATCCACCTCAGCCAACAATTAGTTGACCTACTCAGCATCTTGGGCGTGGAGGCCCTCAAGCTGCTGCTTTTTCGCCTTCAGCAGATCTCGCTCCATTACAAGCCCGTTATTCTTCTCTTGCAACTCCCGTTTGGCTTGAAGGGTCTTTTCAGCGCCCTGCTGGAAGGTTCTCACCTTTTTACGCAGGTTCTTCTCTATAGTCGAGTACTTCATGAGATTGGCATTGGTCGTCAGTAGTGCTGACTCCTTAGCCTTCAAAGATTCCTATAGCTGCCGCACTTTTTCCTTGACCACCGCTAGCTCCATCGGCACCTCTTCCGACTCCTCAAGGAGAATCGTCTGATGGAGGTCATGCACCCATCCCTAAAGCCCTAAAGCCTATCTAACTACCAATAACCTACTATTGTAAGATTGCCCCAAATGTGCTTTATCCCAAAGCATATTTGAAACCCTAACCTCACACAGAGTATGGCAAACAATTATAGTTGCCACCACCTTCACATACCAGCCAGCACAAAACCATCGCCATCACCGATTCTTCGCCAGCACAGGTTTGCCAGCGCAAGCATGAGTCATCTTTCATCTTCGTTTTCTATTCATCCTAGGCCCAAGATCATTGAGCTGGGTAGTGGCGAACTCCCTTTCCTCTACCTTATTACTGCTTATTCAGCATGCTTAGACACCTTCACCTACATCATCTGCCTCACTAGCCTAACCACAACCACCATCCCATACTAACTCGATCCCAATGTCGCACACCATCCCCTTTTAAGCACCCTCGTCTCAGTCATCCCTACGTCTCCCAGAGCTAGCTCGATCCGACAGAGAGCACATCATCTTTAAGCTAGCCTCCCCTCCACCACAATCGTTGTCCTTAAACCATCGATCTTACCACCCTTTCCAAGTTCTGCCCGCCTCCACCAATCACCTTTGAAAAGCAATCTCTCTAACTCCACAAAACCCACTACCATGTTTACCATAACATAACAATCTCAACCGTACCTCTAAATTGTAGCATGACGCTAGTTATCTCAGTTGCTCTGATAACTCAGAGTCGTCACAAGGGAAGAATGTTTAGGGCTAAACACTTTTCAGCTTTATAATTCGGTTGATGTTGTGGAATGTTTTTTTAGTGAATATCGATAAAAAGACATTTCTGGAAGGAAAAAAATCATCTGTGGTATCCAAACTCTTTCAGCTATACCTAAAAGGGTCTCGAACTTTAAAAACTATTAGCAAGGTATGCAAACTCTTAAAAGCTATTATCGAGATACCTGCGTCAATTTTTCGTCTATTCACCATCACTATTGCTGACATAGCATTTTTTTTTTGTAAACAAGGGGTAATTTAGTCAATTTAATATTTGATATAACTTAATGAATATCAACATGATACCCAAACTATAGTTACGATATCAATGTCATCCTCAAATTTCTTGCGCTGCTTCAGGATGGCAGTTGTTCTGATACAACTTGACCTCACGTCTCTGATCACATAGTCTCACTCGAAGCCGCCCATGACCTCTTTCATTTTTGTATTTCATCGCACAGAGCATGGCGCCGCCCACGATCTCTTTCCCATTTTTGTATTTTTTTCCTTTTGTTCAAGAACCTCTTCATTATAATCAATACTTAATTACAAACAAAATGAAGTATAACTTTTTCTTAAAAAAAATCTCCGTCAGAGCACCGCCATGAACTGCCACGACAGTGGCGACAAGGCAGCACTACCTCCATTTATGGCGACCAAAAGCCTAACTAGTTCTAAATCAACCCAACAATAATTATTTCCAAATTAACAACGTCCAATTCTAAACAAAACTCAACAAATTTTACTTGAAAACTCAAAATTCACAAATTCTTTAATTTTTTGATTCGACCAACTGTGACTGAATCAGGAAGAAAACAAGTTATGGTTAGCTTTATAGTGGCAATGTTTATAAATCCCAGAGGGTCTCCTTAGCCGATTTATTCTCGAAATTAAAACTCCCAATTTTATGGTTCTAACACTACCAAAAAAGCCTACTTAGGCAACGAAACCGTAAAGATTTCGTGGCCTAAAGTTTACTTAGGCGACAAACATTCACTTGGTCGCCTAAGTTATACCTTAGACGATGAACCACTTATTTTGTCGCCTAAATTACCTCTTAGACGACGAAACCATCATTTTTTCGCCTAAGAAGAAACCTGAAATGACGTAATGTCAGTGGCATAGACGATGACAGTGTAGCAGTCGCCTAGGTCGTCACTTAAGCGATGACATACTCTTTTTGTCGCCTAAGTGTATACATAGGAGACGAAACTTATGACTTAGGCGATGAAACTAATCAATTATTAACTCAATCAGTTTCTTTGCCCCTCGGGCTATCTAACCCTCTCCTCTCAACTTCTCTCTCTCTCTCTCCTCACTTTACCCGACAGACCGATCCCGGCCGGGAAAAAATCATCACAAAATGTCGATTGCGATTTTTCATCAACCCTTGCTCTCTTTCTACATGAAGGTACGTATTAACTCGTTTCCCATAAATCATTTATTTGAATTTAATATCGTAGGTAAGTATGTAAATCCGGTGAAATATTTCGACGAATACATAGTTTTCAGCGATTTTGGGTGGCTTAATTACTAGCTTGTTGTACGAATTGTATTGTATTGTATTGTTAATGTACATAATTATAAGGTAATTGGTTAATTAGTTAATAATTAATAATTAATAATATAATATATATATTATATTATATAATTAGTTAAAACATGTTAGCTAGCTAGATTAAGCTAATTGGTAATCTATAAGCGCGCTAATTAATGGTTTAATTAAGCTAGGTAGTACGTTAATGCCGGTTAATTAATTAATAGTATATATATAGTATATATATAGATTAATATAAGCTAGGTACGTAGTATGTTAGCTAGCTAGATTATAGCGCGCATATAACTATATATATATAGTTGTATGTATATTAGATTAATTAGTTATTGGTTGAAAAAGTATAATTAATATGATATATAATTGTTAACTTATTACGCATGCAGAAATATGGATAAGAGTTGGATACAGTTGGCGAATAGAAGTGATGTGCGGTTTATGGACGGAATCAGAGAGTTTGTGGTTTTTGCGATGGAATATGGTCAGGGAAAGAAGTGTTTCAAGTGTCCTTGCAGAAAATGTCTTAACCATCAGTTTGTGACGGCTAATGTTATGTCGCAACGCCTGTACGAGAACGGTATGATGTGGAGTTATACTATATAGAGTGAGCATGGTGAAGTAGTATATTTAAGCTCAGGATCAGACTTCAGTTACCATGGTGCCTCATTAAAGCGGTAGTACCTTCGTGGAACCCAATTGTGAATTTGGTCCATGATGCCTTTCTGTGATTTAGTCACGGTGGATACCTATACCAAGAGGGAGGTTATGATACCACTCATGGGCATGATGACATTTTTCCCGCTGCTAGCTTGGCCACTAACAATAGTAAGATGGATAAGTACAACAAGATGCTACTTGAAGCCCAGACCCCGGTGTACCCTGGATGTCGAGAGAGTGTGTTGCAATATGTGATGCAGCAAATGCAGATAAAAGTGAAGAACAAAATGTCACACAGTGCTTTTGACGAAATACAGAAGCAAATATGTAAGTTGCTTCCCGATAATCACAATCTTCTAAAATCACATTATAAGGTTAGAGAGATCTTGAGCAGTCTCA
The DNA here is from genome assembly GCA_946800695.1 of Geum urbanum. NCBI lineage: Eukaryota > Viridiplantae > Streptophyta > Magnoliopsida > Rosales > Rosaceae > Geum > Geum urbanum. The sequence goes on along the minus strand of OX326997.1, from coordinate 35,016,573 downwards.
GCCTAAAGTACAAGATAACTCACGCCTGCTCAAATGATTGAGTGCTGTTTTACAAAGAGTATGCATATGTAGCCAGTGCATATATGAGAACCGGGGGAATAGGAGGAGTTCGAAAAACTAAATTCCTTTGAAGGCTCTTCAATATTCTCCATTGATTCTCATATTGCAACATCTGTACATGTCTCTATACGCAGCAGAGGCGACGCGATAGTATGCAGAAAAGCGAATAGATGACGATGTTCTGAGACACGGAATAGGGAGGCGTTCAAACATTTTGACAGGGAATTTGGAGACTTTGCAACAGAGGTTCAAAATATTAAACTCGAACTTTCTACAGTCGGATTCAATTTTTGGGGTACTTATAGCTCTGCCGTCAGCACTTGGCCAGTTATTCTAATGTCGTACAACCTGCCTCCATGGATATGCATGAACAAGGAATTTAATTTTCTTACTCTGCTAATTCTAGGTCCAAAATCTCCAGGCAAGTGCTTAGATGTCTACCTCAGACCTTTGATCGACGATCTGAAACTGTTGTGGGAAAATGGAGTCCCAACTTATGACAAATTCACTGACACGATGTTCATGATGATGGCAGCCGTAATGTGGATGATCAGCAATTTTCCAGCGTATGAGATGTTGGCAGCCTGCAGGATGAAAGGATACAATGGATGTTCTATATGTTTGGACAACGTGAACTCTAGTTGGCACGCGGGGAAGGTTTGTTACCTGAGTCACCGTAGATTGCTTCCTCACGATCACCCGTGGCAACAGGATTATGCTCATTTCGACAGGACGGTAAAGAATAATCTTAAACCCCGTAGTTGGTCCGGTGAAGAGATGTTAGAGAGTTGAGCTATTTTGACTTTGGTGTGTTGACCAATGACAAGGATGTATAGAAACGCAATCCAATACCTCCACAGGATCTCAGTTATTGGCATCATAAGAGTATATTCTTTAAACTCTCTTACTGGTCGAAGTTGAAGCTGAGGAACAACTTGGATGTGATGCACATAAAAAAGAATGTGTGCGACAGCGTGGTGGGAACAATTCTCAGTATTAAGTTCAAGACTAAAGATACTCCCAAAGCACGCAAAGATATGGAATCTATGAATCTACGTCATCCCTTGTGGTTGAAGAGGGATAGAAGACAAGTGAACAACAAGATGTCAGATGCACCTTACACAGTGAAGTCGACACTTAGAGGTTATGTATTCCACTAGTTTAAGAGTGTTCGTTATCCGGCTACGTATGCAGCTACTATAATTGGATCAGTGGATAAGGTGCAACATAAGTTTGTTGCTCTAAAGACACATGACTATCACGTTATGTTGCAACGTCTGATTCCAATGGTATTGCGTAGATGGTGGCAGAGGTTATGTGCCTAAGAGTTGAAAAAGTCAGATGTGGCGGAACTACAACAACAAATTGTGCACATCATCTACAAACTAGAGAGGAACTTTCCCCCTAGTTTCTTTGACATCATGATTCACCTAATGATCCACCTACCTGAACAGGTGCTCATTTCTTGTCTGATCCAGTACACTTGGATGTATCCTTGAGAAAGGTACGTACAACTAATTAATTATACAAGTTTTTCGATAAATTATTTGTTCCACTCAAGATTACTATATGTACCTATTCTACAATTAATTAATTGAACATTGGATTTTGTAGACAACTTGGACAATATAAAGGATTTGTCAAAAATAAGTCAGCCTCGGATGGCTCCATAGCAGAGACATACCTAATGCATGGGTGTGTTACTTACTACAACAGGTACCTCAAGGATCCACCACCTCCCACTACCTCCGATCCCAGTGGCAGCATCAATCTTTCTGTCGTCACAATTGTCGTACGACCCTTTAGAGAAGAATTAAAGGAATCTTTAAGAAGAGAAGAACTTATCGAGGCATATTGGGTAGTGTTGCGAGACTATGATGAAGTGGAGCCTTACATGAAGGCGTACAGGGAGAACCTTCAGGCGTTACATCCGAACAAGAGTTCAGCCTGATTTGAAAAAGTGGTTAAGAAGAAGTTCCCTGATTATTTTCTCCAATGGCTACGTATGTTTACTTAATTATATACATGTTTGTAGAAATTAAACATTTTAATTAATTATATTTTAATCTGAATTGTTACAAATGATTGATCTGACAAAAATGTGACGACCCGGACCAGAGTCAGTTTTATAATCAGCTTAATCTACGAGGTTATCGAGTAATGACAGATTTCCGTTAAGGGATTTACTCGTCAGGTTTGATAACGACTTAATTATTGGCCGAGAATTGGAGCTGGGTCTCTTCTCGAGAGTCGTTGTACATGTGATTTCGAGTTCGTGGGCGGTTTCGGATCGTTATTTGGACGACCGAGGAATATATTATGAATATTTGAAGTTTCAACGGAAACGGATTTAAATGGCAGGTTTGTTAGCGACTAAATTACCAGACGAGAATTTGGGTTTGGCTTCTTCACGGAAGTTATTCAGAATTTAATTTCGAGCTCGTGGGAACTTCAGGAGCATTATTCTGAGTTACAAAGATTTAGTTGCGAATATTTCCAATTATTGATTGTTTAGTCGATTTAAATGTGTGTTTGGTTGAACAGTTGAATTTTTGTTGGTTTGGCCGATGTATTTGACTTTGGGTGATAATTGAAGAGTACGTCGAGACGAGGTTGTGGCCGCGAGAATTATCGGATTCGGAATTACGACGAGAAAGTTACGGATATGTGAAGTTTGCCAAAAATTTAAATATGGGGGTTTCCTTTTTGGGAAAGCTATAAATAGTAACTTGCCAGTTTGGGAAATTCAATATCCTCATTAATAGGTTTGACCGAGTTGACTGAGTCAACTCGGTGGGAGGAGGAGGAGGCCGACGGCTAGCTCGAGCTCCACGGCGGCGTGGATGGTTCCGGCCACCTCCGGGCTTGAGGTTGGTGTCTTCCGACTCGTCTAGACCTCCTCGTCCCTTCTCCGGCCTCCGTTGATGGCGTGGGACGCCGTAGGTGGTGAAATTTCCGGCAAGAAATGGAGTGAAAATGGATGAATTCGGGTTGCATGAAATTGGCCGATTTGAGCTATGATTTGGACTGGGTTTTGAAGCTCTCCTCTCAAGGATTCTAACCATGTAAATATGAAGCTTTAATTCGATTTGTGGAAGGAGAATTTTGGATTTGAAATTTGTGTACCAATTCGGTTTATCACGAAATTGACCTAGTTAGAGTGAGAATTGGCCCTCGATGCAGTTGACAAAGTTGCTCAGTGGGTGATTTTGCATGGAATGGTGGTTGCTCCGCTGTGAAATTCTCCGGTCAGTGGCGGCGCCGCCGTGGGCGGCGGTCAACGCAGCGATCAACGGCGGTCAATGTTGACTTTTTGGGATTTTCCACAAGTTGCATGTCATTTTACTCGAAATCGCGCCCCGATCGCAGTGGGGAGGTTCGTTTCTTGATTTGAGCGACCGAAAGTATAGCGAGGTATTGTGATGTACATATCGGATTTTCGACGATTCGTCGTATTCGGATTATGTGTTTCCGAGAATGGTGGTTTCTCGTGATTTGTCTTGTATTGTCGAGTTATGATTTTGAGGAATGGATTTTGTGAATATTCAGGGGTTCGTGATCGTTCGTTTGGCGATGGACTTTCCGCCGGATCACGGGTTAACGCATATCGCGTTACGCTAGTCTGTGAGTGGACAATTTCTTTTCACGGAATTCTTGCGAGTCTTTTATATGATTTTCGAACTTGAGCATGCGTATTGAGATTACGGATTACATGAGCATATGTTTTACGATTATACGATTATACTTATACGAATATACGTCTACGAGTATACATACACTTATATGCTGTTTATTGCATTTGCATCGAAATGTTTATGATTTGGTTTACACAGAGTACAGTCTTGGTTACGTTGTTGTATCGATACACTTGCCTCTCGGCTGATCCCCGATGGTAGGCTTTTACCAGGGGAGGTTGTGACTCCTGACCCAAGGTCTTTACCGGGGGGAGGCAGACCTTTTACTTAAGGCCATTTCTGGCTAGAATCACGTGTGGGTCTGGGATCCCGTGATTCTGACTGTACTAGCACGGTGTGTGTCCATGAGTGACCCCGTGGGATTTTTACTTGCATGCTCAGTACACTGGAGGAGTGTGAGTTTTACCTCGTGTACTATGATGTTTTTATTTACCTGGACTCGCATATGTTATTTTAAACATATATATTAACTGGTGAAAGACATTTATTTTTGTCCACTCACTCTAACAGTTTTCATGTCTTTCCCTGGGCTTTTCGGTTTCCGTGCCCAGTTTGCAGTTCAGGCTCTAGTGTCGCACGTTGTGGTCGGAGGCATAGTGCTCGAGCTACCTTGTTTCTTCCAGTAGGTTTATTGTTCTACCTACTGTGGTATACTGATATGTTTATACATTAGGGGTCGCTCTGAGTAATCTATTGATTATGTTATACGATTTTACACCGGATTTCAGTAAAGTATAGATATAATTATTGTTTTACTTTACTATTGATATATTGAGAAATCCGGATGGGATTGGTGCTCACGGTTTGCTTTTTGTGGCATAGGATGAAGGGTATTTTTCGCGTGCAGGTAATGGTAATTCTACGTTAGTAACGAAACTCTGCCGAAATTTCGAAAAGTTTTTGTTGGTTCGTGTTTTCGAAGGGGTTCGATTCCGGTTTAGGGAACTAAATCGGGGTTGGGTCCTTTCAAAAAATCCGAAACCAGTTTTGTTCGTCACTTAAGATGAATCTTAGGCGACGAAATGTAACTGTTTTTGTCGCCTAAGTCATAGATTAAAAATTTGACTTCTAAGAGCACGACCATGCATACCATCTTCAAATAGAAATTTTTTTCCTTCAGGGCGTAGAGTAACTAATTCTTGGACTATGAGTGTCGACGGTTCAAAAATCTAAGTCACGAAGATTCGCATATCAACGTTTCCGTTTCGTAAAAATTTTGGTTTTATGTTTGACTAGTTCGATCAAACCCTTAACTTACTTCGTTTTGAATGAAAATTCATCCACTTACATATTACACGATGATGAATATATCCAACAGTTGTTTTTTCCAAATTCAATTTCGTTAATGGTGACACGAAGTGAATATAGACATACAAACACTTAAGTTATACAACATTAATAGATATATAACAAGTTTTTAGTCTTAAGTATTTTTTTTCAATTAATTTATAATTAGCTGATAAATTAGGTTTCTACGACACGACAAACACCCATAACTTTGGAAATGGGTTTACAAATTATTTTTCACAATATTTTTCGTCATTTAACTATTTCTCGATAATCAATGCAAGAATATATATATATTGATTCGATAGATTTCTAATTTTATCCGAATTAGGTGAAAGCACCCAACCCCGATTTAGTTTCCTAAACCGGAATCAAACCCCTTCTGAAAACGTGAACCAACAAAAATCATTAAAATTTTGGCAGAGTAACGCTACTAACGCGGAATTGCCTTAACCTGCACCCAGAAAATAACACTTCATCCTATGCCACAAAAGCCAAACCGTGGGCACCAATCCCATCCGGATTTCTCAATATCATATAATTAACAATAAACAGTAAACATAACTTTAATATATAGTATATCCGGGAAAAACCATATAAAACATGTATCAGAATGTATCAGAGCGACCTCTAGTGTAAATATATACAAAATATACAACAGCAGGCGAAACAAGAAACCTACTGGAAAACACAGGTATCTCGAACAACTAGCCTCCAACCACGACGTGAAACACCAGAACCTGAACTGCAAACTAGGCACAGAAACTGAAAATCCCAGGGGAAAGACATGAAAACCGTTAGAGTGAGTGGACGAAAATAAATGTCTTTCGCCGAATAATATATGTTATAAAAACATATGCGAGTCTAAATGCATAAAAATCAAATGGTACACGAGGGAGACTCTAACTCCTCACGCGTACAGAGCATGCATCATAAATACCGCGGGGTCTCTCATGGACTCCCTCGCGCTAGTACAGTCTGAATCACGGGATACCAGACCCACACGTGATTCCAAGCCAGAAAGGCCTCGGGTCAGGATATCTGTCCCCCCCGGAGCGTACTCGGGGATCAACCGAGAAACCAATGTGTATCGATACAACCCTGATAACTGAGACTGTACTCTGTGTAAACCAAATCATAAATCCTTTCCATGCACATGCATAAAACATAATATATAGGTATGTATAATCGTATATGCATATTCGTAAATGCATAATCGTAAAACACATGCTCATAAAAATCATGATCATACTGCATGCTCATGCTTGTAAAACGTATAATAAAAGACTTGTAGTCAATCCGTGAAAAGAAATGTCCACTCACAGGTGAGCAAAATGTGCACTCGCGCTAATCTTGTGGCCCGGCGAAAGATCCCTCGCCCTAAGCACGATTTCAATCCCCTAAATAGTCATAAAATATATCTGATCAAAATCATAATCCACAACACTGTACTTCACCACGGAAACCAACCGTTCCCGGAAACATATAATACAATACAAAATAATCAATGAAATTCCCGAAATCTCCACTCGAAACCCTCGACTGAAAATCTGATACCCAAATCAACTCGAAAACCTCAAGGCGACGATCGGGGCGCGATTACGAGAAAAACGACATTAAAAACATCGAAATCCAAAAAGTCAACTGGTCGCCGGAGCTCCGGCGTTGACCGCCGCCGGCGGCGGCAGCGCGCCGTCAACCGGAGAATTTTCCCGGCGACCAAGCTGCCACAATGATCTCCACAACAAGGTGAACAACTTTAACAAAGGGACCACCACCATCCAACCACCACCGTGGCCAGAAATCAGTTCGAAAGCCACGGTGGTCCAAACCGGCCGGAAAACTTTCTGGATCGATTCCCCTCCAAACCAAAGGGGAAATGATCACCATCCAAAACCCAACAAAACCCACCAAAGATCCACCCCGGAAAGTCACCGGAGCACCTCCCTCCGTCGAGGCTGATTCCGGCCAAAAATTCCCAAATTTCAAATCGAAATATCTCCCTCAAATCTCAACCAAATCTAGCAATTCCAAGTTCTAAACCGTTTAGAATCACGAGGAGAACATTTTACCTTCAAGGGTCGTGGCCTAAAATTTCTGGAATCAACCGGTCCGGCGACGGAAGCCAAACGGTCTGTTTTCTCCTCCGGTCAATGAAAGTCAACGGTCAATTTTTGGTCAACGACGATCAAACTTCCCAAACAGTGTTTTTGACAATTTTTTGACTATTTCCGATATTTATACTCACGCCTCGGGACGATCAACGGTTCAAAACGGATAACCACTACGATTCGGATAAACACGATTCGAACGGATAAACTCGTCGATAAACCGAAACTTCAAATAATCATATTATATTCCTCGGTCATCGGAAAAATCATCCGGAACAGCCCACAATTTCGAAATCATGTGCACTACAACTCTCGAGAAGAGACTCAACTCAGATTCTCGGCCGATAATCAAGTCGTAAACGAAACCGTCAAACCACACAATAATCAATAAACTACGAGTACACACTAACTCGTGGATTACGCTGATTACTCTACTGATTCTGGTTCGGGTCGTCACAAATCTACCCCCCTTAAAAAATTTCGACCTCGAAATTTACGTACCTATCAAGTGAACATATGAGGATATTGTTCTTGCATACGCTGCTTAGTCTCCCAGGTGGCCTCTTCAACCGAGTGAGTCTGCGACAAGACTTTCACCAGCGGGATAACACGGTGCCTCAACTCCTGCTCACGACGATCGAGAATCTGTATTGGCTCCTCCACGTACGTCAAATCCTCACAGATCGGTAACTGCTGTGGGGCTAACAAATGCGAAGGATCTGAGATGTATTTCCGCAACATCGAAACGTGGAAAACATCATAAACACGAGCCTTCTCAGCCGGTAGCTCAAGTATGTAAGCAACAGCTCCAACCCTCTCGGTGATCTCGTACTGACCAATGTACCGTGGTTGTAGCTTGCCACGCTTCCCGAAACGCACAACACCTCTCCACGGAGATAGTTTCAGGAAGAGCCAATCGCCTACCTCAAACTCGAGGCTCTTCCTCCTCACGCCCGCGTAACTCTTCTGACGATCCTGGGCGATTTTCAATTTGTCCTGGATAATCTGGACGTCCTCCATGGTGCTCTTCACCAGATTAGGGCCAATGAGCCATCGCTCGCCCACCTCACTCCAACACAATGGAGTGCAGCACTGCTTCTATTACAGGGCCTCGTACGGTGCCATCTCGATACTGGCCTGATAGCTGTTGTTGTAGGCGAACTCTATCAAATGTAGTTGCTGGTCCCAATTTCCACGAAACTGTAACACGCATGACCGCAACATATCCTCAAGTGTTTGTATAGTCCGCTCAGACAGCCCGTCAGTCTGAGGATGAAAAGCTATACGGAAACGTAACCTCGTGCCCATGGCTCGCTGCAATGCCTGCCAGAACTCAGAAGTAAACTGACTATCCCGGTCAGAAATAATAGACACAGGCACACCGTGCAGCCAAACAATCTCTGACAAATACAACTTGGCCAATCTGCCCACTGATATCTTCCCCGGAAGTGCGAGAAAATGAGCGGATTTCGTTAGTCGATCCACAATAACCCAAATACCAGTGTTGCCAGCCAAAGTACGCTGCAACTGATAAACGAAATCCATAGTAATGTGCTCCCACTTCCAAACCGGAATCTCCAGTGGCTGTAACTTCCCTGCAGGTTTCTACCTCTCCGCTTTAACCTGCTGACGGATCAAACATCAGCTCACATATGCTGTAATCTCCCTCTTCATGTTGCGCCACCAATAATACGCTCGAAGTATACGAAACATCTTCGTACCTCCGGGATGCATCGCATACGCTGAACTATGGGCCTCATCCAAAATCTCCTTCTTCAGGCTCTCGACTCTGGGCACATATAATCTGCCTTTAAACAACAACGTACCATCGTTGCTCAATCGGAACTCTGTAGGCACACCATTCCGTATCATGGTCTTCTTGCCCAACAGGTAGGAATCTGAATCCTGAGCCTCCCGCACCTGATCAACCAACACAGGTCGAACTTGGAAACTGGCTAACAAGGCTCCCTCGTCATCCCACTCGAACTCGACTCCCGTAGCCAGAAGCTCGGCTAACATAGAAACTCTAGCCACACACACATGGAATAACGAAGCTCCAAATTTCCGGCTAAGTGCATCAGCTACAACATTTGCCTCCCCTGGATGGTACTCGAAAGTGCAATCATAGTCGTTGATCAACTCCATCCACCGGCGTTGCCTCATGTTCAAATCTGGTTGCGTCCGCAACTAGGTGAGACTCTTGTGGTCGGTATAGATCTTACACTGGGCCCCGTACAAGTAATGTTTCCAACTCTTTAGCGCTAGCACAATAGCCGCCAACTCCAAATCATGAGTCGGATAGTTGACTTCGTGTGGTTTCAACTACCTGGAACCGTAGGCTATAACTCTGCCATGCTGCATCATCACACAACCTAGTCCCAACTTCGATGCATCACTATAAACCACAAACTCACCGCTGTCGTCTGGTAATGTCAGAACCGGTGCAGTAGTCAACTTCTCTTTCAGGAGCAAATAACTTTCCTCACATGCATCGGACCACTCAAACTTGACGCCCTTCTTTGTCAATCTGGTCAGTGGAGTAGCAATCTGAGAAAAATCCTGTACAAAACGCCGGTAGTAGCCTGCCAAACCCAAGAAACTCCGGATCTCCGGTACAGTGGTAGGTCTACTCCAATTCAGCACGGCCTCGATCTTGTTAGGATCAACGCTAACTCCCTCAGCCGATATCACGTGGCCCAGAAACTTCAAACTGTCCAGCCAAAACTCGCACTTCCTAAACTTTGCAAACAACTGATGGTCCCGCAAAGTCCGCAACACCGCTCGCAAATGCTTTTTATGCTGGCACACACTCCTGGAATAGATCAGAATATCATCGATAAACACAATCACGAACTTCTCTAGAAACCGTCTGAACACCCGATTCATCAAGTCCATGAAAGCTGCGAGGGCGTTGGTCAACCCAAACGGCATAACCAAAAACTCTTAATGCCCATACCGCGACCTGAAAGTTGTCCTGGCCACATCAGACTCTCGGATCCTCAACTGGTGATATCCGGATCGAAGATCAATCTTTGAAAAGACTGAAGCTCCCTTGAGCTGATCGAACAAATCATCAATCCACGGCAACGAATACTTGTTCTTCACTGTAACCTGATTCAGCTTCTGGTAGTCGATGCACAAACGCATGGATCCATCCTTCTTCCGTACAAACAAAACCGGAGCACCCCATGGCGAAACAATGGGTCGGATAAAACCCTTCTCCAGCAACTCCTGGAGCTGAACCTGTAACTCTTTCAACTCCACTGGCGCCATACGATACGGTGCCTGTGAAATGGGTCATGTACCCGGCAATAGCTCAATAGTGAAATCAATCTCCCGAACTGGGGGTATGCCTGGTAACTCCTCCGGAAACACATCCGTAAACTCGGAAACAACCTCAATACCACCAAGGTCCGGCACAACAGCCGTAGTATCCACCATATGAGATAAGTAAGCAACACAACCCTTCTTCATCAACCGATCCGCCCTCACTGTGGAAATCAAACATGGTAGTGAAGTGTTCTTCTCACCACGAAACAATATCTCGGGAAAGCCTGGTCGTCGAAACGCGACCTCCTTCTTGTGACAGTCAAACATGGCCCAATACGTCTCCAAGAAGTCCATACCCAAGATCAGATCAAAATCGACTATATCAAGCAACAACAAATCTGCGGCTAAACCATGGCCTCCGATAAAAATCTCACAGTCACTGTACACCCAGCCAATACTCACAATCTCACCAAACGGATTCAACACTCTCCACAACCCCGGAAGTGGAGACGCAGGTACCGTAGCTAATGATGATAGTCTATCTGACATGAATGAATGCGTGGCACCTGGATCTAGCAATGTAAGTACTGGAATACCAAATACATGCAACGTACCGATAACGACCTCCGGTGATGCTCTGCCCTCTCGCAAAGTCATGGCATGAACCCTCGCCTATCCGGCTGGTCGTCCACGCTGAGGCTATCCCTGCTATTTGCCCTGGCCCGCATACTGTACTGGTCAAGCTCCCGAAGTGGCACCTCGCTCTCCTCTGGAACTCTGGGCTGTCAATCCACCAACACCACCCAACTGAGGACACTCCCTCGCAAAGTGACCCACCTGGCCACAATGATAATAGTTGAGGGTACCCCGCTGACATGGACCAACATGATACCTATTGCACAAATTGCATAATGGGTACTCCCTCGGTGTAGCAAAAGTGCCAAAAGGTCGTCGAGGGTAACGGGAACCACTGGAATCCCCACTAGTCTGTGGTCGCTGCGATCAATCTCTCCTCCATCTCTGTCTCTGTCTCGGTGCACCAACTGTTGGTCTATATGGTCCACTACTCGAGGATGAAGCTGAACCGAAAGTATCAGAACTCTGCCTCTTTGAAGGCCCCTGAGTCGGTCCACCCTCCTCAAACCGTCTAGGCTGGTACCTCATCTGCCTCTCTTTCTCGATATCCTCACCTCGGAGTGCTGCACTGACAAACTCATCAAAGTTGTTCCGAGGCATCGTAGTCAAAGTCCCCTTGATGTTCAAGTTCAAACCCAGCTCAAACCTGCAGCACTTGGCTTCCTCAGTAGCCACCATGTCACGCGCAAAACGAGATAAGCGGGTAAACCTGTCCCGGTACTCAAGCACTGACATACTGCCCTATCTGAAGTTCATAAACTCCTCATACTTACGCTGCTGGGTAGCCTGGTTGAAGTACCTCTGCATAAAAAAAATCACGGAACAAAGTCCACGGAGTATCAACTGGAACTCTGTCAGTGCTAACCCACCAGAAATATGCATCAGACTCAAGTAATCCGACTGCTGCCACTGTCATCTGCTCAGGGGTAAATCGCAGACGCTCACATACATGTTCAACCTGAACCAACCATGCCTCACATATCTCTGGATCAGCTGAACCCGAAAACACAGTCGCACCAGCAGTACGAGCTTTGACCACAGGTTCAAAACACTCCTCCAAACGCAACACTCGCATCAGCAAGTCGTGCGTCTAGCGATCCATATCAGGATCCTCTTCCCGATCAACACGGGGACCACGTTGAGGAGGCATCCTACTGATACAAGACAAACATTAGGTACAAGCAGAAGGAACGTAATCATGAGACCTCATATATTTGAGAACACACAACACCCGAAGTATTGATGAGTACCGCTGGCCAGTCGGGTCATCACTCCAGTCATGCTGTACAAACTCAAATACCTTAAGCGTCACAACTACAAAAGTCTACGAAATCTGACAACCTAATGCTCTGATACCAAGCTGAAAGGACCCAACCCCGATTTAGTTTCCTAAACCGGAATCAAACCCCTTCTGAAAACGTGAACCAACAAAAACCATTAAAATTTCGGCAGAGTAACGCTACTAACGTGAAATTGCATTAACCTGCACCCGAAAAATAACACTTAATCCTATGCCACAAAAGCCAAACCGTGGGCACCAATCCCATTCGGATTTCTCAATATCGTATCATTAACAATAAACAGTAAACATAACTGAAATATATAGTATATCAGGAAAAAACCGTATAAAACATGTATCAGAATGTATCAGAGTGACCTCTAGTGTAAATATATACAAAATATACAACAGCAGGCAAAACAAGAAACCTACTGGAAAACACAGGTAGCTCGAACAACTAGCCTCCAACCACGACGTGAAACACCAGAACCTGAACTGCAAACTGGGCACGGAAACCGAAAAGCCCAGGGGAAAGACATGAAAACCGTTAGAGTGAGTGGACGAAAATAAATGTCTTTCGCCGAATAATATATGTTATAAAAACATATGCGAGTCTAAATGCATAAAAATCAAATGGTACACGAGGGAGACTCTAACTCCTCACGCGTACAGAGCATGCATCATAAATACCGCGGGGTCTCTCATGGACTCCCTCGCGCTAGTATAGTCTGAATCACGGGATCCCAGACCCACACGTGATTCCAAGCCAGAAAGGCCTCGGGTCAGGATATCTGTCCCCCCCCTGAAGCGTACTCGGGGATCAGCCGAGAAGCCAATGTGTATCGATACAACCCTGATGACTGAGACTGTACTCTGTGTAAACCAAATCATAAATCCTTTCCATGCACATGCATAAAACATAATATATAGGTATGTATAATCGTATACGCATATTCGTAAATGCATAATCGTAAAACACATGCTCATAAAAATCATGATCATACTGCATGCTCATGCTCGTAAAACGTATATAAAAGACTCGCAGTCAATCCGTGAAAAGAAATGTCCACTCACAGGTGAGCAAAATGCGCACTCGCGCTAATCTCGTGGCCCGGCAAAATTAAAAACATCGAAATCCAAAAAGTGAACGGGTCGCCGGAGCTCCGGCGTTGACCGCCGCCGCCGCCAATCGGAGAACTTTCCCGGCGATCGAGCTGCCACAATGATCTCCACAACAAGGCGAACAACTTTGACAAAGGAACCACCACCATCCAACCACCATCGTGGCCGAAAATCAGTTCGAAAGCCACGGTGGTCCAAACCGGCCGGAAAACTTTCCGGACCGATTCCGGCGCCGTCACGCCACCTCGTCCCTCCAAACGAAAGGGGAAATGATCACCATCCAAAACCCAACAAAACCCACCAAAGATCCACCCCGGAAAGTCACCGGAGCACCTCCCTCCGTCGAGGCAGATTCCGGCCAAAAATTCCCAAATTTCAAATCGAAATATCTCCCTCAAATCTCAACCAAATCAAGCAATTCCAAGTTCTAAACCGTTTAGAATCATGAGGAGAACATTTTACCTTCAAGGGTCGTGGCCTGAAATGGCCGGAATCAGCCGGTCCGGTGACGGAAGCCAAACGGTCCGTTTTCTCCTTCGGTCAACGAAAGTCAATGGTCAATTTTCGGTCAACGACGGTCAAACTTCCCAAACAGTGTTTTTGACAATTTTTCGACAATTTCCGATATTTATACTCGCGCCTCGGGACGATGAACGGTTCAAAACGGATAACTATTACGATTCGGATAAACACGATTCGAACGGATAAACTCGTCGATAAACCGAAACTTCAAATAATCATATTATATTCCTCGGTCATCGAAAAAATCATCCGGAACCGCCCACGAATTCAAAATCACGTGCACTACAACTCTCGAGAAGAGACTCAACTCAGATTCTCGGCCGATAATCAAGTCGTAAACGAAACCGGCAAACCACACAATAATCAATAAACTGCGATTACACACTAACTCGTGGATTACGCTGATTACTCTACTGATTCTGGTTCGGGTCGTCACATTAGATTCAATTTTTTTCTACAATATTATATAAATGTAATGATTACATCTGATGATTAATTTTTTTTATAATTATTACTTAAGCAACTACCAAACATTAATTTTCATATCTTTTTTAAAAAAAAGGTACTTAGGCGACACACTCATGTCGTTCGTCGTGTAAGTGATGCCTTAGGTAACGAACAAACGCGAAATCGTCGCCTAAATCCAAGTATTGTGGCTGTTCAATAAACGTGTGCCAAATTTTTTCGGGGTTGTTTAAATATCACTTAGGCGACGCACGTGACAGTTTCGTCGTTTAAGTGATCACTTAGACGACGAACAGATGCGTTGTCGTCGCCTAAGTCCAAATTTTTAAGGCGGTTCAGTTTTTGTGCTATTTTTTCTGAGGCCCATTTAAATACCACTTAGGCGACAAACGTGGTTTGTTTCGTCACCTAAGTCGGCCATTATATTCAGACCCGGATTGACTTCTCCCAGCCATTCTTCACTTGATCGATCTCTCCCCCCAAAAACCTCGAAAATCGATCCTCTCGATCTCTCTCCCCCAAACACCCCCAAACCTTGCCTCGTCCTCCTTACCACGCCTCCGGCGACCTCCTCCTTGTCGACCGCTGTCGTACGTAGGTGCTCCTCCTCGATCTCTCTCTCTCCCAGAATTTTCTCTCTCCCAGCCTCCACCTCGCCGGAGTTTGTCCCCCCTATATATATATTTGTATTGTATACGTATTTGTGTATGTATTTGTATTTGTGTAGGTATTGTATTATATATTGCGTACATATTTGTATACGTATTCGTGTATGTATTATATGTATTTATGGATTTATATATGTATTAGATTAAATGAATTAGCTAGATTCATTAATATATATTGTATTCTTTTTATGTGAATTAAATTAAATGTGGGCATATATAGTTAGATTAAATTGGATGTGAATTAATTTGGGTATATTGTATTTGAAAAATAATTTATGAATTAATATGGGTATATTTTATTTGGTAAATTGGTAATATAAATGTCACGAAATAAAATGGATAATTAATTTGGTAAGATTTGAATAAATTAGATAAATTTGGATATATTTGTGAAATTTGAATAAATTTGTAAAATGTATATAAATTAGATAAATTTGTAAAATTTGGATGGTAAATTAGTAATATATATCAAATTGAGTTTATTCGTAAATTGGTAATATATATTGAATTGAATTTAATCGTACATATATTGATGTTATTTGTGAAATTTGGATAAATTTGATTATTTTTTTCTTCGAAATTTAGATAAATTGGATATATTAATTTTTGAAATTTAGATAAAATTGGATATATTTATATTTCATGAAATTTGGTGAAAATTTGGATTAATTTGGATGAATTCATTTGGATATATATATTGTTAGAAGAGGCGATTGCAAGAAGAGAGGGAAGCTGAACTTCAATCCATTGCACAAGCAATGGGTTGGAGCCAAACTGATTCGGAGAATACCGTTTCGGCTCCTCTGAATCGTTGGGGTATGCTGATTGGCCCAATCCCTCATGCTCCAAATGAGGTGGTCACTACCCATACTGATGACCCACTCTTCACCGCTTCAACGGCGACGCCAGCAGTGACGTTTGAAGGTCTCATGAAGTCCGTTGACGACTCATTTCACTACAGCGCACGGCGCAGGGCGAGGAGGCAGCCATCAGATGAGGCCACCAAACAGAGTAGCAGACTTGGGAAGGCCGCGAAAACCGAGTTCATAGTCAGGTTGACTTGGAAGAAGATCCCGGTAAGGTTTGACGATTTCACCCGAGGCTCTCCATCCTCGCAACTCAACAGCCTCATGTCACACACCATCGACTCAATCATACGGAACAACATCTGTATGGTTGCCGCTTTGTGGAACAAGCTGCCTAAATCTGAGAGGTTGAGGGTGTATGGCGAACTCTCTGTATTACTATTTATTTTTTTTTATAATTAATTACCAACGACGAAGCTATGCATAATGTTTAGGTTCTAATTTTTTTTCTAGACACATTTCAATATCGATGGCATGCTGAAGATGATGGAGCACATCAATACCGTGGCCAAGAACATATTCAAGGATTGGAAGTACGACCTCCACAAGTACTATCTCCGACACGGCACCACGCATGTCCCACATGAGCTGCGGGACGAAAGGGAAAAAAAGTGGGAATGGTCCGACAAGTATAAGGTTCGTCTTCATTTCCTTTAGATTGAGAAAATTAAATAATTTCTTATTTATAGCAATTTATTTATTATTTAATAATTTTTTTTGTCAACAGGTTAGGTTGGATGCCAACAAGGTAAACCATGTGAAGAAGGATAAACACCATACTTCGGGCTCCAAAGGCTTCATGTTCATCGCAAAGGAGCACAAGGATGCGGGTTCGAAGCATGCTCTCCTAGATGCTAGTGTGTCGGCTTCTGTCAGGCCCAGGGTCGACGATGAACTGAGTCAACAAGAGGTAAGTGACTCATCTTGCCTAACTCAAATCAATTTAATCGTACTTCCAAAATGTATCAAAATTTACTATAATGGTAATTGAATTTTTAATTTCAGGCGCGGTTGATAGAAATGGCCCAAGAATAGTTGGTGAACACCCAGCTAGAAAACCCGGGTATGACGCCCGAAGAGGTGCCCCCTCTATCGGTGGACAGCCAGATCCAAATCACCGATGTTGTTTACGGTCGCCGAGCTGGCAAGGAAGTTCGTGGGCTTAGATGGAAGGTCCATAGAGATTTGTTGTCCCAGCCCTCTAGATCGTCGTCCAGTAGGCGAGGTGGGGTCAATGCCGAGGCGATCTAAGCAGGCTCGATTGACACAGGAGTCGGCTGATCGGGCCTGGGAACAGACCAAGTAGATGTAGGGGCAGCTGGACGCGCGAAACTAAAGGATGACCGACTTCTTCGCGATGTGCGCACGCATGGGGTTGCTCGTTCCTGAGGACTCTATTCGTCCCCCCTCCTCACGGGCCCAACGACGAGGATCAGACCGGCGGTGGCGGAATATGCGGCATGTTTCCTCCCCATACTTTAGTTTAGATTTGTATTTTCTTTAATTTGTAAAATTAAACTTGTATTTTCTTTACTTTAATGAATATTTTATTAATATAATTAATTTTTATACTAATTTATAATTTTTAAAAGTATTATTATTAATTATTTATTTAATTCAGAAAAAATACATAATTATTAACTGAGGCGACAAAATAGGCGTGTTTTGTCGCTTAAGTGTATTCACTTAGACGATGGAACGTTATCGTCGTCGAAGTGGCCTCTGAGACGACGAAACGCCTTTGTCGTCGAAATGGTCACTTAGACGACAAACATGTTTCGTCGTCTAAGAGGTCTCTGAGACGATAGACATGTTTTGTCGTTCAGAGGGACAATTTTTTGACGCCCAAGTAATTAGACGACGCACTACTTTTCGTCGCCTAAGATGGTACTCAGGCGACAAAATGAATCAGTTTCGTCGTCTAGGTACCTAGATGACAATTCTTAGGCGATGAAACCTATGCGATGAAAATGTACTTAGGCGACGAAGCATGTGCGTTTTTCTTGTAGTGTAATGATTTGTTCTCCGCAGTGAATTTAATCTGAGTTGATCAATCTGCTTCAACTGAAAATTGGATTGAGCAGCATGGAAACCAGGGGTGGTGGAGATGAAGACGTTGTGGCAGTGACACTAGGATCGACACACCCACCCCGACAACCAAAATTCTATGACCTCCGAAAGCCTAACTCCGCGACCAACTCACTCACCGCTGCACTACAGGTCAATATCGTGTCGAGCACAACTTTGCCCTCTAGCCCTCTGTGGCCTACCTCGCCTCCTTGAGCTCTTGGTGTCTTGGAGTCTCTGGCATAAACAGTAGGGGTTTTTTGGGATTCTTTTGTCGAATTGGGCATTAAAGAAAAGATGAAGTGCATTAAAGTCTTTGTCGAGAGAGAAGAGGAAAAAAGAAGAAGAAAGAATACAAAAAGAAAAAATGAAAATAAGGGCATTAATATCTTTTTGTCTCTATTTGCCAAAAAAAAAATTTCTATGTCAGTAAAACTGAAGGTGAATGGACGAAAAAATGGATGGAGGTATTTCAATAATAGCTTTTAAAAGTTTGGGTATTTTGTTGATAATTTTTAAAGTTCAGAACGCTTTTAAGTATAGCAGAAAGTGTGTATGTGTGAGTTTTTTCTTTACTAGAAAAAAAAAATATGAGAGGAGTGTTTTGGTGAATATGCAGCACATGGAAGGGTAAATGTCGGCACACATCCACAGAGAAACCCAAAACAAACGCCGTAAAAGGTGATGACGTAGACGAAGATCTTCCTTCTTCGACTCGTTCCTCTCTTCCCCTTCCCCTGTGTATATTCGCCACCACCGATCTCTCTCTCACACTTTGATCATCTCTCTGTCTCTGACCTTCCTTCCCCTCTTCACTTCCTCTCAATCAATCTATCAATCAATCAATCCATTCAGGTACTCTACTCTGTCTTCACTCTCATCTCTGGATCGAATTACCATCGCTCTGCTCTGATTGTAATTTAAATTCTTCTCTATCTGCTATTAATATTCGACTTGTTTGCTCCGAGAATTGGAATTATTTGTATGTATCCACTATCAATGTTTGAATATAGAGTTTTTTATTAGAATTCAGAAGAATAATGAGCACAACTGTGTAACTGAAACCAACCAGCTTACGCTAATTTTGATTCATTCATTTTCTCATGCTTACCCTTAAAATTAGAGTTTAAGATTTGTTTATATATATGCAGGGAGGGTTTAAGTAATTGCGATGCCGCTTAATTGTTGTTTCTCTGCTTTGCAAAACAAGAGGCTTGACATGCTGAATACAAGGCGATAAGACTACAAGGCCTGCTGCCTTTTGGGTTTCGGCTCGGGGCATTCGAATCTTTATTTTTTAGTTGTTGTTGTTGCGAAGACGTTATCAGCTTACTGACTTTAGGGCTGTAGTCCGTTCAGTTAAGTTGGTACCGTCTTTGCACCATGCCTTACTACATTCAGAGACTCTATAATATGTGCAAATCAAACCTTTCGCCCAATGGACCTCTTTCGGAAGAAGCCCTTGAAAAAGTTCGTGTCAAATTGGGTACGTACAACTCCTCGTTTTATTTTTTGATTGCATCTATTCAACCATTTTTCAAATGTGTTTATTTCCATCTGTTGCACTATTTTGCTGGTTTGAATATTTGAGAGTAAGTTGCTACTTTGAGTAAATTGTCTTAGATTGTGAATCCTAAAGATTTGATTGTACTAGCTTTTCGACAATAAACAGGAAGGAATTGCCATGCAGTTTGTTACATGCAAACTGAGCTATGTCATAAACCGAGGTCTGCAATTATAGTGAAGTTTAGAACACCTGTGTGTTTGCAACAACTTGAAAATCTAATAAATGTTGATCTTTTGTGGCCTAAACCATCTGAGAAATGTTCACATGTATCACAAATCATCTCCTATTATATCTCTCTTTTGTTGGCCTTGATTGACTGAAAAATACAGAAGCCTCGTTTAAATTCAATTGGTGTCCTTGGGGGATAGTTAATAGCACTGATTTCATGGCTTGGATACTTGGCTATAATTAGCACTGAAAGACTTTCTGTATATTTTCTATCAGAATTTTTATGTTTCTTATTTACCCCAAATAGCTGGAAATTGCTGTTAGTTAGATAAGGCAATGATAGAGTACCACTAAACTTTTGTAGCCATCAAACTCCTGCATGTTTTATCAGATCAACATAGTTCTGTGCCTGACTTGATCTTTTGTTATAAGACTAGCATATCTATAACTAAATGCATATAACTTATAAGAAGCTCGAATACTGCTTAAAGTACTTGTATCTCATATTGGATACTGACACCGATATGATACTCCTCGGATACTCTGATATACTTCCTTTTGAAGTATGCAATTTCTGATTCGGTTTGGATGTGCGAAGTATCCAAATTGCATGCATCTTTTTGTAATTTTATTGGATACGTAAATGTGTATTTGACATTTTAATACAAAAAAACTATCTTTTCCTTATTACTTTCTTTTTTATTTTGATTTTGCCGTTTACGGCAAATCGTTTCGTATATTTCCGTGCTACTTAGGTTGTGAGACAATTTGATTCCATATTAAAAAAAATATAGAATATGTACCTGGAATAGTAAACAGCATGAATTGACATAAAATTGAATTGTAAAATGAGAAAGAATTGAAACAGAATTGAAATTCATTATGTTTACAATAATGGCCTTATAGTACATAGTACACAATTTTCTTTACCAACCAAGGAATATGCTTAACATTATATATTGCTTTCCACATGTAGTTGCATGCAGCATAGTCAAGAACCTATTTTGTACATTTTCAGTTGTCAATATTTTTCAATATAACAGAAGTATGTATACAAACTATATTATTACGAAGATGAAATCTATCTACAGTACTTAAATCTGTATAAATGATGCTGCTTCCGCTAAAGGCACAAGTACTCGGGTTCCAAAACATTTCAGTACGAGAGGATATAAGCTTGGATAGAGCTTAAAAATATAAAGTTTACGACCTATTTTTAGAATGATTCTCAAAGTTGATCACGTATGTGTAAGACCAACTTTTCAGGAAGCTTCTGCATTCCAATAAGGTTGAAATTGTGGTAATGAGTGCTATATTTTTTTGGTCATGTCTTCCTACATTGCCAAAATCTCTGTATAGGTCAACATACAGTGATGTTTCATCTATCGTTAAAGCAAGTAGAACTAGATGACGATGATTAGTATATAAGTGAGGATAATTAGTACACAAAAAGAACTGATAAATAATTATGGTTTTGAATGATGATTCCTCAGACTCATTCAAATTGCCGAGTCCCTTTTCAGAGCTCTATTCATCAAGTCAGGAAGGAGACTTCTGATTTACGTTGAGCATATATGTGACTCAATGACTGACATGAGTTTTCAATGAGAGACGTTTAGGTGTAGATACGTATCAACAGTTGGGTACCAGAGCGTATTAGTCAAATCTGTCTTTGATTGTTTATCTGCCTAGTGGTTGTAGTTTTATCATCACTCTGGCATCACTTATAATAAATAACTGAGACTTTGATAATAGGACTTGTGAATATTCATGTATTGAATTTTGAAAATATCCATGTCTGTGTTTTATGGGCATCATGCTGCTTTATTCAACTGGTTGTCATATTTTGTCGCATTGTCACTGTTATTTACCTTATGTATACAGACCATAAATATCCTTTGCACTGACATGTTGGGTTTTGTTCTTAGTACTATGGTTTATATCATTATTTTTAGTAATTTATTTTGTTAAGTCCTAACATTACATGTATTTTTGTCTTGCACTTTTTCACAGTGTTTAATGTTATTTTCAGAGAAACTGAAGCCTGCAGATGTAGGTCTAGAACAAGAGGCACAATTGGTACGCAACTGGCCAGCTCCCATGCCTCAGCGTAATGTGGATAATCAGTCACTGCCGCCAATCAAATACTTGCATTTACATGAATGTGATAGCTTCTCTGTGAGTAGACTCCAAGTCGCCTGTTATGAATTACAAAAGAATTTGTTTTTTTTTAATAATTTTTTTTGTTAACGTAGATTTATGCTAGAAATATGAAGTGTCAAAAGGTCGATTTCATGTCATGTGGAAAGAAATAGATTTGAATTTCAGTAGTATAGAGTACATAAATAACATAAAGTGTAATTTAATAGCTTCGCATAACTGTATTTAGTGCTTTGATAGTTCTTAACGAATGTGAGATTGTTTGTGAATTGAAATCCATTTTTTTTTTCTGAATCTTCTCATCTGACTTTTACAACTCAAATCTTTCCATAATCCGTAAGTCATGAAGAGTCAATGTTTTCCTTAGATTGTATTTTGAAGTCCGTGAGAAAAAGTAAAAGCTACTTACTGGTTTTGATGAATATTATTGTTTCTTATAGATGGGAATCTTTTGCATGCCGCCTTCCTCTATCATACCTCTTCACAATCATCCAGGAATGACTGTGTTGAGCAAGCTTATATATGGTACTTTATGTGTTAATTCATATGACTGGCTTGATTTACCTGGATCTACCAGTGAATTAGAAGGTGCGTCTCTTCCCAGAATCTCTGATTTATTTTCTTTGGGTTAGTTAGCTTTTCTTTGCTACATTTTCCCAAAAGTTGAGCCTAATTTGGTTTTGCAAATGTTCACATAACTATTCATAAACTCTTTTAAATCCAATACTCTACACATAAAGAAAATTTAACATTAGATAAACTGGATACAGATATGTATACCAAATTCCCTGGCCTCTTTAGTTTAATTTATTTTAATTCTGAAATTCTTTTGGCACGCTCGTTTGTGTTCATTTGAATGTGGTGATCAAATGGCTAAACGATATCCAATTGGGCTGAAAGTTTGCATGCCCGATCCTTGCATGGGTATCTAAAAGATGATTCTCTTCAATGATCGAATTACTTTATCGATTTTGTGTAAATTTCAACTTCACACCGAAGCTTCAGTGCGAAGATTCGCACTTGATATATATATATATATATTAACATATGAATGGACATATATATGCTCAAATGTTGAAATGACATGATCATGTACAGAAGGAAAAACACTAGTTTAACAACCAAAGGAAAATACAGCTTGGATCATCATTCTCAGCTTTCATTAAAAGTCGAGAGTTGTTTTGGTTTCAGGTCCTGCTTTTTGTGTTCATGGAAAATCATTATTCTATGTCTTGTTCTGCATCCCTTTATAAATTTCACTTTGATACCTAGAAAACCTGATACCTGCTTGGCTATCCTCAGTGAGATGGATCCCAGACCCAATGAATTCAACTCGTGCAACTGCGCTTCCTACAAACCCCTCGTTGTTTTTTTTTAGAATATTGCGAAACTGTACATGAAATGTTGCAATTTGTACAGGGTGATTAAGAGGCAGCTGTGGATCTGGTGGATACTTCAGTATTTTGATTAGATTTTAAATATATGTTAGAAACTACAATTTTGATTTGGACACCTTGTCCTCTTGTTATTCAATAACATTTTGGTTCTAGTGAGAAGTAAATAAGAGCTAGATATACTTGTTTGTG
The DNA here is from genome assembly GCA_946800695.1 of Geum urbanum. Lineage (NCBI taxonomy): Eukaryota > Viridiplantae > Streptophyta > Magnoliopsida > Rosales > Rosaceae > Geum > Geum urbanum. The sequence goes on along the minus strand of OX326997.1, from coordinate 34,993,044 downwards.
GATTGATTAAGCAACCTTTGTCATCTTTGTTTTGTGCTTCCGATCAATGTCCCATCTCATGAACCTTCTTTTAAATCCATTGTATATTTCATGTTGCAGCAAGACCTGCAAAACTGGTAAAAGATGTCGACATGACGGCCCCTTGCCCAGCAACAGTTCTTTATCCCACAAGTGGAGGCAATATCCATAGTTTTAGAGCAATAACTCCCTGTGCCATATTTGACATCCTTGCTCCGCCTTATTCGTCTGAAGATGGGCGACACTGCACTTATTTCAGGAAGTCACCAAGAAAAGATCTGCCTGGTATTAATGAACTTTACTCATAATGACTACATTTGCAAGAACTTTGTATTGTTTACTGAACCTTGAACATTTTACTGGTAGGATTCTTAACTGTTTCATTTTGTTTGACTTTGATTGGAATGAAGGTGAACTCGAGTATGATGGAGATACATCAATTGAAGTGACTTGGTTAGAAGAGTATCAACCTCCTGACAACTTTGTGATACGGAGAGGGCTGTACAAGGGTCCTGTTATTCGAACTTGAGAATTTTTGTTTTGTTGTTTATGTCTTTAGTTAAATTGCTTCTCTCAATAGGAAACATTGAGGGGGGAACTGTGGCAAATGAGTTGTCGAAGCCATGGCAATAATTAATTTTTGGCTATGTAATTTGAGCATTGGCTTGTACATAATATTGTATCGATGTAGCCTGTTTCACTGCCGCAGATTTAAACCAGTAGAGTAGGCGCCGAAAGATGAGGAATGATATTCTTGCACGAATTACGAATTTCATTCTGAATGGGATTTTTTTCTTTGTCAATTAATATGTTCCTCAATTTTGATCGTATTTTTGGTTGGGTGTGTAGACAGTATGACTACCTTTGTATTATTGATACTGTAATGGATACAAGATGCATAATTCAGTAGAAAGACCAGACTAAGAGTCCTTGAAGAAAAATGTCGAGATTCTAAATTAATACAGGGTGTAGCCACTACGTGGTCGAATGAATAACTCCAAAATAAAGTTATGAGTTCGAATTGTATAATACTGATTGAAATTCGAAAAATTTCAGAAAAAAAAAATTGGAGTAGGCTAGGGCATACTCCTTTGGTCTTTAGGAGAATACCTTCCGAGATTATGAACAATTACATTAAAATTAAAATAAATTAACCAATGGATGCAGATTGTTCACAAGGAAGGATTCATGCATGTTGCACGTTCTTTTGGCGCACCCGTTGAGAAATCCTAGCATATCTAGACTTTGGAGCACAGCGCCGCCGCCGCAAGTGTTGCGCTCCTTCTTGAAACCTTCTCCCCTAGCGATCGCTCCCGTATGGAGTCGGCCTTCGCTGGCGTTTCATGCTGGGGGTGGGCGGCCGAGTTTTTGGTCGTCGGTCTTGTTTTTACCAAATTACGCGCGGGGGCGTAATGGGGCAGAAGCAAGTACGAGTACTCCTTCTTCCTTCGTCCGAACGTTGGGGCTGTTCGGATGGTCGGGCGTTCACTCTCCCTTTCGGGTATGCGGACTCTCTCTTCCGACGGTCGACTCTTCCTTCGGGCGCTTCCTCTTCTCTCTCGGGTGGTCGGGTGTGCGTGTTCGCGTGCGGCTGTTAGAAGAATACAACAACAAACGGGCGGTCAGGGGTCAAGACGGGGTGACCCGCCTTCAATGCTTCGATGCCTAAGTCAGATGGTGTATTGGATATAACAGTCAAGCGAACGTGCGTGCGAATAGTGTTTAGCGTGGTTGAAGTTGTATATCCTTACCTGCCATAACTACCTGATACATATAGGTGGTTGAGTTTGGAGCTCTCTCGTGTTCTTCGGTGTGGGACTGGTGTACTTGCTGGTGTGTGATCCGCACATTCGGGCGTGCGCCCCACGGGCGCGTGCGTGCCCGGATGGGGTGGGTCTTGTGAGCGAATTTGGAGCCTCCTTGGTGGTCTTGCGGGTGGTCCGGTAGGTGTTGCTTTCCTGCTTAAGTGGATAAGTATATTAATCGGACAACTCATGCCATACAAACAGGTCGAACGTCGTCCGCCGCGAGTGGGAATGAGTGTCTGTGGCAGACGGTCAAGGCAGGCTGCTTGCCCACCGTTGGTGACAATGATGACGGAGGCGATACATGCCTTGTTTGCAGCAAGTGGCTCGGTGTTGGATTCGTGGCCGGGCGTGAAGATTGCAGGTCTGAGACCTCCGCAGGCCCGCGGTTCAGATTTGGGCGGGGGGTTTTGGCCGTCGGAGGGCCTGTTCCGACGGAGGCCAGGCAATAGAGGCATATTGAGTCGCTGGCTGCCGGGCTACGACCACCGTGGAAGAGACTTCGAGTCGAGCGACCGCAAAAGGCTATGGCGGTCCTGGGCCGACGGGATATGGGTGATGGGAGTGGAAGCTGGTCGCTGGCCTTGCCAGCGGTTCTTTGTGGGCGGAAATAAGATGGTGTTGGGTTTGCTGCCCAAATTTGTAGGAGTATGGGCTCAATTCTTATGGGCTTATCTTTATGTCAGTACCCTTCTTTTATTGGTTGTTGTACTTTTCTTATGTACCAAGTGGTTTCTGCGCCTGGCAACTGGACATCGTCCATGGTAGTTTTGAGCAGCACCCTACACACGAAAATTCGGTGGCACTTGCAAAAACAAAAGTTGAGGAGCATCGGATATTAGTGATGTAGTTTTTTGGGTGGCATAGTTAGATAGGGCGTGGGGCCCCAATTTTTTTAGTCCTTTGTTCTACACCTAGACTATTTAGTTATGTTTGTTGGTACCAGATTGAATTGTAATAGTGTATTTAAAGAGTTTTTTCTATCGTGCCCTTAAGAATTCTCCTTTGTAACTTACCAGCTCCTTATTCTACCGTTTCACCTAAAAAAATAATATTGCCACTAGTGTGTCGGTGAGTTATAGTTTAGTGGTAAGGATTCATATTATGATTTTTGAGGTCACGTGTTCGAATTATCAAGCACCAATTTTTATCGGTCGATTAAAAAAAAATTGCCACTAGTATAAAACGGATATAATTGTTAATGTTGCAAGTTTTGCTGCAACTACTACCACCACCACCACCAGGTGTCTTGTCTTAATTAGATTAGAATAGAGAGTGTAGGAATATCATATCCTTCGGGATACTCTTTGTAATGCCTATATATAGGCCTCCATATCAATTAATAAAAGTACAGTTTCATTATTCATTATTCATTATTCATCCTTCAACATATTATCAGTACACTTTTAGTTGATAGCAAGCCATCATCCCACAATCATAAAACCCTAATTCTCGCTGAAAAAAACCTACACCTGGCAGCTATCAGAAGCAAGCTGGCAGATCCCAGCCTTGTGCACATCCCCTACGCAATAGCAAGTCAACACCAGCGCACATCTGCGCGCACCTCCTTAGCATCCCTTGTACTTGCTCCGCCTCTCTTGTTTTATCGCCCTTGCACATCTATCAACAGGCCTTCGTCTTCACCTCCTTCTCGACAGTCACACGTAGCAAACCCAACGCCCCAGCACGCCTGTCTGCATATATACGCAGCGTCCTTTACCTATTGTCGGCATCTCCTCTAACACCAAGATTGCTCGAATTCCAAAATCCCCCGTCAAACGAGCGTTACCTGTACGTCATCCACATCCTAATTTCGCCACTTCACCGGCTTTTGCACCATTTGAGGGAAACTCTGGCTTCGAATTTTACTAGTTCTTAGTCAAGCTTTTCTGCTTTCTTCTGCACCCACCCTTCTAATTGTGGATGAAATTGTATAAAGGGGATTTCATCACCCTTTTGATCGAAGTTTACTTTGTGCTAGTCCTTGAGGAGTCACGTTTTGAAAAAAAAAGGAAGAAAAATCGATTATATGCGATTGTCTGAGTACACCATGGTTTATTGGGTGTGGTATGATGTTGCCAGTTTTACACATCGATTTTGTGACCATATATCTTGGGTACCGTTCTTATTCTATAAACTTGATATTAGTCATCGTGTTTTTGATACTAATTATCTCCCTTGTCTATTTTGTAGATGACTGGGCCAGATAGACCAAAGTTTGACATCATTGATCCAAAGAGAACAGAGTATCACCGTTGGGCATCTAATGTGGAGAATATATTTATCGGAAAGAGGTACACTAGAAAAATCATCCCACCTACTTTAGCCAAATGTGGTCGGCCCTAGTGAGGAAATTAAAGCTCAAACAATCATATTTTTGAGATGTCACATCCATCATTCTCTTAAGAAGCAGTATTTGAAAAAAATCAGATCCCAAGGATTTATGAGACATTTTGAAACAATGTTTCAATAACGTGCATGATGCATAACTTCCATAGTTGACCAAAAGATGGGAAACCATATGCTTGCTGGATTATCCAAAGGTTGATGCCTACAACCAGACAATGTTGGATATCTAATTGACAAGACTGATAAAGATATGATAGAGAAGACCTTGAACACCTCTCTATCCTCCATGTGTAGGAGTCAATGTTGGTCACACTAGGCTGGAGGAAAATGGGTTCTTCTGATCTGGTCCTAAATGAGGTTCGATAATTTGAATGATGGGTCTGGGCTTGTGCGGCTAGGGTTATGGTTAAAAGTGAGTTAGCTAGAGGTTTCTGGAAGTATTTAGAATGTTGTGGAAGCCTCTGGAATGTTCATAAGGTGACGTGACAGTCCCAAGGTACGATGCAGACCTCGAGGGATTTATAGAATCTTTGGGGAAGAAAGTAAGATTTGTACGATTTCTAGATGGATTACGCCAAAGAGTCTATGGTAATAATGAAATATGATTGGACATGGATACGGATATCTATTCCTTAGTGGATTCCTCTTCTCTGAATGTCTAAGCACAGTAATACACTGTGCTCTGACTTGTTTTGCAGGTTCACAGAGGTTCAAGCTAGAGGGAAGACCAAATCTTCTCTCACAAATTGGTGCTTTCATTGAGAGCAGAACCCTAGGCTAACTCTCATGAACATGGGGGTATGGAAGGCAACATCGACATGAACAATCAGTGTGGTAAGAAGATAACCCCTCCTGGGGAGAAAGACCACACCATCATAAACACGGGGGCGTTGAAGTACGGTAGCACTGTCTTGCATAAAGTCCAGTTGAGAAATCTCTCAGACGACATCCACATCACCGATGAAGAGGCCTCAGAGCTGGAGAACAAGGGAGCTAGAGGGTGGAGAGCCAAGGTCGATCAAGACCTCCTTCGGGCTGAGGAGTGATATACGACCATGAGGCTCGACATGGCGGTGCTGCAACAGTCTACCAATGGAGCCATGAGAAGCAAGACTAAACTGGTGGGTATGGTGATGGCTATCAAAGCCACTTTCACGGACCTGGTAGGCCTATTGAAGGGACAGGGGGTCGTTCTGCTTGATTCGATCATAAAGATCGAACAAGAAACCATGGTAATCTCGGTGATTGATGCCCAAGAACTAGACAGTTAAAACAACCTGGTGGAGTAAGTCCCTGCAAATTAGGAAGCGCTTGGAGTAGCGGCCCTCAGAGGGATGATGGAGCAATTCATGGAGGCCCAGCGAACTTATAATATCAAGACGAACCAAGAGACAGAATGTCTGAGGAAGAAGGGTTTGTCCAAAAGAGAGACAAAAGAAGAACAATGAGCTCGTAGGATGTCCCAAAATCCATTGGCACAGTTCATCCAAGACGCAAAGCCTTCCTAGAAGTGGAGTCACCTGAGGTTTGATAGGTACTTGGGGGAGTCAGATCCCTACCAGCACGTGAGAAACTATCAATTTGCTATGGCCACTAGCCAAATAAACGATGTCTGGATTTGCAAGATGTTCCAGGCAAACTTAAAGGGCCACACTTTGCAGTGGTATGAGACCCTACCCCCGAGGTCGATTGAGGTTTGGAGGGGCTTGAAGCCAGTGTTCTTCAAAAGGTACGAGAGCAATGCATTGGGAGTTATGGACATGACCTACCTCATGTCACTTAAGATGACGCAAGGGGAAAGCTTGTGAGAGTGGGTTACTAGGTTCAGAAAGAAGTACGCTACGGTTGACTGGAAGGATGACACTATCTCTGCTACGATGTTTATCAACGGGCTGGACATAGACTCAGAATTGGTCAGTAAGCTGATGAGAAAGAAGACCAAAGACCTATCCACAGTCTACCATGAAGCCTTGGACTACACTCGTGTGGAAGACGTATGAACCTACAGTAGAGACTCCCCAAGGGAGAAGATATGGAGGGGCACCACCAGCACGAAGGGAAGTACGAGCACTGGCGGTTCCAGATAGTCCAGGGGAAGCTACGATAACTAGAGGAAAGCCTCCGACCACTAGCCCTCAGGCTTGTTGGGAAAGTTGTTTGTTCCTCCCACAACTATACTGATCTCTACCATACTACACCATATCATGAATGAGCCATGGCTCAAGAGGCCCCTGCTCATGATGAGCTTGAATAATTCGAAAGTCTTTTATCCCTATCACAAGGGGAACGGGCACAAGATGATTGACTGCGAAAGTCCTCAAATGATACTTTGCAGAGCTAGTAGACCAAGGATGCTGTTGGGAGTACCTAACTGAGGAATACAAGAAAAAGCTTGAAGATTCATTACAACCATAAGATAACGGTAAGCGTCAGAGAAATAATGAGACTTTACTGCCACCACCTAAGGGCTAGGAGGAGAAGTACCCGATGCTGAAATGTATTCTCCAGGCCCTAGAGCATCTGGAGGACATTGTCTTCCCCAACTTCAATTCCATAATGGTAGAGGCAGAAGAACTGGGGGCAACCTTGAAGGAGATAGAACGCACCACAAAGAAGCCCAGGGTAGAGGTGAATCCGGAGTAAGAACAAGAGTGAACACGCTCGAATTCTCAGACGTAGAAGAAGAGGAAGACCACTACGATGCCCTAGTTGTCAATATCTGAATGGCACACATGATGATATTCAGGGTCCTTGTGGACAACAGAGTTGTTGTGAATGTCATCTTCAAGGATGCAGTGGAACGAATGGGCTTAATGTGTGCGATTCAAGATCATCGCACCACCCTCATGGTGTTTGAAGGATCTAGAGTGACAACCCTAGGGATTATACCCTTCCAGGTCGGCACACCCCTTACTTATTTGACCACCTAGTTTGCAGTGGTCGATGCTCCCTCCCCTTACAACGCCATCTTGGGAAAACCTTGGCTTCACTAAATGAGGGCGATAGCCCTACCTACCACCAGGTTCTGAAGAACCCAACCCTTGATGGCTCGATCATTATCAAGGGAGATAGAGTTGTAGCAAGATTATGCACAGTCCTCAACACCAAAGGAATGAAGAAAGAGTCAGTTGAGGGGACCGAGGGCCCGGAACCCCCATCCCCCTATGTATAACAATCACCAGCTAAGAGTTGAGGAGCAGAGATCGATGAACTAGACATAAAGCTCGACCCCAAAGAGATGCCTTTTAGGGAGAAGGTAGAGGAGGATGTGGTCCTCGAACCAATCGATCGTGAGAGGCCAAACTGATGTGCAAGGGTAGGATCCAGTTTTACTAGAGCTGAACGAAAGAGCTCGATGAACCGGTTAAGGGAATAGAAGGATGTGTTTGCATGGTCTGTAAGGGACATGCTTGGAATAGACAGAGTGATCATCAAACACTAACTCCACGTGGACCCGAAGGAAAATCCTATGGCTTCGAAAAAGAGAACCTTCATAGTAGAACGCAATGGGATAATTGAGCAGGAGGTGGAGAAGCTGCTTGCAGCAGGGTTTGTCAAGGAGGTTCTGCAATCAGAATGGCTGTCCAATGTGGTCCTGGTAAAAAAGAAGAATGGGAAACCCAAGGACTATGTCGATTTTTACAGACCTCAATAAGGCTTGCCCTAAGGACGGTTTCCCTTTGCCCAGGATAGATTAGTTGGTGGACTCCACGACAGGTCATGAGCTCCTTAGCTTTAGCTAGAGAGATTGATATTGGCGCTCGTTATCTCATCATGCATGCTCAGGCCTTACTTCCAAACTTTTAAGAACGATTTTGCAAACCCCAGATTCCTCCGGTAGGATAACCAAGTGGGCTATTGAACTTGCACAACATGACATTGAATACAGGCCACGAACGGCTATTAAGGGACAAGCATTGGAAAATTTCTTTGGCCGAGTTCACAACGGTAGAGCCCGAAGTGCAGGAGAGACGAGAAAGAGCTGAAGGAGCTGCTGAGCAAGGGGTTGATTAATGGACCCTGTATACTGATGGATCCTCATAGACAAAGGTGCAGGTGCATGACTCATGTTAGAAACCCTAGATGAAATGATCATGGAGTAAGCCCTGAGTCTAGGGTGGAAGGCTACCAACAATAGAGTCGAGTACGAAGCCCTTTTAGCAGGGCTAAGGCTAGCTCGAGAGTTGAATGTGAAGAAAATCATGGTGTTTTATGATTCCCAACTGATTGCCAACCAAGTGCATGGAGAATATGCAGCCCATCATGCCTCAATAGAAGTATTCCTCGGGTTAGCAAAGAACTTGGTAAGCCAGTTTGAAGAATTTTCCATCATGCAGCTCCCGTGGTCAGAAAACACACTAGTAGATGCTTTAGCAAATTTGGCCTCCAACACAGATTACCAGCTGAAGAGAACAATCCCAGTAGACCACTACCCTAGCCCAAGCACAGACGAGGAAGAAACGATAACAGTGATGCAAGTACAGCTGGGACCTTCATGGATGGATGAGATAACAAACTATATAGAGACTGGAGCCTTGCCTGAGGGGCTAGTTGAGGCTAGAAGGGTTGTTCGCCAAGCAGCGCGTTACAACATTAGAGATGGTAAATTGTATCATCGATCCATCAACGGACCAGATCACCTAGCAGTGTACCCTACTCAAGCCAGAATAATAATGCAGGATCTACACTCGGGGATATGCGACATGTACATGGGGGCAGGAACCTCGTAGTCAGATGCCTAAATGAAGGGTACTACTGGCCCACAATGAAAAATGATTGCATGGAGTACGCTAATGCCGGTGAAGCTTGTCAGAGACATGCTCCTCAACCACTGATCTACCCAGAAGAACTACACCCAGTCTTGGTTCCATGTGCATTCGCCTAGTGGGGGTTGGATATAATGGGTGAATTACCAATCAAAGCTGGGGATTGGGCAAAAGAAGTACCTCCTAGTCGCAATGGACTATAACTTTAAGTGGATCGAAGCCGAGGCTTTGTCAAAGATAAGGGGAGTAGAGGTAATAAGTTTCATCTAGAAGTACATCATATGCAGGTTTGGGATTCCCTAGACGATCATAGCAGATAACAGCCCTCAGTTCCACTGCCAAGAGGTCAGAGACTATTGTGCTGAGCAGGGGATCAAGATCAAATTTTTCACCCCAAGTTATCCTCAAGGTAACGGATAAGCAGATGCCTCAAATAAAACAATCTTGCAAGATTTAAGGAGGAGATTGGATCAGATGAAAAAAGGGCAGTGGGTATCAAAGCTACCAAATGTACTTTGGGCATATAGAACGACAAAGAGGAAGTCCACCGGAGAGACTCCCTTTGCCTTCGTTTGTGGCACTGAAGCTATCATCCCTATCAACCACAAGATTTCTAACCTCAAGGTTGCAAAATGAAAAGCTAAGAGGATTGCAGAGAGCCTGATGCACGATCGAGCTCGATTTGCTAGAGGAATGCAAGGAAAAAGCTCAAATCAGAGTAGCCTCCTACCAACAGAAGTTGAAGGCTTATTACGATAGGAAGGTTTGACCTAAAGTTTTCCTTCCAGGCACCATGGTTTTACGTAAAGTGTTCAAAAATGCCAAGGTACCAAGAGAGGAAAAACTGGGGGCAAACTGGGAAGGACCCTGCAGAATCGTTGGAGAGGGCTATAATGGATCATACGAGCTGGAGAATCCAAGAACCGGAGCCTTGGTTGACAAATGGTGGAATGCTCTCTACCTGAAGAAGTATCACTCGGAGAGGAGTTGAAGATCTGGAAACAGAAGTAGACAAACGTCTAGAAGGGGCACATACTCTTCCTGACCTGCTTGGTTTTTGATTAGATTATTTTACAAGTTGACAAGTTTCACGAGGCGTGTCAGAAACTTCCTTACTTATTCAATGAACATTGTACAATTATACGATTGTTCAATAAGAAATTTCTGTTTTCAGTAACATTGCTTTACATTACACTTTAAGCTCGATTTATCTTTACAAGAATTCAATTTGTGTAAGGTGTTTGGATATTTTATTGTTTGATGTGTTCGATCACGAGGTGCTTATTGCCTAGGAAATGCACCAAGCTTAAGTGGGATAGACGACGTTGGTTCCCATATGAAGACTTTCACCCTACGAGCTAACCAACTCTCCCAAAGGTAAGATATCCTAAGAGAAGGAGGTTAGGGCATTGAGGAGGATACCCATAGATACACCAAAATACTCAGAGAAAATCCCATAAGCTCGAAGTAATCTTGGGTTAATATGTCCTCGAGGTTAGATTTGATAAGGTTAGATTGACAATACCCTAAGGGGAGCTTTGCCATATCCTGGCACTTTGGGCATCTAAGTCCCAAGCGTTTTCATCTAGTGATGCCTAAGGGATAAGCTAAAGTCGGTTAATTGAGGAGAATGTGGACTCCACTATGACACTAGAAGCAAGTCAACTGAGAAGACATGGTCTTTGTGATTGTGTCCGAAGCCTTAGGAAGGTTGAAGGATCTCTAACAAGTAAAAACTTGGTCATGGGAAGAGTCCAGAGAACGATGGTCTTTGTACAGATCTGGGGTTAAAATATGTTAGACCCTTGATTGGAGGCAGACTCAAAACCGCGAGTACCTTTAAGGAGACCTTAAAGTTACCATTGCTCTCCTTAAGCCTCTTCCAAGAGCAAATGCATGAAAAAGATTGGGGGTTCGAGATTCATACTGAGGCCACAGGCACTCAGAAGCAAATCCCAAGGTTGGATATTGTTGAACGAAAAGGAAAAAGTGCGAGATAAGAAACGATGATGTTATAAGAACATAAGTTACATAACTTAGTTCAGAAAAATAAAGGATGCAAAAAATGATAAAGTTATGAAGTGCGATATTGTTCGGAAATGGGGTCCTAAGCTATTTCATAAATGCACCCCAGATAAACAGACAGGGGGCTTCAGTCTAACTCAGTCTAGGAGCCGGTAAAAGGATTATAGGCGTTGATAAGCTCCAATCGCTCCTGCTCGAAGTCCACCCTCTACCAAAGTCAATGAGAATGCGCTCGACCTTGCATCTATCGATTAGAGCATCGATAATGAACGAGGCATCCATATCTGGAGCACCCTGCTTTTTGGCTTCTGAGAACATGATGGGGTCCTATGAGTGGCTTGGTGCCTGATCCACTAGCTAGTGAAAGGACTTTGTAAGGAGGGGAATCCGTCTTGCACATGCCGGCATAGATAATGTTGATGACCCCGCGAGCCTCTATGAGTGTTACCTGCTTCGGTTCTCCACTCGATATTAGTTCAACTCGCCCTTGTCAAACAATTCCTCGATTATTTTCTTGAGAATGCCACATTCTTCCATGTTGTGTGTTTTGGACTCATAGTACTGACATTAGTGGCATGTATTCTTGAGCAGGGCCTTCCTTATTTCTGGTTTTGACTGAGGGATTAGGTGCTTGTTATTTGCAAAGATTTCAATATAGATGGCGTTGGTGACAGTGCAAACCATCTTGTCAGAGGAGTAACGTCTGGGAGTTCTCTATTGGCTGGGTGGATTTCTGGCAAAGGATTTTTGACTCTTCGGAGTTCGGCAAGACTTGGGTGTGCGTGAGCAAGGCCGCTTGCCACGTTGACGATGTCGATGTGGCGAGGCATGCCTGAGAGTAGATGGGGAAGCCTGGTGGGGGGCCCGTGGTGAAACGTGCCCGGGCGTGTTTCGAGCTTTGTGGCCCTAGACCCTGTAATGAATGTCTGCCTTCTCAATGATCAAGTCAATGACCTTCTCGGTCAAGTACTGTCACATGATAATTTTCTCTTTGAAAGATGAAGGTTTCAACCCCTCGATTATAGCGGATAGTGCCGTCTACTTGTGAAAGGACCCAACCCCGATTCAGTTGCCTAAACCGGAATCGAACCCCTTCAAAAACACGAATCAACAAAAACCGTAGAAATTTTGGCAGAGTTTCGCTACTAATGTGGAATTACCATTACATGCACGCGGAAAATACACTTCATCCTATGCCACAAAAATCAAACCGTGGGCACCAATCCCATCCGGATTTCTCAATATATCAACAGTAAAGTAAAACGATAAATATATTAGTACTTCACTGAAATCCGGTGTAAAATCGTACAACGTAAACAACAGATTTCTCAGAGCGACCTCTAATGTATAAACATATAAGTATACCAAAGTAGGTAGAACAATAAACCTACTGGAAGAAACAAGGTAGCTCGAGCACTATGCCTCCGACCACGACGTGCGACACCAGAGCCTGAACTGCAAACTGGGCACGGAAACCGAAAAGCCCAGGGGAAAGACATGAAACACGTTAGAGTGAGTGGACGAAAATAAATGTCTTTCACCAGTTGATATATATGTTTAAAATAACATATGCGAGTCCAGGTAAATAGAAATAACAAAGTACACGAGGTAAAATCATACTCCTCCAGCGTACTGAGCATGCAAGTAAAAATCCCACGGGGTCACTCATGGACTCATCCGTGCTAGTACAGTCAGAATCACGGAGTTCCAGACTTCCACGCAATTCTAGCCAGAAAGGCCTCAGGTAAGAGGTCTGCCTCCCCCCGGTAAAGGCCTCGGGTCAGGAGTCACAGCCTCCCCCGGTACACATCCTCGGGGATCAGCCGGGATGCGAGTGTATCGATACAACAACATATAACGACTGTACTCTGTGTAAATCAAATCATAAACATTTCGATGCAAATGCAATAAACGACATATAAATGCATATACGTATTGTATAATGATATAAGTATAATCGTCTAACACATGCTCGTATAATTCGTAAACTCGTACGCATGCTCAAGTTCAAAAATCATATTAAAATACTCTCAATCATTTCCGTGAAAAGAAATTGTCCACTCACAGACTAGCGTAACGCGATATGCGTTAACCCGTGATCCGGCGGAAAGTCCCTCGCGAAACGAACAATCACGAACCCCTGAATAAACACAAAATCCATTTCTCAAAATCATAACTCGACCATACAAGACTAATCATGAGAAACCATCGTTCTTTGAAACATGTAATCCGAATACGACGAATTGTCGGAAATCCGGAAATCACACCTCAATACCTCGCTGTAAATTCGGATGCTCAAATCGAGAAATGAACCTCCCCACTGCGATCGGGGCGCGATTTCGAGTGAAATGACATGCAACTCGTCGAAAATCCCAAAAAGTCAAACTTTAACCACCGTTGACCGTTGACCGCCGCCCACGGCGGCGCCACCACCAAACTGAAAATTTTCCGGCGGAGCAACCCCTATTCCACTCAAAATCATCCACTGAGCAACTTTGTCAACTGCAACAAAGGCCAATTCAATCTCTAACTAGCTCAATTTCATGATAAACCGAATTGGTACCAAATTTTCCAATCCAAAATTCTCCATCCACAAATCAAATTAGGACTCCATACTTACATGGTAGCTTGTAGGTGAGGAGAGCTACAAAACCCAGTCCATTTTGTAGTTCAATTCCACCGGAATCATGAAACCCGAATAGCCTCAATTCTTCAAACTTTTGGCCGGTTTTTCTTCTCTTTCCGGCGAGCCACGCCGTGCATGGTGGCCGGGGATAGCTTCGGGACATCAAGACGAGTTGAATGGGACAAACGCCAAGCCGTGAGGTGGCCGGATAAGGTTCGTCGCCGGCGAAGCCGTGGCCATCGACGTGAACTCTCCTCCACCACGGTCAAACCAAGTTGACCGGTCAATGCCATAAATGAAGAATGTTGACTTTCCCTTTTTGGCAACCACTATTTATACCTGCTATTTTAGGAAACTTCCAAAATTAGATTTACGATAAACTTAAAACATCCGTAACTCTCGCGTCGTAACTCCGATTCCGATAATTCTCGCGGCAACAAACTCGACTCGACGTACTCTTCAATTATCACTCGAAGTCAAACATATCGACCAAATAGATAAAAAGTGAACCATTCAACCCAAACACATGCATAATCCGACTAAATATTCAACAATCGGAAATAATCACAACTTAATCTTCGTAACTCAGAATAATGCTCCGGAAGTTCCCACGAGCTCGAAAGTAAATTCTCAACAACTTCCATGAAGAAACCGAAACCAAATTCTCGTCCGGTAATTTAGTCGTTAAGAAGGTCGCCATTATAAACTCGATTATATCGAAACTTCAAATATTCATAACTTATTCCTCGGTCGTCCAAATAACGATCCAGAACCGCCCACGAACTCGAAATCACACGTATAACGACTCTCGAGAAGAGACCCAGCTCCAATTCTCGGCCAATAATTAAGTCGTTAACAAACCCTGGCGAGTAAATCCATTATCGGAAATCCACGCTGATACGCTAACTCGCGAATTGAGCTGATTTCACTGCTGATTCTGTTCTGGGTCGTCACAAATCCACCCCCCTTAAAAAAAATTTCGCCCTCGAAATTTCCGAGTCTGCCGACTAAAAGTAGGAGCACTGCCTCTGCATACTGCTGAACTCTCCAGTGATCACATCAACTGAACAACTCTGACAACAGACTCCACGATTGGAGATAGCTCTGTGCTGAAATCCCTGTACCCACAAATCTCGAATCTGAACTGGCTCCACACAATCGCCAAGTGTTCCCGCATAAGGAGCCGGTAGGGTACACAACACATAACAAACCTGAAACATAGTTCCGCAACACGGAACACAATACACATAAAAGCCAACAATATAGGCGATGCCGAACCATACGGTATAACATAAACTCGCCTACGACCGCATCAGGATCAAAACAATATGGCAAATCACAACTCAACACACTCATATCAACATAGCTCAAACATCGAACTCGAGCAATTATCAACCTGTTTCCGCTAAATCGAAGGTCTATGGTAGCACATTCCACAAAATCAGAATCAAACATCAACTCAAACTCAAACCAAACTCGCTCCAGCACAGTGGAGTACAACATCGTTCCTCAAAACGATATCATGCAACATCAAAATCATAGTGGTCCGCAAACTGGTATTGCAAGCAATTTCGAACAAGTGAAACTGCGAGTTCCAAATCCTCTGGAACTGCAATACCGAGGTCCACAATATGCCCTCCAAGGTCTGAATAGTCCTCAAAGATCGCCCGCCAATCTGAGGATAAGAACCGGTACTAACTCGTAATCTGGTCCCCAATGCTCGCTGCAAAGCTCGTCAACACTTTGTTGTAGCTGATTATCTCGACCAGCAAACTGGGACACAGGTACACCACGTAGATGGACAATCTCCGTCAAACACAACTATACCAGCCTACCACTAAAATCGTCACCGAAAGTACAAGGAACTGTACTGAGTTAGTCAAATGGCCCACAATGGCCTGACAACTGGTATCACAAATCAAAGCGCATACAAACACACACAATCACAGCGACAAACGCCACGTCTAATCGGAAATCTCCAATGGCTGTAACTCTCCGGCAAGTCTCCGCCTCCTACCCATCGTCTGCCGACAAATGTGGCATCTGCACACACAAGCAGCTACATTGCTCTTCATGTTGTGTCTCGAGTAGTAAACTCGGAGTATCAGACACATCTCCATACCACTAACGCCAAATGCGCGTAAAACAATGAGGTTCACATCATCACACTCGAACACAGCTCCCGTAGCTCGCAACTCGGCTAACACAGAAACGCGAGCCACACACACACATGAAACACTGAAATCCCAACTCTCGACTGAATACATCAACAACAACATCCCAAATTGATAGTCAAAGTACAACCTCTAGCCTTTCCTGAACAAGCTCAAAGGTGCAGCCATAGTCGTTAGTCAACCCCATCCATCTACACTGCCTCAAGCCCAAATCTGGCCGAAAATGCAAGTGGATGAAACTCAAGTGATCAGTGTACGTCCTACACCGCGCTGCACGCAATAGTTGTAGTGTCTCGAGTCTCTGATGCTAACACCAGGACAGCTACATCCAATACCATACACAGGATACGTAGTTACATAAGGTTTCCACTACCTGAACCATGAGCCACCGCTCTGCTATATAACATCAAAGCACAACCAAACCCAATCCTCGATGCATCGCCATAACCCACGAATTCATCACGATCGTCAGGTAAGGTCAAAACTGAAGCAATGGTCAACCATCCTTCAGGAGTAAGTAACTCTCCTCGCGTGCATCGAACCACTCGAACTTGACGCCTTCTTCGTCAATCCGGAAAGTAAAATGGCAATCCGAAAAAATCCTGCACAAGTCGTCGGTAATAGCCTGCCAAACCCAAGAGACTCCCAACATCTGGTACAATGGTAGAGCAAACTCCGAATCATCACGACTTTAATCTGGTCAGGATCTACGCCAACTCCCTCGGCTAACATCACACAGCCCAAAATCTTCACGCTAATCAACCAAAACTCACACTGACTGAACTTTGCAAACAACTGATCACCTCGCGAAGTCCGCAAAACTGCTCACATTTGCTTCAGGTACTGGTCCACACTCCCGGAGTACATCAGGACATTGCCAACGAACATGACCGCAAACTCGTCCAGAAACCGTCTGAACACCTGGTCCATCAAGTCCACAAAACTACGGGACATTGGTCAACCCATGGCGTGACCAAAAACTCCTGATGTCCGCACTGAGATCCGAAAGCCAACATAGACACATCTGACTCACTGATCCACAACTGATGGTATCCAGATCCGAAATCAATTTTCGACAAGACTGAAGCTCTCGCGAGCTGATCAAACCATTCGTCAATCTGAAGTGGAGGATACTCACTCTCCTCTGAAGCGAATTAGACTTTGGTAGTCAACGCACCACCTCATCGAACCAACCAACATCCGCACAAATAATGCAAGAGCTCACCACGCACATACGCGGGGTCGCACGACATCTTCTGAAACCTCCTCCAGCAACTCCTGGAGTCGAACCTGTAGCTCCATCAGCTCCGCTGGCTCTGAAAGACAAAACGTCGGTAAAATGAGTCCAGCGCCCGGTACAAGCTCAATAGTGTAGTCGGTTTCCCAAACTGGAGGAACACCTGGTAACTCCTCCGAAACACACCTGGAAACTCGGAAACCACCACAATGTCACCAACGTCGGGCACAGCAACTATAGTATCCACAATATGAGCAAAGAAAACCACACAATCCGTCTCCACCATCCGCTTGACCATCACCGCGAAACAGTATCCCGGGAAAATCTGGTCGTCGGAACACAACCTCCTTCTCGAGGCACTCGAACACAGCCAAATGCATCGTCAGTAAGTCCATACTCATAGTCACATCAAAACCACGATGTCCAGTTATAACAGATCCGCGGCTAACACATAACCTCCAACAAGGATCTCGCAACCTCCAGATGGATACAACACTCTCCAAAACCTCGGAAGTGGAGATGCAGGTACAATAACCATAGATGTCAAACAACAGTAACCTCGGAGAAAAGTCTGTCCTCAAACAAGGTCATGGCACGAACTCCAACATACCCAACTAGTCGCCCACGTCAATTGCGACTTGCTGAATAACTCATCAAAAAGGCTGCGTTGGTCACTCCAGAAATAGCATCATGATCTCCTCGTGAACTCTGAGCTGCCGAACCGCTAAAACAGCTGGCTGAGGCCTCTCCCTCGTAACGTGACCCTCCTGGTCACCGAAACAGCAACTGAAAATACTCCTCGAACACAAATCACCGCAACACCTGCTGCGTGAAAGGATCACCAACGATCACCCAAACTCATGCCACAGGAGCAAGTCCGCTACACTGTGATCTCCGCCATCACCAAATGGATCCTCTGCTTGATCTGATGGCCCACAACATAATCGATAAGGCCACAACCTGATGAAGTCACTGATCTCGAGGTGCCTGAACTCAACCTCATCAAAATCTCGACTAAGTCCACTTTCCTCAACCATCACATCGAAAACCGCGTACACCTTTCCAACTCAATAGCCTCGCCACTGAGTGCAGCACACTAAGCTCCTCACGGATGTCTCCAGGCACATCAATCAGACTCTCACTGATGCTCAGGTTCAAACTCATCTCGAACATCGTGCACTGCTTCCTCTGAAGCCACATAACTCGTGCAAACAAGGACAAACATATGGACAATACATCTCTGCCTCAGGTGGTAAACATTCCACATTCGATTGTTGTGTAGCCTGGTTAAACCATTACCGTATAAACAACTCTCTCTGAATGTAGGCCATGGAGTCACAACCGAAACTCACACCATATCAGCCCACCAAATACAACAATCGGACTCAGGCAAACATCAACTGCCAAAATTCTCAGCTCTAAGGTCAACATGTAGACGTTCAAACACACACAACCAGGCAAACCATGCCACACAGTTCACTGAACTCGGAATACTCATCCAAACCCGCAGTTAACTGGCAAATCACGCGTTGATTGACCCTCAATAGGATCCACAACCGTACCGACACGGAAAGCACGTCAAGGAGGCATCCTAATGAATAAAACATCGTTCACAACAAGTGGAACGTAATCATGGAACTTAAAATATTTGAAAGTATACAACACCCGGAATATTGATGAGTATCCGCCGGCCGGTCGGGTCACAATTCCAGACATGCTGTACATTCTCAAATATCCTTAGTAAACACGACTATAGAAGTCTACAGAACCTATAACCTAATGCTCTGAGACCAAGCTGAAAGGACCCAACCCCGATTCAGTTGCCTAAACCGGAATCGAACCCCTTCGAAAACACGAATCAACAAAAACCGTAGAAATTTTGGCAGAGTTTCGCTACTAACGTGGAATTACAATTACCTGCACGCGGAAAATACACTTCATCCTATGCCACAAAAATCAAACCGTGGGCACCAATCCCATCCGGATTTCTCAATATATCAACAGTAAAGTAAAACGATAAATATATTAGTACTTCACTGAAATCCGGTGTAAAATCATACAACGTAAACAACAGATTTCTCAGAGCGACCTCTAATGTATAAACATATAAGTATACCACAGTAGGTAGAACAATAAACCTACTGGAAGAAACAAGGTAACTCGAGCACTATGCCTCCGACCACGACGTGCGACACCAGAGCCTGAACTGCAAACTGGGCACGGAAACCGAAAAGCCCAGGGGAAAGACATGAAACACGTTAGAGTCAGTGGACGAAAATAAATGTCTTTCACCAGTTGATATATATGTTTAAAATAACATATGCGAGTCCAGGTAAATAGAAATAACAAAGTACACGAGGTAAAATCATACTCCTCCAGCGTACTGAGCATGCAAGTAAAAATCCCACGGGGTTACTCATGGACTCATCCGTGCTAGTACAGTCAGAATCACGGAGTCCCAGACTTCCACGCAATTCTAGCCAGAAAGGCCTCAGGTCAGAGGTCTGCCTCCCCCCGGTAAAGGCCTCGGGTCAGGAGTCACAGCCTCCCCCGGTACACGCCCTCGGGGATCAGCCGGGATGCGAGTGTATCGATACAACAACATATAACGACTGTACTCTGTGTAAATCAAATCATAAACATTTCGATGCAAATGCAATAAACGACATATAAATGCATATACGTATTGTATAATGATATAAGTATAATCGTCTAACACATGCTCGTATAATTCGTAAACTCGTACGCATGCTCAAGTTCGAAAATCATATTAAAAGACTCTCAATCATTTCCGTGAAAAGAAATTGTCCACTCACAGACTAGCGTAACGCGATATGCGTTAACCCGTGATCCGGCAGAAAGTCCCTCGCGAAACGAACAATCACGAACCCCTGAATAAACACAAAATCCATTTCTCAAAATCATAACTCGACCATACAAGACTAATCACGAGAAACCATCGTTCTCGGAAACATGTAATCCGAATACGACGAACTGTCGGAAATCCGGAAATCACACCTCAATACCTCGCTGTAAATTCGGATACTCAAATCGAGAAACGAACCTCCCCACTGCGATCAGGGCGCGATTTCGAGTGAAATGACATGCAACTCGTCGAAAATCCCAAAAAGTCAAAGTTTGACCGCCGTTGACCGTTGACCGCCGCCCACGGCGGCGCCACCACCAAACTGAAAATTTTCTGGCGGAGCAACCCCTATTCCACTCAAAATCATCCACTGAGCAACTTTGTCAACTGCAACAAAGGCCAATTCAATCTCTAACTAGCTCAATATAATGATAAACCGAATTGGTACCAAATTTTCCAATCCAAAATTCTCCATCCACAAATCAAATTAGGACTCCATACTTACATGGTAGCTTGTAGGTGAGGAGAGCTACAAAACCCAGTCCATTTTGTAGTTCAATTCCACCGGAATCATGAAACCCGAATAACCTCAATTCTTCAAACTTTTGGCCGGTTTTTCTTCTCTTTCCGGCGAGCCACGCCGTGCATGGTGGCCGGGGATAGCTTCGGGACATCAAGACGAGTTGAATGGGACAAACGCCAAGCCGTGAGGTGGCCGGATAAGGCTCGCCGTCGGCGAAGCTGTGGCCACCGCCGTGAACTCTCCTCCACCACGGTCAAACCAAGTTGACCGGTCAATGCCATAAATGAAGAATGTTGACTTTCCCTTTTTGGAAACCACTATTTATACCTGTTATTTTAGGAAACTTCCAAAATTAGATTTACGACAAACTTAAAACATCCGTAACTCTCGCGTCTTAACTCCGATTCCGATAATTCTCACGGCAACAAACTCGACTCGACGTACTCTTCAATTATCACCCGAAGTCAAACATATCAACCAAACAGATAAAAAGTCAACCATTCAACCCAAACACATGCATAATCCGACTAAATATTCAACAATCGGAAATAATCACAACTTAATCTTCGTAACTTAGAATAATGCTCTGGAAGTTCCCACGAGCTCGAAATTAGATTCTCAACAACCTCCATGAAGAAACAGAAACCAAATTCTTGTCCGATAATTTAGTCGTTAAGAAGGCCGCCATTATAAACTCGATTATATCAAAACTTCAAATATTCATAACTTATTCCTCGGTCGTCCAAATAACGATCCAGAACCGTCCACGAACTTGAAATCACACGTACAACGACTCTCGAGAATAGACCCAGCTCCAATTCTCGGCCAATAATTAAGTCGTTAACAAACCCTGGCGAGTAAATCCATTATTGGAAATCCACGCTGATACGCTAACTCGCGAATTGAGCTGATTTCACTGCTGATTCTGTTCTGGGTCGTCACACTTGTCTAAGTTGCGGCAAAGCTGAGCAGCTATGCGAATGCAGTTTATGTATGATGATAGCGGCTCGGACCCACCCTGACGTATAAAGAATAAGGAGTATCCCATTTTCTCTCCCAAAATCCTCTTGGTGGAGCTCCCCCTTCATGACATTTACAACATGTCTCATTTTTCAAGTTTTTCTTAGTTTTAGCTCTTGGGAAGGCCTCCATCCATTCCCTAACTCCCTAGCCCTATCTTCTACGTTAAACACCTCTTAGACCACCACCAAAACGCTTAGGGACCTCAATCACCACCTCCATACTCGCATCTCTAGCCTAAGGTGGGTTCATCATCTTTTGTGGAGCCAAGAAGCAAGGAAGAAGCAAGAAGTGAAGAAGTGCTTGGAGACTTGAAGGCTTTGATTAAGGGACCTTTCAATTACTTCTTACACTTATTGATTCTCCTTTAGATATCTAGTCTCTATTTTCACCATGTGTAGTGAGTAGTCCCATTTGGGAGGCTAGCGTTAGAACCCTAGCCATTTGATGTAGGCAAATAATAGATTGATTCATGTATGATCTATATTTTTGTGTATGTTGAGTGAAACATGTGTTTGTGAATAAGATTACTATGTGTTTGTAGTTGTTTATGTGCTTGATCTTCATATATGGTTTCGATTATGCATGTGTTGACCTTAACTCAGTTGATTTATGCATTAAAAAACTAAAAATAGGACCTTCGTTGAATTACTTACTCACCTAATGCTAGATGAGCATGTAAACATGATCATGGTCTATTCTAGGAGGGTTTACCTTAAGGTTTGGTTTCCTTAGCAAAAATCAAGGGCTAGATCCTCTTGAGTCAAAATAGAAATAAGAAGCTTTGGTCAAGCACACATAGTTATGGGTATTAGTTGGGTCTTTTGATTCGTAACTTAAAATGTGTGGATTGGGAGATTCACAAAGACTTTCTCTCGGATCTTCCAAAAGACGTTCGGGAAGGGAAACCTTCCAAAAATATCACATAATATGCTTGTTTGCTTCACTCACGTGACATACGCTCAAGATTTAAACCCGAAATGGTTTAGGTCTTGGTCCCGGTTCACCAAATACTTCAAAGTTGGACCCAAGTCATCTAGAGTCCGAAATGGCCTAGGACCTTGGGTTTAAAACCAAACGTGACCCAAAAGGTTAGGATTTGGACATCCACTTGTGTGAAACGGACTCTAACTACATACATAAATTGGGACATTGTTTGAGCATCAAATGGTTAATGAGGATTTTCCTAGCCAACTAGCGTCATTTTATTTCCACATTTTATTTTATTTTTAACATCATGTTTTGTATCTGTAATTAATCCGTAATTTGAGTTCTTAATCGAATCAAGCAAAGAAGTTTAAGTGGTCAATCCTCATGGGTTAGACACTTGACTTCCGTACAAATTCTATAACTTGACTCTTTCTACTTGCGGGTAAATGAATTCTTTGCGCTTATGGGCTAGATAATAGTCCACAAGTATAGGGGTACAATTCTTCTCAACAATTTTTTCGTGCTGTTAGGGGGGATTAGGCTCATCTTAATTCCTTAGCTTCGGATAGCTTTGATTGTGGTCATATCGGACATTTTGCTTTATAATTATTTCTTAACTTTATAATTTTCTTCATTTTATCATCTAGGACTTTGTTTTGATTGTCTTTGATCCCTTGAATACTTTGGTTAATAGGTTTGACACTACCACATTAAGTACCATTGCCGGCGATATTTCAAAAAAAAGGCCGGCGACCGGGCAAGTCGCCGGCAAAAAGTCCGAAATGTTGCCGGCAATGCTCAAAATTATTGCCGGCAACGGAGAAAGTCGCCGGTAATAAGTTTCAAGCATTTCCGGGGATTTTTGGCCGGAATTTCGCCGGCAATAACTCCATTTCCAGCAATTTAATGAATCGCCGGCAATACATCTTATATCAGATGCAGATCGCAGCAGCTCATTCATTTGGATAGAAAAAAATCCGGTGAAATTGAAAGAAGGAAAACGCTCTGAAATCCTTGGGTATTGTCAAAAGGCGTCGAAAACCCGCTCGGGAAGCTATATACGTAGCTATATATAGGTACGTATATATGTATGTATATATATGTGTGTTGATTTAATTAGATCGATATATATATATATATATGCATGTGTTGATTTAGAGTTGAGATATCGATTATTGGTTTGATACGCAAATAGAGTGGATATATTATTGATTTCGAGTGATTGACTGTTGATTTTGAGTGGATTTGAGATTATTTCGATGAAAATATGTTAATTTGTGTATATATATATGTATGGATATAAAATTATTTTGTGAATATTAATTGTTAATATGTCTATATATATACAGGCATGTTAATTTGTAATTGTGAATTGTTGGTATATATATATTTTTTAATTTATATGCATGCATGGGTCGACTTTTGTTAATTAATCGGATGAATTCGAATGTAATTAATGATGATTTATTAAGTAATTAGTAGTGAATGTGTGTATATATATATATTTATAGTACGTAATATTGTTAGAATTTTCAGGATGGACAAGAGTTGGATGAGCCTCGAAAGATGGGATGTGAGATATCACCAGGGAATTAGGAGTTTTGTGGATTTTGTGAAGGCTAATTGTGGAGACACTACACTTCATTATTGCCCGTGTAAAGAATGTAAGTGTCGCAGCGATCGATTTCGTTTTCCCATTGATAAAGTCCAGAAGCACCTGAGTAAATACGGGTTTTGGGATAAGTACACTTGTTGGATTTATCACGGTGAAACATCGTTAGCGGGTACGCATGATCATGGATAATTTGGTGAGAAGGCCAGTCCATCCTATGATCATGGACATTTTTCTGAGAGGGCCAGTCCATCCTATGATCCAACATCGATGTTAATCAATGATATGTTTCCTCATGAGAGCGGTGTATTTGCTGATCAAGCAACAAATGTCCCTCCCGTCGTGCAGGGTTTCCCCAATATTGAGCCAGTCGAGCCATTACCTGGAGCTCATGTCAACACAAGCGGTATGGACAAGTACAACAACCTGATTGCATTGCAACAGACTCCGTTGTACGACGGTTGTAGTAAGACTGTTTTTGAAAGTGTCATGGGAGTGATGCAGCTCAAAATGGAGAATAAAATGTCTGTCAAAGCTATTGATTCTTGGCGGAAGTGGACTGCTTCGCTACTGCCACCCGGTCATCGTCTTCCTACCACTCATCATAAGGTGCGACATATCCTGAAAGATCTTGGGCTTTCCTACATCAAAATCCATGCATACAGATATGATTGTATTCTCTTCTGGGGAAAAGATCTTAAAGACCTTGACGCCTGCCCGGTATGTTTTACAGAAAAGTATAAGTTGACTTCTGCAGGCAACAAGAAAGCTGTGAAGATACTTCGATATTTCCCGCTTATTGATAGGCTGGAGCGGTTGTTCATGTGTGCTTTCACGGCCGAAGCTATGAGATGGTGGGCTGAGAGGAATTTGCCTGACGATGACACCCTTATACACCCTTCCGACGGTGAGGCTTGGAAGCACATGGTCAGGGAGTTTGATCATTTTACAACAGAGGTCCGAAATGTTTGGCTAGGGCTCTCATCTGACAGATTCAACCCTTTTGGCAACATGAGTCTTCAATACAGTATATGGCCAGTTATTTTGGTACCGTACAACCTTCCACCATGGATGTGCATGAAGAAGGAATACAATATGCTGACTCTGTTAATTCCGGGCCCGGGTTATCCAGGAAAGTGTCTCGATGTGTATTTGAGGCCTTTGATTGAGGAGCTTAAGTACCTGAGTGAGTGTGGCCACCCCACTTACGATAGGTTCAAAAATGAGATGTTCCAGATGCATGCCATGCTTGTTGGCACCATCAGTGATTTTCCTGCCCGCGGTATGTTGTTGGGCAACGTTACCAGGGGTTACAGGGCTTGTTCAGAGTGCATAACGGTTGATTGTTGCAGTCCTCATTGCAGTAAAATTGTTCAGATGCGTCACCGTTGTTGGCTTCTATATGATCACCCATTTAGGCAGGATCAAGACACTTTTGATGGGACTGTGGAAACAGGTGTGGCACCCAGGCGATGGACAGGGGATGAAATTTTGGAAGTGTTGAATGAATATGATTTTGGCCAGCTGAGCAATCATCCTGAGATAGTGGCGTCAATTCCAGAGAAGCCCGAAAGGTATAAGTTTTGGACACACAAGAGCATATTCTGGGAACTCCCCTACTGACTCAGGTTACCTATCAGACACTACCTAGATGTCATGCACATAGAGAAGAATGTGTGTGAAAGTGTGGTGGGCACAGTTCTTAATTTGGAGGGGAAAACAAAAGACATCCCTAAGGCACGCATTGATCTGAAAGCTATGGGACTGTGGAAACATTTGTGGTTAAGAGATGGTAAGAGAAAAATGCCGCAAGCTCCTTACACCGTCAAGCCGAAGCATAAGCATGAA